>JAZAVI010000097.1:0-602052 GCA_036326025.1 Chrosomus eos | reverse complement strand
GGGTGAGGTGACAATGACACATACAAAGTTTGGTGTCAAAATGTCAAGGCATTGCAATGTTAAACACTTAATAGTCATTTTGGCAGCATGCCTCAAATTTGCTGCTGCGGTATACGAAAACGGTTTCATCTATCGACACGAAATCTATAACTTTTAGTCGGCACGGTCTGGAGATGATACGATTCGATTTTGGTGAAAATCGGAAAAACGGTCTAGGAGGAGTTCGAAAAAGTAGGTTTTGACTGAAAATCAAGATGGCGGACAGGAAGTTCGGCCAAATAAGGAAAACCTGGTATCTATGTTCTCAGCTTGACCCAAGGAATCTATTAAGACCAGTGGCATTTCAACAGGCAGATTTATTCAAAAGTTATTAGCCTTTTTGCTAATTTTATTATAACTTTTGACCACAAGGTGGCGCTGTTTCGAAATATTTTTAGTACCTTCAGGGGATGGTGTTGTTGGCACATTCTGAGTTTCTTAATATTACATCAATGCATTTGTTTAGTATAGCATTTTATTTCACAAAACTCTATTGAAGTCAATGGGAATTTCATGTTTTGTTCTATTATAGCGCCACCAAGAGGCTCAGTCCCACAATTTTTTTTATGTGTCCTCAGAGTGAGCTCATACGTATGTGGGTCAATTTTGGTGAAAATATCTCAATTCACTTCAGAGTTATAGACATTTATATGAAAAAACACGTAAAAAATGACTGACACGTGACTTTGTTTGAATTTTACTACCCCTTACTATCAATATTTTCGCATTTGGGCATTAGCGTTTAGCCTATCGACCTATGTTTCCAAACTTCTGGCGGTGGTTTCGTCTCGATCGGACAAGCGGTTTCGAAGATATAGCCAAATGTTTTTTTCGCGCTAAATCGCAACGCTACACAAACCGTAAGACGAAACCCAGCATGTTTGGTATCGTTGGACTCGGCAACGATTCAGGAGCTCAAAAAGATGACTCTCGTGAAAATAAGTCGACCACACCCAAAGTTATAAGCATTTGAAAAAAAAAGTTCACCACTAGGTGGCGCTGTTTCGAAACTTCTCAGGCTCCTTCAGGGCATCGTACTGATGACCCATACCGAGTTTCGTAACAATTCGTTCATGCGTTCAGAAAATACAGCATTTTAGCACATAATTCAAAATGGCCGACAGACAAAATGGCCGATATGGAAAAATTGGATATCAGTCGACTCGGTATGACGCCCTGAATCTAACGAGGCCACTTTTATGATTTTTGGACAAACCGTTCAGGAGTTATGAGCAAAAATAGCCATTTTTCATATCTCCGGACCAGTAGGTGGCGCTGCGCCGAAACGCTGCATGTTGCCTCAGGTCATGCTTGTGATGACTTGTACCAAGTTTGGTCTGAATACGATAAAGCGTTGCGGAGATACAGCCTTAAGTTTGTTTTCGCAAGCGCTACGTAAAATTAGTTTGCACGTTTATCAAAAACGATTTGACGAATCAACTTGAATTCCATAACTTTTTGTCCCCACTGCCTGAAGATGATTTGGTGCAATTTTGGTGAAAATCGGAGCATCGGCCTAGGAGGAGTTCGAAAAAGTAGGTTTTTCTGAAAATTCAAGATGGCGGCCAAATTATTATGACGGAAAATGACGTCATAGGGTGCAATCGAATCGGCATGAGCTCAGGAACAAGGGGAAAAAATAATTTTGATGATAGGCCTTACGGTTCAAAAGTTATTAGCATAATAAAAGTGAAACTTTGGACAGGTGGTGGCGCTAGAGGGAATGACTTAGAGACACCAAAATTGGTGTATTTAATGTTGGGACTGTCCTCTATCAGAATGTCAAACCAAAACAACTTTCCCGCAATCGGTTCTATGGGCTGCCATAGACACCAAGTCGGAAGAAGAAAAAGAATAAATATAGCTGCAAGCAGCCATTATCGGGGCCAAGCAGCATAAGACGACAAGACATGCCAACATTGCTGAAAGTGTCAGACCAACTGCAACAATGAGCAATTAAAGACATTTAAAGACAATTGTAGGCGAAATGGCTGAAAAATCATAGAAACTCTAAATAAAAATATGATTTAATGGAGTATCACTTTCGACCAATAGGTGGCGCAGTTAGCAAATTGATGTGATGTGGTCAGGGTGAGGTGACAATGACACATACAAAGTTTGGTGTCAAAATTTCAAGGCATTGCAATGTTAAACACTTAATAGTCATTTTGGCAGCATGCCTCAAATTTGCTGCTGCGGTATACGAAAACGGTTTCATCTATCGACACGAAATCCATAACTTTTAGTCGGCACGGTCTGGAGATGATACGATTCGATTTTGGTGAAAATCGGAAAAACGGTCTAGGAGGAGTTCGAAAAAGTAGGTTTTGACTGAAAATCAAGATGGCGGACAGGAAGTTCGGCCAAATAAGGAAAACCTGGTATCTATGTTCTCAGCTTGACCCAAGGAATCTATTAAGACCAGTGGCATTTCAACAGGCAGATTTATTCAAAAGTTATTAGCCTTTTTGGAAATTTTGTTATAACTTTTGACCACAAGGTGGCGCTGTTTCGAAATATTTTTAGTACCTTCAAGGGATGGTGTTGTTGGCACATTCTGAGTTTCTTAATTTTACATCAATGCATTTGTTTAGTATAGCATTTTATTTCACAAAACTCTATTGAAGTCAATGGGAATTTCATGTTTTGTTCTATTATAGCGCCACCAAGAGGCTCAGTCCCACAATTTTTTTTATGTGTCCTCAGAGTGAGCCCATACGTATGTGTGTGTCAATTTTGGTGAAAATATCTCAATTCACTTCAGAGTTATAGACATTTATATGAAAAAACACGTAAAAAATGACTGACACATGACTTTGTTTGAATTTTACGACCCCTTACTATCAATATTTTCGCATTTGGGCATTAGCGTATAGCCTATCGACCTATGTTTCCAAACTTCTGGCGGTGGTTTCGTCTCGATCGGACAAGCGGTTTTGAAGATATAGCCAAATGTTTTTTTCGCGCTATATCGCAACGCTACACAAACCGTAAGACGAAACCCAGCATGTTTGGTATCGTTGGACTCGGCAACGATTCAGGAGCTCAAAAAGATGACTCTCGTGAAAATAAGTCGACCACACCCAAAGTTATAAGCATTAGAAAAAAAAAGTTCACCACTAGGTGGCGCTGTTTCGAAACTTCTCAGGCTCCTTCAGGGCATCATACTGATGACCCATACCGAGTTTCGTAACAATTCGTTCATGCGTTCAGAAAATACAGCATTTTAGCACATAATTCAATATGGCCGACAGACAAAATGGCCGATATGGGATAATTGGATATCAGTCGACTCGGCATGACGCCCTGAATCTAACGAGGCCACTTTTATGATTTTTGGACAAACCGTTCAGGAGTTATGAGCAAAAATAGCCATTTTTCATATCTCCGGACCAGTAGGTGGCGCTGCGCCGAAACGCTGCATGTTGCCTCAGGTCATGCTTGTGATGACTTGTACCAAGTTTGGTCTGAATACGATAAAGCGTTGCGGAGATACAGCCTTAAGTTTGTTTTCGCAAGCTCTACGTAAAATTATTTTGCACGTCATTCAAAAACTTTAAGCGAATCAACTTGAATTCCATAACTTTTTGTCCCCACTGTCTGAAGATGATCTGGTGCAATTTTGGTGAAAATCGGAGCATCGGCCTAGGAGGAGTTCGAAAAAGTAGGTTTTTCTGAAAATTCAAGATGGCGGCCAAATTATTATGACGGAAAATGACGTCATAGGGTGCAATCGAATCGGCATGAGCTCAGGAACAAGGGAAAAAAGAATTTTGATGATAGGCCTTACGGTTCAAAAGTTATTAGCATAATAAAAGTGAAACTTTGGACAGGTGGTGGCGCTAGAGGGAATGACTTAGAGACACCAAAATTGGTGTATTTAATGTTGGGACTGTCCTCTATCAGAATGTCAAACCAAAACAACTTTCCCGCAATCGGTTCTATGGGCTGCCATAGACACCAAGTCGGAAGAAGAAAAAGAATAATAAATATAGCTGCAAGCAGCCATTAAACGGGGCCAAGCAGTAGAAGACGATAAGACATGCCAACATGGCTGAAAGTGTCAGACCAACTGAAAAAATGAGCAATTTAAAGACATTTTAAGAGGAATTTCGGCAAATGGTCGAAAAATCATGCATACAGTAACTTATGAGATGATTTAATGGTTTATCACTTTCGACCAATAGGTGGCGCAGCTATGAACTCGATGTGATGTGGTCAGAGTGAAGTGACAATGACACATACAAAGTTAGTTGTCAATATGTCGAGACATTGCAGATATAAAGCCTTAATAGTCATTTTGGCAGCATGCCTCAACTTTGCTGCTGCGGTATACGAAAACGGTTTTGTCTATCGACACGAAATCCATAACTTTTGGTCGGGAAGGTCTGAAGATGATACGATTCGATTTTGGTGAAAATCGGACAAACGATCTAGGAGGAGTTCGAAAAAGTAGCTTTTGAATGAAAATCAAGATGGCGGACAGGAAGTTCGGCCAAATAAGGAAAACCTGGTATCTATGTTCTCAGCTTGACCGAAGGAATCTATTAAGACCATTGGCATTTCAACAGGCAGATTTATTCAAAAGTTATTAGCCTTTTTGGAAATTTTGTTATAACTTTTGACCACAAGGTGGCGCTGTTTCGAAATATTTTTAGTACCTTCAGGGATGGTGTTGTTGGCACATTCTGAGTTTCTTAATATTACAATCAATGCATTTGTTTAGTATAGCATTTTATTTCACAAAACTCTATTGAAGTCAATGGGAATTTCATGTTTTGTTCTATTATAGCGCCACCAAGAGGCTCAGTCCCACAATTTTTTTTATGTGTCCTCAGAGTGAGCCCATACGTATGTGTGTCAATTTTGGTGAAAATATCTCAATTCACTTCAGAGTTATAGACATTTATATGAAAAAACACGTAAAAAATGACTGACACATGACTTTGTTTGAATTTTACGACCCCTTACTATCAATATTTTCGCATTTGGGCATTAGCGTATAGCCTATCGACCTATGTTTCCAAACTTCTGGCGGTGGTTTCGTCTCGATCGGACAAGCGGTTTCGAAGATATAGCCAAAAGTTTTTTTTCGCGCTAAATCGCAACGCTACACAAACCGTAAGACGAAACCCAGCATGTTTGGTATCGTTGGACTCGGCAACGATTCAGGAGCTCAAAAAGATGACTCTCGTGAAAATAAGTCGACCACACCCAAAGTTATAAGCATTTGAAAAAAAAAGTTCACCACTAGGTGGCGCTGTTTCGAAACTTCTGAGGCTCTTTCAGGGCATCGTACTGATGACCCATACCGAGTTTCGTAACAATTCGTTCATGCGTTCAGAAAATACAGCATTTTAGCACATAATTCAAAATGGCCGACAGACAAAATGGCCGATATGGAAAAATTGGATATCAGTCGACTCGGTATGACGCCCTGAATCTAACGAGGCCACTTTTATGATTTTTGGACAAACCGTTCAGGAGTTATGAGCAAAAATAACCATTTTTCATATCTCCGGACCAGTAGGTGGCGCTGCGCCGAAACGCTGCATGTTGCCTCAGGTCATGCTTGTGATGACTTGGACCAAGTTTGGTCTGAATACGATAAAGCGTTGTGGAGATACAGCCTTAAGTTTGTTTTCGCAAGCGCTACGTAAAATTAGTTTGCACGTTTATCAAAAACGATTTGACGAATCAACTTGAATTCCATAACTTTTTGTCCCCACTGCCTGAAGATGATTTGGTGCAATTTTGGTGAAAATCGGAGCATCGGCCTAGGAGGAGTTCGAAAAAGTAGGTTTTTCTGAAAATTCAAGATGGCGGCCAAATTATTATGACGGAAAATGACGTCATAGGGTGCAATCGAATCGGCATGAGCTCAGGAATCAGAGGAAAAAAGAATTTTGTTGATAGGCCTTACGGTTCAAAAGTTATTAGCATAAATGTGAGTGAAACTTTGGACAGGTGGTGGCGCTAGAGGGAATGACTTAGAAACACCAAAATTGGTGTATTTAATGTTGGGACTGTCCTCTATCAGAATGTCAAACCAAAACAACTTTCCCGCAATCGGTTCCATGGGCTGCCATAGACGCTAAGTCGGAAGAAGAAGAAAAAGAATAATAATAATAATAAGAACGGGAACAGATACAATAGGTGCCCGCACCTTCGGTGCTTGGCCCCTAATAAGAACGGGAACAGATACAATAGGTGCCCGCACCTTCGGTGCTTGGCCCCTAATAATAAATATAGCTGCAAGCAGCCATTACCGGGGCCAAGCGCAAGAAGCGGCAACAGATGCCATCATGGGTGGGAGTGGCAGACCAACTGCAGCAATGAGCAATTAAAGACATTTTAAGAGAACTTTGGATAAATGGCATTAAATCATATATACAGTAACTTTTAAGATAATTTAATGGTTTATCACTTTCGACAAATAGGTGGAGCACTTACAAAATTGATGTGATGTGGTCAGAGTGAGGTGAAAATGACACATACAAAGTTTGGTGTCAAAATGTCAAGGCATTGCAGAGATAAAGACTAAATAGTCCTTTTGGCATCCTACCCCAACTTTGCTGCTGCGCTACACGAAAACGGTTTTGTCTATCGACACGAAATCCATAACTTTTATTCGGCACAGTCTGGAGATGATACGATTCGATTTTGGTGAAAATCGGACAAACGGTCTAGGAGGAGTTCGAAAAAGTAGGTTTTGACTGAAAATCAAGATGGCGGACAGGAAGTTCGGCCAAATTAGGAAAATCTGGTATCTATGTTCTCAGCTTGACCCAAGGAATCTATTAAGACCAGTGGCATTTCAACAGGCAGATTTATTCAAAAGTTATTAGCCTTTTTGTAAATTTCTTTATAACTTTTGACCACTAGGTGGTGCTGTTTCGAAACTTCTCAAGCTCCTTCAGGGCATCGTACTGATGACCCATACCGAGTTTCGTAACAATTCGTTCATGCGTTCAGAAAATACAGCATTTTAGCACATAATTCAAAATGGCCGACAGACAAAATGGCCGATCTGGGAAAATTGGATATCAGTCGACTCGGTATGACGCCCTGAATCTAACGAGGCCACTTTTATGATTTTTGGACAAACCGTTCAGGAGTTATGAGCAAAAATAGCCATGTTTCATATCTCCGGACCAGTAGGTGGCGCTGTGCCGAAACGCAGCATGTAGCCTCAGGTCATGCTTGAGATGATATGTACCAAGTTTGGTCTGAATACGATTAAGCGTTGCGAAGATACAGCCTTAAGTTTGTTTTCGCAAGCGCTACGTAAAATTATTTTGCACGGTATTCAAAAACTGTTAAGCGAATATACTTGAATTCCATAACTTTTTGTCCACACTGCCTAAAGATGATCTGGTGCAATTTTGGTGAAAATCGGAGCATCGGCCTAGGAGGAGTTCGAAAAAGTAGGTTTTTCTGAAAATTCAAATGGCGGAAAAATTTGCATGACGGATAATGACGTCATATGGTGCAATCGAATCGTCATGAGCTCAGGAATCAGAGGAAAAAAGAATTTTGTTGATAGGCCTTACGGTTCAAAAGTTATTAGCATAATAAAAGTGAAACTTTGGACAGGTGGTGGCGCTAGAGGGAATGAGTTAGAGACACCAAAATTGGTGCATTTAATGTTGGGACTGTCTTCTATCAGAATGTCAAATCAAAACAACTTTCCCGCAAACGGTTCTATGGGCTGCCATAGACGCCCAGTCGGAAGAAGAATAAAAAAGAACCGGAACAGAAACAATTGGTAATATAGCTGCAAGCAGCCATTATCGGGGCCAAGCAGCATAAGACGACAAGACATGCCAACATTGCTGAAAGTGTCAGACCAACTGCAACAATGAGCAATTAAAGACATTTAAAGACAATTGTAGGCGAAATGGCTGAAAAATCATAGAAACTCTAAATAAAAAATATGATTTAATGGAGTATCACTTTCGACCAATAGGTGGCGCAGTTAGCAAATTGATGTGATGTGGTCAGGGTGAGGTGACAATGACACATACAAAGTTTGGTGTCAAAATGTCAAGGCATTGCAATGTTAAACACTTAATAGTCATTTTGGCAGCATGCCTCAAATTTGCTGCTGCGGTATACGAAAACGGTTTCATCTATCGACACGAAATCTATAACTTTTAGTCGGCACGGTCTGGAGATGATACGATTCGATTTTGGTGAAAATCGGAAAAACGGTCTAGGAGGAGTTCGAAAAAGTAGGTTTTGACTAAAAATCAAGATGGCGGACAGGAAGTTCGGCCAAATAAGGAAAACCTGGTATCTATGTTCTCAGCTTGACCCAAGGAATCTATTAAGACCAGTGGCATTTCAACAGGCAGATTTATTCAAAAGTTATTAGCCTTTTTGGAAATTTTATTATAACTTTTGACCACAAGGTGGCGCTGTTTCGAAATATTTTTAGTACCTTCAGGGGATGGTGTTGTTGGCACATTCTGAGTTTCTTAATATTACATCAATGCATTTGTTTAGTATAGCATTTTATTTCACAAAACTCTATTGAAGTCAATGGGAATTTCATGTTTTGTTCTATTATAGCGCCACCAAGAGGCTCAGTCCCACAATTTTTTTTATGTGTCCTCAGAGTGAGCCCATACGTATGTGTGTCAATTTTGGTGAAAATATCTCAATTCACTTCAGAGTTATAGACACTTATATGAAAAAACACGTAAAAAATTACTGACACGTGACTTTGTTTGAATTTTACTACCCCTTACTATCAATATTTTCGCATTTGGGCATTAGCGTATAGCCTATCGACCTATGTTTCCAAACTTCTGGCGGTGGTTTCGTCTCGATCGGACAAGCGGTTTCGAAGATATAGCCAAATGTTTTTTTCGCGCTAAATCGCAACGCTACACAAACCGTAAGACGAAACCCAGCATGTTTGGTATCGTTGGACTCGGCAACGATTCAGGAGCTCAAAAAGATGACTCTCGTGAAAATAAGTCGACCACACCCAAAGTTATAAGCATTTGAAAAAAAAAGTTCACCACTAGGTGGCGCTGTTTCGAAACTTCTCAGGCTCTTTCAGGGCATCGTACTGATGACCCATACCGAGTTTCGTAACAATTCGTTCATGCGTTCAGAAAATACAGCATTTTAGCACATAATTCAAAATGGCCGACAGACAAAATGGCCGATCTGGGAAAATTGGATATCAGTCGACTCGGTATGACGCCCTGAATCTAACGAGGCCACTTTTATGATTTTTGAACAAACCGTTCAGGAGTTATGAGCAAAAATAACCATTTTTCATATCTCCGGACCAGTAGGTGGCGCTGCGCCGAAACGCTGCATGTTGCCTCAGGTCATGCTTGTGATGACTTGTACCAAGTTTGGTCTAAATACGATAAAGCGTTGCGGAGATACAGCCTTAAGTTTGTTTTCGCAAGCTCTACGTAAAATTATTTTGCACGTCATTCAAAAACTTTTAAGCGAATCAACTTGAATTCCATAACTTTTTGTCCCCCCTGTCTGAAGATGATCTGGTGCAATTTTGGTGAAAATCGGAGCATCGGCCTAGGAGGAGTTCGAAAAAGTAGGTTTTTCTGAAAATTCAAGATGGCGGCCAAATTATTATGACGGAAAATGACGTCATAGGGTGCAATCGAATCGGCATGAGCTCAGGAACAAGGGGAAAAAATAATTTTGATGATAGGCCTTACGGTTCAAAAGTTATTAGCATAATAAAAGTGAAAGTTTGGACAGGTGGTGGCGCTAGAGGGAATGACTTAGAGACACCAAAATTGGTGTACTTAATGTTGGGACTGTCCTCTATCAGAATGTCAAACCAAAACAACTTTCCCGCAAACGGTTCTATGGGCTGCCATAGACGCCCAGTCGGAAGAAGAAGCAGAATAATAATAATAATAATAATAAGAACCGGAACAGATACAATAGGTGCCTCCGCACCTTTGGTGCTTGGCCCCTAAATATAGCTGCAAGCAGCAATAACCGGGGCCAAGCGCAAAGAAGACGACAAGACATGTCAACATGTGTCAGACCAACTGCAGCAAGGAGCAATTTAAGACATTTAAAGATTAATTTAGGCAAAATGGCTTAAAAATCACACTAATTAACAAAAAATGTGATTTAATGGATTATCACTTTTGACCAATAGGTGGCGTAGTTACAAAAACGATGTGATGTGGTCAGAGTCTGGTGACAATGACAAACCTTAAGACCAGTGGCATTAAAATACGCAGATTTATTCAAAAGTTTTTAGAAATTATGTTATAACTTTTGACCAAAAGGTGGCGCTGTCTCGAAATGTTTTGAGTACCTTCAGGGCATGGTGCTGATGGCACATGCTGAGTTTTGTAATGTTACACCAATGCATTCGTTAAGAATAGCATGTTACGTTCTATTATAGCGCCACCAAGAGGCTCAATCCCACCATTTTTTTTTATGTGACCTCAAAGTGAGCCCATACATGTGTGTGTAAAATTTGGTGAAAATATCTCATTTAGTTTTGGAGTTATATACATTTATGTGAATAAACACATAAAAAATGACTGACACGTGACTTTGATTGGATTTTACTACCCCTTACTATCAATATTTTCGCATTTGGGCATTAGCGTATAGCCTATCGACCTATGTTTCCAAACTTCTGGCGGTGGTTTCGTCTCGATCGGACAAGCGGTTTCGAAGATATCGGCAAATGTTTTTTTTCGCGCTAAATCGCAACGCTACACAAAACGTAAACAAAACCTAAGCATATTTGGTATCTGTGGACTCGGCAAGGATTCAGGATCCCAACGAGATGACTCCCGTGAAAATACGTCAAACACAACCAGAGTTATCAGCATTTGAAAAATCAATTTTGCCACTAGGTGGCGCTGTTTCGAAACTTCTCAGGCTCCTTCAGGGTATCGTACTGATGACCCATACCGAGTTTCGTAACAATTCGTTCATGCGTTCATAAAATACAGCATTTTAGCACATAATTCAAAATGGCCGACAGCCAAAATGGCCGATCTGGGAAAATTGGATATCTGTCGACTCGGCATGACGCCCTGAATCTAACAAGACCAACTTTATTATTTTTGGACAAACTGTTCAGTAGTTATGAGCAAAAATAGCAATTTTTCGTATCTCTGGACCAGTAGGTGGCGCTGCGCCGAAACGCAGCATGTAGCCTCAGGTCATGCTTGTAATGACATGTACCAAGTTTGGTTTGAATACGATAAAGCGTTGCGGAGATACAGCCTTATGTCTGTTTTCGCAAGCGCTACTTAAAATTAATTTGCGTGGTATTCGAGAACAACTTGCAGCGTTTTTATGAATTCCATAACTTTTTGTCAGCACGGTCTGGAGATGATCTGGTTCAATTTTGGTGAGAATCGGAACAACGGCCTAGGAGGAGTTCGAAAAAGTAGCTTTTTCGGATAATTACAAATGGCGGACAAATTGTCGTGACGGAAAATGACGTCATAGGGTGCAATCGAATCGGCATGAGCCAAGGAATAAGAGGACAAAGGATTTGTGATTCTAGCCATTATGGTTCAAAAGTTATAAGCATAAACATGAGTAAATCTTTGGACAGTTGGTGGCGCTAGAGGGATTGAGTTGGAGACTCCAAATTTGCTCTGGTGACTTTTCAGACTGTCCTCTATCAGTGTACCAAATTTCATAACTTTCCCGCAAACGGTTCTATGGGCTGCCATAGACACCCAGTCGGAAGAAGAATAATAATAAGAACGGGAACAGATACAATAGGTGCCTCGCACCTTCGGTGCTTGGCCCCTAATAAATATAGCTGCAAGCAGCCATTAAACGGGGCCAAGCAGTAGAAGACGATAAGACATGCCAACATGGCTGAAAGTGTCAGACCAACTGAAAAAATGAGCAATTTAAAGACATTTTAAGAGGAATTTCGGCAAATGGTCGAAAAATCATGCATACAGTAACTTATGAGATGATTTAATGGTTTATCACTTTTGACCAATAGGTGGCGCAGTTATGAACTCGATGTGATGTGGTCAGAGTGAAGTGACAATGACACATACAAAGTTAGTTGTCAATATGTCGAGACATTGCAGATATAAAGCCTTAATAGTCATTTTGGCAATATGCCTCAACTTTGCTGCTGCGGTATAAGAAAACGGTTTTGTCTATCGACACGAAATCCATAACTTTTGGTCGGGACGGTCTGAAGATGATACGATTCGATTTTGGTGAAAATCGGACAAACGGTCTAGGAGGAGTTCGAAAAAGTAGCTTTTGAATGAAAATCAAGATGGTGGACAGGAAGTTCGGCCAAATAAGGAAAACCTGGTATCTATGTTCTCAGCTTGACCCAAGGAATCTATTAAGACCAGTGGCATTTCAACAGGCAGATTTATTCAAAAGTTATTAGCCTTTTTGGAAATTTTGTTATAACTTTTGACCACAAGGTGGCGCTGTTTCGAAATATTTTTAGTACCTTCAGGGGATGGTGTTGTTGGCACATTCTGAGTTTCTTAATATTACATCAATGCATTTGTTTAGTATAGCATTTTATTTCACAAAACTCTATTGAAGTCAATGGGAATTTCATGTTTTGTTCTATTATAGCGCCACCAAGAGGCTCAGTCCCACAATTTTTTTTATGTGTCCTCAGAGTGAGCCCATACGTATGTGTGTCAATTTTGGTGAAAATATCTCAATTCACTTCAGAGTTATAGACATTTATATGAAAAAACACGTAAAAAATGACTGACACATGACTTTGTTTGAATTTTACGACCCCTTACTATCAATATTTTCACATTTGGGCATTAGCGTATAGCCTATCGACCTATGTTTCCAAACTTCTGGCGGTGGTTTCGTCTCGATCGGACAAGCGGTTTTGAAGATATAGCCAAATGTTTTTTTCGCGCTATATCGCAACGCTACACAAACCGTAAGACGAAACCCAGCATGTTTGGTATCGTTGGACTCGGCAACGATTCAGGAGCTCAAAAAGATGACTCTCGTGAAAATAAGTCGACCACACCCAAAGTTATAAGCATTAGAAAAAAAAAGTTCACCACTAGGTGGCGCTGTTTCGAAACTTCTCAGGCTCCTTCAGGGCATCGTACTGATGACCCATACCGAGTTTCGTAACAATTCGTTCATGCGTTCAGAAAATACAGCATTTTAGCACATAATTCAAAATGGCCGACAGACAAAATGGCCGATATGGAAAAATTGGATATCAGTCGACTCGGTATGACGCCCTGAATCTAACGAGGCCACTTTTATGATTTTTGGACAAACCGTTCAGGAGTTATTAGCAAAAATAACCATTTTTCATATCTCCAGACCAGTAGGTGGCGCTGCGCCGAAACGCTGCAGGTAGCCTCAGGTCATGCTTGTGATGACACGTACCAAGTTTGGTCTGAATACGATTAAGCATTGCGGAGATACAGCCTTACGTTTGTTTTCGCAAGCGATACGTAAAATTAGTTTGCAAGTTTTTCAAAAACTGTTTGACGAATCAACTTGAATTCCATAACTTTTTGTCCACACTGCCTGAAGATGATCTGGTGCAATTTTGGTGAAAATCGGAGCATCGGCCTAGGAGGAGTTCGAAAAAGTAGCTTTTTTGGAAAATTCAAGATGGCGGCCAAATTATTATGACGGAAAATGACGTCATAGGGTGCAATCGAATCGGCATGAGCTCAGGAACAAGGGAAAAAGGAATTTTGTTGATAGGCCTTACGGTTCAAAAGTTATTAGCATAATAAAAGTGAAACTTTGGACAGGTGGTGGCGCTAGAGGGAATGACTTAGAAACACCAAAATTGGTGTATTTAATGTTGGGACTGTCCTCTATCAGAATGTCAAACCAAAACAACTTTCCCGCAATCGGTTCTATGGGCTGCCATAGACGCTAAGTCGGAAGAAGAAGAAAAAGAATAATAAATATAGCTGCAAGCAGCAATAACCGGGGCCAAGCGCAAAGAAGACGACAAGACATGCCAACATGTGTCAGACCAACTGCAGCAAGGAGCAATTTAAGACATTTAAAGATTAATTTAGGCAAAATGGCTTAAAAATCACACTAATTAACTAAAAATGTGATTTAATGGATTATCACTTTTGACCAATAGGTGGCGTAGTTACAAAAACGATGTGATGTGGTCAGAGTCTGGTGACAATGACAAACCTTAAGACCAGTGGCATTAAAATACGCAGATTTCTTCAAAAGTTTTTTAGAAATTATGTTATAACTTTTGACCAAAAGGTGGCGCTGTCTCGAAATGTGTTGAGTACCTTCAGGGCATGGTGCTGATGGCACATGCTGAGTTTTGTAATGTTGCACCAATGCATTCGTTAAGAATAGCATGTTACGTTCTATTATAGCGCCACCAATAGGCTCAATCCCACCATTTTTTTTATGTGACCTCATAGTGAGCCCATACAAGTGTGTGTAAAATTTGGTGAAAATATCTCATTTAGTTTTGGAGTTATATACATTTATGTGTATAAACACATAAAAAATGACTGACACGTGACTTTGATTGGATTTTACTACCCCTTACTATCAATATTTTCGCATTTGGGCATTAGCGTTTAGCCTATCGACCTATGTTTCCAAACTTCTGACGGTGGTTTCGTCTCGATCGGACAAGCGGTTTCGAAGATATAGCCAAATGTTTTTTTCGCGCTAAATCGCAACGCTACACAAACCGTAAGACGAAACCCAGCATGTTTGGCATCGTTGGACTCGGCAACGATTCAGGAACTCAAAAAGATGACTCTCGTGAAAATAAGTCAACCACACCCAAAGTTATAAGCATTTGAAAAAAAAAATTCACCACTAGGTGGCGCTGTTTCGAAAATTCTCAGGCTCTTTCAGGGCATCGTACTGATGACCCATACCGAGTTTCGTAACAATTCGTTCATGCGTTCAGAAAATACAGCATTTTAGCACATAATTCAAAATGGCCGACAGACAAAATGGCCGATATGGAAAAATTGGATATCAGTCGACTCGGCATGACGCCCTGAATCTAACGAGACCAATTTTATTATTTTTGGACAAACTGTTCAGTAGTTATGAGCAAAAATAGCAATTTTTCGTATCTCTGGACCAGTAGGTGGCGCTGCGCCAAAACGCAGCATGTAGCTTCAGGTCATGCTTGTAATGACATGTACCAAGTTTGGTTTGAATACGATAAAGCGTTGCGGAGATACAGCCTTGTGTCTGTTTTCGCAAGCGCTACTTAAAATTAATTTGCGTGGTATTCGAGAACAACTTGCAGCGTTTTTATGAATTCCATAACTTTTTGTCAGCACGGTCTGGAGATGATCTGGTTCAATTTTGGTGAGAATCAGAACAACGGCCTAGGAGGAGTTCGAAAAAGTAGCTTTTTCGGATAATTACAAATGGCGGACAAATTGTCGTGACGGAAAATGACGTCATAGGGTGCAATCGAATCGGCATGAGCCAAGGAATAAGAGGACAAAGGATTTGTGATTCTAGCCATTATGGTTCAAAAGTTATAAGCATAAACATGAGTAAATCTTTGGACAGTTGGTGGCGCTAGAGGGATTGAGTTGGAGACTCCAAATTTGCTCTGGTGACTTTTCAGACTGTCCTCTATCAGTGTACCAAATTTCATAACTTTCCCGCAAACGGTTCTATGGGCTGCCATAGACGCCCAGTCGGAAGAAGAAGCAGAATAATAATAATAATAATAATAATAAGAACCGGAACAGATACAATAGGTGCCACCGCACCTTCGGTGCTTGGCCCCTAAATATAGCTGCAAGCAGCCATTAAACGGGGCCAAGCAGTAGAAGACGATAAGACATGCCAACATGGCTGAAAGTGTCAGACCAACTGAAAAAATGAGCAATTTAAAGACATTTTAAGAGGAATTTCGGCAAATGGTCGAAAAATCATGCATACAGTAACTTATGAGATTATTTAATGGTTTATCACTTTCGACCAATAGGTGGCGCAGCTATGAACTCGATGTGATGTGGTCAGAGTGAAGTGACAATGACACATACAAAGTTAGTTGTCAATATGTCGAGACATTGCAGATATAAAGCCTTAATAGTCATTTTGGCAGCATGCCTCAACTTTGCTGCTGCGGTAAAACGAAAACGGTTTTGTCTATCGACACGAAATCCATAACTTTTGGTCGGGAAGGTCTGAAGATGATACGATTCGATTTTGGTGAAAATCGGACAAACGATCTAGGAGGAGTTCGAAAAAGTAGCTTTTGAATGAAAATCAAGATGGCGGACAGGAAGTTCGGCCAAATAAGGAAAACCTGGTATCTATGTTCTCAGCTTGACCGAAGGAATCTATTAAGACCATTGGCATTTCAACAGGCAGATTTATTCAAAAGTTATTAGCCTTTTTGGAAATTTTGTTATAACTTTTGACCACAAGGTGGCGCTGTTTCGAAATATTTTTAGTACCTTCAGGGATGGTGTTGTTGGCACATTCTGAGTTTCTTAATATTACAATCAATGCATTTGTTTAGTATAGCATTTTATTTCACAAAACTCTATTGAAGTCAATGGGAATTTCATGTTTTGTTCTATTATAGCGCCACCAAGAGGCTCAGTCCCACAATTTTTTTTATGTGTCCTCAGAGTGAGCCCATACGTATGTGTGTCAATTTTGGTGAAAATATCTCAATTCACTTCAGAGTTATAGACATTTATATGAAAAAACACGTAAAAAATGACTGACACATGACTTTGTTTGAATTTTACGACCCCTTACTATCAATATTTTCGCATTTGGGCATTAGCGTATAGCCTATCGACCTATGTTTCCAAACTTCTGGCGGTGGTTTCGTCTCGATCGGACAAGCGGTTTCGAAGATATAGCCAAATGTTTTTTTCGCGCTAAATCGCAACGCTACACAAACCGTAAGACGAAACCCAGCATGTTTGGTATCGTTGGACTCGGCAACGATTCAGGAGCTCAAAAAGATGACTCTCGTGAAAATAAGTCGACCACACCCAAAGTTATAAGCATTTGAAAAAAAAAGTTCACCACTAGGTGGCGCTGTTTCGAAACTTCTCAGGCTCTTTCAGGGCATCGTACTGATGACCCATACCGAGTTTCGTAACAATTCGTTCATGCGTTCAGAAAATACAGCATTTTAGCACATAATTCAAAATGGCCGACAGACAAAATGGCCGATATGGAAAAATTGGATATCAGTCGACTCGGTATGACGCCCTGAATCTAACGAGGCCACTTTTATGATTTTTGGACAAACCGTTCAGGAGTTATGAGCAAAAATAACCATTTTTCATATCTCCGGACCAGTAGGTGGCGCTGCGCCGAAACGCTGCATGTTGCCTCAGGTCATGCTTGTGATGACTTGGACCAAGTTTGGTCTGAATACGATAAAGCGTTGTGGAGATACAGCCTTAAGTTTGTTTTCGCAAGCGCTACGTAAAATTAGTTTGCACGTTTATCAAAAACGATTTGACGAATCAACTTGAATTCCATAACTTTTTGTCCCCACTGCCTGAAGATGATTTGGTGCAATTTTGGTGAAAATCGGAGCATCGGCCTAGGAGGAGTTCGAAAAAGTAGGTTTTTCTGAAAATTCAAGATGGCGGCCAAATTATTATGACGGAAAATGACGTCATAGGGTGCAATCGAATCGGCATGAGCTCAGGAACAAGGGGAAAAAAGAATTTTGATGATAGGCCTTACGGTTCAAAAGTTATTAGCATAATAAAAGTGAAACTTTGGACAGGTGGTGGCGCTAGAGGGAATGACTTAGAGACACCAAAATTGGTGTATTTAATGTTGGGACTGTCCTCTATCAGAATGTCAAACCAAAACAACTTTCCCGCAAACGGTTCTATGGGCTGCCATAGACGCCCAGTCGGAAGAAGAAGAAGCAGAATAATAATAATAATAATAATAAGAACCGGAACAGATACAATAGGTGCCTCGCACCTTCGGTGCTTGGCCCCTAAATATAGCTGCAAGCAGCCATTACCGGGGCCAAGCGCAAGAAGCGGCAACAGATGCCATCATGGGTGGGAGTGGCAGACCAACTGCAGCAAGGAGCAATTAAAGGCATTTTAAGAGAACTTGGATAAATGGCTAAAAAACCACATATACAGTAACTTTTAAGATGATTTAATGGTTTATCATTTTTGACAAATAGGTGGCGCAGTTACCAAATTGATGTGATGTGGTCAGAGTGAGGTGACAATGACACATACAAAGTTTGGTGTCAAAATGTCAAGGCATTGCAGAGATAAAGACTTAATAGTCATTTTGGCAGCATGCCTCAACTTTGCTGCTGCGCTATACGAAAACGGTTTCGTCAATCGACACGAAATCCATAACTTTTAGTCGACACGGTCTGGAGATGATACGATTCGATTTTGGTGAAAATCGGACAAACGGTCTAGGAGGAGTTCGAAAAAGTAGGTTTTGACTGAAAATCAAGATGGCGGACAGGAAGTTTGGCCAAATAAGGAAAACCTGGTATCTATGTTCTCAGCTTGACCCAAGGAATCTATTAAGACCAGTGGCATTTCAACAGGCAGATTTATTCAAAAGTTATTAGCCTTTTTGTAAATTTCTTTATAACTTTTGACCACTAAGTGGTGCTGTTTCGAAACTTCTCAAGCTCCTTCAGGGCATCGTACTGATGACCCATACCGAGTTTCGTAACAATTCGTTCATGCGTTCAGAAAATACAGCATTTTAGCACATAATTCAAAATGGCCGACAGACAAAATGGCCGATCTGGGAAAATTGGATATCAGTCGACTCGGTATGACGCCCTGAATCTAACGAGGCCACTTTTATGATTTTTGGACAAACCGTTCAGGAGTTATGAGCAAAAATAACCATTTTTCATATCTCCGGACCAGTAGGTGGCGCTGCGCCGAAACGCTGCATGTTGCCTCAGGTCATGCTTGTGATGACATGTACCAAGTTTGGTCTGAATACGATAAAGCGTTGCGGAGATACAGCCTTAAGTTTGTTTTCGCAAGCGCTACGTAAAATTAGTTTGCACGTTTATCAAAAACGATTTGACGAATCAACTTGAATTCCATAACTTTTTGTCCCCACTGCATGAAGATGATTTGGTGCAATTTTGGTGAAAATCGGAGTATCGGCCTAGGAGGAGTTCGAAAAAGTAGGTTTTACGGAAAATTCAAAATGGCGGAAAAATTTGCATGACGGAAAATGACGTCATAGGGTGCAATCGAATCTTCATGAGCTCAGGAATCAGAGGAAAAAAGAATTTTGTTGATAGGCCTTACGGTTCAAAAGTTATTAGCATAAATGTGAGTGATACTTTGGACAGGTGGTGGCGCTAGAGGGAATGAGTTAGAGACACCAAAATTGGTGTACTTAATGTTGGGACTGTCCTCTATCAGAATGTCAAACCAAAACAACTTTCCCGGACACGGTTCTATGGGCTGCCATAGACCCCCAGTCGGAAGAAGAAGAATAATAATAATAATAATAAGAACCGGAACAGATACAATAGGTGCCTCCGCACCTTCGGTGCTTGGCCCCTAAATATAGCTGCAAGCAGCAATAACCGGGCCAAGCGCAAAGAAGACGACAAGACATGTCAACATGTGTCAGACCAACTGCAGCAAGGAGCAATTTAAGACATTTAAAGATTAATTTAGGCAAAATGGCTTAAAAATCACACTAATTAACAAAAAATGTGATTTAATGGATTATCACTTTTGACCAATAGGTGGCGTAGTTACAAAAACGATGTGATGTGGTCAGAGTCTGGTGACAATGACAAACCTTAAGACCAGTGGCATTAAAATACGCAGATTTATTCAAAAGTTTTTAGAAATTATGTTATAACTTTTGACCAAAAGGTGGCGCTGTCTCGAAATGTTTTGAGTACCTTCAGGGCATGGTGCTGATGGCACATGCTGAGTTTTGTAATGTTACACCAATGCATTCGTTAAGAATAGCATGTTACGTTCTATTATAGCGCCACCAAGAGGCTCAATCCCACCATTTTTTTTATGTGACCTCAAAGTGAGCCCATACATGTGTGTGTAAAATTTGGTGAAAATATCTCATTTAGTTTTGGAGTTATATACATTTATGTGAATAAACACATAAAAAATGACTGACACGTGACTTTGATTGGATTTTACTACCCCTTACTATCAATATTTTTGCATTTGGGCATTAGCGTATAGCCTATCGACCTATGTTTCCAAACTTCTGGCGGTGGTTTCGTCTCGATCGGACAAGCGGTTTCGAAGATATCGGCAAATGTTTTTTAAGCGCTAAATCACAACGCTACACAAACCGTAAACAAAACCTAAGCATATTTGGTATCTGTGGACTCGGCAAGGATTCAGGATCCCAACGAGATGACTCCCGTGAAAATACGTCGAACACAACCAGAGTTATCAGCATTTGAAAAATCAATTTTGCCACTAGGTGGCGCTGTTTCGAAACTTCTCAGGATCCTTCAGGGTATCGTACTGATGACCCATACCGAGTTTCGTAACAATTCGTTCATGCGTTCATAAAATACAGCATTTTAGCACATAATTCAAAATGGCCGACAGCCAAAATGGCCGATCTGGGAAAATTGGATATCTGTCGACTCGGCATGACGCCCTGAATCTAACAAGACCAACTTTATTATTTTTGGACAAACTGTTCAGTAGTTATGAGCAAAAATAGCAATTTTTCGTATCTCTGGACCAGTAGGTGGCGCTGCGCCGAAACGCAGCATGTAGCCTCAGGTCATGCTTGTAATGACATGTACCAAGTTTGGTTTGAATACGATAAAGCGTTGCGGAGATACAGCCTTATGTCTGTTTTCGCAAGCGCTACTTAAAATTAATTTGCGTGGTATTCGAGAACAACTTGCAGCGTTTTTATGAATTCCATAACTTTTTGTCAGCACGGTCTGGAGATGATCTGGTTCAATTTTGGTGAGAATCGGAACAACGGCCTAGGAGGAGTTCGAAAAAGTAGCTTTTTCGGATAATTACAAATGGCGGACAAATTGTCGTGACGGAAAATGACGTCATAGGGTGCAATCGAATCGGCATGAGCCAAGGAATAAGAGGACAAAGGATTTGTGATTCTAGCCATTATGGTTCAAAAGTTATAAGCATAAACATGAGTAAATCTTTGGACAGTTGGTGGCGCTAGAGGGATTGAGTTGGAGACTCCAAATTTGCTCTGGTGACTTTTCAGACTGTCCTCTATCAGTGTACCAAATTTCATAACTTTCCCGCAAACGGTTCTATGGGCTGCCATAGACGCCCAGTCGGAAGAAGAAGAATAATAAGAACCGGAACAGATACAATAGGTGCCACCGCACCTTCGGTGCTTGGCCCCTAATAATAAGAACCGGAACAGATACAATAGGTGCCTCCGCACCTTCGGTGCTTGGCCCCTAATAATAAGAACCGGAACAGATACAATAGGTGCCTCCGCACCTTCGGTGCTTGGCCCCTAAATATAGCTGCAAGCAGCAATAACCGGGGCCAAGCGCAAAGAAGACGACAAGACATGTCAACATGTGTCAGACCAACTGCAGCAAGGAGCAATTTAAGACATTTAAAGATTAATTTAGGCAAAATGGCTTAAAAATCACACTAATTAACTAAAAATGTGATTTAATGGATTATCACTTTTGACCAATAGGTGGCGTAGTTACAAAAACGATGTGAAGTGGTCAGAGTCTGGTGACAATGACAAACCTTAAGACCAGTGGCATTAAAATACGCAGATTTATTCAAAAGTTTTTAGAAATTATGTTATAACTTTTGACCAAAAGGTGGCGCTGTCTCGAAATGTTTTGAGTACCTTCAGGGCATGGTGCTGATGGCACATGCTGAGTTTTGTAATGTTACACCAATGCATTCGTTAAGAATAGCATGTTACGTTCTATTATAGCGCCACCAAGAGGCTCAATCCCACCATTTTTTTTATGTGACCTCAAAGTGAGCCCATACATGTGTGTGTAAAATTTGGTGAAAATATCTCATTTAGTTTTGGAGTTATATACATTTATGTGAATAAACACATAAAAAATGACTGACACGTGATTTTGATTGGATTTTACTACCCCTTACTATCAATATTTTCGCATTTGGGCATTAGCGTATAGCCTATCGACCTATGTTTCCAAACTTCTGGCGGTGGTTTCGTCTCGATCGGACAAGCGGTTTCGAAGATATCGGCAAATGTTTTTTAAGCGCTAAATCACAACGCTACACAAACCGTAAACAAAACCTAAGCATATTTGGTATCTGTGGACTCGGCAAGGATTCAGGATCCCAACGAGATGACTCCCGTGAAAATACGTCAAACACAACCAGAGTTATCAGCATTTGAAAAATCAATTTTGCCACTAGGTGGCGCTGTTTCGAAACTTCTCAGGCTTCTTCAGGGTATCGTACTGATGACCCATACCGATTTTCGTAACAATTCGTTCATGCGTTCATAAAATACAGCATTTTAGCACATAATTCAAAATGGCCGACAGCCAAAATGGCCGATCTGGGAAAATTGGATATCTGTCGACTCGGCATGACGCCCTGAATCTAACAAGACCAACTTTATTATTTTTGGACAAACTGTTCAGTAGTTATGAGCAAAAATAGCAATTTTTTGTATCTCTGGACCAGTAGGTGGCGCTGCGCCGAAACGCAGCATGTAGCCTCAGGTCATGCTTGTAATGACATGTACCAAGTTTGGTTTGAATACGATAAAGCGTTGCGGAGATACAGCCTTATGTCTGTTTTCGCAAGCGCTACTTAAAATTAATTTGCGTGGTATTCGAGAACAACTTGCAGCGTTTTTATGAATTCCATAACTTTTTGTCAGCACGGTCTGGAGATGATCTGGTTCAATTTTGGTGAGAATCGGAACAACGGCCTAGGAGGAGTTCGAAAAAGTAGCTTTTTCGGATAATTACAAATGGCGGACAAATTGTCGTGACGGAAAATGACGTCATAGGGTGCAATCGAATCGGCATGAGCCAAGGAATAAGAGGACAAAGGATTTGTGATTCTAGCCATTATGGTTCAAAAGTTATAAGCATAAACATGAGTAAATCTTTGGACAGTTGGTGGCGCTAGAGGGATTGAGTTGGAGACTCCAAATTTGCTCTGGTGACTTTTCAGACTGTCCTCTATCAGTGTACCAAATTTCATAACTTTCCCGCAAACGGTTCTATGGGCTGCCATAGACGCCCAGTCGGAAGAAGAAGAATAATAAGAACCGGAACAGATACAATAGGTGCCACCGCACCTTCGGTGCTTGGCCCCTAAATATAGCTGCAAGCAGCAATAACCGGGGCCAAGCGCAAGAAGCGGCAACAGATGCCATCATGGGTGGGAGTGGCAGACCAACTGCAGCAATGAGCAATTAAAGACATTTTAGGAGAACTTTGGATAAATGGCTAAAAAAATCATAGATACAGCAACTTTTAAGATAATTTAATGGTTTATCACTTTCGACCAATAGGTGGCGCAGTTACAAAACTGATGTGATGTGGTCAGAGTGAAGTGACAATGACACATATAAAATTTGGTGTCAATATGTCAAGGCATTGCAGAGATAAAGCCCAAATAGTGCTTTTAGCATCATGCCTCAACTTTGCTGCTGCGCTATACGAAAACGGTTTCATCTATCGACACGAAATCTATAACTTTTAGTCGGCAGGGTCTGGAGATGATACGATTCGATTTTGGTGAAAATCGGACAAACGGTCTAGGAGGAGTTCGAAAAAGTAGGTTTTTACTGAAAATCAAGATGGCGGACAGGAAGTTCGGCCAAATAAGGAAAACCTGGTATCTATGTTCTCAGCTTGACCCAAGGAATCTATTAAGACCAGTGGCATTTCAACAGGCGTTAGATTTAAAAAGTTAAAAAGTTAGATTTATTCAAAAGTTATTAGCCTTTTTGGAAATTTTGTTATAACTTTTGACCACAAGGTGGCGCTGTTTCGCAATATTTTTAGTACCTTCAGGGGATGGTGTTGTTGGCACATTCTGAGTTTCTTAATATTACATCAATGCATTTGTTTAGTATAGCATTTTATTTCACAAAACTCTATTGAAGTCA
Source organism: Chrosomus eos (assembly GCA_036326025.1). Lineage (NCBI taxonomy): Eukaryota > Metazoa > Chordata > Actinopteri > Cypriniformes > Leuciscidae > Chrosomus > Chrosomus eos. Next base: position 577,920 of record JAZAVI010000097.1, on the reverse strand, counting down.
ATGGGAATTTCATGTTTTGTTCTATTATAGCGCCACCAAGAGGCTCAGTCCCACAATTTTTTTTATGTGTCCTCAGAGTGAGCCCATACGTATGTGTGTCAATTTTGGTGAAAATATCTCAATTCACTTCAGAGTTATAGACAATTATATGAAAAAACACGTAAAAAATGACTGACACGTGACTTTGTTTGAATTTTACTACCCCTTACTATCAATATTTTCGCATTTGGGCATTAGCGTATAGCCTATCGACCTATGTTTCCAAACTTCTGGCGGTGGTTTCGTCTCGATCGGACAAGCGGTTTCGAAGATATAGCCAAATGTTTTTTTTCGCGCTAAATCGCAACGCTACACAAACCGTAAGACGAAACCCAGCATGTTTGGTATCGTTGGACTCGGCAACGATTCAGGAGCTCAAAAAGATGACTCTCGTGAAAATAAGTCAACCACACCCAAAGTTATAAGCATTTGAAAAAAAAAGTTCACCACTAGGTGGCGCTGTTTCGAAACTTCTCAGGCTCTTTCAGGGCATCGTACTGATGACCCATACCGAGTTTCGTAACAATCCGTTCATGCGTTCAGAAAATACAGCATTTTAGCACATAATTCAAAATGGCCGACAGACAAAATGGCCGATATGGAAAAATTGGATATCAGTCCACTCGGTATGACGTCCTGAATCTAACAAGACCAATTTTATTATTTTTGGACAAACTGTTCAGAAGTTATAAGCAAAAATAGCCATTTTTCATATCTCCGGACCAGTAGGTGGCGCTGCGCCGAAACGCTGCATGTTGTCTCAGATAAAGCTTGTGATGACAAGTACCAAGTTTGGTGTCAATACGATAAAGCGTTGTGGAGATACAGCCTTAAGTCCGTTTTTGCGAGCGCTACGAAATATTTCTTCGTGCGTTTATCAAAAACGGTTTGACGAATCAACATTATTCTAATAACTTTTTGTCGGCATGCTCTGGAGATGATCTGGATCAATTTTCGTGGAAATCGGAGCATCGGCCTAGGAGGAGTTCGAAAAAGTACGTTTATTGAACAATTCAAAATGGCGGCCATATTTTTATGACGGAAATGACGTCATAGGGAGCATTCGAATCGTCATGAGCTCAGGAATCAGAGGAAAAAAGAATTTTCTTGATAGGCCGTACGGTTCAAAAGTTATTAGCATAATAAAACTGAAATTTTGGACAGGTGGTGGCGCTAGAGGGAATGAGTTAGAGACACCAAAATTGGTGTATTTAATGTTGGGACTGTCCTCTATCAGAATGTCAAACCAAAACAACTTTCCCGCAAACGGTTCTATGGGCTGCCATAGACGCCCAGTCGGAAGAAGAACAAGAATAATAATAATAATAATAATAAGAACCGGAACAGATACAATAGGTGCCTCCGCACCTTTGGTGCTTGGCCCCTAAATATAGCTGCAAGCAGCCATTATCGGGGCCAAGCGCAAGAAGCGGCAACAGATGCCATCATGGGTGGGAGTGGCAGACCAACTGCAGCAAGGAGCAATTAAAGACATTTTAAGAGAACTTGGATAAATGGCTAAAAAAATCACATATACAGTAACTTTTAAGATGATTTAATGGTTTATCACTTTTGACAAATAGGTGGCGCAGTTACCAAATTTATGTGATGTGGTCAGAGAGAGGTGACAATGACACATACAAAGTTTGGTGTCAAAATGTCAAGGCATTGCAGAGATAAAGACTTAATAGTCATTTTGGCAGCATGCCTCAACTTTGCTGCTGCGCTATACGAAAACGGTTTTGTCTATTGACACGAAATCCATAACTTTTAGTCGGCACAGTCTGGAGATGATACGATTCGATTTTGGTGAAAATCGGACAAACGGTCTAGGAGGAGTTCGAAAAAGTAGGTTTTGACTGAAAATCAAGATGGCGGACAGGAAGTTCGGCCAAATTAGGAAAATCTGGTATCTATGTTCTCAGCTTGACCGAAGAAATCTATTAAGACCAGTGGCATTTCAACAGGGAGATTTATTCAAAAGTTATTAGCCTTTTTGGAAATTTTGTTATAACTTTTGACCACAAGGTGGCGCTGTTTCGAAACTTCTCAGGCTCCTTCAGGGCATCGTACTGATGACCCATATTGAGTTTCGTAACAATTCGTTCATGCGTTCAGAAAATACAGCATTTTAGCACATAATTCAAAATGGCCGACAGACAAAATGGCCGATATGGGAAAATTGGATATCAATCAACTCAACATGACGCCCTGAATCTAACGAGACCACATTTATGATTTTTGGACAAACCGTTCAGGAGTTATGAGCAAAAATAGCCATTTTTCATATCTCCGGACCAGTAGGTGGCGCTGCGCCGAAACGCTGCAGGTAGCCTCAGGTCATGCTTGTGATGACATGTACCAAGTTTGGTCTGAATACGATAAAGCGTTGCGGAGATACAGCCATAAGTTTGTTTTCGTAAGCGCTACGTAAAATTATTTTGCACGTTATTCAAAAACTTTTAAGCGAATCAACTTGAATTCCATAACTTTTTGTCCCCACTGTCTGAAGATGATCTGGTGCAATTTTGGTGAAAATCGGAGCATCGCCCTAGGAGGAGTTCGAAAAAGTAGGTTTTTCTGAAAATTCAAAATGGCGGAAAAATTTGCATGACGGAAAATGACGTCATAGGGTGCAATCGAATCGTCATGAGCTCAGGAATCAGAGGAAAAAAGAATTTTGTTGATAGGCCTTACGGTTCAAAAGTTATTAGCATAAATGTGAGTGAAACTTTGGACAGGTGGTGGCGCTAGAGGGAATAAGTTAGAGACACCAAAATTGGTGTACTTAATGATGGGACTGTCCTCTATCAGAATGTCAAACCAAAACAACTTTCCCGGACACGGTTCTATGGGCTGCCATAGACCCCCAGTCGGAAGAAGAAGAATAATAATAAATATAGCTGCAAGCAGCCATTACCGGGGCCAAGCGCAAGAAGCGGCAACAGATGCCATCATGGGTGGGAGTGGCAGACCAACTGCAGCAAGGAGCAATTAAAGACATTTTAAGAGAACTTGGATAATAGGCTAGAAAATCACATATACAGTAACTTTTAAGATGATTTAATGATTTATCATTTTTGACAAATAGGTGGCGCAGTTACCAAATTGATGTGATGTGGTCAGAGTGAGGTAACAATGACACATACAAAGTTTGGTGTCAAAATGTCAAGGCATTGCAGAGATAAAGACTTAATAGTCATTTTGGCAGCATGCCTCAACTTTGCTGCTGCGCTATACGAAAACGGTTCCGTCAATCGACACGAAATCCATAACTTTTAGTCAGCACGGTCTGGAGATGATACGATTCGATTTTGGTGAAAATCGGACAAACGGTCTAGGAGGAGTTAAAAAAAGTAGGTTTTGACTGAAAATCAAGATGGCGGACAGGAAGTTCGGCCAAATAAGGAAAACCTGGTATCTATGTTCTCAGCTTGACCCAAGGAATCTATTAAGACCAGTGGCATTTCAACAGGCAGATTTATTCAAAAGTTATTAGCCTTTTTGGAAATTTCTTTATAACTTTTGACCACTAGGTGGTGCTGTTTCGAAACTTCTCAAGCTCCTTCAGGGCATCGTACTGATGACCCATACCGAGTTTCGTAACAATCCGTTCATGCGTTCAGAAAATACAGCATTTTAGCACATAATTCAAAATGCCCGACAGACAAAATGGCTGATCTGGGAAAATTGGATATCAGTCGACTCGGTATGACGCCCTGAATCTAACGAGGCCACTTTTATGATTTTTGGACAAACCGTTCAGGAGTTATGAGCAAAAATAACCATTTTTCATATCTCCGGACCAGTAGGTGGCGCTGCGCCGAAACGCTGCATGTTGCCTCAGGTCATGCTTGTGATGACTTGTACCAAGTTTGGTCTGAATACGATAAAGCGTTGCGGAGATACAGCCTTAAGTTTGTTTTCGCAAGCTCTACGTAAAATTATTTTGCACGTCATTCAAAAACTTAAGCGAATCAACTTGAATTCCATAACTTTTTGTCCCCACTGTCTGAAGATGATCTGGTGCAATTTTTGTGAAAATTGGAGCATCGCCCTAGGAGGAGTTCGAAAAAGTAGGTTTTTCTGAAAATTCAAAATGGCGGAAAAATTTGCATGACGGAAAATGACGTCATAGGGTGCAATCGAATCGTCATGAGCTCAGGAATCAGAGGAAACAAGAATTTTGTTGATAGGCCTTACGGATCAAAAGTTATTAGCATAAATGTGAGTGAAACTTTGGACAGTTGGTGGCGCTAGAGGGAATGAGTTAGAGACACCAAAACAATGTCCAGATCATCACACCACCATCACCATTGTGGACTACATCTGTGTGGCTCAGTTCAGCATTCAGATCATCACACCACCATCACCATTGTGGACTACTTCTGTGTGGCTCAGTTCAGCATTCAGATTATCACCATCACCATCACCATTGTGGACTACTTCTGTGTGGCTCAGTTCAGCATTCAGATTATCACCATCACCATTGTGGACTACATCTGTGTGGCTCAGTTCAGCATTCAGATCATCACCATCACCATTGTGGACTACATCTGTGTGACTCAGTTCAGCACATACTGAAATGCTGACCATTCTGAAATGCTTATCACAGTTGTATCTGACATTGTTGGATATATATTTTAAATAAATGATTTTTAACTTCCTTTTTAATTTCTACAGAAGCACCTATTGCCTAATGGCCATGAAATTTTGCATGCTTGTTTAGAGTCATGTCATTTGCTTATTTTTAAGAAAATCTGATCTTTCCTTGAGGACTGTAAAACACCCTTATGCCATTTCTGAAATGTTCTGTTGAAATGTGCCTGGAAAAGAATATGCTAAAACACAGAGAAAGGAGAAGCTTAAACAATAATACTTGATACAAACAATTGTGTGCATGCTTACACACACACACACACACACACACACACACACACACACACACACACACACACACACACACACACACACACACACACACACACACACACACACACACGGAATATGTTAGCGTGAAAATCTCTTAATGGTATATAAGCATTTCACATATTTTTTTGTGATGTAATTATTATACATCCATTATAATAATAAAAAATAGCTTTAAGCATTTGTTTGTTAGCCAATACTGAAAGCTGATAAAAATGATTAAAAATGTCTAATGCTGCTGCTCCATCTATTGGACAACAGTGGTATTACATACTATTCAGTTGAAATGAATTAATAGAATGAATTGACCCTTCGCTAAGCCCCACCCTCCTTAGTTACTGTTGCTACGCCTGTCAAGCTTTCGCGGCTGCCACGTCTATTACAGTGTGAATGCACCGGTGTCAGACATTCCCAAGGAGATAATTAGTCATTTTTGGCGAACAGGTGAAATATCTGAGAGAGCAAGACAAAAGAGACTGCAGTATGCATTCGAGGGATATATCCACGACATAATATGCAACCGATTAGAGAATAATTTCATAAAAATCGAAGCTAAAGCCTATAACGTTAGGTGCAGCACAAGCAGCAGCCGCCTCCTTAGCAGACCATTCAAACGGGAAATACACAAATGGAGGAACAGCTATATTCAGGCAAAGCAGAGTAAGTGAAATGTGAAAATAATCTAATAATTATAAATCTAAGAGCTTATCCATCAATCTAAAACAGTAACACCGGAGCTGCGATCGGATTGGGGATAAAGTTACTCAGGGGCAGAGTCATATATATATCTCTCCATGACTCTGCTCAGGGGTAACGTTAGGCCGTCGATTAACAAAACGCTGACATATATTTTAAAGTATATGTCAGTGAGCCTCCTTCTTTAATCGTCTTATTTTACGTTCAAATATTGCATCATGATCAAAGAACCGCCATTATTTCCAAGCAATATTTTTTTCTTTTTTTTATCCTGTCGACATTTAGTTGTGAATGGTGTTTCTCACACTGCTTCATCCACGACCGGCATTTCTCCCCTTGGCTTTTAGGTTTCTGGAAGGGAAAAAAATTCCACCCCACCGTCCAAACTTTTAGGATACCGGGTATCAGATTTGCACAATCCATACGCACAACGCGTCGGCATGTTTCCCTCGCTCAAAAGCTTGACAGACCTCCCGCGCCTAGTTACGGTTGCTAAGCCACGATTGGCCAGTAGCGGTTTTCGGGCGTGGCTTAGCGAAGGGTCAATTGTTTTTCACTTCTATCTCGGGAACGAGAAAATGGAAAAATGTGAAACTCAGAACTTAGATAGTGTTTGAGGAGTCCTGTTGAAGAATACCATTCCTGTGTTGCTGGGTGATTGAGTTTTTACTCTTATTTACTGGGAGTAATGTCTGTTGAAATGCATATCTTTGTGGGATTATATCTCGGGAATGCCCAGGCCAAATCGCACCATACTCGAATCGAAGCTAGATGAGGACATGCTCTTTCCAACAAGCTCTCCCACAAGGATCTAGCTGGTATATTCAGGGAGTTACAGCCGTTCCAAGACCGGGGTCTCACGGATTAGCGATTTGCGGGGGGGGGGGGGGGTGCTCCCGAGCCCCGCGACGATAGATTTAGATAAAGACCTTACCATCAAAATTTGAGCGCGCAGCGACTTTCCGTTCACGAGTTATGAATGAATTTGTACTGAGGGGGCGTGGCTTAAATGGCGGACAAACGTTACTTTCACTTTAGGATTCTCATTTTTAAATGTGACACAATATTCATTAGTGTGTAATAGTCAATAGTCTCACAAAATGTGAGTGTAAATGTTCAAATAGTTATATTATAAAGTCTAAATAAGAATCATAGAATAATATTAGTTATATTGCATGACAAAATGACTATTTTAAACAGCAGGGGGCAGTAGAATACCACTTATTGGCTTAATATTTAATTATGTTCTTAGAATTTTCACCTGTTTAACTGTTATAGAGGCCTTAATTATTATTATCTCATTTAAGCACCTATTGCCTAATGGCCATGAAATTTTGCATGCTTGTTTAGAGTCATGTCATTTGTTTATTTTTAAGAAAATCTGATCTTTCTTTGAGGACTGTAAAACACCATTATGCCATTTCTGAAATATTCTGTTGAAATGTGCCTGGAAAAGAATACGCTAAAGCACAGAGAAAGAAGAAGCTTAAACAATAATACTTGATACACACAATTGTGTGCATGCTTACACACACACACACACACACACACACACACACACACACACACACACACACACACACACACACACACACACACACAAAACACACACACACGGAATGTTAGTGTCAAAATACCTTTTAATGTATATAAGCATTTCACATATTTTTTTGTGATGTAATTATTATACATCCATTATAATAATAAAAAATAGCTTTAAGCATTTGTTTGTTAGCCAATACTGAAAGCTGACAAAAATGATTAAAAATGACTAATGCTGTTGCTCCATCTATTGGACAACAGTGGTATTACATCATATTCAGTTGAAATGAATTAATAGAATGAATTGTTTTTTCACTTATCTCGGGAATGAGAAAATGAAAAAATGTGAAACTCAGAACTTAGATAGTGTTTGAGGAGTCCTGTTGAACAAGACCATTTCTGTGTTGCTGGGTGATTGAGTTTTTACTCTTATTTACCGGGAGTAATGTCTGTTGAAATGCATATCTTTGTGGGCTTATATCTCTGGAATGCCCGGCCCAAATCGCACCATACTTGAATCGAAGCTAGATGAGGACGGGCTCTTTCCAACAAGCTCTCCCACAAGGATCTAGCTGGTCTATTCAGGGAGTTACAGCTGTTCCAAGACCGGGGTCTCACGGAATAGCGATCCGCGGGGGGGTAGATTTAGCGACGATAGATTTAGATAAAGATCTTACCAAGGACCTTACCATCAAAATTTGAGCGTGCAGCGACTTTCCGTTCTCGAGTTATGAATGAATTTGTACTGAGGGGGCGTGGCCTAAATGGCGGACAAACGTTACTTTCACTTTAGGATTCTCATTTTTAAATGTGACACAATATTCATTAGTGTGTAGAAGTCAATAGTCTTACAAAATGTGAGTGTAAATGTTCAAATAGTTATATTATAAAGTCTAAATAAGAATCATAGAATAATATTAGTTATATTGCATGACAAAATGACTATTTTAAACAGCAGGGGGCAGTAGAATACCACTTATTGACTTAATATTCAATTATGTTTTTAGAATTTTCACCTGTTTAACTGTTATAGAGGCATTAATTATTATTATCTCATTTAGAGTCACATGTTCTGACATGTTTTTAAGAAGATCTGAGCATTCATTGAAGAGATATAGGCTTTCGGGGACACATAAGGCTATATATTGAAGTGACCCTTTTATAGCCATCCAAATGAATAAGTTATAGCCTCAGTTTCTGATAATCATTGATCTAGAGAGTCCAGAGAATTGTACTGCAATGATTTTGAGCATTGTGATATGAAAAATTATACGATCATACATGGAAAAGACCATTTACAGCCAATATGCAATTTACCATAGGAAATACATGGTTTTTTAACAGTTAGAGCGCCATCTATGGTCCGATCTCCATGAAACTTTGCATGCTTCTTCACCATGTTATAACACATATGCTCATCAATTATTGTGAAGTTCTGAGTTTTTATTTATGATTTATAGGCTTTTGAGTGTATTTTGACAGGCCCATTTTCTAAACGACCCTGTTATAGTAAACCAAAGGGCAAATTTCAACTTTTTTTCGATAATTATTGATCTAGAGAGTCTAGAGAATTGTCCTAGACTGGTTTGGTTCCGATCGGGCAAAAAACCAGGGACTAGTTTGCAAAAGTAGGTTTTTAACATATTTGTGAATATTTAATGAACAATTTGATTGACAGCAATGGTTCTAGAGGCAAACTTGTTCAGCCTGAGGAGATCTATCGACTGATATGCATTTTATGGGGATTTGTGCAACACCACGTGATTACAGAGCCGTAAAACGACCAACTGCAGCAAGAAGCAATTAAAGACATTTTAAGAGAACTTTGGATAAATGGCTAAAAAAATCATACAGTAACTTTGAAGATAATTTAATGGTTTATCACTTTTGACAAATAGGTGGCGCAGTTACCAAATTGATGTGATGTGGTCAGAGTGAGGTGACAATGACACATACAAAGTTTGGTGTCAAAAATGTCAAGGCATTGCAGAGATAAAGACTTAATAGTCATTTTGGCAGCATGCCTCAACTTTGCTGCTGCGCTATACGAAAACAGTTTCGTCAATCGACACGAAATCCATAACTTTTAGTCGGCACGGTCTGGAGATGATACGATTCGATTTTGGTGAAAATCGGACAAACGGTCTAGGAGGAGTTCGAAAAAGTAGGTTTTGACTGAAAATCAAGATGGCGGACAGGAAGTTCGGTCAAATAAGGAAAACCTGGTATCTATGTTCTCAGCTTGACCCAAGGAATCTATTAAGACCAGTGGCATTTCAACAGGCAGATTATTCAAAAGTTATTAGCCTTTTTGGAAATTTTGTTATAACTTTTGACCACTAGGTGGTGCTGTTTCGAAACTTCTCAAGCTCCTTCAGGGCATCGTACTGATGACCCATACCGAGTTTCGTAACAATCCGTTCATGCGTTCAGAAAATACAGCATTTTAGCACATAATTCAAAATGGCCGACAGACAAAATGGCCGATCTGGGAAAATTGGATATCAGTCGACTCGGTATGACGCCCTGAATCTAACGAGGCCACTTTTATGATTTTTGGACAAACCGTTCAGGAGTTATGAGCAAAAATAACCATTTTTCATATCTCCGGACCAGTAGGTGGCGCTGCGCCGAAACGCTGCATGTTGCCTCAGGTCATGCTTGTGATGACTTGTACCAAGTTTGGTCTGAATACGATAAAGCGTTGCGGAGATACAGCCTTAAGTTTGTTTTCGCAAGCTCTACGTAAAATTATTTTGCACGTCATTCAAAAACTTTTAAGCGAATCAACTTGAATTCCATAACTTTTTGTCCCCACTGTCTGAAGATGATCTGGTGCAATTTTGGTGAAAATCGGAGCATCGCCCTAGGAGGAGTTCGAAAAAGTAGGTTTTTCTGAAAATTCAAAATGGCGGAAAAATTTGCATGACGGAAAATGACGTCATAGGGTGCAATCGAATCGTCATGAGCTCAGGAATCAGAGAAAAAAATAATTTTGTTGATAGGCCTTACGGTTCAAAAGTTATTAGCATAAATGTGAGTGAAACTTTGGACAGGTGGTGGCGCTAGAGGGAATGAGTTAGAGACACCGAAATTGGTGTACTTAATGTTGGGACTGTCCTCTATCAGAATGTCAAACCAAAACAACTTTCCCGGACACGGTTCTATGGGCTGCCATAGACCCCCAGTCGGAAGAAGAAGAATAATAATAATAATAATAAATATAGCTGCAAGCAGCCATTAAACGGGGCCAAGCAGTAGAAGACGATAAGACATGCCAACATGGCTGAAAGTGTCAGACCAACTGAAAAAATGAGCAATTTAAAGACATTTTAAGAGGAATTTCGGCAAATGGTCGAAAAATCATGCATACAGTAACTTATGAGATGATTTAATGGTTTATCACTTTCGACCAATAGGTGGCGCAGTTATGAACTCGATGTGATGTGGTCAGAGTGAAGTGACAATGACACATACAAAGTTAGTTGTCAATATGTCGAGACATTGCAGATATAAAGCCTTAATAGTCATTTTGGCAGCATGCCTCAACTTTGCTGCTGCGGTATACGAAAACGGTTTTGTCTATCGACACGAAATCCATAACTTTTGGTCGGACGGTCTGAAGATGATACGATTCGATTTTGGTGAAAATCGGAAAAACGGTCTAGGAGGAGTTCGAAAAAGTAGGTTTTGACTGAAAATCAAGATGGCGGACAGGAAGTTCGGCCAAATAAGGAAAACCTGGTATCTATGTTCTCAGCTTGACCCAAGGAATCTATTAAGACCAGTGGCATTTCAACAGGCAGATTTATTCAAAAGTTATTAGCCTTTTTGGAAATTTTATTATAACTTTTGACCACAAGGTGGCGCTGTTTCGAAATATTTTTAGTACCTTCAGGGGATGGTGTTGTTGGCACATTCTGAGTTTCTTAATATTACATCAATGCATTTGTTTAGTATAGCATTTTATTTCACAAAACTCTATTGAAGTCAATGGGAATTTCATGTTTTGTTCTATTATAGCGCCACCAAGAGGCTCAGTCCCACAATTTTTTTTATGTGTCCTCAGAGTGAGCCCATACGTATGTGTGTCAATTTTGGTGAAAATATCTCAATTCACTTCAGAGTTATAGACACTTATATGAAAAAACACGTAAAAAATGACTGACACGTGACTTTGTTTGAATTTTACTACCCCTTACTATCAATATTTTCGCATTTGGGCATTAGCGTATGGCCTATCGACCTATGTTTCCAAACTTCTGGCGGTGGTTTCGTCTCGATCGGACAAGCGGTTTCGAAGATATAGCCAAATGTTTTTTTCGCGCTAAATCGCAACGCTACACAAACCGTAAGACGAAACCCAGCATGTTTGGTATCGTTGGACTCGGCAACGATTCAGGAGCTCAAAAAGATGACTCTCGTGAAAATAAGTCGACCACACCCAAAGTTATAAGCATTTGAAAAAAAAAGTTCACCACTAGGTGGCGCTGTTTCGAAACTTCTCAGGCTCTTTCAGGGCATCGTACTGATGACCCATACCGAGTTTCGTAACAATTCGTTCATGCGTTCAGAAAATACAGCATTTTAGCACATAATTCAAAATGGCCGACAGACAAAATGGCCGATCTGGGAAAATTGGATATCAGTCGACTCGGTATGACGCCCTGAATCTAACGAGGCCACTTTTATGATTTTTGAACAAACCGTTCAGGAGTTATGAGCAAAAATAACCATTTTTCATATCTCCGGACCAGTAGGTGGCGCTGCGCCGAAACGCTGCATGTTGCCTCAGGTCATGCTTGTGATGACTTGTACCAAGTTTGGTCTGAATACGATAAAGCGTTGCGGAGATACAGCCTTAAGTTTGTTTTCGCAAGCTCTACGTAAAATTAGTTTGCACGTCATTCAAAAACTTTTAAGCGAATCAACTTGAATTCCATAACTTTTTGTCCCCACTGTCTGAAGATGATCTGGTGCAATTTTGGTGAAAATCGGAGCATCGGCCTAGGAGGAGTTCGAAAAAGTAGCTTTTTCTGAAAATTCAAGATGGCGGCCAAATTATTATGACGGAAAATGACGTCATAGGGTGCAATCGAATCGGCATGAGCTCAGGAACAAGGGGAAAAAAGAATTTTGATGATAGGCCTTACGGTTCAAAAGTTATTAGCATAATAAAAGTGAAAATTTGGACAGGTGGTGGCGCTAGAGGGAATGACTTAGAGACACCAAAATTGGTGTATTTAATGTTGGGACTGTCCTCTATCAGAATGTCAAACCAAAACAACTTTCCCGCAATCGGTTCTATGGGCTGCCATAGACGCCCAGTCGGAAGAAAAAGAATAATAAATATAGCTGCAAGCAGCCATTAAACGGGCCAAGCAGTAGAAGACGATAAGACATGCCAACATGGCTGAAAGTGTCAGACCAACTGAAAAAATGAGCAATTAAAGACATTTTAAGAGGAATTTCGGCAAATGGTCGAAAATCATGCATACAGTAACTTATGAGATTATTTAATGGTTTATCACTTTCGACCAATAGGTGGCGCAGCTATGAACTCGATGTGATGTGGTCAGAGTGAAGTGACAATGACACATACAAAGTTAGTTGTCAATATGTCGAGACATTGCAGATATAAAGCCTTAATAGTCATTTTGGCAGCATGCCTCAACTTTGCTGCTGCGGTATACGAAAACGGTTTTGTCTATCGACACGAAATCCATAACTTTTGGTCGGGAAGGTCTGAAGATGATACGATTCGATTTTGGTGAAAATCGGACAAACGATCTAGGAGGAGTTCGAAAAAGTAGCTTTTGAATGAAATCAAGATGGCGGACAGGAAGTTCGGCCAAATAAGGAAAACCTGGTATCTATGTTCTCAGCTTGACCGAAGGAATCTATTAAGACCATTGGCATTTCAACAGGCAGATTTATTCAAAAGTTATTAGCCTTTTTGGAAATTTTGTTATAACTTTTGACCACAAGGTGGCGCTGTTTCGAAATATTTTTAGTACCTTCAGGGATGGTGTTGTTGGCACATTCTGAGTTTCTTAATATTACAATCAATGCATTTGTTTAGTATAGCATTTTATTTCACAAAACTCTATTGAAGTCAATGGGAATTTCATGTTTTGTTCTATTATAGCGCCACCAAGAGGCTCAGTCCCACAATTTTTTTTATGTGTCCTCAGAGTGAGCCCATACGTATGTGTGTCAATTTTGGTGAAAATATCTCAATTCACTTCAGAGTTATAGACATTTATATGAAAAAACACGTAAAAAATGACTGACACATGACTTTGTTTGAATTTTACGACCCCTTACTATCAATATTTTCGCATTTGGGCATTAGCGTATAGCCTATCGACCTATGTTTCCAAACTTCTGGCGGTGGTTTCGTCTCGATCGGACAAGCGGTTTCGAAGATATAGCCAAATGTTTTTTTCGCGCTAAATCGCAACGCTACACAAACCGTAAGACGAAACCCAGCATGTTTGGTATCGTTGGACTCGGCAACGATTCAGGAGCTCAAAAAGATGACTCTCGTGAAAATAAGTCGACCACACCCAAAGTTATAAGCATTTGAAAAAAAAAGTTCACCACTAGGTGGCGCTGTTTCGAAACTTCTCAGGCTCTTTCAGGGCATCGTACTGATGACCCATACCGAGTTTCGTAACAATTCGTTCATGCGTTCAGAAAATACAGCATTTTAGCACATAATTCAAAATGGCCGACAGACAAAATGGCCGATATGGAAAAATTGGATATCAGTCGACTCGGTATGACGCCCTGAATCTAACGAGGCCACTTTTATGATTTTTGGACAAACCGTTCAGGAGTTATGAGCAAAAATAACCATTTTTCATATCTCCGGACCAGTAGGTGGCGCTGCGCCGAAACGCTGCATGTTGCCTCAGGTCATGCTTGTGATGACTTGGACCAAGTTTGGTCTGAATACGATAAAGCGTTGTGGAGATACAGCCTTAAGTTTGTTTTCGCAAGCGCTACGTAAAATTAGTTTGCACGTTTATCAAAAACGATTTGACGAATCAACTTGAATTCCATAACTTTTTGTCCCCACTGCCTGAAGATGATTTGGTGCAATTTTGGTGAAAATCGGAGCATCGGCCTAGGAGGAGTTCGAAAAAGTAGGTTTTTCTGAAAATTCAAGATGGCGGCCAAATTATTATGACGGAAAATGACGTCATAGGGTGCAATCGAATCGGCATGAGCTCAGGAACAAGGGGAAAAAAGAATTTTGATGATAGGCCTTACGGTTCAAAAGTTATTAGCATAATAAAAGTGAAACTTTGGACAGGTGGTGGCGCTAGAGGGAATGACTTAGAGACACCAAAATTGGTGTATTTAATGTTGGGACTGTCCTCTATCAGAATGTCAAACCAAAACAACTTTCCCGCAAACGGTTCTATGGGCTGCCATAGACGCCCAGTCGGAAGAAGAAGAAGCAGAATAATAATAATAATAATAATAAGAACCGGAACAGATACAATAGGTGCCTCGCACCTTCGGTGCTTGGCCCCTAATAATAAGAACGGGAACAGATACAATAGGTGCCCGCACCTTCGGTGCTTGGCCCCTAAATATAGCTGCAAGCAGCCATTACCGGGGCCAAGCGCAAGAAGCGGCAACAGATGCCATCATGGGTGGGAGTGGCAGACCAACTGCAGCAATGAGCAATTAAAGACATTTTAAGAGAACTTTGGATAAATGGCAAAAAAATCATATATACAGCAACTTTGAAGATAATTTAATGGTTTATCACTTTCGACCAATAGGTGGCGCAGTTACAAAACTGATGTGATGTGGTCAGAGTGAAGTGACAATGACACATATAAAGTTTGGTGTCAATATGTCAAGGCATTGCAGAGAAAAAGCCTGAATAGTGCTTTTTGCATCATTCCTCAACTTTGCTGCTGCGTTATACGAAAACGGTTTCATCTATCGACACGAAATCTATAACTTTTAGTCGGCACGGTCTGGAGATGATACGATACGATTTTGGTGAAAATCGGACAAATGGTCTAGGAGGAGTTCGAAAAAGTAGGTTTTGACTGAAAATCAAGATGGCGGACAGGAAGTTTGGCTAAATAAGGTAAAACCTGGTATCTATGTTCTCAGCTTGACCCAAGTAATCTAGTAAGACCAGTGGCATTTGAACAGGCAGATTCATTCAAAAGTTATTAGCCTTTTTGGAAATTTTGTTATAACTTTTGACCATTAGGTGGCGCTGTTTCGAAATATTTTTAGTACCTTCAGGGGATGGTGTTGTTGGCACATTCTGAGTTTCTTAATATTACATCAATGCATTTGTTTAGTATTGCATTTTATTTCACAAAACTGTATTGAAGTCAATGGGAATTTCATGTTTTGTTCTATTATAGCGCCACCAAGAGGCTCAGTCCCACAATTTTTTTTATGTGTCCTCAGAGTGAGCCCATACATTTGTGTGTCAATTTTGGTGAAAATATCTCAAGTCACTTCAGAGTTATAGACATTTATATGAAAAAACACGTAAAAAATGACTGACACATGACTTTGTTTGAATTTTACTACCCCTTACTATCAATATTTTCGCATTTGGGCATTGGCGTATAGCTACCGACCTATGTTTCCAAACTTCTGACGGTGGTTTCGTCTCGATCGGACAAGCGGTTTCGAAGATATAGCCAAATGTTTTTTTCGCGCTAAATCGCAACGCTACACAAACCGTAAAGAAAACCTAAGCATATTTGGTATCTGTGGACTCGGCAAGGATTCAGGAACTCAAAAAGATTACTCCCGTGAAAATAAGTCAACCACAGCCAGAGTTATAAGCATTTGAAAAAAAAAATTCACCACTAGGTGGCGCTGTTTCGAAACTTCTCAGGCTCCTTCAGGGCATTGTACTGATGACCCATACCGAGTTTCGTAACAATTCGTTCATGCGTTCAGAAAATACAGCATTTTAGCACATAATTCAAAATGGCCGACAGACAAAATGGCCGATCTGGGAAAATTGGATATCAGTCGACTCGGCATGACGCCCTGAATCTAACGAGACCAGTTTTATGATTTTTGGACAAAGAGTTCCGTAGTTATGAGCAAAAATAGCACTTTTTCGTATCTCTGGACCAGTAGGTGGCGCTGCTCTGAAACGCAGCATGTAGCCTCAGGTCATGCTTGTGATGACATGGACCAAGTTTGGTCTGAATCTGATAAAGCGTCGCGGAGATACAGCCTTATGTCTGTTTTCACAAGCTCTACGTAAGATGTATTTGCGTGGTATTCGAGAACGACTTGCAGCGTTTTTATGAAATCCATAACTTTTTGTCAGCACGGTCTGGAGATGATCTGGTTCAATTTTGGTGAGAATCGGAACAACGGCCTAGGAGGAGTTCGAAAAAGTAGCTTTTTTGGATAATTACAAATGGCGGACAAATTATCGTTACGGAAAATGACGTCATAGGGTGCAATCAAATCGGATTGAGCCAAGGAATAAGACGACAAAGGATTTGTGATTCTAGCCATTATGTTTCAAAAGTTATTAGCATAAACATGAGTAAATCTTTGGACAGTTGGTGGCGCTAGAGGGATTGAGTTGGAGACTCCAAATTTGCTCTGGTGACTTTTCAGACTGTCCTCTATCAGTGTACCAAATTTCATAACTTTCCCGCAAACGGTTCTATGGGCTGCCATAGACACCCAGTCGGAAGAAGAATAATAATAAGAACGGGAACAGATACAATAGGTGCCTCGCACCTTCGGTGCTTGGCCCCTAAATATAGCTGCAAGCAGCCATTAAACGGGGCCAAGCAGTAGAAGACGATAAGACATGCCAACATGGCTGAAAGTGTCAGACCAACTGAAAAAATGAGCAATTTAAAGACATTTTAAGAGGAATTTCGGCAAATGGTCGAAAAATCATGCATACAGTAACTTATGAGATTATTTAATGGTTTATCACTTTCGACCAATAGGTGGCGCAGCTATGAACTCGATGTGATGTGGTCAGAGTGAAGTGACAATGACACATACAAAGTTAGTTGTCAATATGTCGAGACATTGCAGATATAAAGCCTTAATAGTCATTTTGGCAGCATGCCTCAACTTTGCTGCTGCGGTATACGAAAACGGTTTTGTCTATCGACACGAAATCCATAACTTTTGGTCGGGAAGGTCTGAAGATGATACGATTCGATTTTGGTGAAAATCGGACAAACGATCTAGGAGGAGTTCGAAAAAGTAGCTTTTGAATGAAAATCAAGATGGCGGACAGGAAGTTCGGCCAAATAAGGAAAACCTGGTATCTATGTTCTCAGCTTGACCGAAGGAATCTATTAAGACCATTGGCATTTCAACAGGCAGATTTATTCAAAAGTTATTAGCCTTTTTGGAAATTTTGTTATAACTTTTGACCACAAGGTGGCGCTGTTTCGAAATATTTTTAGTACCTTCAGGGGATGGTGTTGTTGGCACATTCTGAGTTTCTTAATATTACAATCAATGCATTTGTTTAGTATAGCATTTTATTTCACAAAACTCTATTGAAGTCAATGGGAATTTCATGTTTTGTTCTATTATAGCGCCACCAAGAGGCTCAGTCCCACAATTTTTTTTATGTGTCCTCAGAGTGAGCCCATACGTATGTGTGTCAATTTTGGTGAAAATATCTCAATTCACTTCAGAGTTATAGACATTTATATGAAAAAACACGTAAAAAATGACTGACACATGACTTTGTTTGAATTTTACGACCCCTTACTATCAATATTTTCGCATTTGGGCATTAGCGTATAGCCTATCGACCTATGTTTCCAAACTTCTGGCGGTGGTTTCGTCTCGATCGGACAAGCGGTTTCGAAGATATAGCCAAATGTTTTTTTCGCGCTAAATCGCAACGCTACACAAACCGTAAGACGAAACCCAGCATGTTTGGTATCGTTGGACTCGGCAACGATTCAGGAGCTCAAAAAGATGACTCTCGTGAAAATAAGTCGACCACACCCAAAGTTATAAGCATTTGAAAAAAAAAGTTCACCACTAGGTGGCGCTGTTTCGAAACTTCTCAGGCTCTTTCAGGGCATCGTACTGATGACCCATACCGAGTTTCGTAACAATTCGTTCATGCGTTCAGAAAATACAGCATTTTAGCACATAATTCAAAATGGCCGACAGACAAAATGGCCGATATGGAAAAATTGGATATCAGTCGACTCGGTATGACGCCCTGAATCTAACGAGGCCACTTTTATGATTTTTGGACAAACCGTTCAGGAGTTATGAGCAAAAATAACCATTTTTCATATCTCCGGACCAGTAGGTGGCGCTGCGCCGAAACGCTGCATGTTGCCTCAGGTCATGCTTGTGATGACTTGGACCAAGTTTGGTCTGAATACGATAAAGCGTTGTGGAGATACAGCCTTAAGTTTGTTTTCGCAAGCGCTACGTAAAATTAGTTTGCACGTTTATCAAAAACGATTTGACGAATCAACTTGAATTCCATAACTTTTTGTCCCCACTGCCTGAAGATGATTTGGTGCAATTTTGGTGAAAATCGGAGCATCGGCCTAGGAGGAGTTCGAAAAAGTAGGTTTTTCTGAAAATTCAAGATGGCGGCCAAATTATTATGACGGAAAATGACGTCATAGGGTGCAATCGAATCGGCATGAGCTCAGGAACAAGGGGAAAAAAGAATTTTGATGATAGGCCTTACGGTTCAAAAGTTATTAGCATAATAAAAGTGAAACTTTGGACAGGTGGTGGCGCTAGAGGGAATGACTTAGAGACACCAAAATTGGTGTATTTAATGTTGGGACTGTCCTCTATCAGAATGTCAAACCAAAACAACTTTCCCGCAAACGGTTCTATGGGCTGCCATAGACGCCCAGTCGGAAGAAGAAGAAGCAGAATAATAATAATAATAAATATAGCTGCAAGCAGCCATTAAACGGGGCCAAGCAGTAGAAGACGATAAGACATGCCAACATGGCTGAAAGTGTCAGACCAACTGAAAAAATGAGCAATTTAAAGACATTTTAAGAGGAATTTCGGCAAATGGTCGAAAAATCATGCATACAGTAACTTATGAGATGATTTAATGGTTTATCACTTTCGACCAATAGGTGGCGCAGTTATGAACTCGATGTGATGTGGTCAGAGTGAAGTGACAATGACACATACAAAGTTAGTTGTCAATATGTCGAGACATTGCAGATATAAAGCCTTAATAGTCATTTTGGCAGCATGCCTCAACTTTGCTGCTGCGGTATACGAAAACGGTTTTGTCTATCGACACGAAATCCATAACTTTTGGTCGGGACGGTCTGAAGATGATACGATTCGATTTTGGTGAAAATCGGAAAAACGGTCTAGGAGGAGTTCGAAAAAGTAGGTTTTGACTGAAAATCAAGATGGCGGACAGGAAGTTCGGCCAAATAAGGAAAACCTGGTATCTATGTTCTCAGCTTGACCCAAGGAATCTATTAAGACCAGTGGCATTTCAACAGGCAGATTTATTCAAAAGTTATTAGCCTTTTTGGAAATTTTATTATAACTTTTGACCACAAGGTGGCGCTGTTTCGAAATATTTTTAGTACCTTCAGGGGATGGTGTTGTTGGCACATTCTGAGTTTCTTAATATTACATCAATGCATTTGTTTAGTATAGCATTTTATTTCACAAAACTCTATTGAAGTCAATGGGAATTTCATGTTTTGTTCTATTATAGCGCCACCAAGAGGCTCAGTCCCACAATTTTTTTTATGTGTCCTCAGAGTGAGCCCATACGTATGTGTGTCAATTTTGGTGAAAATATCTCAATTCACTTCAGAGTTATAGACACTTATATGAAAAAACACGTAAAAAATGACTGACACGTGACTTTGTTTGAATTTTACTACCCCTTACTATCAATATTTTCGCATTTGGGCATTAGCGTATAGCCTATCGACCTATGTTTCCAAACTTCTGGCGGTGGTTTCGTCTCGATCGGACAAGCGGTTTCGAAGATATAGCCAAATGTTTTTTTTCGCGCTAAATCGCAACGCTACACAAACCGTAAGACGAAACCCAGCATGTTTGGTATCGTTGGACTCGGCAACGATTCAGGAGCTCAAAAAGATGACTCTCGTGAAAATAAGTCGACCACACCCAAAGTTATAAGCATTTGAAAAAAAAAGTTCACCACTAGGTGGCGCTGTTTCGAAACTTCTCAGGCTCTTTCAGGGCATCGTACTGATGACCCATACCGAGTTTCGTAACAATTCGTTCATGCGTTCAGAAAATACAGCATTTTAGCACATAATTCAAAATGGCCGACAGACAAAATGGCCGATCTGGGAAAATTGGATATCAGTCGACTCGGTATGACGCCCTGAATCTAACGAGGCCACTTTTATGATTTTTGAACAAACCGTTCAGGAGTTATGAGCAAAAATAACCATTTTTCATATCTCCGGACCAGTAGGTGGCGCTGCGCCGAAACGCTGCATGTTGCCTCAGGTCATGCTTGTGATGACTTGTACCAAGTTTGGTCTGAATACGATAAAGCGTTGCGGAGATACAGCCTTAAGTTTGTTTTCGCAAGCTCTACGTAAAATTATTTTGCACGTCATTCAAAAACTTTTAAGCGAATCAACTTGAATTCCATAACTTTTTGTCCCCACTGTCTGAAGATGATCTGGTGCAATTTTGGTGAAAATCGGAGCATCGGCCTAGGAGGAGTTCGAAAAAGTAGCTTTTTCTGAAAATTCAAGATGGCGGCCAAATTATTATGACGGAAAATGACGTCATAGGGTGCAATCGAATCGGCATGAGCTCAGGAACAAGGGGAAAAAAGAATTTTGATGATAGGCCTTACGGTTCAAAAGTTATTAGCATAATAAAAGTGAAAATTTGGACAGGTGGTGGCGCTAGAGGGAATGACTTAGAGACACCAAAATTGGTGTATTTAATGTTGGGACTGTCCTCTATCAGAATGTCAAACCAAAACAACTTTCCCGCAATCGGTTCTATGGGCTGCCATAGACGCCCAGTCGGAAGAAAAAGAATAATAATAATAAGAACGGGAACAGATACAATAGGTGCCCGCACCTTCGGTGCTTGGCCCCTAATAATAAGAACCGGAACAGATACAATAGGTGCCTCGCACCTTCGGTGCTTGGCCCCTAATAATAATAAGAACCGGAACAGATACAATAGGTGCCTCCGCACCTTCGGTGCTTGGCCCCTAATAATAATAAGAACCGGAACAGATACAATAGGTGCCTCCGCACCTTCGGTGCTTGGCCCCTAATAAGAACGGGAACAGATACAATAGGTGCCCGCACCTTCGGTGCTTGGCCCCTAATAAGAACCGGAACAGATACAATAGGTGCCACCGCACCTTCGGTGCTTGGCCCCTAATAATAAGAACGGGAACAGATACAATAGGTGCCCGCACCTTCGGTGCTTGGCCCCTAAATATAGCTGCAAGCAGCAATAACCGGGGCCAAGCGCAAAGAAGACGACAAGACATGCCAACATGTGTCAGACCAACTGCAGCAAGGAGCAATTTAAGACATTTAAAGATTAATTTAGGCAAAATGGCTTAAAAATCACACTAATTAACTAAAAATGTGATTTAATGGATTATCACTTTTGACCAATAGGTGGCGTAGTTACAAAAACGATGTGATGTGGTCAGAGTCTGGTGACAATGACAAACCTTAAGACCAGTGGCATTAAAATACGCAGCTTTATTCAAAAGTTTTTTAGAAATTATGTTATAACTTTTGACCAAAAGGTGGCGCTGTCTCGAAATGTTTTGAGTACATTCAGGGCATGGTGCTGATGGCACATGCTGAGTTTTGTAATGTTGCACCAATGCATTCGTTAAGAGTAGCATGTTACGTTCTATTATAGCGCCACCAAGAGGCTCAATCCCACCATTTTTTTTATGTGACCTCAAAGTGAGCCCATACATGTGTGTGTAAAATTTGGTGAAAATATCTCATTTAGTTTTGGAGTTATATACATTTATGTGAATAAACACATAAAAAATGACTGACACGTGACTTTGATTGGATTTTACTACCCCTTACTATCAATATTTTGACATTTGGGCATTGGCGTATAGCTATCGACCTATGTTTCCAAACTTCTGACGGTGGTTTCGTCTCGATTGGTCAAACGGTTTCGAAGATATCGGCAAATGTTTTTTAAGCGCTAAATCACAACGCTACACAAACCGTAAACAAAACCTAAGCATATTTGGTATCTGTGGACTCGGCAAGGATTCAGGATCCCAACGAGATGACTCCCGTGAAAATACGTCAAACACAACCAGAGTTATCAGCATTTGAAAAATCAATTTTGCCACTAGGTGGCGCTGTTTCGAAACTTCTCAGGCTCCTTCAGGGTATCGTACTGATGACCCATACCGAGTTTCGTAACAATTCGTTCATGCGTTCATAAAATACAGCATTTTAGCACATAATTCAAAATGGCCGACAGCCAAAATGGCCGATCTGGGAAAATTGGATATCTGTCCACTCGGCATGACGCCCTGAATCTAACAAGACCAACTTTATTATTTTTGGACAAACTGTTCAGTAGTTATGAGCAAAAATAGCAATTTTTCGTATCTCTGGACCAGTAGGTGGCGCTGCGCCGAAACGCAGTATGTAGCCTCAGGTCATGCTTGTAATGACATGTACCAAGTTTGGTTTGAATACGATAAAGCGTTGCGGAGATACAGCCTTATGTCTGTTTTCGCAAGCGCTACTTAAAATTAATTTGCGTGGTATTCGAGAACAACTTGCAGCGTTTTTATGAATTCCATAACTTTTTGTCAGCACGGTCTGGAGATGATCTGGTTCAATTTTGGTGAGAATCGGAACAACGGCCTAGGAGGAGTTCGAAAAAGTAGCTTTTTCGGATAATTACAAATGGCGGACAAATTGTCGTGACGGAAAATGACGTCATAGGGTGCAATCGAATCGGCATGAGCCAAGGAATAAGAGGACAAAGGATTTGTGATTCTAGCCATTATGGTTCAAAAGTTATAAGCATAAACATGAGTAAATCTTTGGACAGTTGGTGGCGCTAGAGGGATTGAGTTGGAGACTCCAAATTTGCTCTGGTGACTTTTCAGTCTGTCCTCTATCAGTGTACCAAATTTCATAACTTTCCCGCAAACGGTTCTATGGGCTGCCATAGACACCCAGTCGGAAGAAGAATAATAATAAGAACGGGAACAGATACAATAGGTGCCTCGCACCTTCGGTGCTTGGCCCCTAATAATAATAAGAACCGGAACAGATACAATAGGTGCCTCCGCACCTTTGGTGCTTGGCCCCTAAAAAGAACAAATTTCCCTGGTCCTGATATATTATTATAAGGGTGCAGTACATGAGAGTTTTTTACATTTTCAAAAAGCTGATAGTTTAAATGCTGAAGGGTTGACAGAGAAGATCATCAATTGTCTAGAGAGATATGGATTGGATTACAGAAGCAATCTTGTAGGCCAGGGATATGATGGAGCATCTGTAATGAGTGGAAAACATACAGGTGTTTCTGCACGCATTAAGGCAGTGGCAAAACATGCGTTCTATGTGCATTGCAATGCACATTGCCTGAACTTAGTTTTAGTTGATGCTGTCAAGTCAGTACCTGAGGCATCATGTTTCTTTTCTTTACTAGAAAAACTATATGTCTTCATGTCAGGCTCATACATTCACCACAAATGGCTTGCAATTCAGAAAGAAATGTATGGAGGTCAGCCTAGAGAGCTTCAGAAGCTTAGCGACACAAGATGGTCATGCAGGTACTTTGCCTGCCGTAATATGATGGACCGGTTACCTGCAGTGCTGTGTGTCCTTGAAGATATTGCTGAAGAGAGAAGTGGGGACCGTTCTGTGGAGGCACGGGGTCTTCTTGCCCAAATTGACTTGCCTTTCATTGGGCTTCTAACGACATTCTGCAAAGTGCTGGGTGACACCAAGCTTCTATCTGATATGCTTCAGTCACCGTCACTAGACCTAGCGAGAGCTGTTGAGCTTATTGAAGCACTTCAGGACACATTTAAGAATTACAGAGAAGAATCATTTTGTGATGAGCTATGGAGAGAAATCTTAAACACAGCTCAAAAGTGTAATATCAGCATTGAAAATGTGAAAAAAAGGCAACGTAAGACCAGCTCTAGACTAGAAGGATCTGTAGTGACATCCACTGTTGGCGCGCATAGAAGTGACCAAGATGACAAAGATGGTTTTAGAAAGAACATCTTCTATCCAATCCTTGACTCTGTTATTGGGGAATTACAGAAACGTTTCTCCAAGCCCAACTGCAACATAATGAGAGGTGTTCAAGCACTCCATCCTAACAGCAACAGCTTTCTACAAGAGTCACCTCTTTTTTCATTAGCAGAGATCTATGAGTCAGACTTGGATGATCTGAGGCATGAGCTGCACCAAGCCAAAAGGATTTTGGAGAGGAAAAGGAAAGAAGGTATGCAAAGCCTCACCAGCATATTGGAGTTCACAGTGTTTCTGGAACCTTTCAAAGAGGTGTTCCATGAACTTTTTCGATTGTGCAAAATTGCCATCGCAATACCTGTAAGCACTGCTTCTTGTGAACGGAGTTTTTCCACCCTGAAACTGATCAAGAACCACCTACGAACAACCATGTCTGATGAGCGACTGAGTGACCTGGGAGTGCTCAGTGTAGAGTCACGGAGAGCCAAGTCCCTGGAGATGGATGAGTTTATTCGACTATTTGGTAGCCAGCACAAAAACCGCAGAATACAGCTGTTCTGAGATGGTGCAGTTAACCCACAGGAACAGACACATTTCATGCTGAGAATGTTTAACACACACACACACACACACACACACACACACACACACACACACACACACACACACACACACACACACACACACACACACACACACACACACACACACACACACACACACACACACACAAATTTTTGTGTTGAAAATAAAGCATGTTAAATTACTAATTAATGTCTGTGTGATTTTTTTATTTTTTTTTTATTTATTGGAACAGAACTGTGTTGTCCAATCCATGCAAAATACAAAAAATTAATACCATCTATATTAGGGCACAGGGCATTGCACAATATTTTGGAAATCGTGCTTAATATTTTCTAAACCAGTATTAATTTTCAGTTGAATTTTCTGATTGGCCCCCCCTGACTGGTTCTTGGTCCCCCCTGTGCCCCCCCATTTATAAAATTTATTGTGATTTATTGTGATTGTGTTTATTGTGATTGTATGGAGCTGTTAAAACTTACTGTTAAATTGCAGATGAAATGATGATTCTCACTACATGGGAAATCATGCCATTCTCCATTTCTCATCAGTATCATTATCTCAATAAACAATGTTTATTAAATCGACAAATAATGAACAAACCATTAGTAAATGATCAGTATTTAATTTATTGATGTATCTTTAAGTTGTAAGCTGGTCAGTTTAAAAGCACAAACATGCAGGAATGCTAAAGCAGTTTTTTAAGAAAAGTAATTGATTTGTTTTGAAGTGGATAAACATTTATAAATGCCTCAGTCAGTGGATTGCAGTGGATTATGTTAAATCCTTTCACTCATTTACACAGACTTGTGTAAATGTGAACCTAAGAACCGGTTTAACCTTCCACTGATGCTCATATCAGGTGTTTGTGTGTGTGTGTGTGTGTGTGTGTGTGTGTGTGTGTGTGTGTGTGTGTGTGTGTGTGTGTGTGTGTGTGTGTGTGTGTGTGTGTGTGTGTCTGTGTGTGTGTGTGTGTGTGTGTGTGTGTGTGTGTCAGAGAAGAAGCTGTCTATACCCTCACCAGTCAGCACTTACACTGCAGTGGACACTACACAGTGTTTACAAAGCTTTCTGCATCTCCTAATCTAAAGACTAAACTATTCATCACTTGTAAATGTGTCATGTATAATTTGTAGATCTTTCTTACAAATGCTGTGTATATGGTGTCTTGTTATAAATTAATGTTTATTGTAATTGTATGGAGCTGCACTTACTGTTGTTAGATGAACTGCAGATGAAAGTCAGACTTTTACTACATGACTCATCATGCCATACTCCGTTTGTCATCAAAGCACACTCCTCATTTCCACCATTTGGTTGATTATCTCCCCACTTCAGATAGAGCGCAGGTTCTCCTGAAGACCACTGCCATTTATCAACACTCGTCCTCTTCAGCCCAATCCAGATATACTGAACACCTCCATCATTCTCACTGTCGTTCAGCTCGTTCATGTCGTTCATGTTGTCAACGGTGGCCAGATCTGTGTAATTCTCTCTGCAGTGTCTCTGAGCTTCAGTCCAGTTCTTGCTCACGTTTATAAAGTGATACTGACGCTGAACACATTCAGATACGGAGCAGAGAGCTGTGAAAGAGAGCGTTTGATTTAATGCTTTTCATAACAGGGTCAAACCTGATGAAACTATAAACCATAAATAAAACAACATACACACTCACCAATGAGAAGAAGAATGAAATGGAGAGTTTGGTCCATTTCTGAGAAAAAAAACCTTCATATTCATCTTATATTAAAACATAATCTTAAGCATATAAACATAACTCGATTCACAATCATTAAGACAATATTAGCATCTGAAAGTGTAATTGTGTTTGAAGAATGAACATGTTCTTACTTTAGAGGTCGTGTATTTCTGTCCTGAGTCTGATGTTTCTGTCTGCAGATTTAAACTACGTGATTATTATATCAGCTCTCATCCCTCATTCAGCTCATCACATCATTTGTTTATTTCTCTAAAACCCCCTATTTCATATTTTACTTCCTCTATATTTGTGTATCTCTCTAATAACCCCTATTAAATATTTTACTTCCTCTATATTTGTGCATTTTTCCAACTCTTTCCCCTTATTTCTGTAGGGTTTTCGGTCCATAAGCTCTTTATCAATTTTAAGTTTGGGGATAGATATTCAATAACTATTAATCTATGATCAACAAATTATTAAATACAGTTTGAACCGGGTCCTTACGTTAATAAATTACCCACCAAGGGGTGTACAGCGTACCCGTCTGTTCAGGGTAAGTATATAACAATTAAACACAACGAATTATGGTTAATTATTAATATACATCCTACACAGAGGAATGGCTGATCTTCAACAATACCAAAGCATTTGACCCCTCCTCGCTCATTCACACGTCCGCCGTGTAGTCAGGCAAAAGGGTACAAATGACTTATGGTCTATTTTAGCTTAAATTAACTGACAATGTTTTGTGCACTTAAACGATTATCAGATTGTAGCTAGGATCTTTTATATTAAAGAGGCTTTGTTATACGAGCAACAACCACAGAGTCAATAAAGCATAAAATGAGGTTTAATGAATGAACTAGACTACATGTAACAGGATATAGATTAAACAAAATGAAATAAAACAATAAGAAAAGAAAACACAAGGAAAATACAATTGCTAGCACAGTTTAGAGTAAACCCTTTAGAGACAGCCACAGGAGATATACTTTACAACGTCTAAATTTTGTATTGAACAAATTTTGCATTCAGACCTGTACGTTTGTTGTACGGAAGCGGCGTGTGGCGTCCCGGAGATGGAGGTCGGGTTTCTTTGGGTCCCAGCGTGGTTGGTTCGCGGGAGATTCAAACGTCCTGACTTAGTTCGGTATGCGTGAAGAGAGTCTTTTCACCGGAGTGCTGGAAGACTTACGAAACGCACGTGGAGGTCTCAGTCGGGAGACGAGAACACTAAGAACAGACTGGCTATGCGCAAAATGAAACGAAGTTAAAGTAAAAACAGGAACATTAAAATAAAATGCGAAGATTACAAAGAATACACAGGAACAGGATACACACGGAGAGAGAGAGCGATTGTCTCTGTGTTGGAGAATTTAAAGATGAGCTGGGCACGCCTGGGTAAGGCGCGCCGACCAATGATAGCATCCCATATCGAGGAGCGCGTACGCCCCCTGATTGGGGTGGAGATCAGCGGTAATATGAATTTATGACCAAGTAGAAAATTAAGCTTACTTTGGTAATAGCATATGCATGTAGTTATACATTTCACGATATGGATATACAGCTTAATAGATGGATCAGATTTGTAGGATTACAACGATATCAAACATTTCACATCACAGACGTACTATTACAGAGTTACATCTGGAGGCACACATTCAGGCACTCATAAGGATCGTACATTCCTGAAAACATTCGTAATACAAGTTTGCACACTCACAGTTCTTTTACATGTATTTAAAACAGCAAATATATTTTAGTAACGATTTACAGATAGGAAATCAGAGTTCATATGTATGTGCGTGTGTGCGGGGACGTGGGTGTGAACGCGTGTTGCGCTCGGCGGGAAACAGACAAAGGAGCATCTGTTTTTGCGCTTCTCCCCCCTGATTTCCGCTGGGAGGGAGAAGATGGCCTGGGTGTTGTCTCAAGAGAAAGAAACCGCTGTTTGGGGAACACTTAAGACAATTTGTCAGCTTTGATGACACCTTTAGGGTGTACTCTCTAGACTTGAAGACGCCAGTTCGGGAGATAGAGGTTCCGAGGGCTGACCACATGGCCTTTTAGGAATGTCTGTTAAAGTTAGGTCCCTTTGTTCTGGATTTAAATTGGTTGCGAGTTCGTGACTCAATAAAAGAGAATTAATGAAAGCTCCCGAGTCCCTACAGTTTCCCCCTTTCGGGAGATGATGTCCCTGGGGAGAGATCGTCTGCCGACAATCATTGCATGGGAGGATGGAAGGTGAATCATGAATTCGGATAACAGGTGATTATCAGGGCTGAGGGCTTAGCTCAATGAGGTTACCGGCGGCTTCTTGCGTGTTATCCTCCTTTCGGGGGTTTCGTCGGAAGCCTCCGGACACGGCTTTGGAGAGCCTGACGGTAGATGCTCGTGTCTCGTTGAGTCTCCTGTACAGGATGAAAGCCAAGCCCAATGTTAGGATGTGACTGACTACCATAGAGAGGCAGAGCGCAGTGTCTGCTGCGGTCCAGGCTCGGGCAACAGGTGAAGCAGTCAAAGTGGGCTGTCGAGACAAAGCTTGTAGGGCGGAGTCAAGAGGAGCAATGTCAATTAGCTGTGACCCCCCTGTCTCAATTTCCAGTTCCAGCTCTGGACTCAGGGTGAAATTGTGGTCTTTGAAGAAAGAGGGAATTTCCAATTCTGTTTCGTACTCGTGGCTCGGAAGATGATACAATGCCAGATCGTCTACGTGGAGGATGGCACCTTTAGGTACTTGAATCCACATGCTCTGGTTGAGTAGGCTGACACGGGTAGCGGTGTCATGTTGGTCATAGGTGAGAGTGGCAGTGAGTACCGGAGTGTTGACAAGCCACCGGTCACCGATGATCTCTGCTCGGGTTTCTTCCACTTGTATGCGAGGCTTAGCTTCGGCAGGGCAGCGGTTGTCGCTGGACATGGTTTGCAGTCCGCAAATTCCATCAGTGTTGTCTCTAAGGAATGGTTTGCTAGGGCACAGATAATGAATGTCCTTCGTCAGGGTGCACATGTGCAGGTTTGGAGCCAGGTACAGCTGAGGATCGCTGTCGTGGTAGGCTACCACTTCTGGAGTGCGGATCTTGATGTGCGTGTTACCTTTCCAAAACCCGACGTTGACAATGTCTTTGAGTCTGTAGATTCGGCTTGACTCGATGATGGGTAAGTTCAGGAGGAATCCCATTTCTCTCTGCTCTGGGTCGACATAGAGTGGGATGGCGCTGCCCAGAGAGTAGGCCAGGTGTACTTGGAGCGGATCAGCTGGCGTGGTGATGGCGGAAGCCAGCACGTTCTGGACAAGGCTCAGAGGTATGAGGTAGGGTGGGATCCTACCCATGGCTAAGCTGTCAATAGATGAGCTCACCTCCCTTAACATGTCCGTCATCAGGGCGGTGACCAGCTGAGTTTGGGCAAAGTCATTTTGGAAAACAGTGAACAGCTGTTTCATGGAATTCACAGTCTGGTTCAGCATGACGCTGTGGGTGTTGAGAATGACCACAGTTCCCTTTAAGGTCCTTCCGATGGTCTGCAGAGAAGCACTCTGCACGGTGAGCTGCTCTTTTAACTGGGGAATCTCTGTCTGGATTTCAGCCACATGTCGTCTCACGGTGGCTAGGTTAACAGCGTTGACGCTTGACATACCAATGTTGAACAGAGTTCCCACTGCAGCTGCGGCTCCCAGGAGGGCTCCAAGGAACCGTTTGGGGCGGCGGTTGTGTCCGCCTAATTCCGCTTGGGTGACGGTCATCTTTTCAAGTTGGTTTAGCATGTGTCTGACGTCGGCCTCGGCGTGGGCGATGGCATCCTCTGTCCACCGGGCTCCGGCCCAGCTGTACTGGGCTACTGCGCTGGGGTAATGTGCTCTGTACACGTTGCGGGGGTCGAGTCGAACGTACACCTTCTGGGTGTGGGTCCGACAGTTGGTGATCAGGAGGCCCGGTTGTTCTCTCAGCACGATGCCTGTCGACGGGCCGGGTGTGATGACGTCAGGTGGCGGTTGTCCTCTGGTCGACTGAAGGCAGAAGATTGCAAACCATAGCAGCATCCTATTAGAGGTGAAAGGGGAGATGTGGAGAGAGAGGGAGAGAGAGAGAGAAGCAGTGTGTCAGCGAGAGTTGTCCTTGGCGTTGGCAGGACAGTCGTTTCGCTCCTAGGATGGTAAGCAGGTTAGTTTGTATTGGCCCCTCCCCGCCTTTCTCTGCCAGCAGCAGAATGTCTCTTAATCTGGTTGCGGTGAACCCATTTGAGCACTGGGTCTTTCTGTCCCCGGCTCAATTGGATTCGGTACGCCACTGGGGACAGTTTGTCAACAATTTCATGAGGTCCTGTCCAGTGGGGCAGGAATTTCTTTGACAGCCGCTGGGAGGCTGTGCGTGGTGGCTGTGCGAAGCTGTAATACCAGACTCTGTCACCCACGGCCAGTTCCTGGTGTGACGCTTTCCGGTCATAGTAGGCTTTCTGGCCCTCTGCGCTCTTTTGAAGCTGTTGTTGGGCGAAAGCAAAGGTTGATTTCAAATGCTGGTGCAGCTCATCGAGGTACTGATGAGTGGTGCAGGCTGTGATGAGACTGGAGTCCCCTGGCTGATACAACAGGTGCAGTGGCAGTGTCATCTGTCGTCCAGTCATTAGTTCAAAGGGAGACACCTGAGTTGAGTCCTGGGGAGTGGCTCTGAGGGCCATTAACACCAGCGGGAGTTTCACATCCCAGTCCTTCTGGTTGGCAGCCACATACTTTCTCAGCATACTGACCACAGTCCTGTTAGAACGTTCAACTTGGCCAGATGAGATCGGTGAAAAACTGATATGTAGTTGAACGTGGACCCCCAGGAGTTTCCAGATCTGCTGCATAATCTCAGCTGTAAAGTGGGTACCTCTGTCTGAGTTGACACTCATTGGCAGTCCGAATCTGGAGAAGATGTGATTCATCAGAAGGTATGCCGTGGTCTGGGCGGTGTCATTGGCTGCTGGAAGACATTCTACCCATTTTGTGAACTGGCACACGACTGTGAGGAAGTACTTGTTGCCCCTTGTTGACCTTGGCAGAGGTCCTACCCAGTCGATTTGGAGGTCTGACCAGGGGAATGTGACTCTTCTGCGTTGCAGTGGAGCTCTGTGATTCGGATTTGCAGGTTGGAACTGACAGCAAATTAGACAGTCTTTGACATATTCCGCCACGTGTTCTTGCATGCGGGGCCAATACGCTACTTGCTTCAGTGTCTTATAGGTGGCACGGGTACCGTGGTGTCCAGCACATGGCGCATCATGAGCATACATCAGCATCACCCCCCTTAGGCACTGAGGGATCACAAGCCTTGGCGCTGTGTTGTCCTCAGGTGCATACCACAGAATGTTGTGAATGACACGGAGCATGTGCTTGATGTCATGCAGCCGTCTGAGGCACGGGTCGTCAGTGAGATCAGACGGTGTGAGTGGGTGGTTGGAGGGGTCAGAGAGGTGGTTTAGAAAAGTCTTTATGGACGTGTCAGAGGCTTGCATGTCTGCTATGTCGTTGTTTGACATCTGCGGAGTCAGAGTGAGAGGCTGGGAAGCAGGCAGTGCGGCAGGAAAAGTTTGTTTGCTGCGGGTTAGCACTGCCACATCAAAGGCTGGTGGTTGGGCTGGAGGTGACCATATGTTACCGTGCAGTGCGCCAGTCTTGGCAAGGGCATCGGTTTGGTCATTTAGGTCCTTGTCGAGGCCCGGTTGCTTGGAGTGGCCTTTCACCTTCTTCCAGTAGACAATCATGTCATGTTGTCTAGTCAGGTCGTCACATGCCTGAAACAAGTGTTGGTGTTTGACAGGCTTGCTGTTTGACGTCTTAAAGCCATTTTGTTTCCACCCTGGAAGGTGGCATGTGAAACTTAGTCTGGCATAGTTCGAGTCTGTGCAGATAAGGAATTCTTTGATGTTATGTGTCGCTGCGATTTGCATAGTTATGAGAATCGCTGCCACCTCAGCATATTGTGATGACTGAGGCCCCAGCTTAAAGTGTTGTGGTGGACATGGCAGATCATTTACCCATAACACACCCGCACCAGCTTGGCGGATGCCCTCTTGGTTGTAGGAACATCCATCGACGTAAGCTGTGGGCATACCTTGGCACGTGTTGTCATCGAAGTATCTGTGACATGTCTGCTGTTGTGGTTCTTCCACATCAGCCGTTACAGGTGGTGCGTTATCAGTGCAGTTCTGGCAGGCAGCCAGGCCGTTGCCTAGCGCAGATTTGTGGTTCTGGGCATACCGTGCTTCGACATTGCGCCCTTGGAGGGCCATTAACCACGTGGCGATGCCGGGAATTGGTGACCACGCCATCGCGGATGCGTTGGCTGTTGAGGAACATGACAGGCTGATGACAAGTCTCTATGATAACTTTCTGAGCTCCAATGTAGTTGGAGAACCGTTGTATGGCCCATACAGTGCAAAGCAGCGCTTTTTCACAGTCTGAGAATTTAGTCTCTGGTGGAAGGAGTGTCTTGCTGGCATACGCTACAACTCTTTTGTCTTGATCGTGTCGTTGGTACAGACCAGCGCTGAGACAGTGGTTGGAGAATCCCGCTTCCAAGTAGAATTCTTTTTGTGGGTCAGGGTAGGCCAGACATGGAGCTGTGCACAGATGACGTTTCAGCTCATTCATGGCATTGTCCTGGACGGGTGTCCAGACAAAAGGGCAGTCTTTTTTCAGCAGGGCAGTTAGTGGCTTTGCAATGTCTGAGTAGCTTTCTATGAACTGCCGTGAGTAGTTACACACCCCCAGAAAGCTTCGCAGTTCTGAAAGGTTGGTGGGTGGTTTGATGTTTTGAACAGCTTGTATGCGGCTGGACTGTGGTTCGATGCCTTGCGACCCGATCAGCAGTCCCACGTAGTTGACCTTGGTTCGACACCATTGACCTTTGTGGAGGGCGATCTTGGCGCCTGCAGCTGTTAACTGGTTCAAAACATAGTCTATTTCTGCCAGGTGCTCGGTAACTGTTGTGCTCTTCATCAGCACGTCGTCCACATAGATGAGATTTCCTCTCATTCTCGCATCAGGGCATGCTTTGTTCAGGAAGATGTTAAACTCAGCGGGTGAGTTGGCATAGCCGAAAGGGCACCTGGTGAAAGTGAATTGTCTGTTACCGAACGTGAAAGCTAGCTTGTGCTGGTCTTCTGGATGTACCGGCAGGGTCCAGAAACCTGAAGCTACGTCGAGCGTAGAGAAGATTGTGGCTCCTCTGATTCTGGGTAACTCCTGCTGCAATTGGGTCGTCGGCCATCGTGACAGTGGTACCTGTCGATTCAACTTGCGGTAGTCGATCGTGGGGCGCCACCGGCCATTCGGTTTAATTACCGGCCAGATAGGAGCAGAATAGGTGCTATTGCATGGGCGAATTACACCTTTTTGAAGCATAGAGTCAATAATTTCTTGCACCGGTTCATGTGATGCAATGGGGATCTTGTACTGTCTGACAAAGGTGGGAGGAGCGTCAGGGTGCGTTGGAATGCGCACGGTGTGAAGGTGAGTGAGACCACAGTCTAGAGAGTCTTTGGCAAATGACGCTTTGAATTTGTAAAGGACTTGTCTGAGTCTTTGTCGATCTGCATCCTCTTTGATTGCGTCGGCGTCTTTTAGAATTTGCTGAACTTGAGACTCAAATCCTGGATATGGCTCCTCTGTGGGTGAACCGCTCGTGGTGTTTGCAGGCGTGGGTGCAGCAGGTGTTTCAATCTGGCAGATAGGCTGTTTGGAAACTGTGTACACGGCAAGGTGTTGGTCCTCCGTCAGTTCCGTTCTGCAGACTTGATCTTTGTCCATCGGCATGACTGAGGCGATGGAGATGATTTTGAAGGGTGCTGTGTGCAGTGTGTCGCCTGTGCATCCTTCTGGTATCATTGAAGCTGGAATAGGCCCAATGACAGGTAAAGTCAGTTCAAAATCAGGAAAATCATAGCTCACGAGCCATCCTAGCCGATAGGCTTTTGGAATTGCAATGTCCACTGCTATGCAGTTGTTGAAAAGGATGTAGACTGCACGAGATGACAATTCAGTGAGGGGTGTGGCTTCAAGTGTGAGTCCAAGTTCAACGCATTCGGGTGAAGGTTGAAAGAAACCCAGTGTGTTGTTTAGGGTTTGGCCACGTCGTATGTTGAGCCGAACAGCGACCCCTTTGGTGTACGCAGGTACTACAGTTGCCTGTTCGCTGATTAGAGTGCAAACCTCTGGGATGGTTTGGCCTGACAGAAGATTGTCAGTGCGTGTAGTAACAACAGCTGTTTGTAAAGTCAGTGGGGCCCAAAGTACCTCATTAATAAAATCCACATGCGCCTGGAGGCGAATCAGAATGTCTGCTCCAATGTAAACATCGTGGGGCAGGTCCGGAAGGATCAAGAAGTAATGAGTCAGGCACCGATGGTTCCAGTTCAAGTTCAAAGCACAGATACCTTTTGCAGTCACCAGGTTTAATGGGCATGAGTTCAAAGGGAAACGTGTGCGTTTGCTTGCAGAAGGAAGGTCTGGTGTGACTTTAATTAGCTCGTTGAAAAGTGACAGGCTGATAGCACAGTTGTCGGCCCATAGGGCGAGTACAATGTCAGTAGTGGTTACACCATTCAGCTGCAGGTCGGTGGTGACCTTGGGGCAGAAGGACTCAGAGTCTTTGGGGAGTTGAAAAGTGCAGAGTAACGAACTTGAATCTTGCTCAGGTGCAGAGCCTGTGTTCCCATGGCTGGCGGGTGACAGTTCCCGTGACCTGACAGTCTGGCTCAGTTGACCTGGGTGGCTGACAGGGGAGAGGTTCTCGCACTTGAGCCCAAATCTTCAGTTGTCTGAAGTCCAGCAGGGGCTCGAAGCGATCTAGTAGATCTTTGCCGATGAGAAGGGGAAACGTGTTCATCTGTGAAATGTACACGGGGTGTATCAAGCTCATGTGACCAAGGGTTAAGTGAAGGGGAGCTATTTGTTCAAGCCGGATGTCAGTTTGGCTGTAAGATCGCACATTCAGCTCACAATTCTGAGATTTCAGAGTTCTGTTCTGTCTGTTAGCTTCAAAACTGAGTCTTTCAAAGAGTTCAGCTGATATCAAAGTGAGGTCCGATCCGGTGTCGACCAGAGCTTCGAGCCTCACCACATTTTCCAATGTGATAGAGAGATAAAGTTTGCGTGCTAGTCCTTTTTCGACCAGGTTCCCTAGGAGTTTTAATGTGGGGGCTTGTGTGGCGATCGATAAACAGTTAGGGTCAGTGTCTTGGGATTCGTTGGGGAGACACACGACCAGAACAGCACTTTCTGGTATCTCTGGGGTTTTCTCACTGGTATGCTGTGTTGGATTGTCCGCTTCTGGATGTGCGGTTGTTGACAGCAGTGAGTGGGTGTCGCTGTCACTTGGTGTTATGACAGTTGGTTCTGTGGTCTGTGTCAGGAGAACAGTGTTCGTGGTGCTTGGTTCAG
Organism: Chrosomus eos; assembly: GCA_036326025.1. Lineage (NCBI taxonomy): Eukaryota > Metazoa > Chordata > Actinopteri > Cypriniformes > Leuciscidae > Chrosomus > Chrosomus eos. The sequence continues at coordinate 541,775 of JAZAVI010000097.1, read as the reverse complement.
TAGGAGGGCTGTCAGGAAGGGTTTTAATCCTTACCCTTAGTCACGCAGAGTCTGGCTTGTCCTCTTTGTCAGTTTTCTTTTGAAGAAGCCCTTTTAGGATCTTCAGGATCTCTGCGGTCTCTGACGTGGACTCACTGTTTTCTTTTGCAGCAGGCTTGGATTTGGGCTTGGATCTGTTAGAGGCCTGCCGAGAGGGAGTTCGCTGCGGGCTGTCTGGACTGGACGTTCTTGTCGCTGGAGTCCGGCTCTGTCTGGGCCGTCGGCTGGTTTCCCAGGTGGCCCCCCCTTTTTGGGTGTGGGGGTGCCGTGGGCTGCTGTATGATCTTTCAGGGCGCTCGCCCTGATGCTTAGGACGAGCACCCTCGTAGCTGCGTCGCCCTCTGCTGGCCTGAAACGGTCTTGGCTCGTTATTAGAAAGTCTGTTAGGGTGGTGTCGTGTGGTGCCCTCTAGTGACAGCTCTGGATGCTGATCAGTGATAGGGCAGATAGAGGGAGTTTTTACAGTCTTTTCAGAAACAATTTTCTGCTTGATAAACGCCTTGTGGGCGAGGTCCCTCAGTTGCTGGGTAGACATTGTGCGAGGACAGGCCAGGACCCCTAAGTGATGGCTCACAGTGGGATGCAGGTTGCGGAGAAACAAAGTTCTGAAGTTAAAGTCCTCCTCCATCCCGGGATCATTCCGTGCCCCGAAGTATGCTTGTCGGAGGCGAGTGTAAAAGGCCTGCGGCGTTTCCAGTCTTGCCTGCTTGAGGCTCATCGCGGTGATGAGTCCTTGATCGGTGTCTGGATCAGAGAATTCCCTGATGAACGCCTGTCGCAGCTGTTGGTAATCCGCTTTGACGGTATCTGGTTGGCGATCCAGAAAACTGCGTACATCCCGACTCGAAGTAATCCGAAGCAGGTATAATCTGTCCCACGGGGTAACATGGGGAACAGTGTATAAGTGGAAGTCAATGTCTTTCAAGTAGGCGTGCACATCGTGGCCTCCAGCAGGATTTGGCGTGAAAGTAGGAATGTTCCTAGCAAGCTTGTCAAGTTCTTTAAAGGCCATGCCGTGGTAAATGGCAAGGGTTGGCTGTGACGCACCTCCTTTTCCTGAGGGCGAGGGCTCTTGCAGGCTGTCCATTGATGTCTGGGACGGTGGATGTCCGTCTCCTTTCACCGTTCTGTGTTCTTGGCTGAAGTGTGCAGACTGACCGGTCAGGGAGAACTTGGTAGTGTGTGTCTCCCTTTCCCGGTCACTCTGAAGTTTATAAGAGTGTTTTAACTCACGGTGGACAGCGTCGAGCTCATCTTTATAAAGTTCTTTTTGCTGGATAAGTTCATTAATTTCAGCTCTGGCCGCCTTTAAGTGTTTCTCACAGGCTTTGGCTTTGGCGTCTCTTTCTTTTAGTTCATTGTTTGCTCTCTCAAGGAGAGCTTCACCTTGTTGCAGTTTTTCGGTGAGTGTCTCTCTGGCTTTTCTCTCTTTCAGTTCCTTTTGGTCGGTGTCTAGACGAAGGTTTTCCAGAGCAGTTTGAAGTTCTTCTACTTCCTTCCGTGACTCTGGGTCCGTTTCCTCCTCGTCCTGCTCCTCGTTCTTGAGTAGTAGCTGGTCTAGCCGACTTTGGGTCTTTGCTTGGTCGCGCCGGGCCTCCTCCGCTTGGAGACGTAGAGTTGCCGTCTCCTGTTCCAGGTCGATGGCGTGTCTCTCGTGAAGGCGGGCTTGTGCGACGAGTGTGTGGGCCAGGTTTCCCACGATTCGGGCCCATTCTTTGTGGCTGTAGCTTTGTGTTGGGTCGTGCCTCATCAGCAGGTCCAGGTCGGTGTCCAGCTGCGCCTGGTTCCGGGGCTCGGAGTCGCCGGTATCCTCGGGCAGGACGGTGGCTGTCATGGCCTTCAGCCATGTCTCAAGGCTGTCCCAGTGGGCTGCGGGGCTGGGAGACCGGGACATGCTGGCTTACTGCAGGCGAGAGGAGCACAACACACACAAACACAAACAGACCAAATGCAAATTTGTTCTACAATTTATGCGCTTATACCCTTAATACGGCGATGCCGTTTACGGTACTTTGACTAACTGATGCAGACAGTTAGGTAGGGACAAATTGTTTAGGTCAGCGCAGGGCCTAAATCAAGATTTTGACAGGACCGGAGCCTAGTAGGTCACGGTTGGTGCTAACGGCTCGGCTGTCAGTCTGTTATTTAGCTCTCCTGGGGTGTCTCTGTAGGCTCTGTCTTTGGTGACCTGGAAGGCACAGTTCACACAGAACAGAGAGAAGTAACAGAAGAATAGCAAGAAAACTTAAAGTGAGATTTAGACAATAGGAATTAATGGATCTGTTAAGACAGAGTAAACGATAGTACAGAAATGGTTACGGGGACTAAGAGGGCTTGAGCCGACTATGTGTGGTTTTCTGAGAAAAAGGGGTGGACACTCTTAAATGTCACGGGAGAATATCTAATATTCTTGTGGTTTATACTAAGTGGATGTCTTTGCTTTACCTTAATTTAGCTTGTCTGGGGTGACCTGAAATCACACTAGCGGGAGCCAGCGTCGAGGACAATCTTTCCGTCGCTCCAAGCACTTAACCGAGATGTCCACGGCCTCTCCTGTGCGTCAACCACCGTGCGCCCTCCCAAACAACATAGACTTTAACACAACTGGCACGCCCGGGAGGTCACCTGCTTACGACACTGCAAAGGGGACTTTTCCCCAGAACCCTCTTTCGAGTGGCCCCCTATTAGGCCCTGGTTTGTGTACTAGGTCCGAAATTGCCTTGTGTCTTATCGCGTGGTGAGCCTCCCCTTATTGGGAGCGCCAAATTGCTGATGTCTTATTGCGTGCCGCACCAATGGAGAGACAGGGAGGTCCGCGACTCACCCACAGCAAGCGTTGGTTACGCCGGTCAGACGACCCCGCCCACTGGACACCAACCAGATATGACGGTCAGATCACACCAGCGCAAGAGAAATCTACCTGTAGATAACAAATGTGATAGAGAAAGGTGACTCTAGAATTACTTCAAAGCTTACTTTGTCTAAAACAAAATTGAGTATCTGTATGTGTAGAAAATACAAAACCTTGTTACCTAATGGGAGAGAGAGAAGCAGAGAGGGAATTGTGACACTGTTAGTTGTCAGAATAACCTACGGAGAAGGGTCAGTGAGTAAGGCAGGATAAACACAGGAGTAAGTAGGCTGTAGTGGCGGTTTTGGGCCACAAGAGGGGGTACTTTCCAGTGGTTAGCCGGCTAGGGAAACAACTTAATTGGAATTGTAAGTCAACTGGTTTGAATTCAATTCAAATAAGCATAGACGGTGATGTTGAATAACACCTAAGATAGTGTGGGTACCGTCGTGATAGAAATATCACTTAAGAGACGGCAGGGTTGAGTGCGAAAAAGAGAGAGAGAGAGAAAAAAAAAAATTAATAAAAAAAATTATATATATATTTTTTTTTTGGAAGAGAAAAATTAATTAATTTTTTTTTCTTAAAAAAAAATTAAATAAAAATAAAAAAAAAAAAAAAATAAATAAAAAAAAAAAAATAATAAAAAACAATTATTAATTAAATTTTTTTGGAAAGACGATTAATAAGAGTTATCAATTTATTAAAACAAATTATCAAACTCATTAATTTATCGAGAAGGAAAAAGGTAAAGAATTTAATAAGATTTATTGATTTATCTGAGGGACAATCAATAACCTTATCCGGACAGAAAACGAAATCAAGTAGAATTATTCGTAACCTAATTCATAAAGTGAAGTGAGAATTTAATTCAGTTTTACCTTCAAAGTTTTCTTTAGACCAATCTGAATGAGACTCTGAAAATTAACGGATGGATTACTTCTAATGCTAATCACGACTGCTGTAAGGTAATCAGTGACAGCCTTAGAACAACCCAACTGAAAATAGGCTGGATTCTCAAACAGAAATCGAGAATTACAAAGAGCTGACTCAGCGTTGAAGGCCACAAGGGGCGTTCCCCGTGAGTCACTTCCTGTGAAGAACTACAACTGACTTAGAAAGGAAAAATTCAGGAGAGAGTGACCTTATCTGGAGCGTCCACACGGTGGCGCTGTTACGCTCACGTCGAAGAAGGGGGTGTGGGCGGTGATTTGAGACTGAGGCGCAAGGCTGCGCTCTAGTGTTCAGCAACAGAATCACAACCACACGCTTCAATTGTACCTTTTTAGGGCACGCGCAGAATCCTATATACTGCAAATAATTTAGATTCAGGCGGATTTACAGTGCTATGTTCCACGGGTTTAGTAAAGCAGATTTAATTCACTGCACTTACATAACAATACCAACAGGAATTGACGTCTGTGGTTTTAACTCTCAATACATTTATCATTTAGCACTTTAATGATTTAAAATGTTTTGGTTTAACGTTTGGTTAGCTCAGCCAAAGTTGAAACCAGGAGTTTTCGTTAATCTAACGATTATATATATCAGGCCTTTCAGGTTGAAAACAGGAGCATCGCTGTATTCAATTCCTCTATCGCACTGCTCAAAAGATTCTCGTTTTGAAAACAGGCTGATCAAAGAAAATATCTTAACATGTAAACGTCTTTACAGAGGTAATATCTCTTTTGTTGCGAACTACAGTTTACATTCAATACTTTAACCGTGAATATCAGTATTACGAACTGTAATTCATTTTAGCAATTACAACGATTACACGCTTAGGTGAATTTAGCAGTTTGTAATGTGCTCAGCTGAAACTTGGCTTTCAGCTTGCAACATGCGCGGCGCGCGGCGCGCTCGCGTTTCTTACTCAAAACACAGCAAAGTACGCAATATTGCCAGTGCATTAATTGCTCACACAACAAAGCTTAAAATATTGCCCGCATTCTCCACCAAAATTCTGTAGGGTTTTCGGTCCATAAGCTCTTTATCAATTTTAAGTTTGGGGATAGATATTCAATAACTATTAATCTATGATCAACAAATTATTAAATACAGTTTGAACCGGGTCCTTACGTTAATAAATTACCCACCAAGGGGTGTACAGCGTACCCGTCTGTTCAGGGTAAGTATATAACAATTAAACACAACGAATTATGGTTAATTATTAATATACATCCTACACAGAGGAATGGCTGATCTTCAACAATACCAAAGCATTTGACCCCTCCTCGCTCATTCACACGTCCGCCGTGTAGTCAGGCAAAAGGGTACAAATGACTTATGGTCTATTTTAGCTTAAATTAACTGACAATGTTTTGTGCACTTAAACGATTATCAGATTGTAGCTAGGATCTTTTATATTAAAGAGGCTTTGTTATACGAGCAACAACCACAGAGTCAATAAAGCATAAAATGAGGTTTAATGAATGAACTAGACTACATGTAACAGGATATAGATTAAACAAAATGAAATAAAACAATAAGAAAAGAAAACACAAGGAAAATACAATTGCTAGCACAGTTTAGAGTAAACCCTTTAGAGACAGCCACAGGAGATATACTTTACAACGTCTAAATTTTGTATTGAACAAATTTTGCATTCAGACCTGTACGTTTGTTGTACGGAAGCGGCGTGTGTGGCGTCCCGGAGATGGAGGTCGGGTTTCTTTGGGTCCCAGCGTGGTTGGTTCGCGGGAGATTCAAACGTCCTGACTTAGTTCGGTATGCGTGAAGAGAGTCTTTTCACCGGAGTGCTGGAAGACTTACGAAACGCACGTGGAGGTCTCAGTCGGGAGACGAGAACACTAAGAACAGACTGGCTATGCGCAAAATGAAACGAAGTTAAAGTAAAAACAGGAACATTAAAATAAAATGCGAAGATTACAAAGAATACACAGGAACAGGATACACACGGAGAGAGAGAGCGATTGTCTCTGTGTTGGAGAATTTAAAGATGAGCTGGGCACGCCTGGGTAAGGCGCGCCGACCAATGATAGCATCCCATATCGAGGAGCGCGTACGCCCCCTGATTGGGGTGGAGATCAGCGGTAATATGAATTTATGACCAAGTAGAAAATTAAGCTTACTTTGGTAATAGCATATGCATGTAGTTATACATTTCACGATATGGATATACAGCTTAATAGATGGATCAGATTTGTAGGATTACAACGATATCAAACATTTCACATCACAGACGTACTATTACAGAGTTACATCTGGAGGCACACATTCAGGCACTCATAAGGATCGTACATTCCTGAAAACATTCGTAATACAAGTTTGCACACTCACAGTTCTTTTACATGTATTTAAAACAGCAAATATATTTTAGTAACGATTTACAGATAGGAAATCAGAGTTCATATGTATGTGCGTGTGTGCGGGGACGTGGGTGTGAACGCGTGTTGCGCTCGGCGGGAAACAGACAAAGGAGCATCTGTTTTTGCGCTTCTCCCCCCTGATTTCCGCTGGGAGGGAGAAGATGGCCTGGGTGTTGTCTCAAGAGAAAGAAACCGCTGTTTGGGGAACACTTAAGACAATTTGTCAGCTTTGATGACACCTTTAGGGTGTACTCTCTAGACTTGAAGACGCCAGTTCGGGAGATAGAGGTTCCGAGGGCTGACCACATGGCCTTTTAGGAATGTCTGTTAAAGTTAGGTCCCTTTGTTCTGGATTTAAATTGGTTGCGAGTTCGTGACTCAATAAAAGAGAATTAATGAAAGCTCCCGAGTCCCTACATTTGCATCTTGACGCCTGTCAGTCTGTATCAGTTTATGTTAATATAGACATTAATCAACAAATTATATACGGACATTCTTAATTTATATTTTAACTTTAATAACTAAACAGTTTCTCTAATGTTATTGCTGGACTGTATAACTCAGTGTTTCATCCCTGTTCAGTTTGACATGTTTGTGTTTCTCTGTTTTTGGTCACTTTTGACCTGTTTGTGTTTGAACTGAACAATCCACTAATGATCTGATTGATGAGTGTTGAGTTCATTAGTGAAGACTGGTGATACTGGTTACTGAGAGCCTTTAAAAACCCCCTGTTTGAGGATCCAGTCAAAGAGAAAGAAGTGTGTGTGAGATAAAGGATTGAGTTTGACTATTGAGAGAGTTTGTGTTGAGAAGAGTTTTTTGCTCTTATATTTTTTCTTTTCTTCTTCTGAGAGCCGAGACCGCTGGTGTTGAGGAGGAGACACGACAGACATTCACAACAGAGACGAGATAAAGACATTAAAGGGTACCTATCATGGCATTTTGAAAATTACCTTTCATGTAGTGTGTAACATAGATCTAAGTGAACAAAAACATCCTGCAAAGTTTTAAATATGAAAGTTCACCGTATACAAAGTTATTGTCTCTCAAAAGTAAGAGTCGACTCTGAGTCGCTGATATGAATCGATAGACAAACGATGCATTTTCTCTAGCTTTCGTACGTCACTTGTACAAGTTATTTGAATTCGACACGCCCACTCAGTGCGCGCGCCGAGCAGACAGAGAAACCTGACAACATCATGTCGACGAGACTCTGTTCTGAAGTGCGAATCAAAAGCAAACATTTTTTTTCACTACCCAGGGACAAGCATGTGAAGACTCAGTGGCTAGAGTTTATATTTACAACTATACCACACAAGTATAGCCACCTTGAGCTGTGTTCGCGTTATTTTAATGACGATCGCTTCACAAACACAAATGCTTTCAAGTGTGGATTCGCCAGTCGGCTGATATAGGAAGGTTCAATACCTAGTTTATTTAGATCAGCTTCCTCCTCCGAATCACAACCTGTAAGTACTATTAATAATTGTTGCTTTTATGTGTGTGTGTGTGTGTGTGTGTGTGCGTGCGTGCGGGTGCGTGCGCGTGTGTGCGTGTGTATGAGAGAGTGAGAGTTACGCTCAGCAGCTTCTAGGTCTCCAATGTCATTTTTTTTGTTTTTTGAAATATGTGAAATTATGTGAAGCGTATTGTAGTACTGCAGTGCTTTATCAATATGTTTAAGCTTTGGGCTAACGCAAAATATAACTGACTGCGTCATCTGACCAATCACCGCCGATTAGCGTCACGCAAAGGAGGGGTTTGGACAAATGAGTCGTCAAACGAATCATTAGGGAGTCGGTGAGCAAATCAGGTAAAAATAAATGCATATTATAAGAAAACAAAAGTGTTTTTTGTCATTGCATGCATGTAAAACTGTTGTTGGGGACTCCCAGAACATTATTAGGAACATTTTAAATGCCATAATAGGTACCCTTTAAAGTGCTCATATCCTGCTTTCATTCCCCTGAAGCTCATTTCTAATGTTAGTAAAATTATTAGACTCTCGATATCTCACTGAAATAATATCATCATCTTCTGCTGCTGTTTCAGAATAAACGTGTCTTTATTTCCTCTGTCTAAATACTTGATTGTGATTGGCTGGAATGAGGACATTACAACATTGTTATGCGTTTTTAGAATTTGTGAAAATTCTTGTTTTGTTTTGCTTCATTCTCCTGCTGTTTACTGTTTGTGTTTTGTTTATAAAACATGGAACACATCAGCATGTAAACACATCCCTGTCACTCATTTGCCTATGTACAGACCACATTTAGACATGCAGGATGTATGATATTTAAATCTCTGACATGAATCACAAGGATAAACACAATTCACCTTTAAAGAGTTGCTTCAGAGATGATAATTCTTAGTGGTTCAGAGCAAAAAAAATGACTTAAAAATAAAAAGCAAGGGTTAAAAAAAAAAATATATTTTTTCTAAAACATGTTTAAAGTCCCATGACTTAGATTGATAATTTATGAATGAACACCACTCTATAAGTTTTTGAATAGAAGTTGGTTCCCTTACGAACTGTTTACTCATATTGCGTCGCTATGGGGAAAACTCCTTTCTCTTAATGTGAGGCCTAGAGTCAAGAGCAGTGGCACTGCACAGCCATAACAGAGCAGCGATCTGGGTTCTGAGCACGATGACATGAGGTTACTCGCTTCAATTCACTCGCAGACCACCTCGCTTTTACAAAGTGCATGGATGGAGCTCTTTCCCCCTGAGACAGAAAGGGATGCGCATCCTGAACTACCTCAACGACTGGCTCATCTTGGCCCAGTCATAGGAAGAATTAATATCTCTCAGATCTGTGCTTGTCAGCCATCTGAAATACCTAGGACTCAGACTAAATTCAGCCAAGAGCTCACTGTCTCTCAGCCAGAGAAAGTCTTTCCTGGGAGCGGTTCTATACTCAGGCGACATGAGGGTGTGGCTAACCCAAGAACACGCTCAGACGGTTCAGCGACTTGCCTCTTCCTTATCCCCCCTCAGAACGTTTCAGAAGATGCTATGCCTTATGGCCTCTGCATTGCCAGTACTTCCATTAGGCCTGCTGCACATGCGCCCCCTAGAGTACTGGCAGAAACCCCAGCTTCAGGTCGCCTCCACGTCAAGGTGGACCACGGCTGCATCAGAGCCCTGGCCACTTGGAAGGACTCCAATAATTATCAGGTTGGAGTAAACATGGGGTTGGTCTTGAGGAGGAAGTTTGTCCTCCGACTTTCGGCTCCTGGTCGAGCACGGAAAAGCGGCTGCATATCAACTGATGGCGGTTTTTCTGGCCCTCAAAACCTTATTATCAGACCTAATAGGACATCATGTCTCAGTACGGCTGGAGAACATGAGATAGTGATGGAGGAAGTTTATGTAGGAACTGGAGATGGTATCCTTCATAAACCCCCAGGTGTGGACTCAGTTTGTGACTTTTGTACAGACTGGCCCGATGCACAATACTCTCTGAGAGTGGTGCATGTGCGGACAGACTGAACCAAGGAGCAGACATGCGGTCCCGAGACAATGTGTGCCCATGGGAATGGACCCTCCATCCCCAGACGGTTCAAATGATCTGGAGCATCTTTAGCAAGGCAGAGGTCGACCTCTTCACCTCCGAAGGCAACTCTCTCTGGCCAATATTCTTTAAGAAGAACATGGATGGGCTGGCCCAGGAATGGATCATCAGACAAATCAGGGAAGACAGGCGTGCCATTCATTCCGCCGGCCCCTCACTGGCGGAGCCAAACTTGCTTCCCAGAGTTGATTCAGCTGTTCGCAGTAGCCCCGTGGAAATTCCCCTTAGGAAAGAACTCCTTTCCCAGAAGAGCGGACAATCTGGCACCCCTGACCCCGGATGTGGGCCCTCTCTCAATGGTACCTTAGGGACCTCCCAGCGAGAGTCCTAAGTACTATCTCAGAGACTAGAGCTCCGTCCACAAGATGTCACTACGCTCTTAAGTGGTCTGTCTTCTCCGACTGGTGTTCAGTCCGGAACCAGGACCCTTTCTCATGCAAAGTACCCCTGGTACTCTCCTTCCTGCAAGAGCTGATAGACACGGGTCGCACCCCCTCCACGCTCAAAAGTCTACGTGGCACACCAGCACACCACGCTCCTGTTGCCAGCCAGTCCTTGGGTTGCAGCGACTATGTCGTTCCGCTTACTGAAAGGGCCAAGGAGGCTCAACCCACCTCGTTCTCTTACCATACCCCCATTGGACATATCCACAGTCCTTAGGGCTCTCAAAGGCCTTCCGTTCGAGCCGATACAGTCGGCCAAACTCCAGCCACGTTCGCTTAAGACGGCATTACTCCTAGCATTAGCATTGGTCTGGCGAGTGGGTGACCTCCAAGCTCTCTCTCTATCAGCGCTTCCTGCCTCGAGTTTGGGCCTAACGACTCCAAGGTCGTCCTCAAGCCGAGGCATGGCTACGTGCCCAAAGTGCTCTCTAACTGATATTTAATTCTGGAAGCTTGTAGACAGTTAAGTCATATTAATGTATTTCTTTGGAAGATCACTGCAAGACAGCATGAAAATAAAAAAATGTTGTTTGATAGACAAACTTTCCCAAATATATGTTAAATCAAAATCCCTGAAGGGTTACATTCTCGTTTACATATGACAATGAAACTTTGTTTGAATATTATAGAAAATAAAATTAAAACATATTTTTATAAAAATTCTTATTTTGTTGTTTCATACTCCTGTTGTTTACTGTTGTTTTGTTTATAAAACATGAACACGTTTGCATGTAAAGACATCCTCATCACTCATTTGTTTATGTCCAAATTTAGACGTTCAGGGGGGACAATATTTACATCTCTGACGTGAAACAGGAGTAACGGTGAGTGTTATTTTTTTGAGTCATATCTCATTACATTTCATTGAGTCTTAATCATTTGCAGAGATGGGTATAAATACATTATTATGTGCCAGTTCTAGGGTGCAGGGCCGTATTCATAAAGAATCGTAATGCAAAGAGTTGCTCCTAGTGACTAAATTCTAAGAAAATTCTTAGAAATTGTGGGCGTTTACTCTTAAAATTAAAGAAAAAATCCAAGTAAAGAAAAGAGTAATTCAGAAAGCATCTTCACCCATAACCCTCTGGGGTTGGCAAGCGCGCCGGCGCGTTTTGGCAGATTTTTTTTCACATAGCAGAAAAATAGCAGACTCAGGCAAGGCAAGGCAAGATAAGATAAGATAAGAAAAACCTTTATTTGTCCCACAATGGGGAAATTACGGTTTGCAACAGTAGAGACAGAACAGAGGTAGATAAATGTACAATTAGAAGGTCAATGCACATAAGTCAGATATAGCACATTATATGGGAGATGAGATATAAATAAAAATATAAATATAAAAATTTAAAAAATAAATAAAATAGTCCAAAGTCAACAGTGTTCGTTGTACAGTCTGACTGCCGCTGGTAGGAAAGATCTGCGGTATCTCTCCCTCACACAGCGGGGATGGCGCAGCCTGTCACTGAAGCTACTCTCCAGGGCTGACAGAGTATAGTGCAATGGGTGTGACTCATGGGTCAGCATAGCTGTCAATTTAGCAAGGGCCCTTCTGTCTCCAACCTCCCTCACTGAGTCCAGAGGACAGCCCAGGACAGAGCTGGATTTCTTGATCACCTTATCCAACTTTTTTATGTCCCTCTCAGTAATGCTGCTGCTCCATCAAGCCACAGCATAAAGGATGGCTGACGCCACCACAGAGTCATAAAAAGTCTTAAGGAGAGGCCCTGTCACTCCAAAGGACCTCAGCCTCCTCAGGAAGTAAAGCCTGCTCTGACCCATCTTGTACAGAGCATTAGTGTTATGAGTCCAATCCAGCTTGTTATTTAAGTGAACACCCAGGTACTTATAAGTGTCCACTCTCTCAATATCCCTTCCCTGGATGTTCACCAGAGGTGGGAGAGCAGGTCGCCATCTGCGAAAATCGACCACCATCTCCCTGGTCTTCCCCGCATTGATCCGGAGGTGATTTCGCTGACACCAGTCCACAAAGTTCTGTGTCAGTCCTCTGTACTCTGCATCATCATCCTCAGTGATGAGGCCAACAATAGCAGAGTCATCAGAGAACTTCTGCAGAAAACATCTGACCGAGTTGTGTCTGAAGGTTGCCGTATAGAGAGTGAAGAGGAAGGGGGCCAGCACAGTTCCCTGGGGGACACCTGTACTACACATGAGACGGTCAGACACGCCGTCACATGCTCTCACAAACTGTGGCCGGTTCGTGAGATAGTTCAAAACCCACTGTGACAGCAGGTGATCCACGCCAGTCCTCTCCAGCTTATCCTTCAGAAGCATCGGCTGAATGGTATTAAAAGCGCTCGAGAAATCAAAAAACATGATTCTTACAGTGCTGCCGGGCTTCTCCAGGTGGGCGAGGGCATGATGCTGCAGGAAGATGACAGCGTCCTCCACCCCAACGTTGGGCCTGTAGGCAAACTGTAGCGGGTCCATGGAGGGGCCCACTGTGGAGCGGAGATGTTGCAGGACCAATCTCTCCAGCGTCTTCATCAGGTGTGATGTAAGAGCCACTGGCCTGTAGCTGTTGAGATCTTTAGGGTGCGATGTTTTTGGCACCGGTACCACATAGGACGTTTTCCACAACTGTGGTAACACTCCCAGTTTCAGGCTCAGATTGAAGATCCTCTCCATAACTCCACTCAGCTGGTCTGCACTGGATTTCAGGAGTCTGGAGCTGATACCATCAGGACCTGCTGCTTTCCTCCCCTTGATTTTCCTTAGCGCCTGTCTCACCTGTGCTGCTGTGAAAGACAGGGATAGGCAGGACGGATCAGTGCTAGGGATGTGAGAAGGTCCATCTGGAAATGTAATTGTTGAGATCTTTAGGGTGCGATGTTTTTGGCACCGGTACCACATAGGACGTTTTCCACAACTGTGGTAACACTCCCAGTTTCAGGCTCAGATTGAAGATCCTCTCCATAACTCCACTCAGCTGTTCTGCACTGGATTTCAGGAGTCTGGAGCTGATACCATCAGGACCTGCTGCTTTCCTCCCCTTGATTTTCCTTAGCGCCTGTCTCACCTGTGCTGCTGTGAAAGACTGGGATAGGCAGGGCGGATCAGTGCTAGGGATGTGAGAAGGTCCATCTGGAAATGTAATGGGTGAGAAGTGAGATGAACAAAAGGTGTGAGAGGTGTGAACGGTATGAAAGGCATGAATGGCAGAGGAGGTGCTTTGTCCCGGCGGTGTGGGGATGAGGTGAAGTTGTATGGGGGTAGGCGTGGGGGGAGGTGTGACTGGCTGATCAAACCTATTGAAGTGATGGTTCAGATCATTCAGCCACTTAAGGTCCCCCTCGACCTGTGTGGGGGGTGATTTAAAACCTGAGATGGTCTTCAAGCTACTCCACACCCCCTAATATCTCTCTGTTCCAGCTGTCTATTTAGTTTCCTCTTGAAACAGGCCTTCCCCTTTCTGATCTTCCTCCTCAGCCTCCTCTGTACAACCTTCAGCTCAGCTTTATCCCCCCGTCTAAAAACTCTCCTCTTCTCCTTTAAGAGAGCTTTAATATCAGGGGTAATCCACGGCTTGTTGTTTGAGAAGCACAGTACCGTCCTAGTGGGCACAGTGTTCTCGTAGCAGAAATGAATATTATCCGTAATACAGTCTGTAAGTGCGTTGATATCCTGCCCATGTGGGTCACAGAGCTCTGACCACATAGTGGTTTCAAAACAGTGTTTAAGAGCCTCCTCACTCTCTGCAGTCCAGCTCCTCACTGTCCGTAGCACCACAGGCTCCCTGTATACAATAGGCGTATACACGGGCTGGAGATGGACCATATTGTGATCAGCTTTCTCTATGGGGGGGAGGGGAGTCACAATATATGCCTCCTTGATGTTCGCAAAAAACAAGTCCAATGTTTTATTGTCTCTGGTGGGGCAGGTGACATACTGAGTGAATGTGGACAACACAGGTGAGGGAGAAACATGATTAAAATCTCCAGAGATCAGGAAGAAGGCATGTGGATGCTGTGTCTGGAGCCTGCTGGTGACTGAGTGCAGGACATCCGTTGCTGTCCCAGCATGCGCAGAAGGAGGCACGTACACTGCTATCACAATAACATGTGAAAACTCACGTGGCAGATAATATGGTCGCATGCTAACAGCAAACAATTCAATGTCCCGACTACAGAATCGCTCCTTAATCGTGCAATGTTCAGGTTTACACCATCTTTCATTCACATACACAGCCAGACCTCCTCCACGCTTCTTACCGCTGTTGGTCGTCCTGTCCACTCGTAGAAAATTATCCATGATTATCCAACAGCGGAATCCGGGATGTTTGGCGTCAGCCAGCTCTCAGAGAAAATAAGTAAGCAACTGTCCTTACACTCTCGCTGATATCGTGTTAGCGCTGAGAGCTCATCTGTCTTATTAGAGATGGACCTGAGATTACCCATAGTGACAGAGGGGACTGCAGGTCTAAAGCGCCTTTTCTTCTCTCGAAGTTTCTTTCCAGCACGACATCCTCGGCGAGTCTTGTATAACAACTCCGCGGGTATCACATGTCTGTTTCTGAGGATCTCCGCTGCGCTCCGCAGCGCTAACAGCTGATGCCGTATATAAACAATGCGTGCCCCAACTCCGACAGTCAAAGTTCCATAAATGGGTAAAAACGTGCTAATAATCCTTAAAGGTTATGTAAGTCCAGAGAAAGTCTCTACGAAAGAATTTACAAAAAAAAAAAAAAACATAAAAAGAAAAGAACCGAGAGAAAAGAGGAGGAAGTGTTGCAACCAGCTGCTACTTCCTGCAGCACCGGACCGAAGGCAAGGCAAGTTTATTTATATAGCACATTTCATACACAATGGTAATTCAAAGTGCTTTACATAGGAGAAAATAAAATAATCAAAACAAATAAGAATAATTAAAACAGTTTAGAATAAAAAATAAAATAAAGTACAGTAAAAACAGTAGAACGAACATTGGCACAGTGCTCATTCAGTAAATGCATAGCTAAACAGATGTGTTTTGAGTCTGGATTTGAATGTGACTACTGTAGGAGCACATCTGATCTCTTCTGGAAGCTGGTTCCAGCTGCGGCTGGCATAGTAGCTAAAAGCAGACTCTCCTTGCTTAGAGTGAACCCTTGGTATTTCTAACTGATGTGATACTAATGATCTTAGTGATCTGTTGGGTTTATATTCAGTGAGCATATCTGTGATATATTGAGGTCCTAGCCCATTGAATGATTTATATACCAGTAATAATACTTTAAAATCAATCCTAAATGTAACTGGGAGCCAATGTAAAGACCTGAGGACTGGTGTGATATGTTCATATTTTCGGGTTCTGCTCAGAATCCTAGCAGCAGTGTTCTGTATGAGCTGCAACTGTTTTATGGTCTTTTTGGGAAGGCCAGTGAGAAGTCCATTACAATAATCCACCCTGCTGGTGATGAAAGCATGCACAAGTTTCTCTAAGTCTTGACTGGAAACAAAGCATCTAATTCTTGAAATATTTTTCAGATGATAGTATGCTGATTTAGTAATTGCTTTGACATGACTACTGAAACTAAGGTCTGAGACACACCAAAATTCCTGACTTGATTTTTAGTTGTTAGACCCCTAGCGTCAAGGTATGCATTCACCTTGAGAACTTCATCTTTGTTTCCAAACGCAATGACTTCAGTTTTGTCTTTGTTTAACTGAAGAAAGTTTTGGCACATCCAACCATTTACTTCATCAATGCATTGGCACAGGGAGTCAATGGGGCTGTAGTCGTTAGGCGATAGGGCTAAGTAGAGCTGTGTGTCGTCTGCATAGCTATGGTAAGAGATTTGGTTCTTTCTCATTATTTGGCTCAATGGGAGCATATACAGGTTGAATAGGAGTGGTGCAAGAATTGAGCCTAGAGGGACTCCGCATGTCATGGATGTCCACTCAGACGTATGGTCTCCTATACTCACATAATAACCTCTCCCTTCTATGTATGACCTGAACCATTTTAGGACTATCCCAGAAAGCCCCACCCAGTTTTCCAGCCTGTCAATAAGTATGTTGTGATCGACAGTGTCAAATGCATCACTGAGGTCGAGTAGTATCAGTACTGATAATTTGCCTGTATCAGTATTTAAGCGAATATCGTTTATTATCTTTATGAGCGCTGTCTCTGTGCTGTGATTCGATCGAAAACCAGATTGAAAATTGTCAAAGTGTCCATTCAAGCTTAAGAATTTGTTCAGCTGATTGAAGACAACTTTTTCAATGATCTTGCCTATGAACGGAAGATTTGAGATTGGTCTACAATTGCTTAAGATGGTCTTATCCAGATTGCTCTTTTTCAGGAGGGGCTGACAACTGCAGTTTTCAGGGAGTTTGGAAAACTCCCAGAGAGAAGTGAGGCATTTACCACTTCTATGAGATGTGCTTCTAAGCTGTTTAACACACTTTTGAAAAAATATGTGGGAAGTGTGTCAAGGGCGCAGGTTGATGTTTTAAGGTGCTGTACGGTTTCTTCCAAAATTTTACCATCAATTTCTTCGAAAACAGACATAGTAACTACTTTCTCAGGTAGTGGTCTGATCTGTTTGACCACAGTGCAAATCAAGGATGAGCTGATCCCCTTTCTGATATTATTGATTTTCTCAGAGAAGAAAGAAGCAAACTCACTGCACTTGCTGTCTGAGAGCATTTCACTGGGAATCTGGCTTGGTGGGTTTGTCAGTCTCTCTACAGTAGCAAAAAGAGTGCGCGTGTTGTTTAAGTTGCTGTTTATAATATTCAAGAAGAAAGTCTGTCTAGCTGTGCCTCCATATTAAAAGCATGGATGCTGTCTTTGTAGATGTTATAATGGACTACAAGTTTTGTCTTCCGCCACATGCGCTCTGCTCTTCTGCATTGTCTTTTCAAATTTTTCACTGCTGTTGATTTTCTCCAAGGTGCTTTTTGTCTACCACTATTCTTCCTGACTTTCACAGGAGCAATATCATCAATTACACTTTTAATTTTTTAGTTAAAAGATTCAAGGAGAAAATCAACAGAGTCAGCAGATATGCTTGCTGTTGAAGATATAGCCTTCATAAATAGCACACTAATGTTCTCATTTAAGCATCTCTTCTTGACAGACACAGATCTAGCTTCAATGGCAGGAGAGATCAATATATCAAAGAAAATACAGAAATGATCAGACAGTGGTACATCCTCAATAACAATCGATGAGATGTTTAGACCCTTACTGATAAGTAAATCTAGAGTGTGTCCACAATTATGTGTGGGTCCATGTACATGCTGAGTCAGATCAAAAGTTTTTAAAACAGTTTATATATATACACATATTTAGTATGTGTTTTGTGGCCTTATTTCAGAAACTTTAATTTTTAGTTTTTTTTTAATAACCATGCATAAGCAATATTCTCTCAAAAATACAAACATGTACATACATGTTGCTCACATATTATGGTAGCCCCGTTTGTGCTATAGAGTGAATTTACACCTTTGCCATTAAAATGTTTATAAATAACTGAAAAAAGCACAAATGTCAGTGCATGTCAAAACATCCCAAGGGCCCCAAAAACACCTTGGTCCCCAGAGGGTTAAAAGAGATCTTTAGGTCAAAATTGTTAGGAACATGGGCGAGGACTTTAAAGGGACTATATGGAACTTTTTCCCCAAAATAAACGTAACAATAGCCTTTTTATTTGACCATTTATGACTCAAACATCTCCTGTTGAGCATACTGACACCTTGTCCGTTCACAGTGGGTGCACCTATAAGCCTGTATCCTATTTTTCCTATTTTCTGTCGGGTCAGATTTTTCCCGCGCTGTCGGCGGATGTGACGTCAAGCACGTTCATGTTAAACGTTTCAGATCACTCTGCCACCACCGCTAGTCAGCAAGTAGCCTACACTCGCAAACTTATCTCAAACAATATTACATATTTGACTTTTCTTACCTCTGTAAACATAATGTTGACGACCTTGCTGCAGATGACTTGTGAAGTGTGCACGTATGAGCGCGCGCGCCGCGCTGCGAGAGCGAGCAGAAAGGAAGAGCAGTTCTGTTTTTTTGGCCACAGGTGTCAGTCGCAAGTTTAAATTTCAGAAAAACGCATATAGCCTCTTTAAGAGGCTTAAGAGTTTCTTTAGCAGAGGAGAAAATGGCAGAAAGACGAAGAGGGAGAAGAAATGTGTTGCAGACAATAGATGACAGTGAGTTAATAAGACGCTACAGATTAGATCGTGCAGGGATCATGTTTGTGACTGATCTTATTATCTTATGATCCTTCTAAGCCAATCAAAAACCTTATAGGAAATTAACAGCATGGTAAATAAAAAAAAGGATTTATATACACACATATAATGTGTGTGTGTGTGTGTGTGTGTGTGTGTGTGTGTGTGTGTGTGTGTGTGTGTGTGTGTGTATGATAACAGTCAAATAGGAAAAATTACGCATGCAATTTCAAAGTGAAGGCTTAGAATTGACCCTATATATAAAATCACTCTTTATTTTCCTTATTGGACAACCAACCAGTCACAGTCTTCAAAAGATTGTAATAAATAGCAAAGGGGTCAGCCCCGCCACCTCACTAAGATGAAAGTTTTTGTCTTTTCCTTACTCAGAGTTGCTCTCAGATCAGTCCCGAATCGCTCTTAAAGGGATAGTTCACCCAAAAATGAAAATTAAGTCATTAATTACTCACCCTCATGCTGTACCAACCCCGTAAGAACTTCGTTCATCTTCGGAACACAAATGAAGATATTTTTGAATAAATCTGAGAGGTGGTTCACTCCTCCATAGGCTTCCTAAGGGATTGAAACTTGACGGCCCAGAAAGTCATTTTACTTTGCCCTTCTGGGTTAAGTATTCGATACCATTGAATTTTCTGATCACAATGATACCACGCACAGTGTAGGAGCCATTTTAATGTAATTATAGATGTGTCCATTGGGGGCACTATGACATTGGTATATTAGGAGCACATGGGTAATTAGACAACAGGTGTATTGGTATTGGGGAAGCACACAGTTTTTTGACCGTGTTAAGCCATGTAATATATGGGATACCATGCTGACCGTGCTCATAGGATTATAATGTGTTGAATTGAGTTTAATGGTGCTTAACCATGCTTCACTGATAAAGAGCGATGTTCAAGGACATTTGGAATATGGACAATGTTTGTGCGCTGTATCTGCAAGGTATGGATTTATGCTTTGAACCACAACAAATGAGACACCACAAGAAGCTAATGGAAGCAACGTTTATTAATTAGAGCACAACGAATAAAAGACTTTGGTTGCATCTTACATCTGTGTTCATGGAGTTTATACGTGTTCATTACTTGCTCACTCCTATTGCCAATACTACAGCGGCTTAATGGAAAGCTGTTACATTAAGTCAAAAAACTCTGTTTCACTAAGCAGTTGAGCATATTTAATAAACTTGCTTCCAATGGACTGTGAGCATAAGCTGCACGTGGATGCCACTTCAGAGAGGAGGCTTCATTGAGCATGAGTTCTTCAGCACGTCAAGGATCCTCTTCATGAATATCGGGTTTCATCGTGGAAATGTGATTCACTGTTCCAGTTGGATTCGTAGTGGATTTGCTTCTCTGTTCCGGTTGGATTCGTACTGGATTTGCTGTTCCTGTTGGATTGCTTGTTTGTTACTGGGACAACGCTTGATTCGGCAGCGGATTAAAAGGTATTGTTTCAACAACAAATGTTTTAATGGCCACTGACTCTGTCAATCCAATGCATTGGTTGCCAAAAGTTACACATTTATTCTTTGTACTGCATGGGTTTTGAGTACTGTGTAATATGGATGAGCAGTGATTGGTCGCAGAGGAATCTGCTGTGACAAAACAACAACTTTGTATTGAAAATGAGCCTGAAATGCAAAAAAAGGACAATTAAACTCTCAGCAAAGGCTTTGGTGGAAAGACTTGATTCATTACAAAAACTGAGAAAGTCAAAGTTGAACAAAGCACAAAAAATGATCGAGACTATTAAAAGGTTGATGCAAAGTAACAAAGAAAATGACTCTGAAGTTCGAAACATGTATGAAAACTTTAATGATTTGTGTTTAGGGGCTAAGGAAAGACATGCTTCTTTGTTGACTGTGCTACCTGATAATGAAATTGAGAAACATGATATATGGTTCAAGGCAAAATTTATTCCAATTAATGAGTTTACTGAACATGTGAATGTATGGCTGTCTACACCTGTAACATCTGAAGGGGTTGATGTAAATGTTAATGATGATATAGTTCCTGAGGACAGTGTTTCAAATATATCAAAGGTTAACACTGAATTTAGTAACTGTAGTTCAAGCAGCATAAGTTCTTCCACTTTATCAGCATGCATACAGGCAGAGGCAGAGAGAGCTGCACTTGTGGCACGTGCCACTGCATTAAAAACTAAACATGCAATTGAAACACAACAGGAGGAATTGAGAAAAAAATGGAACCACTGGAATTAGATGCTGAAATTGCAGCATCCACTGCAAAAATTGCTGTTTTGAGGACGACCGACAGTCCTAGCAAATGTTCACGTACTGGCAGTTCACATTCTAAAGGAAAAGGATCAACAAAGGCTCAGATTTCAAGGGATGTGACAGGAAATGAAGTTCTTCATTCCACAAGACCAAAGGTGTTAAATCCACAAGTTACTGAATATGTGCCAATGAGTGAAATACCAATGGATGCAGGTAGAGTTGTCAGCAGTGTTCCAACACAATCAGCTGGTGCGTCCTGTAACATCACAAACCGATCAACATTAATGCAGCCTAAAAGATTGTTGAACATTCAAGAAAGCACTTACCAACAAGTAGACTCGCATTCTTTTGCTCACCATTCCAGAGGTAACATGGCAACATCTCAAGCTGTGAACCGTCTTCCATCTCAAGGTGAACCCCTGTATGAGATTTTGAAAAGGCAGGAGGAATTAACAACATATCTGGTACATCAAGTTCAACCTCAAACGCTTCCCAAAAGAGAGATTCCAGTCTTTGATGGTAATCCACTTCAGTATGTGCCATTCATTCGAGCTTTTGAGCACGGCTTCCAGTAATGGCGGAGAGACGAGCGGTCGCATAATTATAGAGCTCCCGGCAGGTTTTAATCCCCCCTCAAGGTTTAACGCTATTTTAATGATATAAAAGTTACTGAAGACAATGCCAGGGGGACGGAAGTCAAGAAACAAAGGAAAGACTCCTGTTAATTCAGAAGAGGACGTTTTAATACCGAGTGACAGCGAAGACAGCACCTCGTGCGCTGACAAGTTAACAGATGCTGATAACATGGAGGCTATGAAGGTTAGCATCATTGACGAAATAAAACAAATGCGCACGGACATCTCTAAAGAGCTCAGCGAGGCAACAGAGCAGCTCAAAAGGGAGCTTGGTGATTTTAGAGGAGAAATGAATGTCAAACTGAGCGCTATTGAGACCGATATAAAAGATGTAACGACTAGAGTGGAGGCGACTGAAGAAAGAATCACTGAAGTGGAGGCCTTTAACACGGATGCAAGAGATATGCTATCCCACTCACTTGATGTGATGAAGTAGATATCCCGCTGGGTATAACGCACACACATACTCACCCCACAGATTTTCTTTTCTTCCTTTCTGTTTTCTGCTGTCGGTGGTGCGGGTGCACACGCAGCCCGATGGCCCAGGGACAGTTTCACTTAATACAATCCCCTGCAGTAGTATTAGTCGCGGTCATACATAGTACCCTGCACTCATTTTATGTCTTGGTTATGTGTCGTGTATTCTGTGATTTGTTTGTCATAAGTGGCGAGTGTTTGTTGTAGCCTGGCCGCGCCGGCAAAACCGATCGGGTGAGCGGCGCACGCTTATGACGTCACCGTTGGTGTCGCGCCGACGCACTACACTCGGAGTCCGGTGAAACCATGTTTGTGGTTTGTAAAGGGGCTGACAAATAAGAGAAATAGTGTCAGATATATATGTTAAGGTGTTTTCATTTTGTTTATTATGTTTGGTATGTTTATATGATGAATGGTTGAAAGCTATATACTTTAACTATATGCAATAGATGTAGAGTGTTATAGTTTAATGAAAGATTGTTTAATTACCAAAGCAATGGTATTTCCGTAAAGGGGGCGGAGTAATGGCCTATAAAGGAGGAAGCCAGACTCAAATTGGGACTTGTCAACCAAGTCAGACGTGAGTGTGCAACTGTGGTGCCGTGAGTGATTCATTGAAAAGAGTATATTGAAGATACCCTTTGTGAATATTCTATATATATATATTTTTTGTTCATCTTTATTTTTCAGTTTGTTGTTTCTTTGTCACTTTGTATTTTTGGGTTTTGAAGTTACACGGAATATATCTTCACCCCAGTTTCCGTGGAGTTTCATTTCTTTTTGGATACCTTTGGTGCTGTCAATAAATTACATCTTGTACAACAGTGCTGTTGTGGGTACAGCCATCATTTATTTTTTCTCACAAACGGACCCTCTCGCTACCCAAAGGAGATCTTCGGGGGTCACTTTGTAACATTTGGTGGCAGCGGTGGGATGGCTACTCGCAAGACGGCGCCGAAAGGAAAAAAAAACAGAGATGGATTACGCTCTCGGGGGAAAGCAGTGGTCACAGAGGAGGATGCGGTATGGGGCAGCGCCGAGTCAACGGAGGATGAAGAGGGGACAGAGGTGTTTCCTAGAGCTTCATCAGAGTCCTATGCACCGCAGATTAAAGTCGACGTGACGGGTTCAACATCCACTGAGGGGTTGATGAGCCTGATGCGCCACTTCCTTGAAGCACAAGAGAAACGGGAGGAGCGGCATATGCTAGAACTCCGGGGGCTGCGAGACGTGGTTCTGCAGGCTGCTAGACCTGCGGAGGCACCTAGTGATATGGAGAGCTTGCGGATGGATCTTCCGACTCCGGCTGCTTCTAGAACCTTACCCGCTCGCCGCACAGACACCCCAGTAAGCCAAGTTCCAAGTCAGTCGAGGCTAATGAGTGAACCACCGAGGATACCTGCCTACCAGCAGGGGGAGGACATAGAGAGTTATCTTCGACGCTTCGAACGCCTGGCAAAGACTTGGGGTTGGCAGGAGGAAGAGTGGAGTTATCGTCTGGTTCCATTGTTGACCGGGCAGGCTTTGGAGGCGTACTTGGCAATGGATGAGGAGCAAGCAGGAGTGTATGCTGACCTGAAGGAGGCTCTCTTGGAGAAATTCAACATCTCTCCAGAGACCTACCGGCAGAGATTCCGGGCATCCACAGTTCCTGATGGAGAGACCCCAACGGAGACTTACAACCGTCTGAGGACCCTTTACTGCCGCTGGGTGAGACCTGATCTTCACACTAAGGAGGGAATCGGGGAGACCATCATCTTGGAGCAGTTGCTTCGCGTGCTTCCTTATGACAGCCGAACCTGGGTACGGGAACACGAACCCACAACAGGACTGGCAGCAGCGAAGTTGGCTCTTCAGTATGGGAATGCTCACCGCAGTGGTCCACGCTCTCAACCACTCAAAGGTACTGTGCAAAGTCCAGCTGAAAGTAGTAACAGTGTACAAAGACCAAAATCTACAGTGCGACAAGAACTGGTGTGTTTCTACTGTCAACAGAAGGGGCACAAAGCTTCAGTGTGTCCTATGCGAAAGGCAAAGTTGACAGGATTTTGTTATGTCCCTAGGGAAGAGGACAAAGATATTGACTCTAGAGGGGAGAGTCAAGTTTTGGTTGATGTAACTGTTGATGGACATTTTCTAAAAGCACTGTTGGACACGGGTAGTTCCCTGTCTCTCCTAAAGTCAGGCTTTGTTTCAAATGTAGACTATGCAACCACCACAACTGTCCAGTGTGTGCATGGGGATGTAAGGCAGTACCCCCGCGCGGAGGTTGTGGTGTGTGCCCAGGAACAGTCATTTCTGATGAATGTTGTTATTGTAGATGATTTGCCTGCTGATATGATTTTAGGAAGATATTTACCCATACTCTATGAACTGTTACAAGCCACCATGAACCCTGAGTCTGTTTTTACCTCTGCCACTGTACATAACTCCTGTCCTGCTGTTACCCGGGCTCAAGCTAGAGCAGGTCTACAGCCACTGCCAGACTTGCACAGTAGTCTGCTGCAGGGCGGGACCAAGGGCCCAAGAAAACCACGCCGACAGCGGCGGCTTGAGAAGTATCTGGGTACTCCAGTCCCTGAGACATCAGTGGATGGCCTCAAAGCTGATGGCTGGAGGATCCCAGAGAACATTGGGGAATTACAAAGGGGAGATGAGTCATTGAAGTCATTGTTTAAAAAAACTGCTAGTGGAAAAGTGTCCAATCTGTGTGATGAGCAGTATGTGATTGTGAATGATGTATTGTACTTGCAAGCCAATGATGTTACTCGTTTAATTGTCCCTAAATGTTGTAGACCGCTTGTCTTGCACCTCGCACACACCATTCCATGGGCTGGTCATTTAGGACAGCAGAAAACATACACTCGCATCAGTTCACGTTTTCACTGGCCTTCACTTTACACTGACGTACAGACATACTGCAACACATGTGCAACATGTCAGAAAACCAATACTTTGTCCCAGCGGGGCCGAGCACCCTTGTACCCTCTCCCTGTTATCTCTACTCCCTTCAGGCGCATTGCCATGGATATCGTGGGGCCACTTGAGAGGAGCAGTTCGGGACACCTATACATCCTGGTGATATGTGACTATGCTACCAGATACCCTGAAGCTTTCCCACTCCGTTCCATTACCACCCCAAAGATCATCCAGGCCCTTGTGCAGTTGTTCTCCAGGGTGGGGATCCCTGAGGAGATCCTAACAGATCAAGGGACAAACTTCACGTCGCGGCTAATGGGGCAACTTCACCGCCAGTTGGGTATCACAGCCATCAGAACCAGCGCATACCATCCGCAGACAGATGGGTTGGTGGAGAGATTTAACCAGACACTGAAGAATATGCTACGGAAGTTTGTGTCAGACACGGGACGGGACTGGGACAAATGGCTCCCATTTCTGCTGTTTGCCTACCGAGAAGTACCTCAAGCTTCAACCGGTTTCTCCCCTTTCGAACTCCTATACGGCTGGCAAGTTCAAGGACCCCTGGACCTGATAAGGAAGAGCTGGGAGCCTCCTGTTTGCAGAGAAGAGGAGAAGGGTATCGTTCAGTATGTGCTGGAGATGAGGGACCGGCTTGAACGTTATCAAGAACAGGCAAGAGAGAACCTCAAAGAAGCTCAGATAGCTCAGAAAACGTGGTACGACCAGAATGCAAGAGAGAGACAGCTACAGCCAGGGCAGAAGGTACTACTACTACTGCCAACATCGACCAACAAGCTGCTAGCCAAATGGCAAGGTCCGTACACTGTAGTGAGGAAGATGGGACCGGTGACCTATGAGATCCACCATCCAGATAAGGGTAAAGCCAAGCAAACATATCACCTCAACCTGCTCAAAGAATGGAAGGAGCCACCTGTAAAACAGGGGATGGCGATGATGGGATGAACAGAATCTGAAGCAAAAGTACAGAGAGAACCAGCTGAGGTGAACCTGGAGCACCTAAAGGACCCCAACAGGGTTCATTTGCAATGCCTTCTGGAACAGTTCCCTGCTTTGTTCCGCCAGCGGCCGGGGAGAACAGAGCTAATTCACCACACGATCCACCTCACTGACCCAATGCCTTCAAGACAGCGGCCGTACCGAGTGCCGGAAAGACTAGTGGATTCCTTGAAGGAGGAAGTAAAGACTATGCTCGAAATGGGAGTGATTGAACCATCGAGAAGTGAGTGGAGCAGTCCCGTGGTCATTGTCCCAAAGAAAGACGGAACCCTATGTGTCTGTATAGACTTCCGCAAGCTAAATGCACAGTCCCGTTTCGATGCTTACCCCATGCCGCGAATAGATGACTTGCTGGAGAGAATCGGACAGGCCCGATACATTACCACCCTGGACCTGTGTAAGGGGTACTGGCAGGTGCCCCTGGATAAGGAATCGAGACAATACACAGCCTTTAGAACACCAATGGGGCTATACCATTTTACGGTCCTTCCCTTTGGTTTACATGGAGCACCTGCCACATTTCAAAGACTGATGGATCAGGTGCTTCAAGGATGTGACGGGTGGGCGGCTGCCTACTTGGATGACGTAGTGATCTTCAGTAACTCCTGGGAGGAACATCGAGAACACCTGAAGATACCTTGAGACGAATCCAGGAGGCAGGACTCACCCTTAATGTCAGGAAATGTGAGTGGGCGAGGCAGGAGACCAGTTACCTGGGTTATCACCTGGGCAATGGCAAACTGAGACCCCAAGTGGACAAAGTGGAGGCTATCCGAAGAAGCCCAAGGCCTAAGACAAAGAAGGAGATGCGATCCTTTCTAGGCCTGGTGGGCTGGTATAGGAGGTTTATCCCTAACTTTGCATCCATCGCCACCACTTACTAACCTGCTGGCGAAGCAGTGAGGAGCCCGATTGAGTGGCCCAAAGACTGTGATGCAGCTTTCACATCTCTTAAAGAGAAGATGTGCTCCAGCCCGGTCTTACAAAATCCTGATTTCACCCAGAGATTCCTGGTCCAGGTAGACGCCTCAGCCACAGGAGTTGGGGCTGTCCTGGCCCAGGGGAAAATCCAGTGGTCTACATCAGCAGGAAGCTGTTACCCAGGGAGACCCGGTACTCAACTGTGGAGAAGGAGTGTCTTGCCATCAAGTGGTCCCTCGAAAGTTTAAAGTATTATCTCCTGGGGAGAGAGTTTGATCTGGAGACCGACCATAGAGCACTAACGTGGATCCAGACCATGAAGGACCACAACTCCAGAGTGATGAGGTGGTACCTAAGCCTCCAACCCTATAAGTTCCAGGTACGGCACTGCCCAGGACGACAGAATGTGGTTGCCGACTACCTGTCGCGGTACCCGGACAGTACGCGGCCAAAAGAAGGGGGAGGTGATGTGATGAAGTAGATATCCCGCTGGGTATAACGCACACACATACTCACCCCACAGATTTTCTTTTCTTCCTTTCTGTTTTCTGCTGTCGGTGGTGCGGGTGCACACGCAGCCCGATGTCCCAGGGACAGTTTCACTTAATACAATCCCCTGCAGTAGTATTAGTCGCGGTCATACATAGTACCCTGCACTCATTTTATGTCTTGGTTATGTGTCGTGTATTCTGTGATTTGTTTGTCATAAGTGGCGAGTGTTTGTTGTAGCCGTTCTCGCTGGCCGCGCCGGCAAAACCGATCGGGTGAGCGGCGCACGCTTATGACGTCACCGTTGGTGTCGCGCCGACGCACTACACTCGGAGTCCGGTGAAACCATGTTTGTGGTTTGTAAAGGGGCTGACAAATAAGAGAAATAGTGTCAGATATATATGTTAAGGTGTTTTCATTTTGTTTATTATGTTTGGTATGTTTATATGATGAATGGTTGAAAGCTATATACTTTAACTATATGCAATAGATGTAGAGTGTTATAGTTTAATGAAAGATTGTTTAATTACCAAAGCAATGGTATTTCCGTAAAGGGGGCGGAGTAATGGCCTATAAAGGAGGAAGCCAGACTCAAATTGGGACTTGTCAACCAAGTCAGACGTGAGTGTGCAACTGTGGTGCCGTGAGTGATTCATTGAAAAGAGTATATTGAAGATACCCTTTGTGAATATTCTATATATATATATATTTTGTTCATCTTTATTTTTCAGTTTGTTGTTTCTTTGTCACTTTGTATTTTTGGGTTTTGAAGTTACACGGAATATATCTTCACCCCAGTTTCCGTGGAGTTTCATTTCTTTTTGGATACCTTTGGTGCTGTCAATAAATTACATCTTGTACAACAGTGCTGTTGTGGGTACAGCCATCATTTATTTTTTCTCACAAACGGACCCTCTCGCTACCCAAAGGAGATCTTCGGGGGTCACTTTGTAACACTTGAACTACAGGAACAACTCCAAACACGGCTGGAAGACTTAGAGGCGCTGTAGAAACAATTTAAGGATCCACGGCATAGAAGAGGAGGCCGAAAGAGACGATATAACGGGTTTTGTGGAGAGATTTATCAAAGCAGAGCTAGCCCTTCCCGACACCCCCCTCGGAATACAAAGGTGCCATCGCTCACTGGCTGCTAAACCTCCTCAGGGAGCTAACCCGAGATCAATCGTAATATGCTTTCTAGAGTTTCAAATCAAAGAGCGTGTGCTTCAATCTGCTTGGAAGAAGAACAACATTCAATACAAAGGGAAGCACATTTTCTTTGAACAAGACTACACCAATGACATCTTGGCAAAGAGGAAGGCCTATGCGCCCGTTAGAAGAGCTCTTAAGGAAAAAAACCTTCGCTGCCAGACGCTACACCCAGCGCGACTCCGTGTCCATTTCCAAACCGGTCCAGTGATTTACAGAGATCTTCAAGAAGCCGCGAACGACCTGAAGGGAAGAGGAGTGATTAATGCCGAAACTTTCAAACAAGTGACTAAATACAAGGATCCTCCTGGACCAAGGATGATAAAATCTACGTTTCAAAACGCGGGTACCTCGCGACGTCAACGGGAGAGGATCAAAGACATCCAAGAAAAATTAAAAGAATTTCGTCGCAGCGTGGACGCCACTAGCTAAGCTCAATACCGAACTGTTCACCGGTGAGTTTTTTTCTTAACAGCTTTCCTTAGCTATAACTGTAATCTGGAACTTGCCGCCGGGAAATGCATGCTTGCTTTTCTCCACCACGCGAGCTGCTCTGATTTAAGTTCAGAGGATACGACTCGCATTGAGAGGGACTCCTTTGGCTTCAGAGGATTCCGCTTTCAGCTCAGAAGTGATCATGTCACTTCAACTTTGGAAGTCGTTTTTGTTCTTGTTCAATTGTTCTTTATGTTTTGTTTTAGATAGACAGACATTTCATAATTTTTCTCTTAACCATTCAAGCTGTTCAGTAATAATAACCTTTCCTAAAAAATAAAATGATTAGACAGAAATATAATTGTATTACTCTTAATGTAAATGGCTTACACAATGCTGTAAAAAGGAGTAAAGTCATAGCCAAAATGAAGAGAGAAAAGCAGGATGTAATATTTTGGCAAGAAACACACCTTTCAGATATCGAGCATGAAAAACTTAAAAAATGGTTTAAAAATACGTACTATTCTTCGTTTAAACATGGAAAGGCAAGGGGAGTTTCAATACTCATTTCAAATCATGTCAATTTTCAGTTTACCTCACAGGTTGCAGATATAGATGGACGATACATTTTAGTAAAAGGTTTCATTGATCATAAGGAGGTTACATTAGTGAACATCTATAGACCTCCTGGACATAATAAGCAATTTATTAAGAAAGTTTTTGACTTAGTATGTATGGAAATGTCTGGGGTGGTGATATGCGGGGGGACTGGAATATTCACTTGCACCCTTCACTGGACTCCTCATCAAAAACGAAAAAGATACAATCAGAGGCTCTATATACTAAAAAAATAATGAAAGAGCTAGGCATGATAGACGTGTGGAGAGACCTACACCCACATGAAAAAGCTTTTACATTTTTTTCTCACTCTCACTCTGTTTTTTCTAGATTAGATTATTTTTTCATGATAAATTCTGACAGACATAGGATTATTGACTGTAAAATAGGAGTTAGAGACATCTCGGATCACGCAGGGGTATACTTAATAATACATTTAGATAGTAAACGAAAAGAAAGGCTCTGGAGGCTAAACTCTAGTTTCCTTAACGAGACAGCATTTCAGCAATACAATCAGAAGGAATTTGATGATTACATGTACCACAATAATAAGGAAAATATCTCACAGAGTGTAATATGGGATGCCGTTAAAGCAGTTCTCAGAGGTAAATTGATAATGTGGTCATCAAATAGGAAAAAAGAAAAAGAGAAAAGAATTGCTGATAAGGAAAGGGAACTTAAGCTTTTGGAAGAGGAACATCAAAGAAATAACAACGCAGAAAGTTTAGAACAACTAAATCTGGCTCGGAAGACCTTAAGTGAACTTTGTGAAAACCAATTGACCAAAAAAGCTAAATTTATCAAACAAACCTATTATGAGAATGGACATAAAGCCAAGAGACTACTTGCGTGGAGAACACGCAAACAAGAAGCTAGTCGTCACATACATAAGATAAAAAACCCACAGACTAATGAGGTAAGATATAATCTAGAAGATATACAAGAGTCTTTTGTATCTTACTATTCAAATTTATACTCCCAGCCTCCAGCGGCAGACATAGATATAGTGAAGAGTTTTTTGGACTCACTGGACTTACCGTCTATAGGCACAGAACAGAATAAAAAACTTACACAGCAAATAACAGAAGAAGAAATAGGAAAAGCAATATCAAATTTAAAGGGGAATAAGGTGCCAGGTCCTGATGGGTTTCCATCGGAATGGTACAAGTGTTTCAAGCAAATGATAATACCGATTTTGAAAAGGTGTTTTAATCAGGTTTTGGTGGGCAGAGAAATACCAATATCTTGGAATCAAGCCCTTATATCTGTAATACTTAAACCAGGGAAGGATGCAACTGAATGTAGCTCTTATAGACCGGTGTCAGTATTGAACATAGATTATAGAATATTTACCACAATACTGGCCAGACGATTTGAAAACATATTGCCAGATTTGATAGATACAGATCAGACAGGATTTGGTAAAAATAGAACAACGCATGACAACATACGAAGAACTTTTAAAAGCATAAATAACATGAAGCCCACAGAAACTGTTGTCCTCAGCCTTGATGCAGAAAAGGCATTTGATTCTGTAAGATGGGAGTTTCTATATATGTCTCTAAAACGATTCGGGTTTAATTGACAGGTTATCAATTGTCTAAAATCCCTATATAATTCACCTACAGCAAGAATTAAAATTAATGGAGATTTGTCAAAGGATGTTTCCCTAAAACGAGGATGTAGACAAGGCTGTGCGATGAGCGCAACGCTATTTATAATGTTTATTCAACCATTGGCACAAACCATCAGAGAATCAAAGAATATTATAGGAGTAACTGTATACAATACAGAATACAAAATTTGCTTGTATGCAGACGACATCTTGATGACTCTCATCAAACCTGATATTAGTTTGACAACATTAATATCTCTACTTGTCTCTTATTCAGGATACAAATTAAACCTCCATAAAACTCAATTTTTGACATTTAACTATAAACCAAGCAAACAGATACAAAAACATTTAAAATGTAATTGGAATAATAACATAATAAAATATTTGGGGGTTAATATTCCTAGAGAACTGACAGAAGTATATAAACACAATTATGTCCCCTTAACAAGCAATATAAGACAAGATATGGATCGTTGGTTAATATTCCCAATAGACATGTACAACAGAATAGAACTGATCAAAATGATTATACTACCAAGATTACTTTATCTTTTCTTAGCATTACCAAATGAGGTGACCTCTAAGCAATTTAATGAATGGAACAAAATAATTTCGAACTTTATTTGGTGTAAACATAGACCTAGAATAAAATTTGAGACATTGCAGCTAACCAAAAAAGAAGGTGGTAGAGCTCTCCCATGTTTGCAGAGTTATTACAAAGCAGCACAATTTAGGATTTTGATAGCATGGTGTGACCCGTCAAATGATGCCAAATGGAAAGAAATGGATCAGGCTGAGATCTGCGCTCCTCTCCCCTCTATCTTAGGAGACAAACAACTATTAAAATCACTTTTACCCAAAGTATCTCTTGGAATAAAAACACCATTAAGCATTTGGCTTAAGGAATTAAGAGATGAGGGGGTTGGGAGAGGTGCAAAGATTTTACGCTGGCCAGCATATGACAGGGATTTCACACCTACAAAAAATGATGCAAGATTTAAAAACTGGTGCAATAAAGGTATTACGGCATATTGGAAAATAAGTACAGATAATGGCCTAGAAACGTTTCAACAATTAACCGAAAAATATGACTTGAAGAAAGATGATTTCTTCAGATATCTTCAGTTAAGACATCATTTTAATGCAGATATCAGGTCCAAAAACACGGAGACCAGCCCCTTAATTACGCTTTTTATAAATGTATGTAGGGGGAAACTTACTAAAAAAACATGTCTCCGCAGTATATTCTCTTATTCAATCGGGGAAAAAGCTCTCCACTAATTATATTAAAAAAAGATGGGAAAATGAGACTGGAATAAATATAACTGAGGAAGATTGGATAAATATATGTGAAACCATTGCTATACTTCCAGCTCTGACTTATGGAGAGAATTTACTTGGAAAAACACATTAAGGTACTTCATTACTCCAAGGATCAAAGAACAGCAGACTAAAAATTCTGAACACGGTAATTGCTGGAGGAAATGTGGACAGAAATCAGCAGGACATTTTCACATCTTTTGGGGATGCTCTAAAATCGCCCCCTACTGGACAGAAATTACGAGATACATAAAAATGATAATGGGATTACAATTGGATGAGACCTTTTCTGTGTTTTACCTTGGAAATATACCAAATGGGACAAGAAAGGAAGACAGATATCTGCTACAAATCTTACAAGCATCAAGCAAGAAGGCCATTACACGAAAATGGCTGAGCACAGACCCTCCTACTTCATCGGAATGGGTAGAAATTACAAATTAAATATACAACATGGAGAAGCTGACCTTTTTCTTAAGGCATGCTTCGGAAAAAGGGGAAAGTTACTGGAAGAAATGGAAAGCTTTCTTTGATAAATAGATGCCATTTATGTTATAAAATATATATAATAATTCCACCTATTATGTAACTAAGGAGCAAAAGTCACTGTATTATGGCTTCACATTACAAAGAGTACGTTTTTTCATTGGTCGGTCTATCTGTTTGTTTATTATTTTAAGATCATTTTGGATGTTTTTTTGTTGTTGTTGTTGTTTTTTATGTTCAAATGTTCAAATGTAAATTCTTTAAAAAATAAAGTGAAAAAAAAAGAGCTTTTGAGCACAGTGTTGAAGAAAGGACTCGCAATAAAAGGGACTGCTTGTATTTTCTGGAGCAATTCACGACAGGACAACCCAGAGTACTGGTTCAAAGTTGCCAACATCTTGATCCAGAAGTAGGGTATTTATTAGCTAAGAAACTTCTCAAGGAGCAATTTGGTGATGAATTCCAGATTGCAGCTGCATATATGGAAAAGGCTTTAAGTTGGCCATCATTAAGGACTGAGGATGCACAAGGTCTTCATGCATATTCATTGTTTTTGCGTGCATGTTGTAACATCATTGACAATATCTCTTATATGCAAGAACTAAACATGCCTAGTAATATGAGAACTGTGGTAATGAAGCTGCCTTTCAAATTGAGAGAATGTTGGAGAGAAAGAGCTTGTGAGATAATGGAGTTGAATCAAGGTAGAGCAAAATTCTCACACATTGTAGAATTCATCGAACGACAGGCAAAGATGGCATCAGATCCTGTGTTTGGATGCATTCAGGATAAGCAACCAAGTACAGTTAACAGGACATTCAAGGGAAACAGTTTTGCTACAAATGTTACACATGTTAATTCAGTTCCAAGGGGATATGTAACATCACAATTGAGAAACCATTCCGTATACAAGACCAATGGTAACACAACTTGCTTGTTCTGTCAAGACAATCATGTTTTAAAAAGGTGCGATATTTTTAAAAATAAGTCACAACAAGAAAAGCTTGACTTTTTAAAAGAAACAGGAGTTTGTTTCAGCTGTTTAAAGTCTGGACATATAAGTAGGGAATGTGACGACTGCCTTGTCTGTGAAGTATGTAATCAGACGCATCCTTCAGTGTTGCACATACATCACAAGCAAGTTGTGGAGGACGAGGGGGAAAAGAGTAGCCTAGTGTCTGCACAAACTTGTGGACATACAGGGGCCGGTAATGAAAAATGTTTTCTGTCAATCATTCCAGTGCAAGTAAAATCGGCCAAAGGAGACAAAATAATTCAAATGTATGCTTTTCTGGATCCTGGGAGTTCAGCTACATTTTGCTCCAAGCAGCTGATGGATGAACTGAACATCAGAGGTAAAAGGGATAACGTTTTTCTGCGCACTATGGGACAAGAGCAGTCTGTATCTTGTAATGTATCAACTGGTTTGGAGATAAGTGGAATCCACAACGATCATTTCTTTTCCCTTCCGGAAGTATATACACAAAAGAAAATGCCTGTCAACTCAGATAACATTGTAACACAGGAGGAAATATCCAAATGGCCATATCTGGACAGAGTGAAACTTACACACATTGAGGCTAATGTTGATTTACTCATTGGAGCCAATGCGTCCCAAGTGATGGAGCCATGGGAGGTAATAAATAGCTATGGTAATGGACCCTATGCCATTAGAACCCTATTGGGGTGGGTTGTTAATGGAACTTCTGAAAAGAGCAGTGACTGCAGGAATGATACTGGCACCCCTTCCGTTACTGTCAACAGGGTTTCTGTTGGAAGGCTTGAGGAATTGTTTCAAATTCAGTCTAAACGCAACTACAATACAAACATGGTGGATAAGAAAGAGATGTTCAGAGAGGAACTGAGGCTTGTAAAAATAAGGGACAAGTCAGTTAAAGGGTACCTATCATGGAATTTTGAAAATTACCTTTCATGTAGTGTGTAACATAGATCTAAGTGAACAAAAACATCCTGCAAAGTTTTAAATATGAAAGTTCACCGTATACAAAGTTATTGTCTCTCAAAAGTAAGAGTCGACTCTGAGTCGCTGATATGAATCGATAGACAAACGATGCATTTTCTCTAACTTTCGTACGTCACTTGTACAAGTTATTTGAATTCGACACGCCCACTCAGTGCGCGCGCCGAGCAGACAGAGAAACCTGACAACAACCTTTCTTATACTGTCTATGACAACAACATGTCGACGAGACTCTGTTCTGAAGTGCGAATCAAAAGCAAACTTTTTTTTTCACTGCCCAGGGACAAGCATGTGAAGACTCAGTGGCTAGAGTTTATATTTACAACTATACCACACAAGTATAGCCACCTTGAGCTGTGTTCGCGTTATTTTAATGACGATCGCTTCACAAACACAAATGCTTTCAAGTGTGGATTCGCGAGTCGGCTGATATAGGATGGTTCAATACCAAGTTTATTTGGATCAGCTTCCTCCTCTGAATCACAACCTGTAAGTTTGTTGCTTTTATGTGTGTGTGTGTGTGTGTGTGTGTGTGTGTGTGTGTGTGTGTGTGTGTGTGTGTGTGTGTGTGTGTGTGTGTGTGTGTTGTGTGTGCGTGCGTGCGTGCGTGCGTGCGTGCGTGCGTGCGTGCGTGCGTGTGTGTGTGTGAGAGAGTGAGAGTTACGCTCAGCAGCTTCTAGGTCTCCAATGTCATTTTTTTTGTTTTTTGAAATATGTGAAATTATGTGAAGCGTATGTGTAGTACTGCAGTGCTTTATCAATATGTTTAAGCTTTGGGCTAACGCAAAATATAACTGAGGGAGTCGGTGAGCAAATCAGGTAAAAATAAATGCATATTATAAGACAACAAAAGTGTTTTTTGTCATTGCATGCATGTAAAACTGTTGTTAGGGACTCCCAGAACATTATTAGGAACATTTTAAATGCCATAATAGGTACCCTTTAAGAATCAGGATACCCCGGAAGATCACCTGAGTGACAAGGAAGCAGCACAAGCATCACTTACAGAGTCAGAAGCTTCTGAACAAGAACTCAAGGTGAAAAAGGAGGAACGATCAGTCCAAGACCAGGTTGAGGAACTGGTTGAAGTTGATGGAAACATTCTGACAAATTCAGATCAGCCAATTGAGAACTTTGCTTTGTTAAAGGAAGATTCAGATCCGGAATCAAAGCCAAGATATCATACAGAAGCTATTATCCTACAAGGTACACCACATCCCATCAATTACTGTATTACTTTATTTACAGAGTGGAATAGACTGAAACTGGCAGTTGCTTGGGTGATCACGTTGAGAGAATTGCTGAATAGGCCATGTCTCAAAGGGAAGGTACTACTGGCAATGATAAGCATTGTAAAGCTACTATATCCCCCATAGACATAAATTAAACTTTTCCATATGGTAAAGGTGTAGAATGTACATTGAATATTAAAACTAAAGGGATTGTTTGGAATGACCTTTTGGAAAGATCTGCCTGTTATTGGTGTTAAATGATCGAGGTGACAATGGTTCTGTGATTAGAAGTTTAATAATGTCATGAATTTATGACCAAATGTCTGCATATGTTGCTTTAATTGTTATGGCTCCTTTATGTATG
Organism: Chrosomus eos; assembly: GCA_036326025.1. Taxonomy (NCBI): domain Eukaryota; kingdom Metazoa; phylum Chordata; class Actinopteri; order Cypriniformes; family Leuciscidae; genus Chrosomus; species Chrosomus eos. The sequence goes on along the minus strand of JAZAVI010000097.1, from coordinate 505,363 downwards.
TTTTCTGTAATTGTTATGTCTTCCTGCCATGAGCAATTATGTGGCCGGTGTGTAGGAGCCATTTTAATGTAATTATAGATTTGTCCATTGGGGACACTATGACATTGGTATATTAGGAGCACATGGGTAATTAGACATCAGGTGTATTGGTAGTGGGGAAGCACACAGTTTTTTGACCGTGTTAAGCCATGTAATATATGGGATACCATGCTGACCATGCTCATATGATTATAATGTGTTGAATTGAGTTTAATGGTGCTTAACCATGCTTCACTGATAAAGAGCGATGTTCAAGGACATTTGGAATATGGACAATGTTTGTGCGCTGTATCTGCAAGGTATGGATTTATGCTTTGAACCACAACGAATGAGACACCACAAGAAGCTAATGGAAGCAACGTTTATTAATTAGAGCACAACGAATAAAAGACTTTGGTAGCTTCTTACATCTGTGTTCATGGAGTTTATACGTGTTCATTACTTGCTCACTCCTATTGCCAATACTACAGCGGCTTAATGGAAAGCTGTTACACACAGTATTATTGTGAGCTAGTAAGATAAAGATACATGATTCTTTGTGATTAGATGCATATCAAGTCTGATTACCTGCCACAAAGCTTATAGTTATAGCAATTAGTCACATGGGAATCGTGAAGCACAACAAGAAAAACATTTCATACATTTAAAAAGGTACCTTTTACTGATACTTTTTACTACCTCGTTTACTGAAATCACGTGACTCTGGCAGTTTGATACACGCTCCAAACAATTGATTCGGTATTGCATGTGTTCACTTTTATTGTTAGAGTTTTTGAAAAAATAAGTAGATGTTGTGAATAATTATGATTAGCCTTTCTGGTCAAGTTCACTGTTTGATATAGCTGGCTAGTTGTAAGCCTGCAATATTAGCTTAAAGGAGTAGTTCACTTTTAAAATGAAAATTCTGTCATCATATACTCACCCTCATGTTGTTTCAAACCTGTATGAATTTCTTTCTTCTGCTGAACAGAAAGGAAGATATTTAGAAGAATGTCAGTAACCAGGCAGTTTCTGGTTCCCATTGACTTCCATAGTAGGAAAAAAATATACTGTGCAAGTCAATGGGAACCAGAAACTGGCTGGTTACTGACATTCTTCTAAATATCTTCCTTTCTGTTCAGCAGAAGAAAGAAATTCATACAGGTTTGAAACAACATGAGGGTGAGTATATGATGACAGAATTTTCATTTTAAAAGTGAACTACTCCTTTAAGCGCATTCAGGGTAATGTTTTGTAATTCGGTGTAATGCTAATTTTCTGTTACACCACAGTGTCATCCATTACACTGAATGACAGTGTCACTGTTTAGATAACATTTTTAACATTTTATTTATATTTCAGATAAATGAGGGATGTTTAGCACACAAAAAATTAATGCAAAATTAAGTTTTAATGCATTTTTGTCTTTTTGTTACTGCTTTATTTTAGATGCCCACAAACAAGGAGAGAGTTTCTTCTGTGCAGGGCTGTAACGGTATGAGAGATACACAGTATGATAACCGTCTCAGAAAATATCACGGTTTATATAAACTGTATTATTAAATTATGGTTATTATTATCAGTTGGTTAACAGTGGTTAAAATGACAGTTAAATAAATTAAACATTTGTTCAATAAAACATATCTAATCAACTAATTTCAATAATTGGTTATGAATTAGATTAACAACTTATTTTTTATTAACAACTTATTAAAATGTTTAAAAAGAGTTCTATGAAATGTTTTTTATTCAGAATTTTTTCTTTTTTATGATTAATACAAATATATTATCAAAAATTTTAGTTTTTGACAAAGTGCTGCAAAACAGATTTACTCAAACCATGGACAAACAATATAAAAAATTCCTTTGTAAAAAATTACAAAGATTCCTTAAATAATGTTTAAATAAATTGTAGTGTTATTATTGTTGGTAATATTATTATGAGAAGTAGGTACATTATATAGGCCTAAAATAGTAATATATCTGTCATCCTTTCTTCTAGTAAAACCAAACTTTTATTTTGACGGGTTGTTAAGTCCTGTTTCAGTGTATTTGATTGACAATGGTTTTTCTGAAATAAAATTATGAAAATGTTCATTAGGCGTTCTCTCAGAGTAGCTCTGGAAATGTTCATGTATTCATTAATTTAAGTTACTCTTGTTTGTGAGATGCTGAAAACAGCATGAGCGCATGCGTACTTGAGGATGTAGGCTAGTAAGTAGATGAAACAGCACATTTCATTCACACAGATACACGCAGAACAAGCAGATTATATATTTACATAGCAGTCTTTTGTGCTTTAATATTCACAGATCATGTCGCGATTGGATTTATTGTACAGCTTTACTTTCGATTTATTCATCCATACATCTACCAGTTTGCGTGTTTTACGTGACATCTGCATTATACTGTTAATTTCATTTTCTTCTATATCCAAAGTATTCTTCCTGACCAGGGCTTCACATACCGGTGTGTGTGCGAGTGAGATTTCGACAGCATTTCGCGTTCAGCTGGTCTGCATCACTGTCTGTCTTGTCCGTCACCTTCTCCATATTGTTTTGTGATTTTAGCGCGTCTGTTCTCCCGCCCTTCAATCAATCAATGCTGGTGTTTCCGGAGCGCGATGTTTTCACCCAAAGCATTTTTATTTTATTTTTTTTTTTTACTCAGTAACGGATATGTTTTAAAATGTAGCGAATTACAATACGTCAAACAAAACTTACTTAAGTAAAAGTAAAATTACAGATTTTAAAAACTACTTAAAGTAGAAGTACACAAAAAACTACTCAATTACAGTAACGCGAGTAAATGTTATTCGTTACTTTCCACCTCTGCATCTAGGAGTCACCAGTCCTACGTAACAATTTCAAATTCTTTGCGTCCTCATGAGCGTGCTATCTGGGCTCACCTCAAACCAGTACTGGAGAATTTGAGGGAAGAAAATCCTTCAATCACCACACAACACTGCGTGATGAGTGATGGCCCAGTAACCCAGTACAGAAATGTACCCGATGAGCACAGTTCCTTTTCTCTTTGGGTTCAAAAAAGTGACATGGAACTTCTCAGAGAAAAGTCATGGCAAAGGGGCACCAGATGGAGTGGGTGGTGCTGCCAAGAGATGTGCTGATGACTTTCTACGAAAGGGACGAGACATACAGGACACAAAAGATCTCTTCAATATTCAAGCATCAAATACTTGTGGATTGATGAGACTGAGGTAAACAGATATGACGAAGCTGTTCCAAATGAGTGGCCACTTGTGAAGGCCACTTTGATTTTATATATATATATATATATATATATATATATATATCTATATAATAATATATATATATATATATATATATACACACACACACACACACACACACACACACACACATATTGTCTGCATTCTTTCTTTCTTTCTTTCTTGTGTGACACATCTGAATGAAAGGCTCATTATACAGGTCATTGTATTCTCAGGTGTGAATCAGAGCATTATTAATGAGGGGTTGGGCTAGGGCTGGGCGATATGGCCAAAAAAAATTATCACGATATTTTTTTTATATCAGTTGATATCGATAATAATCACGATAAATGTCAAATTTTTATTTCTTTCAAGTTTAAAGGCAGATTTTTGCTCCTAAGTGAAAGTTGTAGAAACCAGAGCATTAATTGTGGTTTTAAACTAGGCCCTACTCTTAATTGTCAGAACATATCATGACAAACACTTGCCAAACAGGAGAACATTTCACAAATCTGAGGTAGAACATTCAAACATTTGTCATTTTTCCTTAACAAAATAAATATCTGAATAGAAAAATATTTCTTCAGCACAGTTGGCACTGCAGTGCAGGCTGCAATATTAATAGTACATGTTTTGTCTCAAAATGCATATTTGACAGTGAGTTGACAGTAAATCTGCATCCTAACTCAAACTAATACTACTACTATGTTAAATTTATGTTCATTAACAAAAACAGTAACATCTGTTTTAAAAAAAATATTTAACAACCACATTTTTTTTTGTTAAAATGTAATATTCTGACTGTTTGAGTTTTATTAAAATGAACCATTGGTCACCAGTATCATGCATTTAGATCATGATAACCACAGATAAAACCAGGCATAGCCTATAGCACCTCACTATCATGGCAAAATGTAACTTTATGGTTTCTATGGTATTTGTATGAAAAACAGTAGTTAAATACATTATAAATACTGTAATTATAGTCCATTAGTCATTTGATACATTGTCTACATTAATAATATACAATTCAATATGTATATCCCACATTTCATGGTGCAGTTAATATTACTAGGCTAACGTTACAGTAAATCCATGGTAGGCTAGCTGCTAAATGGATTCAGTATCTAATCAGATTCTGACTGTATCGTTGCAGTGTTTCTCCTGTTTGTCAGCACTGTTTCATCTGTCTAAACTGAGACATTTGTGTTCTTCGCTGAATTCAAGCGCTTCTCACTGGATCTCGTGAGCGAGACAATCACAGTAAACGCTTCTGCTCTAGTGAGCTCGCGCTGCCGTTTGGACTTTGAGCCGAGCGGATAAATGCTCCGTGTGGCGCGCGGTTCAAATGATTTCGTTCCGCTTTGGCGCATACACATAATCGAACATTTATCGACTCTTGATATCGTTTATCGAGAAAAAATTATCGCGATAATTATCGTATCGTTTATCGCCCAGCCCTAGGTGGGCCGTTCACGTCATTCGCATATTGGCTTTACCAGTGGTGGAATGTAACGGAGTACAATACTTCGTTACTTTACTTAAGTACATTTTTCACGTATCTGTACTTTAATTAAGTAGAATCAATATGCATACTTTTTACTTTTACTTCGTTACATTTTGCAGAAATTATTATACTTTCTACTCCATTAGATTTCTACAATATTCTGTTACATTTTCGTTACATTTTCTGATCAGTTTTTCCTGCCAAAACGTCATTCTGACCGTCCGTTCGTCGCACGTTTGTCTCACCAGTCAGTGAAGTTTGGTTTCCATATCAACCCGGTCACATTAAATGCGTCTCTATAGCACGCAGTGTTTATCGTGCAAATTATACGCGAAAATAATTTTTTTACGTGCATATGGTGGGTAGGTTTAGTAGTGGTGTGGGGTGCGTGTGTATTATACGTTTGGTTAGGATTAGTATGGCAAGCCAAGAGGTTCAGAATGACGCCATATATTAATCACGTTTACAGCCAAACGCCGTCAAATACTAGTATTTATAGTAACGATATAGTAAGCTTGATGTGTGTTGAATGCTTGAAGCTTGTTCAGAAATGGTGACAAAAACTTAAATAAATCCATCATTATTGAACATCATTATAGGAGAAGGCTATTAGGTTGAATGAGTTAGAATTAACTGTTTTATTAATCATTAGAATATACATTAAGAGAAAAAAAATGTTATGCAAGTACTTTTACTTTTAATACTTAAAGTACATTTAAAATCAGGTACTTTTTACTTAAGTAGGATTGTCATTGTGGTACTTTTACTAAAGTAAATATGTCTGGTTATTTGTACTTTTACTTAAGGACTGAGATTTAGTACTTCTTCCACCACTGGGCTTTACAAACACTTTTTTTTTTCACAATTTAAAACAATCTATTGTGTTATGTGAATAATAAGGCAGGATGATTTTCAGATCATTTTGAAGCAAAAACTCTAGGCGACAACATCCATTAGTCAAAAGTATTGTGTACAGATATTTAGTATGCGTTTGTGGCCTTATTTCAGAAACTTAATATTTTTTTGTGTTTTCAATAACCATGCATAAACAATATTCTCTCAAAAATACAAGCATGTACATACATGTTGCTCACATATTATGTGTAGATGGTTCTACACTTCAATTTCAAACAAAACTAGAAAAAAAGTTTGATAAGACAAACTTTAAGTTGGCTTGAGAAAGCCGGACCAGAGAGTTTGAAGAAGTTTAAAGTAGTTTTAAGTTTGATAGATGAATTAGTTAGAAAGAAAGAATAGTTAGAAAGAAAGATAGATTAGTTAGAAAGAAAGAACGATATTTTAGTTTGAAAGAAAGATAGGTTAGTTTAAAAAAGAAAGATAGATTAGTTAGAAAGAACGATAGTTTAGTTAGAAAGAAAGATAGATTAGTTTAAAAAAGAAAGAAAGATAGATTAGTTAGAAAGAAAGATAGATAGATAGATAGATAGAATAGATAGATAGATAGATAGATTAGTTAAGAAAGATAGATTAGTTTAGAAGGAAAGATAGATAGATTAGTTAGAAAGAAAGATAGATTAGTTAGAAAGAAAGATAGATTAGTTAGAAAGATAGATAGAATAGTTAGAAAGAAAGAAAGAAAGATAGATTAGTTGGAAAGAAAGATACATTAGTTGGAAAGAAAGAAAGATAGATTAGTTAGAAAGAAAGAAAGATAGATTAGTTAGAAAAGAAAGAAAGAAAGAAAGAAAAAAGAAAGAAAGAAAGAAAGAAAGATAGAAAATAGATTAGAGAAGAAAGATAGATAGATTAGATAGGAAGAAAGATAGATTAGTTAGAAAGAAAGATAGATTAGTTAGAAAGATATATTAGTTGGAAAGAAAGAAAGAATGATAGATTAGTTGGAAAGAAAGATATATTAGTTAGAAAGAAAGATAGATTAGTTAGAAAGATAGATAGATTAGTTAGAAAGAAAGATAGATTAGTTAGAAAGAAAGTTAGATAGATTAGTTAGAAAGAAAGAAAGATTAGTTAGAAAGAAAGATAGACAGATTAGTTAGAAAGCAAGATAGAAAGATAGATTAGTTAGAAAGAAAGAAAGATAGATTAGTTAGAAAGCAAGATAGATAGATTAGTTAGTTAGAAATAAAGATAGATTAGTTAGAAAGAAAAGATAGTTTATGTTAGAAAGAAAAAGAAAGCTAGATTAGTTTTAAAAAAGAAAGAAAGATAGATTAGTTTAAAAAAAAAAGAAAGTTCAAAAGTTAGTTAGAAAGAAAAAAGACATTAGTTAGAAAGAAAAAAAGATAGATTAGTTATAAAGGAAGATAGAATAGATAGATGATAGATAGATAGAAGATAGATAGATAGTAGATAGATAGATAGATAATAGATTAGTTAGAAAGAAAGAAAGATAGATAGATTAGTTAGAAAGAAAGATAGATTAGTTAGAAAGAAAGAAAAGATAGATTAGTTAGAAAGAAAGAAAGATAGATTAGTTAAAAAGAAAGAAAGAAAGAAAGTTAGATTGTTAGAAGAAAGAAAGATTAGAGATAGATATAGTTATAGAAAGATAGAGATAATAGAATAGATAGATAGGATAGTAGATAGATAGATAGATAGATAGTAAGATAGATTAGTTAGAAAGAAAGAAATAGATTAGTTAGAAAGAAAGAAAGAAAGATAGAAAGAAGAAAAAGAAGAAAAGAAAGAAAGAAAGAAAGAATTAGTAAGAAGAAAGAAAGAAGAATAGTAAGAAAGAAAGAAGAAAGAAAGATAGTTAGAAAGAAAGATAGATTAGTTAGAAAGAAAGAAAGAAAGATAGATTAGTTAGAAAGAAAGACAGATTAGTTAGAAAGAAAGAAAGAAAGATTAGTTAGAAAGAAAGAAAGTAAGAATTAGTTAGAAAAAGAAAGAAGAAGAAAAGAAAGAAAGAAAGAAGATTAGTTAGAAAGAAAGAAAGAAGATAGATTAGTTAGAAAGAAGATAGATTAGTTAGAAAGAAAGAAGATTAGTTAGAAAGAAAGAAAGAAAGATGATAGATAGATTAATTAGAAAGAAAGAAGAGGAGATTAGTTAGAAAGAAAGAAAGATAGATTAGTTAGAAAGAAAGAAGATGATTAGTTAGAAAGAAAGATAGATTAGTTAGAAAGAAAGAAAGATAGATTAGTTAGAAAGAAAGACAGATTAGTTAGAAAGAAAGAAAGAAAGAAAGAAAGAAAGAAAGAAAGAAAAGAAAGAAAGAAAGAAAGAAAGAAAGAAGATTAGTTAGAAAGAAAGAAGATTAGTTAGAAAGAGAAAGAAAGATAGATTAGTTAGAAAGAAAGACAGATTAGTTAGAAAGAAAGAAAGAAAGAGATTAGTTAGAAAGAAAAAGAGATAAGAAAAGAAAGAAAAGAAGAAAGAAAAGAAAGAAAGAAAGAAAGAAAGAAAGAAAGAAAGAAAGAAAAAGAAGAAGAAAGAAAGAAAGGAAAAGAAAGAAAGAAAGATTAGTTAGAAAGAAAGATAGATTAGTTAGAAAGAAAGAAAGAAAGATAGATAGATTAGTTAGAAAGAAAGATAGATTAGTTAGAAAGAAAGAAGATAGGTTAGTTAGAAAGAAAGAAAGATAGATAGATTAGTTAGAAAGAAAGAAAGTAGAAGATTAGTTAGAAGAAAGATAGATTAGTTAGAAAGAAAGAAAGATAGATTAGTTAGAAAGAAAGATAGATTAGTTAGAAAGAAAGAATAGAATAGTTAGAAAGAAATAAAGATAGATTAGGTTAGAATGAAAGAAATTAGTTAGAAAGATAGATTAGTTAGAATGAAAGAAAGAAAGATTAGTTAGAAAGGAACATATATTAGTTAGAAAGATAGATTAGTTATAAAGAAAGATAGATAGATTAGTTATAAAGGAAGAAAGATAGATAGATAGATAGATAGATAGATAGATAGATAGATAGATAGATAGATAGATAGATAGATAGATAGATAGATAGATAGATAGATTGGTTAGAAAGAAAGAAAGATTAGTTAGTAAGAAAGAAAGATAGATTAGTTAGAAAGAAAGAAAGAAGAAGAAAGAAAGAAAGAAGAAGAAAGAAAGAAAGAAAGATAAGAAAGAAAGAAAGAAGAGAAAGAAGATAGAAGAAGAAGAAAGAAGAAAGAAAGAAGAAAGAAAGAAAGAAGAGATTAGTTAGAAAGACAGATTAGTTAGAAAGAAAGAAGAAAGATAGATTAGTTAGAAAGAAAGACAGATTAGTTAGAAAGAAAGAAAGAAAGAAGAGAAGAAAGAAAGAAAGAAGAAAGAAGAAAGAAAGAAGAAAAGAAAGAAAGGATAAAGAAGAAAGAAAGAAAGAAAGAAGAAAGAAAGAAAGATTAGTTAGAAAGAAAGAAAGTAAAGATTAGTTAGAAAGAAAGAAAGAAAGAAGAAGAAGAAAGAAAGAAAAAAACAAAGAAAGAAAGAAAGATTAGTTAGAAAGAAAGATAGATTAGTTAGAAAGAAAGAAAGATAGATGATTAGTTAGAAAGAAAGATAGATTAGTAAGAAAGAAAGATAGATTAGTTAGAAAGAAAGATAGATAGATTAGTTAGAAAGAAAGATAGATTAGTTAGAAAGAAAGAAAGATAGACAGATCAGTTAGAAAGAAAGAAAGAACGAAAAAAAGATAAATAATAGCATAAAAGTCTTTGAAAAGCTGAACATTTTGATAGTTGAATGGTTTTTGTAGCGCAAAGTAGAGAGAAAGAAAGATAGACAGATCAGTTAGAAAGAAAGAAAGAAAAAAGATAAATAATAGCATAAAAGTCCTTGAAAAGCTGAACATTTTGACATTTGAACGGTCTTTCTAGCACAAAGTGGAGAGGACCACGGAAGCGACCACGGAAGAATACGGAATAATAATAATAAAGCTTTGGATTTCAAGAGTGTGAATGCTTGAAGCATTCAGTAATCAGCAAGGATTTCAGTAAGTTGGCTTTCTCAAATTTGGGGGTGATATTTTATACAAATTTAACATTGTTCCTCATGTTCAGAGCACTGTCAAGACATAATTTTTTCATCTAAAAAATATAGCCAGAATGCGTCCCATGTTGTCACTCCCAGTGACTGAAAAGTTAATTAACATTGTATTTTCTGGTATTGATTACTGCAATGCTTTGCTGGCAAGGGTTTCAAAAGCTACCCAGTTTGTTCAAAATTCTGCTGCTCGAATCCTGTCGGGAAACAGGAAAAGAGATCATATTTATCCTGTATTGGGATCTTTGCGCTGGCTCCCTGTCAGATTCAGTGTTGATTTTAAAATCCTTATGCTTATACCTGTAAGGCTTTGCATGGACTGGCACCTCATTATCTCTCTGAGCTTTAAACCACTTGTTGTATACCCCAAATTGATTGAAATTTGTATTTTCTTTATTTTACATGCAAAAACTTTATCCACAAGCAAGTGGCTTAAATCTCCTTTTTTCCCGTTTTTGTCTTGTTTAATTTTACTCTGTTTCATCCTTCAGCCTTATAAGGAAAAAAACATGCATTATGACGAATTCAAAGATATTTAAGATATTTTAGTCATACTGTGATGCACACACAATGTTTTCTGTTTTTTTTTTTTTTTTTTACCACTCCCATTGTGCAGAATCCACTTGGTTAATGTGACGAAAACCCAAGAACAACAGCACCAGTGTCACACACACACACACACACACACACACACACACACACACACACACACCAGTCTTATTATTATTATTATTATTATCATCATCATCATTGATGAGGTTTGTATGAGGAGTGTTGATGTTTAAATATGTCTCAATTTTTATTCAAAAGATGTTGTAGCTTTTTTTAAATATTTCACAGAGAACTGTGATCTTTCTCGATAGCAGAAGTTTATTTTATTCAAATTTTTCATATTCATATTAATGCTTCATTTCCATAATTGTTTAAGTCAGTCATGAAACTACAGAAAAAAGCAGTTTTTACAACTTTTGCTTTCATATGACTTTACATGTTAGAGTATGTGGCAGACCATAAATACATGTAGTCATGTACTGAATGTCTTATTATTAGGTGTGTGTGTGTGTGTGTGTGTGTGTGTGTGTGTGTGTGTGTGTGTGTGTGTGTGTGTGTGTGTGTGTGTGTGTGTGTGTGTGTGTGTGTGTGTGTGTGTGTGTGTGTGTGTGTGTTGTGTGTGTGTGTGTGTGTGTGTTTGGGTTTGGGTTTTTTATAAAGTCAGGTCATTTGAGCAGGGGCCTGTTTCAATAAGGTGGTTCAACCAACTCTGAGTTAAAACTTGAACTCTGAGTTGACTTACCCTGAGATGGGAAACTCTGAGTTTTCGGTTACAGAACAGCTGAAATGAGTAAGTTCAATCAACTCTGAGTTGACTGACTCTGAGTTAAGCGCGTGCACCACAACTATAAAAAGCCATTATCAATGGAGCACAGATATTATGAGTCACCATGGCAACAGCGCCAGACAAAAAGAGGTGTTGGGTGTAATTAATTACCTTTAGTTTTTAGATTTAGTTATCTTAATAGTTAAGTAATCTAAATATTGTAATTTAATTAAAGGGATTACTCTTAATTCTTCTGTAATGTAAAATAAAATATTATGCAATTACATTAAATAGGCTACTGCATAAACTATAGACAAATTCAGTATAAAACAATAGTGGATTTAACATACATTTTTAAAAGGTATATTTTTTATGTAACCTTCTCCCTCTACACACTTTGATCAATTCAAGAATAATTCATGCAATTGTATATTGTTAATTTGAAAGCATTAAAAGTGCAGTTTCTTGTCTCTCCTTGTATTGTTCAAGTGGTTGAGGTCGATATAGGATTTAGTAATTAGTAATATGTAGACCAATACTTTCTAAAGATAGAAATTATTACATTAATCTAATTACACTGTTGATGATGTCATTTGTAGTGAATAATTCATAACTATTTTAGAGTAACTTACTGTTATAATATGAAACTGGAAGAATGTTATTCAACCTAAAGTAGGCTACTATTACTTTGATACATTTTTACTTAAGTACAAGTAAAAAACCAGTCTAAAAATCTACTCAAGTAAAAGTAAAAAGTAGCTAATTTAAAATGTTAGTAAAAGTTGCTGAGTGACTTGTTTAAGTGAAAGTGAAAGTGACACGTGATGGCCAAGTATGGTAACCCATACTTGGAATTTGACCTCTGCATTTAACCCATCCAAGTAAGTGCACACACATTAGGAGCAGAGTAGTGAGTAGTGACACACACACACACACTGCAAACGTGGATACACACACCCAGAGCAGCGGGCAGCCTTGAGCGGCGCCCGGGGAGCGATTGGGGGTTGGGTGTCTTGCTCAAGGACACCTCAGTCATATTCCTGCCAGTACTGGAATCGCACCAGCAACCTTTGGGTCACCAGTTCAACTCTGGTACCATTAGGCCATGACTGCCCCTGTTTAACAGCGGTAGGCCGCTGTACGTGAGCTGTATCGTTCACTTTCGTTCCGACAAACGGGGCACTACATTTTCTTTTGCTCAAAATGTTCAACGTTAATAAAAGGTATCCAAGCAAAAAGTTCTCTGTGCATTATCCTGCAGTTAATGAGAAAAGTGTATTTTATTGGCGCACTATATTGACTGCGTATTGAGACATATAAAACTGTTTACCTAGATTTTCAACCAATCAGCATCGAAAATGTAAGTAGGTCACCGCCAAAATCAAGCTAATATCACTACGCACATGTAAACATTGAGGAGGACGTAAGCAGCGCATCTTCATCTGATAGCGCCGATCAAACTCGATTAACACCCGTAAAGTGTATTCTTCATGTCGGAAAAGATGGTGGGAAAGGTCCGCAGCCCTTTTCTGAACTCCGATGGGAACAAATCAAGCAATGTGCGAAGGAATGGCTCAAAACGTCGGACACTACGGAGCTAGCTATTGATCTGCAGAGTTATAACATATCAATATTTGTTCATTATTTTTGGGTGATGCTTATTTACAAACTTCCCGATCAGAATCCCGATAAAAACATCGACATGATGAGAGACGTTGTCCTCCGTTGCTTGATCTGTTATCTGGGTGAAAAATAGGATAACCTCATCCAAGAGTATGTAAGTGACTAGAATTATTCTATATATTTATGGTGTTTTGAGAAATGTATTTGTACATTGTTTTTATTTATAAAAATAGAAATGCAACTTAAGCAATAATCTTTTTTCTAATTAAATTATATAAAGCTAATGTGAAAATATTTAACATAAAATATATTTTTGGCACCAACTATATGTATAAAGGTAACACTTTATTTTGATGGTCCACTTTAGACATTCTACTGACTATAAGTAACTGCAACTACATGTTAACTTACTCTATTAACCCTAACCTAGCAGTCTACTAATACTCTGAGTTAGTTTACATGTAGTTACTATAGCCTGTTAGTAGAACTGTACTAGAACTAGAACATTATTAGTTATAGACAGACTTATAATGAGACAGACGAGATAAAAATACTTCTTTAATGTTTGTTTTACAGTGTGACAATGGAGATATCCTGTAGCACATAATGAAAATTGCCGTCTGCAAGAGGGATTCTCAGGAGGATTTCAGCATCATCTTGGAGGGGATGCAAGTCGTGGCTGGCTTGGAAAATCTGGCAAGAGCCTGTGCTGTTCTTCTTGGACTCACGTATGCACTAAACCTCACCTACCCGAAAGAACTGAGGCACACTTTTGAGGCCTTTCAGAAGCTCTTCTTGGAACTGGATGTTTGCAAGTTTTCCCCGAAATTACTAACACTTAAAAATAAACTCATGACTTAGATTGAGACAATGCATTATGGTGAAAAAAACTGCATTGATTGATGAACGTTTAAAGGGTCCCTATTATGGAATTTTGAAAATCACCTTTCATGTAGTGTGTAACATAGATCTAAGTGAACAAAAACATCCTGCAAAGTTTTAAATATGAAAGTTCACCGTATACAAAGTTATTGTCTCTCAAAAGTAAGAGTCAACTCTGAGTCGCTGATATGAATCGATAGACGAACGATGCATTTTCTCTAACTTTCGTACGTCACTTGTACAAGTTATTTGAATAAGACACGCCCACTCAGTGCGCGCGCCAGAAAACATTGAAAACAACATGTCGACGAGCTGTTCTGAAGTGCGAATCAAAAGCGAACTTTTTTTCACTGCCCAGGGACAAGCATGTGAAGAATCTGGCTAGAGTTTATATTTACAACTATACCACACAAGTATAACCCAACCTTGAGCTGTGTTCGCGCTATTTTAATGAGGATTACTTTACAAACACAAATGCTTTCATGGATTCGCGAGTCGGTTGATACTGAAGGAACGTTCAATACCACGTTTATTAGGATCAGCTTCCTCCTCCGAATCACAACCTGTAAGTTCTATTAATAATTGTTGCTTTTATGGGTTTTGTAGCATGCTCAATAAGTGTGTGTGTGTGTGTGTGTGTGTGTGTGTGTGTGTGTGTGTGTGTGTGTGTGTGTGTGTGTGTGTGTGTGTGTGTGTGTGTGTGTGTGTCAGTTACGCTCAGCGCTTAGGTCTCCAAGCTGTGTGTGTGTGTGTTTTTTTAAATATGTGAAATGTTTGTCATTGTTATTGGAGTTGTCATAAAGAATAGAGCGTATTGTAGTACTGCAGTGCTTTATCAATATGTGTAAGCTTTGGGTTAACGCAAAAAATAACTGACTGGGTCGTCTGACCAATCACCGCAGATTAGCGTCACGTAAAGGCGGGGTTTGAAAAATGAGTCGTCAAACGAATCATTAGGGAGTCGGTGAGCAAATCAGGTAAAAATAAATGCATATTATAAGACAACAAAAGTGTTTTTTGTCATTGCATGCATGTAAAACTGTTGTTGGCGACTCCCAGAACATTATTAGGAACATTTTAAATGCCATAATAGGTACCCTTTAATATCGTTCTACGTACAAGCTTTCAGCAAGTGCAAATTATTTTATATGTTTTGCTAGTTATTCTCAAGTTTTAGTCAAGAATGTGACTTTTCCAACAGAAATTTGTATGCACATGTTTTTGTGTAACAAAATGATCTTTCTCATTGACATGGAAAATGTTAGCATTTTTTTGCTTTTATTTTTCATATCTTAAAACTGCTGTCTTACATTTTATATAGATTTGTTTTATTTGTGCAAAAAATACAGAATAAAAGCATGTTTGATAACAAAAAGTGCATTATGTATTCATTATTATCTTAACCTGAAAAAGGCAGTAAATGTTATAAAGTAAATTTTATTGATACAAACGAGTAAATTCTGCTTGATTTATTTGTGAGACAACTTAAATTAAAAAAGCACATTCTACTAATAATATTAAATTCATTATGTGCCATAGACTAAATAATTTAGGAAATTTTACTTAATTTATTCGGGTAGATTTCACACAAATAAAAAACCTTAAAATCGACTCAAATATAATACGTGTAATAGTGTTACCATAATTTTTTTAAGTAGATGGCATGTAGGTCTGTTGGTTGTGCTCACCGGCAACGGTAGAGTAGCTCCCAGGCCTAGAGAATAGTGTATATTCCCAATAATTCTATTTACTTTATTTTCTTTATGTATTATTATAATAACTATTATTATTTTTTTTATATATATAAATACAGTGCTACCACTACTCCTATTATTATCATGAATGCTGTTTGTTGCCACTGTTACAGCTACTATCGCTACTATTTTTATCTTTGTTATAGTTATTATTATTAGTATGATGAATACTGCCTCTTCTTCTACTACAATTCCATTACAATGACTATGAATATCTCAATATCTTAATGCTACAGTAGAAGTATTCTTGATAATCGTATCATGTTTACTGTGCCTAGATAGCAACTTCAGGTATTTCACACATTTCAAACTGGTTTATTTTGTACCTCAAGTGGCAATTCGCCATTTTTGGATTTATATGATAAACAGGTTTGAAAGTGCAAAGTTCCGTGTTTTCCCTTTTTTCAAAATGGGCACCTTTAGCATCATTTTTCTCAAAAACTGCAAGGTTGTGTGCAGAGAACTTTTTCCTAAGGAATCTCTATATATTTCTGATGTTAAATATAAAAAAATTAGGTAGTGCCCCACGTGGTGGAACGAAACCCTATTTCTAGGCCTCTTTTAGGCTACCGACAGCGGCCTACTGGGGTGGGGGGGGGGCTCTCCCATGTAGGGTTGGGGGGTGGGGGCTGGGGGGGGGGGGGGGGGGGACTCTCCCATGTAGGGTTGGGGGGTGGGGGGGCTCTACCATGTAGGGTTGGGGGGGGGGGGGGGCTCTCCCATGTAGGGTTGGGGTGTGGGGGGGGGGCTCTCCCATGTAGGGTTGAAACATATGAGAGTTTCACAGTATGATAACCGTCTCAGAAAATATCACGGTTTATGGTATTAAAACTATTATTACATATATAAACTGCATTATTAAATTATGGTTATTTTTATCATCCGTTAAAATGACAGTTAAATAAATTAAACATTTGTTCAATAAAACATATGTAATCAACTAATTTCAATAATTGATTATGAATTAGATTAACATCTGATTTTTTTATCATTAATAACTTATTAAATTATTTTTTAAAAAATAATTGAGTTCTATGAAATGTTTTTTATTACGATTTTTTTTAAATGATTTAATACAATTATATGATCAAAAACGGTGGTAATCAAATAAAAGTTTAGCAAACGTTTTAATCCTTCTATTTTTTGGCAAAGTGCTGCAAAACAGATTTAGTCAATTAAACCATGGACAAACAATACATATTCCTTTAGTATTTTTTTTATTTTAGTATTATTGTTGTTGTTTAAACACCACTTCCTCTTTAAAAAAGGGGAGGAGACCGCAAGAAACTCTGGGTTTACTGAAGAAAACCTGCTCTCGGCCATGGACCATGGTTACCATGGTAACTGACTCTTCAATTCAATTCAATTCAAGTTTATTTGTATAGCGCTTTTCACAATACACATTGTCTCAAAGCAGCTTTACAGAAAGTGCATTTCAGAAATGTACAAAGAAAAATACAGTTAGTTAATCATGTATAAATTTAGGCATAACATATCGCCGGTGTTTAGTCGTCTCTTCACAGGCGTCGAGTCGTCTCTCCACAGGCGTTTAGTCGTCTCTCCACCGGCGTTTAGTCGTCTCTCCACAGGTGTTGGGGCATCTGAAGTCTTCGTGAGAGGCTGGATACAAACTGGAGCTGACGAACGCTATTTACCTCGGGACTAGCGTCCCGAGATAACAGCAGAAAGACAGATGGGAAATAATTAGCATAGCTGATGTTTATAATATTAATGCATTCGAACTGATTCAGAAGTAGTATAAAAGGTAAGCATTAAGTGAATGCTTGGTTAAAGAGATGCGTCTTTAATCTAGTTTTAAACTGGGACAGCGAGTCTGAGTCTCGAACAATATCAGGAAGGCTATTCCAGAGTTTAGGAGATAAATGTGAGAACGCCCTCCCTCCTTTAGTAGACTTAGATATCCTAGGAACGACCAGAAGCCTCGAATTTTGTGATCTTAAAGAGCGCGATGGATTGTAGGGCGATAGAAGGTCTGTTAAATACACAGGAGCTAAACCATTTAGAGCTTTATAAGTCAATAGTAATACTTTGTAATTGATACGGAACTTAATAGGTAACCAGTGAAGAGATGATAAAATTGGTGTTATATGATCATATTTTCTTGATCTAGTAAGAACTCTAGCGGCTGCATTTTGGACTAACTGTAGCTTGTTTATTGAGGATGCAGGACAACCAGCTAATAAAGCATTACAGTAATCTAGTCTCGAGGTCATGAATGCATGAACTAACTTTTCTGCATCTGAAACAGATAGCATGTTACGTAGCTTAGCAATGTTTCTAAGGTGGAAAAAGGCTGTTCTTGTAACATATGAGATATGATTTTCGAAAGTCAAGTTGCGGTCTAGTATAACACCCAGGTCTTTTACTGTAGTGGATAGAGTAACAGGACATCCTTCTAAATTAAAGTTGTATTGTAAGGGATTTTGTGGGTAGTTTTTTGGACCAATAAGTAATACCTCCGTTTTATCTGAATTTAATAGCAGGAAATTACACGTCATCCAGTATTTTATATCTTTTAGACACTCTGTCAAGTTAGATAAGTTAGTGTTTTCATCTGGTCGTGATGAGATATATAATTGAGTGTCATCAGCATAACAGTGAAAACTAATTCCATGTTTTCTTATAATATTACCAAGTGGCATCATATATATTGAGAATAGCAGAGGGCCTAGGACAGATCCTTGCGGCACTCCATAGTCTACTGATGTTATCTTTTATTTTTCCCCATTTAAACAGACGAAATGGTAACGGTCTGATAAGTACGATCTAAACCAGCTTAATGCCTGTCCCTGAACACCAGTGTAGTTTTGTAGTCGATCTAAGAGTATTTTATGATCTATAGTGTCGAACGCAGCACTAAGATCAAGTAGAACTAGTATTGAGATACAGCCTTGGTCAGAGGCTAAGAGTAAATCATTTGTAATTTTAACTAGCGCAGTTTCTGTGCTATGATGCGGTCTGAATCCCGACTGAAATTTTTCGTAGATATCATTTTTTTGCAAGAAAGAGCACAATTGAGCGGACACAATTTTTTCTAGTATTTTAGACATAAATGGAAGATTTGAGATGGGTCTGTAATTTGATAGGTTATTTGGATCTAATTGCGGTTTCTTAATGAGAGGTTTTATTACTGCCAGCTTGAATATTTTTGGAACGTGACCTAAAAATAAAGACGAGTTAATAATATTGAGAAGAGGCTCTTCCACTACAGGTAACACTTCTTTAAGTAGTTTAGTGGGTATTGGATCTAATAAACATGTTGTTGGTTTAGATGCAATGATAAGTTGCCTCTCTTTCAGAAACGGGCTTGACTTACTCTGCTTTCTCAGGTTTGACTTACCTCCCTTTCTGAAACCGAAAACCCAGAGTTTCCCTCATTTCGGGGTTAACATACTCAGAGTTTTCACTTAACCTCCTCTCTGAAACAGGCCCCTGGTGCCAGTTCATAAGATATTTTATACTCAACTTGCACTTTTTCCTTTAAGTATAAACTATATTTCATGTCATTGAGACAAACATCGATGCTCACAATCACTTTTTAAACAAGTAATTTTTAATTATATGACCAGTGCAAAACACAGCATTGATTAGAAGAAAGTCGCCAAACCACCAGAATACCAAGATCCCATGAACTCAACTGATGTGCTTGAGCTTTACTTTTTCTTGTTTTTAAAGCCATCTTCTACTTTCTAGTTCACTGCAAGTACATTGGATTGAACAGACTGTGTCAAAAATATTCAGTTGTGTTACTGGAAGTGATTTAAAATGTAAATAAAGCCACATATTCAAATTTATTTCATGGGGTCTTTAAAAAAAAAAAAAAAAAAAATATATATATATATATATATATATATATATATGTATATATATATATATATATATATATATATATATATATATATATATAATATATATATATATATATATATATATATAATACAAAGCTATTTTAAAATCTGATATTAAAAAGACTCGATAATCTTCAGTAACAGAAATTACCATTGTAAATTGATATAAGCACTGATAAAACAAGAAGTGTTTGCCAGTAAAAAAAAAAAAAAGCCAGTAATGAAAGAACACACACACATATCCTTCACTCCTAATATCTGCTGCAGATGAAGTTGAGTTTGTGAGTCTCAGGACGGCTGATCCAGCGCTGATCTCCTCCAGACTGAACTGCTCCTTTTCTCTTCTCAAGGCTGCAGTTTTCCGGTGTCGTTCCGTTCCCTGGAGCCCAGTTCTGATAGCACACGATCTCTCCGCTCAACCAGAGCCACATGTTCATGCTGCAGTAGTTGTGTAAACCCAACCACACCGCCTCAGTAGACGCACGTTTAACCACATTCATCACCTCATTCTGCATCTCGACTGAATGAACCGAGACCAGATCCATATAATTCTGTCTGCAGTATCTCAGAGCTTCAGTCCACGTCAGATTCTCAGTGATCAGAATCAGTTTATCTGGACACAAAACAAACCACAAGCAAAAACTAGAGAGAGACTGATCAAAAACAACATGCAGAACAAACACTGTGGAGGAATTTGTCATGTCAGACATGTAGCGTGAACTTTAAGATATCTGGAGGTGATGGATGGATTGTGTGTGTTTTGTGAGGATCTGCTCACCTTCATGACACACAAAAGGATATTGGTAGTTGCAGGGGTCGTCATACCATTGACCCAGAGCGTTTGGTCCGATCTTTGCACAGTTATCACCTCCACCATTATTAGGTTCACCAGGAGCCCAGTGTCTGAAAGAGGAGTTACTCTGATCTGACCACTGCCATGAGTCTCTGAACAGACCGATCCAGACATCATTAGATATGTGACTATCATTGATGAACTTCTGAATCTGTTGACTCTCATTCTGGTTCCTCACACTGACCAGATCAGTGTGATTCTGTCTGCAGAAACTCTGAGCGTCTCTCCAGTTCTTCGTCTCATTGACAAAGACAAGTCCTGTGTTCACATTTAGCCTCTTAAGATCCAAGCCATTTTTGGGGATTTCCGCCTGGATTTAGCCAACCCAAATTAAAAAGCATATTGTTCCCACATACTTTGGGCTAAACTCACAATTTTTGTGTCATTTTACAGGAAACCCTTTGCAGTTTCATAAAACAGTGCTAAAATTGATAAACATTTAAGCATATGTTGTCTGAGCTTTAATGAACACAAAAAAAAAAAGGCGCTTTTTGATTTTTTTATTTTAAATTAATTTTTGAAAGTGTTTAACTCAGGCCGTATAGGGCATAGGGATATGCAGACAAGTATGGCTATTTCCTCTATATGGCAACAAACACTGAAAAAAAGAATTATTTCTCTATAATAAAAAATGAAAAAGATATTCAAGCAAATCTGAAGGGAGGAACATTACCTTTTTTTTATGTAATTTCTACCTACCCAAATCTAAACTCTGCTTATAGCCAAACCAATTGGTACATATGCAATATTCCAGTGTAATTTTAAAGAAAACCCTTTAAAATTGTATAAAACACTGCTGAATGTGATAAATATTATAGTATATGTTGTCTGTGCTATAGTAAACAAAAAGAAAAAAATAGGCGCTTTTATGATTTTGATCATTTTATTCTTTCAGATGATGCAAGTCTTATCATTTGACAAATGATTTCACTAAAATCTGTGGTCTATTAGCATCTATAAAAGGATCATAATCCTCCAGATGTATTTCATTCATTATATGGGCATCAGTTTTGTCATCTGTGTTGTGTATCACCTCAACATCACCGGCCAGCCTGGAGATCTGATGCCAGCTGTGCCAACTCTGTGCCAACAGTGCCACACATCTTCAATAGAACCTGAAACAAAGAAATCACTGTTTATACATAGTTTCTGCATTGTAATAATATCACTTTCACAATATCAAAATGTAGATTTACTGAAATTGTCATTTTATTACACTTATGCAAAGTGAAACTAAGTATTGGGCAATAATAGACGCTATTGCGTAATAGCAGAAACATTAGACATTTATTTTCAAATAATAGTTTGGTTGCTGTGCTTTCACATTTCAAACTAACAATAACTTTATCAAAAAATGAATATACATTGCTGAAAACTCAAAGGATTCTGTAACTTACCCAAACAATAGTCCTCAGAATGCGCACTCCAAACGTCCAAATCGTCCATTTAGCTCGAACAGTTGCACCTCAAAGCTCGCGTTTATAAATGTAATTGATGCTTTTATATTTCTAGATGCATTTATAATTATCAAAACAGTTCAAAAGTATAATATATAAACACGCGCATCGCAGATATTCCTGTAAACAGACCGTAAGGCTTGACCCGGAAGTGACCGCGAGCGCGTCCGACACTCCGGTCTGTTGTCTGGCCGCGTCAG
Source organism: Chrosomus eos (assembly GCA_036326025.1). NCBI lineage: Eukaryota > Metazoa > Chordata > Actinopteri > Cypriniformes > Leuciscidae > Chrosomus > Chrosomus eos. The sequence goes on along the minus strand of JAZAVI010000097.1, from coordinate 483,699 downwards.
ACGTGACGCGTGCTGAGTTCCTGTAAAGATCTCTATACCATAATAAAAGCCTTTAGCAATAGCTAGAGTAAGCACAGGATCACAGTAAACACATTACTTGGAGATCTGGTGAAGTGCGTCGCTCACGCGCTCATTGCGCATCTGCTTTCAGTTCGTTCGAAAAGGATTTTCTCACCAACAAAAGCTCACAGAAACGTGAAAATGGTCTCATTTGAAAGATAACATCCTAAGCTAAACGGTGATGTAGATTATGTGGCTGTTTGCGGCTCACTGAAGCCGACATCGGAGCAGGAATGTGATACTTTTATCTGTCACCTCTTTTTGAATGTATTTCACTGTGTGATTGTTTTGAAGATATTTCGATCTATGATTGTCTCACAATGTAATAACATACATCGACAGATTCCTTAGAATGAGAGCTTTATTGTAATGTATGGTTTGACTTATTTGTGAAATAAATAAAAAATAAATATTTGTAGAAAGATTTCTTCCCAATCATAAAGCGGAAATATTTGCCTGGGACCAATGCCTATTTAAGCTAATATTCCATTTGCTATGTATCATAAAACCGAAAGTGATGGTATTCTGTGTAAAGTATAGATTCTAAGCTTTCAAATGATACCAAGAATTACTTGATACCTTATATGGAAGACCAATAAAACAACGTACGAAAATCATAACAAAGATTTTTTATCCCGGTACCGGGATAGCGGATTTTAAGGTTAGAAAAAGAAATGGAAACAGATTCATGAATCAGTTTGTTTATTATTCTTATGTCAGTTTATGGTGTTTAATGTGAATAAGAGCACCACTCACATTATCATTCAAAGTCTGATTCTACAGCTGATAATAATATTCACAGTATTACGTTTTTGCTGATAAATCATTAAGTAACATTTCTGAATATTGTGATGATTTTCAAACCATTCATTCACTTCTCCATTATGTTTCCTTACATGATTCACTGGAATATATATAATTTTGTAAAGTATATGGCATATCTGTTTATAAGAATGTTAAAATCAATGTTTATTGTGATTGTATGGAGCTGTTAACACTTACTGTTGAATTGCAGATGAAATGATGATTCTCACTACATGGGAAATCATGCCATTCTCCATTTCTCATCATTAAAGCTCACCCCTCATCAGTATCATTATCTCAATAAACAATGTTTAATCATCGACAAATAATGAACAAACCATTAGTAAATGATCAGTATTTAATTTATTGATGTATCTTTAAGTTGTAAGCTGGTCAGTTTAAAAGCACAAACATGCAGGAATGCTAAAGCAGTTTTTTAAGAAAAGTAATTGATTTGTTTTGAAGTGGATAAACATTTATAAATACTTCAGTCAGTGGATTACAGTGGATTATGTTAAATCCTTTCACTCATTTACACAGACTTGTGTTCTGTGTGGATCTGGTGATAATGTGAACCTAAGAACCGGTTTAACCTTCCACTGATGCTCATATCAGGTGTGTGTGTGTGTGTGTGTGTGTGTGTGTGTGTGTGTGTGTGTGTGTGTGTGTGTGTGTGTGTGTGTGTGTGTGTGTGTGTGTTCTGTGTGTGTGTGTGTGTGTGTGTGTGTGTGTGTGTGTGTGTGTCAGAGAAGAAGCTGTCTATACCCTCACCAGTCAGCACTTACACTGCAGTGGACACTACACAGTGTTTACAAAGCTTTCTGCATCTCCTAATCTAAAGACTAAACTATTCATCACTTGTAAATGTGTTATGTATAATTTGTAGATCTTTCTTACAAATGATGTGTATATGGTGTCTTTTTATAAATGAATGTGTATTGAGATTGTATGGAGCTGCACTTACTGTTGTTAGATGAACTGCAGATGAAATGATGATTATCACTACATGCAAAATCATGCCATTCTCCATTTCTCATGAAAGCACACTCCTCAACTCCACCATTAGGTTGTCCAGTTCCCCAGTTCAGATAGAGCGCAGGTTCTCCTGAAGACCACTGCCATTTATCAGCACTCGTCCTCTTCAGCCCAATCCAGATATACTGAACACCTCCATCATTCACACTCTTCTTCAGCTCCTTCATGTCGTTCATGTTGTCAACGGTGGCCAGATCTGTGTAATTCTCTCTGCAGTGTCTCTGAGCTTCAGTCCAGTTCTTCAACACGTTTATAAACTGATACTGACGCTGAACACATTCAGATACGGAGCAGAGAGCTGTGAAAGAGAGCGTTTGATTTAATGCTTTTCATAACAGGGTCGTACCTGACCTCCGTGAAGTTGGCACCCATAAAACGAAATAATCTCCAAAACTATGCCATTGGTTTGTGCTGCGTTTGTGCTGATTTGTGCCGTTAAAACGAACATTTGTGCTGGTTTGGAGTTTGAGATATTGAACATTATTTTTTTGGTTGTGTTATGTCACTCTCCACCCCATGTCGTTCAAATCGCTCCAAACGGGTGTCATTCGTTTGTGCTCGGTTTGTGCTGGTTTGTGGCGTTAAAATAAACATCGTATCTATTTTCCTTTCGCCGATATAGCTAATTTAATTCGGGAGCTGTGACGTCACTCTCCACCCCATTTCTTCTAAATCGCACACAAACTGTGTCGTTCGTTTGTGCCGTTAATATTAACATGGTATCTATATTCCCTCCTTTAGAAATAACAAATATAATTCGGTGCAGTGACATCACTCTCCACCCCACCTCATCTAAATCGCACCAAACCCGTGTCGTTCGTTTGTGCTCGATTTGTGCCGATTTGTGCCGTTGAAAGAAACATTGCAACTACGATCCCCTCTTAAACATAAAAAAAAAAAAAAAAAACTTAAGCACAGTTACATCCCAGCAAACACGTGACGTAACGGCAACCAAAAGTGACGTCAGTATTGGTCGTGGGTTCGTCACGTCACCAAAAGAGTCAGACTATGCCACGACGTTGTGGCAACTTCAGCAGAAGGTAGTCTCGTGACCACAGCGCTTGGTCGCTTCCTTACCTTCCCACAACGTTGTCTAAAGACCAGCTGATGACCAATCATTTTCTAACCTCCTCACCACGTCTTAGCCACGTCATTTCTTTACTTTAAGCAGATGTACATTTTAATAGAAGAAATTTTTTCAGATGTTTTATATGTACAGGTGCTGGTCATATAATTAGAATATCATCAAAAAGTTTATTTATATCAGTAATTCCATTCAAAAAGTAAAACTAAAATTGAATTATATATTATATAAACTGCTGGTTTATAGAAGTCCCACCTCACGAACGTGCGTGGATTGTGTTTGTATTTTCACTTTTCGTATCCTTTGACCGTCTTCTAGTTGTTTATTTTACACACTCTCTTATCTTTTCAGTTTTTAGTTACCTAACGTTACAGCAGTAGTTTAACTTATCAATCGAAGAAAGAAGAAATACACCATTCCCTCAAGACGAAACACAGGTAAGTGTAAAAACAACCCGCCGTAAGGGTCCCACACGTTCTCTACACTATTTTCCGAATGTTACATTTTAACCGAGATCTCTATTTCAAATGTAGTTTAAAATGGCTTTTTAACTAGTTAGGTTTCATTGGTGAGCAGACAGTGTTGTGCCACATTTACTCAAATAGAACATGTCCGAGTGGGCCTAACGTTACTGTAGGCCTACTGTTGTTGTTTTACATGTACAGGTGCTGGTCATATAATTAAAATATCATCAAAAGGTTGATTTATATCAGTAATTGATTTATATCAGTGGAATTTACTGCTGTAGTCTCTTACTGTGGTAATTTCATTATCCTGGTAAATAGCTTATTTCAGCTTTATTTAATTGTTGTTTTGTATTATTACATATTGTTTTTCTCCCTTGTCCAATGTCAAACGTGGAAAGTGCAGATGATGGGGCTGTGCTCTCAAAAAGGACATCAAAAAGGCCAGCAAAATTTGCTTACAGCAGCGATGAGGGTATTTACATTTTCATGTAGTTATTTATTACATGCTGTATCTCTGACTGGTTTGTTGACTGGAGTTTATTATATGCTTTTAGATGAAGACTCTGCAGAACAAGTCCTCCAAACTAATAAGAAATCCAGAGGTATGATATTAAATAAGTGTTCAATATTTCTCAAGACTACCATGCTTCACAAGACTGCCTTATATAAGAAAATCGCTAGCATGACATTTTTGGAAATCATTAGACAGGGTCCCGTAAATTAACGATTAACCAAAGTATCTTGGTAATATGTATCATCTAGGTTTGTCCCATGAACCACCAGAGGTGCCACTTTCATGAAAATCTTCTGCAGGACCAACACACCCTCCACCTCCCATCTGCATCTTTCCACAGACATACACTATGAACAGTAAGTTAACAATTGTTGCATATGCTTTGTCAAGTTGTGTGGATCTATATTAAAATATACCTTATGTTGATATTGTTTTCTTTATTTACACAGATTTTCCCGCGCTCCTATTGGTGCTGACGTCACTATCAGTCCACCGATAGGTTGCAGCATCTTGCCACAGAGCAGCCAATAGGCGCATGAGCTGCTTATTCTAGGTCTGCTCTATGCAAGCATGCGTTTTAAATATGTGAAAATTAAAGGATAATTTTTTGGCTTCAGTATTCTCGAGAAAAGGGGTTTTCCCGTAGCGTAAGCTAGCATACGCAACACGAGAGTACTCTCGTAAGAGAACCACATGTCTGACCATGTTATATTTAAAATCTGAAGATGATATGTCTAAAACTCTTTATTTAGTTAAATGTTTTTCAAGATCATGTCATACGACTTAATTTTGATTAGACTCTAAAAAGCAAACTTATGTTTATTGTCATCTTCTAAGCATCTATTCAATCGATTTTCTCTATTGTTTATGTGGTGTAACCGATCTCCATTCAGTGTCAGTCTCCCCTGCATACATTCACACCTCTCCAGCCTGGTTATGGCTGTAAATATGCTTTTCTTTTGTCTGCATTATAATTACTAACGACTGGCTATTCACACTGTTTCAACCTCTAATCTCTTTTAGGGAAAGTTCTCAAAGTTCTCACCTTACATTTGAAACTATATAAAATGACCTTCTTGAAAAAAGAAACATTTCAGCAAGCAGTCCTATTTAGAAATATTCATAAATATAACAGCTAGGTAGCAGGTGCACCAAGGGCTAGCTAGCATGTTAGCTTAGCACACCATCAATACACGACAATTATGAGATTAAAACCATGTTTGTGCTCTAAAACTTACTTTATAGCACAAGTCGAGTGTTTTAAATAACCTTCTGTGCTCCGATTTGGCTTCAGATAAAAATTCAGACAGAAAATATATTATTTTATAGTATTTTGCACGATGATAAAGTCTATATCGATGAGCATTACATTATAAATATAATCTATTATTATGAAAATACCTGACATGGCTCGAAGAACACAGGTAAATCAAATATCATTGCAATCATGTTTATTGTCTTCAAAACATCTTTATCTGCATGTTACAGTGATCTCTGTTAGCTTTGTTGTGTCAGGGAGTTCCTGGCATAGACATAATACATAGACGCCCTATTGGCTGCTGGAGCGTACGTCAATGGCGCCGCCATATCAAGGAGGGCAACTTTCCCATACCTCTCATTACGGGAATTGAGAAAAATGCCTGTTTCGTGCGCTGCGTGGGGCTGTACAAGTCGCCACACAATTGAAAACAGGTCTCGGGAATTATCTTTCACAAACAAGGCTGAAATTTTTTTTTTGGTTGTATTTGGTCATTATATAATTAGTAATAGAAACGTACACCAAGTACAAACCACTGAAATCGGCTGATAAATGTAAACGTTATTATTGTTTTTATCCAGGAAAAACGAAGCTCACCCGTTTACTTGCATTTGTTTACAGCACAGTCTTGCCCTCAGCAAAATGGCGGACACGTTGACATATCGCAGCAACGTTCCAAAGCGGCCAATAGGGCGTCTATGTATTTATTATGTCTATGGTTCCTGGAATGTCACATGATTATGGCACTTCTTCGTGTGTTGTAGCCTACATATGGACTTTAACTGTGCACAGAGCGCCCTCAGGCTGCCAGTATGGATTGATAACACAGTACATCAGAGTCTCCAGCGCTCATAATGAATAAATCGACACATTTGGGTATATATTCAATAAATATGATTCCTGTCTATATAAATCTGATGTAAACCTATGAGAATCTATCAATATTTCTCCAAATCTGCACATTTTTGAGCTAAAAGCCCTGATGGACGTTGTTTTGAATGAGAGCAGCTGACACTCATAATTCATATTAAAGGTATCAACTCATTTTTTGATTACATAACTCCAGACACAAATTAAGACATAACTGTCACTATAAGTTTCTCAGAATGCAATAGTGGTCAAATACTAAACCTTGAGTCTTATATCTTTTTAATGATGTATAGTTTTGTCAAGGTTATAACATTAAATCTGATAGTAACTTTGAGCTATTTAAAAAAAAAAAAAAAAACGCTTTGTGCGCCGACGCTCTGGCTACGGTTAACAGGTTAACTAATAACTTAATGTATTTTATGGCATTGCATAAGAATGTCATAGGTCTACTCTTATTAATATGACAAATGGAGGATCATTTGGACATGTTACATTTACCTGATTGCCCAAAATTAATAAAAAAGTTTCACATCTTTGACGTGTCTGTCAGTTTCTTATTTGTTCAAATTATCCTGTAAATTGTACTGACCTGCACACATGATTTTAGCACTTATTTTAGTATTTTATCTCAAATCACATCAAAGCACACCTTTTTCACAGCCAGATGCCTTTTCCTGTTTTGTTTTCCCACTATGCAGTGCTTAGGGTAAACACATGTTTTTAAGGGGGCAGAGAGACTTTAAATGTCTTTTTATTGGACAAAGTTAAAGCATCAGTCACACGTAGCCTTGAGCCAGAGCATTGACAGTATAGGCTACATTCATGGTGCATTGGTGATTTTATAAAGACCAAATGTCATATCTAGCACAAATCTAGACTAAAACATTTCCGTATCTAAAGAAAAAAAGAACAATGACAGCAGCCACGGCCCTGTGCGAGCACAAACGCACCAGACAGGTTTGTAGATGGATGAAGAGCACGGCTTGCTTGCGTGACGTCACTCATCACTACTCTTTCAAAGATTTTGTGATGTCTGAAGAACGGAATAATTTATTATGGTTCTTTCTACGGCACAAGACAGCACAAATCGAGCACAAACAAAAGGCACAGTTTTGGAGCGATTTGAAAGGCATTTGGTGGACAGTTAAGTAACTGTGCTTAAGTTTTTTTTTTTTTTTATGTTTAAGAGGGGATCGTAGTTGCAATGTTTCTTTCAACGGCACACACCGGCACAAATCGAGCACAAACAAACGACACTGGTTTGGTGCGATTTAGATGAGGTGGGGTGGAGAGTGATGTCACTGCACCGAATTATATTTGTTATTTCTAAAGGAGGGAATATAGATACCATGTTAATATTAACGGCACAAACGAACGACACAGTTTGTGTGCGATTTAGAAGAAATGGGGTGGAGAGTGACGTCACAGCTCCCGAATTAAATTAGCTATATCGGCGAAAGGAAAATAGATACAATGTTTGTTTTAACGGCACAAACCAGCACAAACCGAGCACAAACGAATGACACCGGTTTGGAGCGATTTGAACGACATGGGGTGGAGAGTGACGTAACACAACCAAAAAAATAATGTTCAATATCTCAAACTCCAAACCAGCACAAATGTTCGTTTTAACGGCACAAATCAGCACAAACGCAGCACAAACCAATGGCATAGTTTTGGAGATTATTTCGTTTTATGGGGTGCCAACTTCACGGAGGTTCAAAACCTGATGAAACTATAAACCATAAATAAAACAACAAACACTCACCAATGAGAAGAAGAATAAAATGTAGAGTTTGGTCCATTTCTGACACATTGAAAAAAAATCTAATTAATCTTATATTAAAACATAATCATATAAGCATAACTTGATTAACAATCATTGAGAAAATATTAACATCTGAAAGTGTAATTGTGTTTGAAGAATGAACATGTTCTTACTTTAGAGGTCGTGTGTTTCTGTCCTGAGTCTGATGTTTCTGTCTGCAGATTTAAACTACGTGATTATTATATCTGCTCTCATCCCTCATTCAGCTCATCACATCATTTGTTTATTACTCTGAAAACCCCTATTTCATATTTTACTTCCTCTATATTTGTGTATCTCTCTAAAACTCCCTATTTCATATTTTACTTCCTCTATATTTGTGTATCTCTCTAAAACTCCCTATTTCATATTTTACTTCCTCTATATTTGTGCATCTCTCTAATAACCCCTATTTCATATTTTACTTCCTCTATATATGTGTATGTTTCCAACTCTTTCCCCTTATTTGCATCTTGACGCCTGTCAGTCTGTTTCAGTTTATGTTATTATGGACATTAATCAGCAAATTATATACGGACATTCTTAATTTATATTTTATCTTTAATAACTAAACAGTTTCTCTAATGTTATTGCTGGACTGTATAACTCGTGTTACGTCCCTGTTCAATTTGACATGTTTGTGTTTCTCTGTTTTTGGTCACTTTTGACCTGTTTGTGTTTGAACTGAACAATCCACTAATGATCTGATTGATGAGTGTTGAGTTCATTGGTGAAGACTGGTGATACTGGTTACTGAGAGTCTTTAAAAACCCCTGTTTGAGGATCCAGTCAAAGAGAAAGAAACGTGTGTGAGATGAAGGAGTGAGTTTGACTATTGAGAGAGTTTGGCTGTGTCCGAAATCACATTCTCTCTTGAGTAGGTAATTATTTTGTGTAAGAAATTACTTCATGACCAGTAAAAAAAGTATGTTCTGTATATTATGGGTGTGTGTAGTATGAATGTAAGACGTACTACTTTCACCATGTAGTCATTATCATGTGACCTACCAGCGTCAGTCGCATCGCTTCACTGCCATTCATAAATCCTCTCCGGTGGTCTCATGGGATATTAAAGTGTCCATCATATACACACTGTTTTTGTCTTCTGTATAGTGAAGTATGGGGTTTCAGATGCAGTTTTTGTATTGAGAGGAGGGTTTGAGGGATTAAAAAAGACAAGTTGAAAAGAACGAAAATATGTTTCCTTGTAACCACCACTGGTGTTGAGGAGGAGACACGACAGACATTCACAACAGAGACGAGATAAAGACATTAAAGTGCTCATATCCTGCTTTCATTCCCCTGAAGCTCATTTCTAATGTTAGTAAAATTATTAGACTCTCGATATCTCACTGAAATAATATCATCATCTTCTGCTGCTGTTTCAGAATAAACGTGTCTTTATTTCCTCTGTCTAAATACTTGATTGTGATTGGCTGGAATGAGGACATTAAAACATTGTTATGCGTTTTTAGAATTTGTGAAAATTCTTGTTTTGTTTTGTTTCATTCTCCAGCTGTTTACTGTTTGTGTTCTACTACTGTAAAACAGAGAGAGCACAGTCTCTCCACAGCTGGATCTCAGTCAGAGGTTATTTTATTCATGAGCATCTGATGAGAGACTCCACAATATTAATATATATGAGTCTCTGTCTCTTATTTCTGCTGGAGGACAATCAGTTATTGACAAATACAAAGTTCTGTCATGAAACTCTAGATGGCGCTGCCTGAGAGGTCTTTAACTCAATCATTCTGCAATCACATCATTCTCTATAGGGCAGAGCTGATTGGTTCCTGCTGTATCAGTAGCCAATGAGCTAGCACGCTTTCAGAAACCCTCCAGCTTCCCCAGCTCCACCTGTATAGATCTGCTACGGGTAATTCATGTATTTTGTACAGCAGCAGCATGTCTTACTTGATCACAGCAGCGTAGAATATCTATTCCTTCAAGACCAAACATATCAACATTGTCATGTGTTTTATCGAGCCCGATCTCATAAAAGTGTGTATCAATACCACAAATGTTATTTCTCGCACAATTTATACGCCAAAAACAGTTTTTGCGTGTACATGATACGCAGTTTTTTGTGTGCATATGATACTCATGGCGTGTAATACGCACGCACCCCCTCCCCTAATCCTACCCAAGGGGTTTTCAGTGCGTAGCATATGCACGCAAAAACCATTTTTGGGGTATAAATGGCACGAGAAATAACATTCGTGGTATTGATACGCACTTTCATGTACTTACTGTGTTGGTTTTATCATATCCATTACAATGCCAAACACTCAGAGAGTTCATGACAGAACTGTGTGTATTGTTTCACATAACTCACATAAATACAAGTAGAACTATCAAATCACATGCAAAATATGCTGAGATATAGTGAAATCAACACATTATAAACAACATCCCACAATTCAATAAAATCAAGAGTGTTTTAGATACAGCATTATAATATACGCTGATCAATAGACTTTCCTCTCAAAATCTGTTTCCCGTTTAAAATATTTGTATAAATTAATAAATCAGCAAAGAAGGAATCTGATTGTGCTCATGTGTCGTGCTAAACATATATATTTTTTATACCTCTTAAACATTAAAATGAATAACTTATATTAATATACTATGATGTCATAATTGAATCACCCTCATGTCGTTCCAAACATGCATGTCTTTATTTCTTCTGTGGAACATAAAAGAAGATATTTGAACTATAAAATAACTATTCCTTTAATACAGAGCTCTGAGATAGAAATGGTGGTGGAATAATATGAGACGGGAGGAAAAATATTTCAAATCTTTTATATTCACTCACAAACTGGTTTTCCACGAGAAACTTTCTGAAAGTCCTTCAGAGCTCTTTAATGTTGCTCAATGTTCTTGTGTTTCTGTTTTTCAGTGTCACGTTCAGGTCAGATTTCTGACTACAAAATCCTCAGTTTTCTTCTGGCAGCTTCTCCGTATCTGCTAGCGACAGTCGTGCTGCTTTTCAAACGTTACAGAGCGAGAGGTAAAACTTCTGTCTGATGTCTGATCTACACTCACCGGCCAGTTAATTAGGTACACCTAGTTGGACAGGTGTACCTAATAAAGTGGCCGGTGAGTGTAGATCGTTAACTCGTTAACACTTAATTTCTAAGCAGCCAATCACATGGCGGCAACTCAGTGCATTTAGGCATGTAGACATGGTCAAGACAATCTCCTGCAGTTCAAACCGAGCATCAGTATGGGGAAGAAAGGTGATTTGAGTGACTTTGAACGTGGCATGATTGTTGGTGCCAGAAGGGCTGGTCTGAGTATTTCAGAAACTGCTAATCTACTGGGATTTTCACGCACAACCATCTCTAGGGTTTACAGAGAATGGTCCGAAAAAGAAAAAACATCCAGTGAGCGGCAGTTCTGTGGGCGGAAATGCCTTGTTGATGCCAGAGGTCAGAGGAGAATGGCCAGACTGGTTCGAGCTGATAGAAGGGCAACAGTGACTCAAATAACCACCCGTTACAACCAAGGTGGGCAGAAGAGCATCTCTGAACGCACAGTACGTCGAACTTTGAGGCAGATGGGCTACAGCAGCAGAAGACCACACCGGGTGCCACTCCTTTCAGCTAAGAACAGGAAACTGAGGCTACAATTTGCACAAGCTCATCGAAATTGGACAATAGAAGATTGGAAAAACGTTGCCTGGTCTGATGAGTCTCGATTTCTGCTGCGACATTCGGATGGTAGGGTCAGAATTTGGCGTCTACAACATGAAAGCATGGATCCATCCTGCCTTGTATCAACGGTTCAGGCTGGTGGTGGTGGTGTCATGGTGTGGGGAATATTTTCTTGGCACTCTTTGGGCCCCTTGGTACCAATTGAGCATCGTTGCAACGCCACAGCCTACCTGAGTATTGTTGCTGACCATGTCCATCCCTTTATGACCACAATGTACCCAACTTCTGATGGCTACTTTCAGCAGGATAATGCGCCATGTCATAAAGCTGGAATCATCTCAGACTGGTTTCTTGAACATGACAATGAGTTCGCTGTACTCAAATGGCCTCCACAGTCACCAGATCTCAATCCAATAGAGCATCTTTGGGATGTGGTGGAACGGGAGATTCGCATCATGGATGTGCAGCCGACAAATCTGCGGCAACTGTGTGATGCCATCATGTCAATATGGACCAAACTCCCTGAGGAATGCTTCCAGCACCTTGTTGAATCTATGCCACGAAGAATTGTGGCAGTTCTGAAGGCAAAAGGGGGTCCAACCCGTTACTAGCATGGGGTACCCAATAAAGTGGCCGGTGAGTGTATATCTCTCTCTCTCTCTCTCTCTCTCTCTCTCTCTCCTCACTCACTCACTCACTCACTCACTCACTCACTCACTCACTCACTCACTCACTCACTCACTCACTCACTCACTCACTCACTCACTCACTCACTCACTCACTCACTCACTCACTCACTCACTCACTCACTCACTCACTCACTCACTCACTCACTCACTCACTCACTCACTCACTCACTCACTCACTCACTCACTCACACACACACACACACTGAAGCAATAAATTGTGTGTATTTAAGTTTCTTCTGCTGAAGACCTGGATCAACATTCCTGTCCCAAAATGTAGTCCTTACCCAATTCCTACCCCTAAACCTAACCCTACCCATAACTTTTCCCTAAAATCAGAGGGTAATGAAAGGTGAATAACACTGATGTTTAAGTACTTCATCCTGGTTCTAAATCTAAACGTGACATAAATTGTAAACTTGTCCCTCAAATCTGATTGTTTGATTGGAAAGTTGATCCAGGATCAACAAAGATGTTGATCCTGGATCATGTGGTAATTGGTGAAATCACGTTCACCACGCAGGAACAGAGGAGGAAACTTCAATCTGATATTAAAGGGACACTCCACCCATTTGCATTAAGCTTTCCATTGTTAGAAACCCAGTCATACTATTGAATGGTCGTGCAACTCTCTCATTTTCCCCTGAGACACTTTTAATACATATTTATGTCTCCACCGGTAGAATTACCCTTTAAAGAGTTAATTCTGTCCACATGTTTAAATGTTCTGTCAGCATTTATTTGTTCTTTAACATGGTTTGAAAATATTGTAGTTCATTCGTTTTATAAGTTTTATATTTGTCATAATTTGTTGTTAATCTGTTATTCAATAGTGAAAGCTTGACAATGAGACTGTTGCTTGTTCTAGTCTGCTTTTTTGAGTAATTATTAATCATACATAAGTTTTATTCTGTATAAATAACTGTTGAAATTAATAAGCGTTTATTAGAGGTGTTTTCTTGCTAATGTCGAAAGGGAAGAATGGGCGTCTGTGATTGTGAGTCTTCCTGGACCAGCCCATAGAACAATTTCATTGGTCACATAAAACATTCACTGAATTGTAAGCGATCCAATCAGAAGCTTTGAAATGTTAATCACGCCCACCGACAACTGCCATCCCCCACATCCAGCTCCACTTCTTTGTTTCATTTCCCCGCAGTTTTCCGGAATGAATGAGTGGATTATTGTGAATCATTTCAGAGTTCTTTCATATTCAGAGGATCTTATAATTTTAACTTTTATTTAGAAGCAAAAATAACACATTGCATTATTTATATGGAAATCTACATAAACACATTATATATATATATATATATATATATATATATATATATATATATATATATATATATATATATATATATATATATATATATATATATATATAAATCAAGCAAACAATGACCACTTAAGCCTGGTTCACATGGCAGGATAATTTAGCCCCGATTCACCCCTTCCGACAATCTCCGATTATCCTAAAATAATCTGATCAGATATTCAGATTGTAGCTAGGATCTTTTATATTAAAGAGGCTTTGTTATACGAGCAACAACCACAGAGTCAATAAAGTATAAAATGAGGTTTAATGAATGAACTAGACTACATGTAACAGGATATAGATTAAACAAAATGAAATAAAACAATAAGACAAGAAAACACAAGGAAAATACAATTGCTAGCACAGTTTAGAGTAAACCCTTTAGAGACAGATATTCCTGCCGTGTGTGGTGTGTTAAGACTGCTCTCGTCTGCTCGGAAGGACGTCGGGACCGCTTCGATCTCAAATCTGGGATATCCAACATGTTGGATTTGTTTGGCCCGATTTCTCCAGAGACAGTAAGTCATATATTACTAGAATGTGTAGCATACAATAGAGAAAGGCTTGAATTAATTCAGTCACTAAAGAATAGGGGTGTAAGAAATTATTCACTTAAGGTAATATTAGGAGAAGGAACAAATTATACAATACATGAGAAAGTATTCATTTTTTTTTAAATGACACAGAACTGGTAAAAAAAGATATAATTTATTTATTATAATTTTTTTATATATTTATTTTTTTTCTCACCAAGTGTATTCTACCAAGTAGTGCTCCATACTCCAATCCAGTAGGTGGCGGACAGTGCACCTTTAAGTTGGTTTGCCAACCGCAATTTAAACAACAGAAGAAGAAGAAGAAGAAGAAGAAGAAGAAGAAGAAGAAGAAGATTTCTCCTCGTGTGTGGTGTAGGGTTTCCGGCCCATAAGCTCTTTATCAATTTTAAGTTTGGGGATAGATATTCAATAACTATTAATCTATGATCAACAAATTATTGAATACAGTTTGAACCGGGTCCTTACGTTAATAAATTCCCCACAAAGGGGTGTACAGCGTACCCGTCTGTTCAGGGTAAGTATATAACAATTAAACACAACGAATTATGGTTAATTATTAATATACCTCCTACACAGAGGAATGGCTGATCTTCAACAATACCAAAGCATTTGACCCCTCCTCGCTCATTCACACGTCCGCCGTGTATTTAGGCTAAAAGGGTACAAATGACTTATGGTCTATTTTAGCTTAAATTAACTGACAATGTTTTGTGCACTTAAACGATTATCAGATTGTAGCTAGGATCTTTTATATTAAAGAGGCTTTGTTATACGAGCAACAACCACAGAGTCAATAAAGTATAAAATGAGGTTTAATGAATGAACTAGACTACATGTAACAGGATATAGATTAAACAAAATGAAATAAAACAATAAGACAAGAAAACACAAGGAAAATACAATTGCTAGCACAGTTTAGAGTAAACCCTTTAGAGACAGCCACAGGAGATATACTTTACAACGTCTAAAATTTGGTTTGAACAAGTTTTGCATTCAGACCTGTAAGTTCTTGGTGTGCGGGCGGCGTCCAGAGAGATGGAGGGGGGTTTCTTTTGACTCCAAGCGTGGTTGATTCGCGGGAGATTCAAATGTTCTGTATGCGTGAAGAGAGTCTTTTCACCGGAGTGCTGACAAGACTTACGAAACGCACGTGGAGGTCTCAGTCGGGAGACGAGAACACTAAGATCGGACTGGCTATGCGCAAAATAAAACGAAGTTTACAATAAAACAGGAACATTAAAATAAAACACGAAGATTACAAAGAATACACAGGAACAGGAACACACGGACAGAGAGAGCGATTGTCTCTGTGTTGGAGAATTTAAAGATGAGCTGGGCACGCCTGGGTAAGGCGCGCCGGCCAATGATAATGGCCCATCTCGAGGAGCGCGTACGCCCCTGAGCGGGTGTCATTCGGAGTCAGTTTGCAACTTTATGATCAAGAAGAAATTAAGCTTGTTTTGGGAAATGGGCTTATACATGTGATTATACATTTCACGATATTGATATACAGCTTAATGGATAGATCAGATTAAAAGGGTCACAACCGTATCAAGCATCATACGTTAAAAACATACACTTGCAGAATTACATCTTAAAGCGTACTTTCAGGCACTTATAAGTATTTTACATTCATGAAAACATTCGTAATACAAGTTTGCACACTTACAGTTCTTTTACATGTATTTAAAACAGCAAATATATTTTAGTAACGATTTACAGATAGGAAATCAGAGTTCATATGTATGTGAGTGGGTGCGGGGACGTGGGTGTGAACGCGTGTTGCGCTCGGCGGGAAACAGACAAAGGAGCATCTGTTTTTGCGCTTCTCCCCCCGTTTCCGTCCGGGGTGGGGAGAAGAAGGCCTGTTTGTTGTCTCAAGAGAAAGAAACCGCTGTTTGGGGAACACTTAAGACAATTTGTCAGCGTAGATGACACCTTTAGGGTGTACTCTCTAGACTTGAAGACGCCAGTTCGGGAGATAGAGGTTCCGAGGGCTGACCACATGGCCTTTTAGGAATGTCTGTTAAAGTTAGGTCCCTTTGTTCTGGATTTAAATTGGTTGCGAGCTCGTGACTCAATAAAAGAGAATTAATGAAAGCTCCCGAGTCCCTACAGTTTCCCCCCTTTCGGGAGATGATGTCCCTGGGGAGAGATCGTCTGCCGACAATCATTGCATGGGAGGATGGAAGGTGAATCATGAATTCGGATAACAGGTGATTATCAGGGCTGAGGGCTTAGCTCAATGAGGTTACCGGCGGCTTCTTGCGTGTTATCCTCCTTTCGGGGGTTTCGTCGGAAGCCTCCGGACACGGCTTTGGAGAGCCTGACGGTAGATGCTCGTGTCTCGTTGAGTCTCCTGTACAGGATGAAAGCCAAGCCCAATGTTAGGATGTGACTGACTACCATAGAGAGGCAGAGCGCAGTGTCTGCGGCGGTCCAGGCTCGGGCAACAGGTGAAGCAGTCAAAGTGGGCTGTCGAGACAAAGCTTGTAGGGCGGAGTCCAGAGGAGCAATGTCAATTAGCTGTGACCCCCCTGTCTCAATTTCCAGTTCCAGCTCTGGACTCAGGGTGAAATTGTGGTCTTTTGAAGAAAGAGGGAATTTCCAATTCTGTTTCGTACTCGTGGCTCGGAAGATGATACAATGCCAGATCGTCTACGTGGAGGATGGCACCTTTAGGTACTTGAATCCACATGCTCTGGTTGAGTAGGCTGACACGGGTAGCGGTGTCATGTTGGTCATAGGTGAGAGTGGCAGTGAGTACCGGAGTGTTGACAAGCCACCGGTCACCGATGATCTCTGCTCGGGTTTCTTCCACTTGTGTGCGAGGCTTAGCTTCGGCAGGGCAGCGGTTGTCGCTGGACATGGTTTGCAGTCCGCAAATTCCATCAGTGTTGTCTCTAAGGAATGGTTTGCTAGGGCACAGATAATGAATGTCTTTCGTCAAGGTGCACATGTGCAGGTTTGGAGCCAGGTACAGCTGAGGATCGCTGTCGTGGTAGGCTACCACTTCTGGAGTGCGGATCTTGATGTGCGTGTTACCTTTCCAAAACCCGACGTTGACAATGTCTTTGAGTCTGTAGATTCGGCTTGACTCGATGATGGGTAAGTTCAGGAGGAATCCCATTTCTCTCTGCTCTGGGTCGACATAGAGTGGGATGGCGCTGCCCAGAGAGTAGGCCAGGTGTACTTGCAGCGGATCAGCTGGCGTGGTGATGGCGGAAGCCAGCACGTTCTGGACAAGGCTCAGAGGTATGAGGTAGGGTGGGATCCTACCCATGGCTAGGCTGTCAATGGAGGAGCTCACCTCCCTTAACATGTCCGTCATCAGGGCGGTGACCAGCTGAGTTTGGGCAAAGTCATTTTGGAAAACAGTGAACAGCTGTTTCATGGAATTCACAGTCTGGTTCAGCATGACGCTGTGGGTGTTGAGAATGACCACAGTTCCCTTTAAGGTCCTTCCGATGGTCTGCAGAGAAGCACTCTGCACGGTGAGCTGCTCTTTTAACTGGGGAATCTCTGTCTGGATTTCAGCCACATGTCGTCTCACGGTGGCTAGGTTAACAGCGTTGACGCTTGACATACCAATGTTGAACAGAGTTCCCACTGCAGCTGCGGCTCCCAGGAGGGCTCCAAGGAACCGTTTGGGGCGGCGGTTGTGTCCGCCTAATTCCGCTTGGGTGACGGTCATCTTTTCAAGTTGGTTTAGCATGTGTCTGACGTCGGCCTCGGCGTGGGCGATGGCATCCTCTGTCCACCGGGCTCCGGCCCAGCTGTACTGGGCTACTGCGCTGGGGTAATGTGCTCTGTACACGTTGCGGGGGTCGAGTCGAACGTACACCTTCTGGGTGTGGGTCCGACAGTTGGTGATCAGGAGGCCTGGTTGTTCTCTCAGCACGATGCCTGTCGACGGGCCAGGTGTGATGACGTCAGGGGGCGGTTGTCCTCTGGTCGACTGAAGGCAGAAGATTGCAAACCATAGCAGCATCCTATTAGAGGTGAAAGGGGAGATGTGGAGAGAGAGGGAGAGAGAGAGAGAAGCAGTGTGTCAGCGAGAGTTGTCCTTGGCGTTGGCAGGACAGTCGTTTCGCTCCTAGGATGGTAAGCAGTTTAGTTTGCATTGGCCCCTCCCCGCCTTTCTCTGCCAGCAGCAGAATGTCTCTTAATTTGGTTGCGGTGAACCCATTTGAGCACTGGGTCTTTCTGTCCCCGGCTCAATTGGATTCGGTACGCCACTGGGGACAGTTTGTCAACAATTTCATGAGGTCCTGTCCAGTGGGGCAGGAATTTCTTTGACAGCCGCTGGGAGGCTGTGCGTGGTGGCTGTGCGAAGCTGTAATACCAGACTCTGTCACCCACGGCTAGTTCCTGGTGTGACGCTTTCCGGTCATAGTAGGCTTTCTGGCCCTCTGCGCTCTTTTGAAGCTGTTGTTGGGCGAAAGCAAAGGTTGATTTCAAATGCTGGTGCAGCTCATCGAGGTACTGATGAGTGGTGCAGGCTGTGATGAGACTGGAGTCCCCTGGCTGATACAACAGGTGCAGTGGCAGTGTCATCTGTCGTCCAGTCATTAGTTCAAAGGGAGACACCTGAGTTGAGTCCTGGGGAGTGGCTCTGAGGGCCATTAACACCAGCGGGAGTTTCACATCCCAGTCCTTCTGGTTGGCAGCCACATACTTTCTCAGCATACTGACCACAGTCCTGTTAGAACGTTCAACTTGGCCAGATGAGATCGGTGAAAAACTGATATGTAGTTGAACGTGGACCCCCAGGAGTTTCCAGATCTGCTGCATAATCTCAGCTGTAAAGTGGGTACCTCTGTCTGAGTTGACACTCATTGGCAGTCCGAATCTGGAGAAGATGTGATTCATCAGAAGGTATGCCGTGGTCTGGGCGGTGTCATTGGCTGCTGGAAGACATTCTACCCATTTTGTGAACTGGCACACGACTGTGAGGAAGTACTTGTTGCCCCTTGTTGACCTTGGCAGAGGTCCTACCCAGTCGATTTGGAGGTCTGACCAGGGGAATGTGACTCTTCTGCGTTGCAGTGGAGCTCTGTGATTCGGATTTGCAGGTTGGAACTGACAGCAAATTAGACAGTCTTTGACATATTCCGCCACGTGTTCTTGCATGCGGGGCCAATACGCTACTTGCTTCAGTGTCTTATAGGTGGCACGGGTACCGTGGTGTCCAGCACATGGCGCATCATGAGCATACATCAGCATCACCCCCCTTAGGCACTGAGGGATCACAAGCCTTGGCGCTGTGTTGTCCTCAGGTGCATACCACAGAATGTTGTGAATGACACGCAGCATGTGCTTGATGTCATGCAGCCGTCTGAGGCACGGGTCGTCAGTGAGATCAGACGGTGTGAGTGGGTGGTTGGAGGGGTCAGAGAGGTGGTTTAGAAAAGTCTTTATGGACGTGTCAGAGGCTTGCATGTCTGCTATGTCGTTGTTTGACATCTGCGGAGTCAGAGTGAGAGGCTGGGAAGCAGGCAGTGCGGCCGGAAAAGTTCGTTTGCTGCGGGTTAGCACTGACACATCAAAGGCTGGTGGTTGGGCTGGAGGTGACCATATGTTACCGTGCAGTGCGCCAGTCTTGGCAAGGGCATCGGTTTGGTCATTTAGGTCCTTGTCGAGGCCCGGTTGCTTGGAGTGGCCTTTCACCTTCTTCCAGTAGACAATCATGTCATGTTGTCTAGTCAGGTCGTCACATGCCTGAAACAAGTGTTGGTGTTTGACAGGCTTGCTGTTTGACGTCTTAAAGCCATTTTGTTTCCACCCTGGAAGGTGGCATGTGAAACTTAGTCTGGCATAGTTCGAGTCTGTGCAGATAAGGAATTCTTTGATGTTATGTGTCGCTGCGATTTGCATAGTTATGAGAATCGCTGCCACCTCAGCATATTGTGATGACTGAGGCCCCAGCTTGAAGTGTTGTGGTGGGCATGGCAGATCATTTACCCATAACACACCCGCACCAGCTTGGCGGATGCCCTCTTGGTTGTAGGAACATCCATCGACGTAAGCTGTGGGCATACCTTGGCACGTGTTGTCATCGAAGTATCTGTGACATGTCTGCTGTTGTGGTTCTTCCACATTAGCCGTTACAGGTGGTGCGTTATCAGTGCAGTTCTGGCAGGCAGCCAGGCCGTTGCCTAGCGCAGATTTGTGGTTCTGGGCATACCGTGCTTCGACATTGCGCCCTTGGAGGGCCATTAACCACGTGGCGATGCGGGAATTGGTGACCACGCCATCGCGGATGCGTTGGCTGTTGAGGAACATGACAGGCTGATGACAAGTCTCTATGATAACTTTCTGAGCTCCAATGTAGTTGGAGAACCGTTGTATGGCCCATACAGTGCAAAGCAGCGCTTTTTCACAGTCTGAGAATTTAGTCTCTGGTGGAAGGAGTGTCTTGCTGGCATACGCTACAACTCTTTTGTCTTGATCGTGTCGTTGGTACAGACCAGCGCTGAGACAGTGGTTGGAGAATCCCGCTTCTAAGTAGAATTCTTTTTGTGGGTCAGGGTAGGCCAGACATGGAGCTGTGCACAGATGACGTTTCAGCTCATTCATGGCATTGTCCTGGACGGGTGTCCAGACAAAAGGGCAGTCTTTTTTTAGCAGGGCAGTTAGTGGCTTTGCAATGTCTGAGTAGCTTTCTATGAACTGCCGTGAGTAGTTACACACCCCCAGAAAGCTTCGCAGTTCTGAAAGGTTGGTGGGTGGTTTGATGTTTTGAACAGCTTGTATGCGGCTGGACTGTGGTTCGATGCCTTGCGACCCGATCAGCAGTCCCACGTAGTTGACCTTGGTTCGACACCATTGACCTTTGTGGAGGGCGATCTTGGCGCCTGCAGCTGTTAACTGGTTCAAAACATAGTCTATTTCTGCCAGGTGTTCGGTAACTGTTGTGCTCTTCATCAGCACGTCGTCCACATAGATGAGATTTCCTCTCATTCTCGCATCAGGGCATGCTTTGTTCAGGAAGATGTTAAACTCAGCGGGTGAGTTGGCATAGCCGAAAGGGCACCTGGTGAAAGTGAATTGTCTGTTACCGAACGTGAAAGCTAGCTTGTGCTGGTCTTCTGGATGTACCGGCAGGGTCCAGAAACCTGAAGCTACGTCGAGCGTAGAGAAGATTGTGGCTCCTCTGATTCTGGGTAACTCCTGCTGCAATTGGGTCGTCGGCCATCGTGACAGTGGTACCTGTCGATTCAACTTGCGGTAGTCGATCGTGGGGCGCCACCGGCCATTCGGTTTAATTACCGGCCAGATAGGAGCAGAATAGGTGCTATTGCATGGGCGAATTACACCTTTTTGAAGCATAGAGTCAATAATTTCTTGCACCGGTTCATGTGATGCAATGGGGATCTTGTACTGTCTGACAAAGGTGGGAGGAGCGTCAGGGTGCGTTGGAATGCGCACGGTGTGCAGGTGAGTGAGACCACAGTCTAGAGAGTCTTTGGCAAATGACGCTTTGAATTTGTAAAGGACTTGTCTGAGTCTTTGTCGATCTGCATCCTCTTTGATTGCGTCGGCGTCTTTTAGAATTTGCTGAACTTGAGACTCAAATCCTGGATATGGCTCCTCTGTGGGTGAACCGCTCGTGGTGTTTGCAGGCGTGGGTGCAGCAGGTGTTTCAATCTGGCAGATAGGCTGTTTGGAAACTGTGTACACGGCAAGGTGTTGGTCCTCCGTCAGTTCCGTTCTGCAGACTTGATCTTTGTCCATCGGCATGACTGAGGCGATGGAGATGATTTTGAAGGGTGCTGTGTGCAGTGTGTCGCCTGTGCATCCTTCTGGTATCATTGAAGCTGGAATAGGCCCAATGACAGGTAAAGTCAGTTCAAAATCAGGAAAATCATAGCTCACGAGCCATCCTAGCCGATAGGCTTTTGGAATTGCAATGTCCACTGCTATGCAGTTGTTGAAAAGGATGTAGACTGCACGAGATGACAATTCAGTGAGGGGTGTGGCTTCAAGTGTGAGTCCAAGTTCAACGCATTCGGGTGAAGGTTGAAAGAAACCCAGTGTGTTGTTTAGGGTTTGGCCACGTCGTATGTTGAGCCGAACAGCGACCCCTTTGGTGTACGCAGGTACTACAGTTGCCTGTTCGCTGATTAGAGTGCAAACCTCTGGGATGGTTTGGCCTGACAGAAGACTGTCAGTGTGTGTAGTAACAACAGCTGTTTGTAAAGTCAGTGGGGCCCAAAGTACCTCATTAATAAAATCCACATGCGCCTGGAGGCGAATCAGAATGTCTGCTCCAATGTAAACATCGTGGGGCAGGTCCGGAAGGATCAAGAAGTAATGAGTCAGGCACCGATGGTTCCAGTTCAAGTTCAAAGCACAGATACCTTTTGCAGTCACCAGGTTTAATGGGCATGAGTTCAAAGGGAAACGTGTGCGTTTGCTTGCAGAAGGAAGGTTTGGTGTGACTTTAATTAGCTCGTTGAAAAGTGACAGGCTGATAGCACAGTTGTCGGCCCATAGGGCGAGTACAATGTCAGTAGTGGTTACACCATTCAGCTGCAGGTCGGTGGTGACCTTGGGGCAGAAGGACTCAGAGTCTTTGGGGAGTTGAAAAGTGCAGAGTAACGAACTTGAATCTCGCTCAGGTGCAGAGCCTGTGTTCCCATGGCTGGCGGTGACAGTTCCCGTGACCTGACAGTCTGGCTCAGTTGACCTGGGTGGCTGACAGGGAGAGAGGTTCTCGCACTTGAGCCCAAATCTTCAGTTGTCTGAAGTCCAGCAGGGGCTCGAAGCGATCTAGTAGATCTTTGCCGATGAGAAGGGGAAACGTGTTCATCTGTGAAATGTACACGGGGTGTATCAAGCTCATGTGACCAAGGGTTAAGTGAAGGGGAGCTATTTGTTCAAGCCGGATGTCAGTTTGGCTGTAAGATCGCACATTCAGCTCACAATTCTGAGATTTCAGAGTTCTGTTCTGTCTGTTAGCTTCAAAACTGAGTCTTTCAAAGAGTTCAGCTGATATCAAAGTGAGGTCCGATCCGGTGTCGACCAGAGCTTCGAGCCTCACCACATTTTCCAATGTGATAGAGAGATAAAGTTTGCGTGCTAGTCCTTTTTCGACCAGGTTCCCCAGGAGTTTTAATGTGGGGGCTTGTGTGGCGATCGATAAACAGTTAGGGTCAGTGTCTTGGGATTCGTTGGGGAGACACACGACCAGAACAGCACTTTCTGGTATCTCTGGGGTTTTCTCACTGGTATGCTGTGTTGGATTGTCCGCTTCTGGATGTGCGGTTGTTGACAGCAGTGAGTGGGTGTCACTGTCACTTGGTGTTATGACAGTTGGTTCTGTGGTCTGTGTCAGGAGAACAGTGTTCGTGGTGCTTGGTTCAGTAGGAGGGCTGTCAGGAAGGGTTTTAATCCTTACCCTTAGTCACGCAGAGTCTGGCTTGTCCTCTTTGTCAGTTTTCTTTTGAAGAAGCCCTTTTAGGATCTTCAGGATCTCTGCGGTCTCTGACGTGGACTCACTGTTTTCTTTTGCAGCAGGCTTGGATTTGGGCTTGGATCTGTTAGAGGCCTGCCGAGAGGGAGTTCGCTGCGGGCTGTCTGGACTGGACGTTCTTGTCGCTGGAGTCCGGCTCTGTCTGGGCCGTCGGCTGGTTTCCCAGGTGGCCCCCCCTTTTTGGGTGTGGGGGTGCCGTGGGCTGCTGTATGATCTTTCAGGGCGCTCGCCCTGATGCTTAGGACGAGCACCCTCGTAGCTGCGTCGCCCTCTGCTGGCCTGAAACGGTCTTGGCTCGTTATTAGAAAGTCTGTTAGGGTGGTATCGTGTGGTGCCCTCTAGTGACAGCTCTGGATGCTGATCAGTGATAGGGCAGATAGAGGGAGTTTTTACAGTCTTTTCAGAAACAATTTTCTGCTTGATAAACGCCTTGTGGGCGAGGTCCCTCAGTTGCTGGGTAGACATTGTGCGAGGACAGGCCAGGACCCCTAAGTGATGGCTCACAGTGGGATGCAGGTTGCGGAGAAACAAAGTTCTGAAGTTAAAGTCCTCCTCCATCCCGGGATCATTCCGTGCCCCGAAGTATGCTTGTCGGAGGCGAGTGTAAAAGGCCTGCGGCGTTTCCAGTCTTGCCTGCTTGAGGCTCATCGCGGTGATGAGTCCTTGATCGGTGTCTGGATCAGAGAATTCCCTGATGAACGCCTGTCGCAGCTGTTGGTAATCCGCTTTGACGGTATCTGGTTGGCGATCCAGAAAACTGCGTACATCCCGACTCGAAGTAATCCGAAGCAGGTATAATCTGTCCCACGGGGTAACATGGGGAACAGTGTATAAGTGGAAGTCAATGTCTTTCAAGTAGGCGTGCACATCGTGGCCTCCAGCAGGATTTGGCGTGAAAGTAGGAATGTTCCTAGCAAGCTTGTCAAGTTCTTTAAAGGCCATGCCGTGGTAAGTGGCAAGGGTTGGCTGTGACGCACCTCCTTTTCCTGAGGGCGAGGGCTCTTGCAGGCTGTCCATTGATGTCTGGGACGGTGGATGTCCGTCTTCTTTCACCGTTCTGTGTTCTTGGCTGAAGTGTGCAGACTGACCGGTCAGGGAGAACTTGGTAGTGTGTGTCTCCCTTTCCCGGTCACTCTGAAGTTTATAAGAGTGTTTTAACTCACGGTGGACAGCGTCGAGCTCATCTTTATAAAGTTCTTTTTGCTGGATAAGTTCATTAATTTCAGCTCTAGCCGCCTTTAAGTGTTTCTCACAGGCTTTGGCTTTGGCGTCTCTTTCTTTTAGTTCATTGTTTGCTCTCTCAAGGAGAGCTTCACCTTGTTGCAGTTTTTCGGTGAGTGTCTCTCTGGCTTTCCTTTCTTTTAATTCCTTTTGATCGGCGTCTAGACGAAGGCTTTCCAGAGCAGTTTGGAGTTCTTCCACTTCCTTCCGTGACTCTGGGTCCGTTTCCTCCTCGTCCTGCTCCTCGTTCTCGAGTAGTAGCTGGTCTAGCCGACTTTGGGTCTTTGCTTGGTCGCGCCGGGCCTCCTCCGCTTGGAGACGTAGAGTTGCTGTCTCCTGTTCCAGGTCGATGGCGTGTCTCTCGTGAAGGCGGGCTTGTGCGACGAGTGTGTGGGCCAGGTTTCCCACGATTCGGGCCCATTCTTTGTGGCTGTAGCTTTGTGTTGGGTCGTGCCTCATCAGCAGGTCCAGGTCGGTGTCCAGCTGCGCCTGGTTCCGGGGCTCGGAGTCGCCGGTATCCTCGGGCAGGACGGTGGCTGTCATGGCCTTCAGCCATGTCTCAAGGCTGTCCCAGTGGGCTGCGGGGCTGGGAGACCGGGACATGCTGGCTTACTGCAGGCGAGAGGAGCACAACACACACAAACACAAACAGACCAAATGCAAATTTGTTCTACAATTTATGCGCTTATACCCTTAATACGGCGATGCCGTTTACGGTACTTTGACTAACTGATGCAGACAGTTAGGTAGGGACAAATTGTTTAGGTCAGCGCAGGGCCTAAATCAAGATTTTGACAGGACCGGAGCCTAGTAGGTCACGGTTGGTGCTAACGGCTCGGCTGTCAGTCTGTTATTTAACTCTCCTGGGGTGTCTCTGTAGGCTCTGTCTCTGGTGACCTGGAAGGCACAGTTCACACAGAACAGAGAGAAGTAACAGAAGAATAGCAAGAAAAACTTAAGGTGAGATTAAACAAAAGGAATTACTGGATCTGTTAAGACAGAGTAAACGATAGTACAGAAATGGTTACGGGGACTAAGAGGGCTTGAGCCGACTATGTGTGGTTTTCTGAGAAAAAGGGGTGGACACTTCTTTAAATGTCACGGGAGAATATCTAATATTCTTGTGGTTTATACTAAGTGGATGTCTTTGCTTTACCTTAATTTAGCTTGTCTGGGGTGACCTGAAATCACACTAGCGGGAGCCAGCGTCGAGGACAATCTTTCCGTCGCTCCAAGCACTTAACCGAGATGTCCACGGCCTCTCCTGTGCCTCAACCACCATGCGCCCTCTCAAACAACATAGACTTTAACACAACTGGCACGCCCAGGAGGTCACCTGCTTACGACACTGCAAAGGGGACTTTTCCCCAGAACCCTCTTTCGAGTGGCCCCCTATTAGGCCCTGGTTTGTGTACTAGGTCCGAAATTGCCTTGTGTCTTATCGCGTGGTGAGCCTCCCCTTATTGGGAGCGCCAAATTGCTGATGTCTTATTGCGTGCCGCACCAATGGAGAGACAGGGAGGTCCGCGACTCACCCACAGCAAGCGTTGGTTACGCCGGTCAGACGACCCCGCCCACTGGACACCAACCAGATATGACGGTCAGATCACACCAGCGCAAGAGAAATCTACCTGTAGATAACAAATGTGATAGAGAAAGGTGACTCTAGAATTACTTCAAAGCTTACTTTGTCTAAAACAAAATTGAGTATCTGTATGTGTAGAAAATACAAAACCTTGTTACCTAATGGGAGAGAGAGAAGCAGAGAGGGAATTGTGACACTGGTAGTTGTCAGAATAACCTACGGAGAAGGGTCAGTGAGTAAGGCAGGATAAACACAGGAGTAAGTAGGCTGTAGTGGCGGTTTTGGGCCACAAGAGGGGGTACTTTCCAGTGGTTAGCCGGCTAGGGAAACAACTTAATCGAAATTGTAAGTCAACTGGTTTGAATTCAATTCAAATAAGCATAGACGGTGATGTTGAATAACACCTAAGATAGTGTGGGTACCGTCGTGATAGAAATATCACTTTAAGAGACGGCAGGGTTGAGTGCGAGAAAGAGAGAGAGGAAAAAAAATTAAATAAAAAAAATTATATTTTTTTTTTTTTTGGAAGAGAAAAATTAAAATTTTTTTTTTTTTTTAAAAAAAATTAAATAAAAAAAAATAAAAATAAAAAAAAAATTAATAAAAAAAAATTATTAATTAATTTTTTTTGGAAAGACGATTAATAAGAGTTATCAATTTATTAAAACAAATTATCAAACTCATTAATTTATCGAGAAGGAAAAAGGTAAAGAATTTAATAAGATTTATTGATTTATCTGAGGGACAATCAATAACCTTATCCGGACAGAAAACGAAATCAAGTAGAATTATTCGTAACCTAATTCATAAAGTGAAGTGAGAATTTAATTCAGTTTTACCTTCAAAGTTTTCTTTAGACCAATCTGAATGAGACTCTGAAAATTAACGGATGGATTACTTCTAATGCTAATCACGACTGCTGTAAGGTAATCAGTGACAGCCTTAGAACAACCCAACTGAAAATAGGCTGGAATCTCAAACAGAAATCGAGAATTACAAAGAGCTGACTCAGCGTTGAAGGCCACAAGGGGCGTTCCCCGTGAGTCACTTCCTGTGAAGAACTACAACTGACTTAGAAAGGAAAAATTCAGGAGAGAGTGACCTTATCTGGAGCGTCCACACGGTGGCGCTGTTACGCTCACGTCGAAGAAGAGGGTGTGGCGGTGATTTGAGACTGAGGCGCAAGGCTGCGCTCTAGTGTTCAGCAGCAGAATCACAACCACACGCTTCAATTGTACCTTCTTAGGGCACGCGCAGAATCCTATATACTGCATATAATTTAGATTCAGGCGGATTTACAGTGCTATGTTCCACGGGTTTAGTAAAGCAGATTTAATTCACTGCACTTACATAACAATACCAACAGGAATTGACGTCTGTGGTTTAACTCTCAATACATTTATCATTTAGCACTTTAATGATTTAAAATGTTTTGGTTTAACGTTTGGTTAGCTCAGCCAAAGTTGAAACCAGGAGTTTTCGTTAATCTAACGATTATATATATCAGGCCTTTCAGGTTGAAACAGGAGCATCGCTGTATTCAATTCCTCTATCGCACTGCTCAAAAGATTCTCGTTTTGAAGACAGGCTGATCAAAGAAAATATCTTAACATGTAAACGTCTTTACAGAGGTAATATCTCTTTTGTTGCGAACTACAGTTTACATTCAATACTTTAACCGTGAATATCAGTATTACGAACTGTAATTCATTTTAGCAATTACAACGATTACACGCTTAGGTGAATTTAGCAGTTTGTAATGTGCTCGGCTGAAACTTGGCTTTCAGCTTGCAACATGCGCGGCGCGCGGCGCGCTCGCGTTTCTTACTCAAAACACAGCAAAAAACACAATATTGCCACTGCATTAATTGCTCACACAACAAAGCTTAAAATATTGCCTATCAATTCTCCACCAAATTTCCCTGTAGGGTTTCCGGCCCATAAGCTCTTTATCAATTTTAAGTTTGGGGATAGATATTCAATAACTATTAATCTATGATCAACAAATTATTGAATACAGTTTGAACCGGGTCCTTACGTTAATAAATTCCCCACAAAGGGGTGTACAGCGTACCCGTCTGTTCAGGGTAAGTATATAACAATTAAACACAACGAATTATGGTTAATTATTAATATACCTCCTACACAGAGGAATGGCTGATCTTCAACAATACCAAAGCATTTGACCCCTCCTCGCTCATTCACACGTCCGCCGTGTATTTAGGCTAAAAGGGTACAAATGACTTATGGTCTATTTTAGCTTAAATTAACTGACAATGTTTTGTGCACTTAAACGATTATCAGATTGTAGCTAGGATCTTTTATATTAAAGAGGCTTTGTTATACGAGCAACAACCACAGAGTCAATAAAGTATAAAATGAGGGTTTAATGAATGAACTAGACTACATGTAACAGGATATAGATTAAACAAAATGAAATAAAACAATAAGACAAGAAAACACAAGGAAAATACAATTGCTAGCACAGTTTAGAGTAAACCCTTTAGAGACAGCCACAGGAGATATACTTTACAACGTCTAAAATTTGGTTTGAACAAGTTTTGCATTCAGACCTGTAAGTTCTTGGTGTGCGGGCGGCGTCCAGAGAGATGGAGGGGGTTTCTTTTGACTCCAAGCGTGGTTGATTCGCGGGAGATTCAAACGTTCTGTATGCGTGAAGAGAGTCTTTTCACCGGAGTGCTGACAAGACTTACGAAACGCACGTGGAGGTCTCAGTCGGGAGACGAGAACACTAAGATCGGACTGGCTATGCGCAAAATAAAACGAAGTTTACAATAAAACAGGAACATTAAAATAAAACACGAAGATTACAAAGAATACACAGGAACAGGAACACACGGACAGAGAGAGCGATTGTCTCTGTGTTGGAGAATTTAAAGATGAGCTGGGCACGCCTGGGTAAGGCGCGCCGGCCAATGATAATGGCCCATCTCGAGGAGCGCGTACGCCCCTGAGCGGGTGTCATTCGGAGTCAGTTTGCAACTTTATGATCAAGAAGAAATTAAGCTTGTTTTGGGAAATGGGCTTATACATGTGATTATACATTTCACGATATTGATATACAGCTTAATGGATAGATCAGATTAAAAGGGTCACAACCGTATCAAGCATCATACGTTAAAAACATACACTTGCAGAATTACATCTTAAAGCGTACTTTCAGGCACTTATAAGTATTTTACATTCATGAAAACATTCGTAATACAAGTTTGCACACTTACAGTTCTTTTACATGTATTTAAAACAGCAAATATATTTTAGTAACGATTTACAGATAGGAAATCAGAGTTCATATGTATGTGAGTGGGTGCGGGGACGTGGGTGTGAACGCGTGTTGCGCTCGGCGGGAAACAGACAAAGGAGCATCTGTTTTTGCGCTTCTCCCCCCCGTTTCCGTCCGGGGTGGGGAGAAGAAGGCCTGTTTGTTGTCTCAAGAGAAAGAAACCGCTGTTTGGGGAACACTTAAGACAATTTGTCAGCGTAGATGACACCTTTAGGGTGTACTCTCTAGACTTGAAGACGCCAGTTCGGGAGATAGAGGTTCCGAGGGCTGACCACATGGCCTTTTAGGAATGTCTGTTAAAGTTAGGTCCCTTTGTTCTGGATTTAAATTGGTTGCGAGCTCGTGACTCAATAAAAGAGAATTAATGAAAGCTCCCGAGTCCCTACAGTGGTGTCGCCCGGGGACAAACGAGCATGCAGCCTGTGGACTGTGGCGTGTAGCCAATCAGAAAGCGAGGTGACGAGGCGCCAAGGAAGCACCGGGAAACAAAATCTAAACAGCCGGCGGCATGGCGCACCAACACTTCTTTGACCATCGCCTTTTCTTTTGATATTGTTTTTTTTTCGGTTAAAAACAAACTACAAACTATTGCCACTGCATCCTCTTTGTCCGCCATGATTGTTTACTCTGAAGTCATGTTTGATCTCGAGAGATTTTGCGAGATTTTCTGTCTGACTTGGGAATGCTCGGGAGTCAAATCGGTTTGTTTGTGATGTGTTGATTTTGCCGTGTGGCTGCGCACCACACACTGTACGACCAAAACTGTTAGACCCGTGATTTTTTATTGCCGTGTTTGGGGTCTCTCAGGTTTGGAAAATCCAGTGTGAACCAGCCTTTACTTCTGAGAGTCTTTATAACGATGTTTATTTAACTGCAAATCAGAATCGTGAATATAACACAGTAAAAAATTAATTTCCTTATTTGTATTTGCTTTAGAAATCAATTAACCCTCTATGCATGACATGGTGTTGCCTCCAGGCCACATGGTCTATTTATATATATATTTTTTAATTTATAAAATGAGACACCCATTAATGTGTTTGGAGGAAATAACAAAAAATTGTGTTGCCTCAAGGCAACATTGCACCCCAATGGAATTGCATAAGGCCAAACTAGGCATACTAGGTTTAAACAATAATGCCAAATAAAGTTTTTTTAATTTGAATAGAGAGAAACAGAGAAAGACTGTGTGTGAGAGAGATTGAGATGTCCTCACAAATAGATCAAATAAAAGTGTATTTTAATGTGTAAGAAAGATTGTGTTCTTTGCATCTCAGAGGGAGAGAGAGAAAAGTGTGTGTGTGTGTGTGTGTGTGTGTGTGTGTGTGTGTGTGTGTGTGTGTGTGTGTGTGTGTGTGTGAGAGAGAGAGAGAGAGAGAGAGAGAGAGAGAGAGAGAGAGAGAGAGAGAGAGAGAGAGAGAGAGAGAGAGAGAGAGAGAGAGAGAGAGAGAGAGAGAGAGAGAGAGAGAGAGAGAGAGAGGTATCTGAATTCCTGTCAAGACAAAAGAGTAACCAGTTGAAAACAAATGCATTGCATAAAAACACACTTTAGCTGTCAGTGCAATTATGGTGCGGATTTTCTGTCCTGCACATCCTCCTTTGTGACTGAACACCTTCATCAGGTCACCAGTGTATTTGTCCAGTTGACCAATGAATTTTGATATCAGCTTAACAGTTGTTATACGCATGGACTCCAAACTGACCTGAAAAAGATGAAAAAGGACACAAAAGAATATATTTAACCTTAAACAAGATATGTTAGTGTATAAATCTGCATCTCCGTTTCAAACAACACAATCAATAAACACTATTGAGCTTCTCACCCTGAAGAAAAGCCCTGCTGTGAGTATTTGCATACCATCAATTTGAAGAGGATTCGTGAACATTCATGCACTGCCGTTTGTTTCATCTGCTCCATTACTTAACCCTTGGCTGCCTGAAGAAGAACGGTCGTGTGAATTCCAAATCAGCATCTGCTCCAGTACTTACCCTTGGCTGCCCGAAGAGGAACGGTCGTGTGGATTCCGAATCAGCACCTGCCTCAGCACTTACCCCTGGCTGCCCGAAGAGGAACGGTCGTGTGAATTCCAAATCAGCATCTGCTTCAGTACTTACCCCTGGCTGTGGAAAGAGGAACGGTCGTGTGGATTCCAAATCAGCATCTGCTCCGGTACTTACCCCTGGCTGCCCGAAGAGGAACGGTAGCATGAATTCTAAATTAGCACCCGCTCCAGTACTTACCCCTGGTGGCCAGGAAGAAGAGACACCAAGTTTTAGTTAGGAAATTTTAATTCAATAAAATACTTTTATTACTTGATACCTTGTCTGGTTTCGTGGTGTTTCTGGGTAACCCCTCGAGGTGGTACACTCACAGGGGTGGTCTGCGCCAGGGGGGGGGCCATCCCGACCTGTGACAGAATTGGCGTAGTCGGCAGGGTTACCACCTCGAGTGGAGCGACCAGAGACAGCCCGGCCTCAAGTCATGCCCATCTTTATGGGAGCCCCGTAGGCACAAAGATGTGGAGGACCAGGGTCAGAATTGAGCTTGTCGGAGTGGAGAGCCCAAGTCGAATATCTGGCAGGACTCCAGGGACTAAGTGCCCCACAGACGTTGCAGTTTGTCCTGAATACACTTGAGGGGTAGGCCCGGAGAGAGGTACAGGCCGCACCAGAGGGGACTCGAGCTACGACCCAGGCTGTCTTCGATTTCTTGACTGGGCAGTATGGCGATGCTATTCCCGTGGCCGTCCTCCGGACTCAGTTCTTTAATTGTACACAAGGACCCCGACAAACTCTACGGGCCTTTGCTCTGCGGTTACGGGAACAGTATACCAGGCTGAAGGGGAGGCGCGACCATGGTCTGGGAGGCGAAGGGGAAGAGGGGAGGCGGGATCAATTTCTCCTGGGGCTTAGGGAGGGCCCCATTCGTCAGAGCTTGCGGATACAGCTCTGCCGAAATCCCGAGTTGACCTTTGAGGAGTTGCGAAGGGAGGCGCTGGCCTTAGAACTGGACCATGCGGAGGTGGTGGATCCCTCTGTTTGTATGGCCGCCAGTGGGACCCGCGACTTAGCCTCTGCTGGGCTGTCCGATTGGAAGCAGACCTTCCGTGCTGAACTCATGAAAGACGTCCGGGAACAAATGACCGAGCTGTCCAAGACTCTTCTGGAGGAGTTTCGCCGGGACCGGCCCAGTCCATTGCCCTTGCCTCGGGAGCGTTCTTACTCCGACGGGAGTCGAGATCGAGAGAGACGCCCATTCCGGCCTACGGGGCCTAGATTCCAGTGGGACGACCAGGGTCGCCCGATCTGTAATAACTGTGGAGAGCCTGGACACTACAGTCGCCAGTGTGGCCCTCGCCGCGGATCACAGGGGGGTTTTTAGAGTTACCGGCCACTGTGGGTCAAGTTGTCGGGACCCCCTTAATTGACCCTTCTTTGCCCGCTTCCCCTAGAGACCGTCTAGTTGGGCATTGCCCTCTTGTGGAGATCCAAGTGAATGGCATCAAGGTCCAGTGCCTAGTTGACACCGGGTCCCAATTCACACTATTCTCTGAAAGCCTGTCGAAAGAACTGTTCAGTGCTCTATGTCTACAGGAGGAGGAGGCCCCCTGGCTTAACTTACGAGGGGCGAATGGTCTGGACATTCCTTATATCGGTTACCTGGTTACGGACCTAGAGATCCATGGGATCACTGTACCGCAGAAGGGAGTTGTGGTTGTCCGGGACCATTGTCTGGGTATGCATCGAGCCCTCCTTGGTATGAACGTTATTGCGGATTGTTGGGAGGAAGTGTTCCAGGCTCGGCCTCTTCGGGCTACCCCTCCAGCTGAGAAACGAGAATGGGAACGAATTGTCGCAGACTGCCGCCGGGTCCATGCCACCAGTTCCGAGGGGGGCCGTGAGGGCACCGGCCGGGTTGCTTGTCGATATGCCCTGTCTATCCCGGCTCGGAGTGAGGCCGTTATCTGGGCTCGGTTACCCGTCCAGGCGTATAGACCAGAAGAGTGGGTGCTCATCGAACCCCATTTGGACTGCCAGGTCGTTGAGGTGGCCCGAGGGCTGGCTGTGGCCAGGCGAGGCCGAGTTGCTGTGAAGGTACGGAACGCAAATCTCTACCCCGTCAACCTGTACCGCCATCAGCGACTGGCCCGGGTTACTTCGGTGAGTCCCCAACAAGTGAGGAAAGGTGGGGGAGTGAGCTTCAGCCAAGTAAGTCCCACTGTAGTTGAGGTGGCCCTGGCGCGAGTGGAACAGCCGGTGGACGTGTCGGGTGAGGGGATGCCGGCCCATCTGCTGGGGGAGTCGCTGCGAGGAGAAGGGCTGGAAGACAGTCAGACACGACAGCTCCAGGCGTTCTTGGCAAAGTGGGCACACGAATTCTCCACCCACGACGAGGATTACGGCCGCACCGACATCGTGAAACATCAAATCCCTACTGGTGATGCCGCACCAAGCCGGGAGCGGTACCGTCCGGTACCACCGACCCTCTATTCCGAGGTTCGTACCTTGTTGAAGGGGATGCTGGAGAAGGGGGTCATTCGGGAGAGCAGTAGCCCTTGGGCGGCTCCGATCGTCCTGGTGCGAAAGAAGACCAGAGCTTGGAGGTTCTGCGTGGATTACCGTAGACTGAACCAAGTCACCAAGAAGGATGCCTTTCCGCTGCCGCGGATCGAGGACTCTCTCACCAGCCTGACTAAAGCCGCATGGTATTCCACTCTAGATCTGGCCAGCGGGTATTGGCCGGTGCAAGTGGAGGAGAGAGACCGCGAAAAGACCGCATTTACTACCCCCTTCGGGCTTTTCGAGTGGGACCGGATGCCGTTCGGGCTGTGCAACGCTCCGGCCACCTTCCAAAGGCTGATGCAACGGTTTCTGGGTGGACAGTTAGTGGACTCCACGTTAGTATATCTGGATGATGTCATTGTTTACTCTCCTGACTTCGCATCCCATCTCCAGCACTTAGAACAAGTGTTTCGGGCCATGGAGAAGTATGGACTGAAGTTGCAACCAGATAAATGCCAGCTGCTTCATAAAGAGGTGAAATTTCTGGGCCACCGTGTAAGTGCCTCTGGAGTCTCTGTGGACCCCGAAAAAGTGTCCGTTGTGCAGGAGTGGAGCACGCCGAAGACAGTGCGGCAAGTAAGGTCCTTCTTGGGGTTCGTGGGGTATTATCGGCGGTACATCAAGGATTTCTCTAAGATCGCCAAACCATTAAACCAGCTCCTTGCAGGTTCAGGCCGTCCCCGTGGTCGTGGATGCCCTCCGGTTGCTTGGGACTCCGCCTGTGATGTGGCCTTTCAGAGGCTTAAGCAGGAGCTGCTTCAGGCCCCAATTCTGGCCTATGTGGACTTCACCCAGCCGTTCATCTTGTACACCGATGCTAGTAATCTCGGCTTAGGAGCAGTGCTGGCTCAGCGGCAGCAGGGAGTGGAACGAGTCATCGCCTACGCAAGCCGAAGTCTTCACCCCGCCGAGCAAAATGATTCCAACTATAGCTCATTTAAAATCGAATTGCTGGCCATGAAGTGGGCGATGAGCGAGAAATTCAAAGATTATCTATGGGGAGCAAAGGTATTGGTGGTTACTGATAACAACCCTCTGGCCCATTTACGGACAGCTAAATTGGGGGCAGTCGAGCAACATTGGGTAGCGCAACTGGCTAATTATGATTACGAACTTCAGTATCGGCCGGGGCGGGAACACACTAATGCCGACGTGATGTCCAGGCTCCCAGGGGCCGAAGGCCGGAGCGTTCCAATGGAGACCATGGAGGAGCGCGAGGAGGGACTCATGGTAGGAATTGTGGAAGCACCGGGCCTCCAGCCAGAGGAAGCCCCCGCTAGTTGGGGCTGGGACCCTGAGCGGTGGAGGGGACGGCAGGAGGTAGACGCTGGATTGCTGACAATACGTTCTTGGTTGACACAGGGGCTGAAGCCGGAGGGGGCAGAACGCCGGGCCCAGACATGGGCAGTGAGGAAACTCTTAGGGCAGTGGGAGAGGCTCTATCTGAGGGACGGGGTGGTCTGTCGGTCCATCCAAGATGTCGAGCGGGGCGGAGCAGTTTGCCAGGTGATAGTACCAGAGGGCCAGGTTCAGGCCCTTCTGCAAGCTTACCACACTCAGTTGGGACACCAAGGGCAAGAGAGGACGCTATCTTTGTTGCGGAGGCATTTCCATTGGCCAGGGATGGAGGCTTCAGTAAACTCGTTCATCCGGGACTGCCCGCGCTGCACACTCTTTAAAACAAGAAGTGAGAGCCCCATTGGTCCCTATACGAGCCAAATCCCCTTTGCACATCGTGGCCATGGACTACTTGGCGTTGAGTCCACCGTATCCAGAATATTCTAGTGGTAACTGACCTGTTCACAAAATATGCTTGGGCCATTCCGACTCTGGACCAGACTGCCATCACCACCGCGAATGCCTTGTGGAAGACCGTATTCCAGCCATTTGGGTGCCCAGAGACCCTTCATTCAGATCAAGGGCCGAGCTTCGAATCGAAGGTTATTCAAGAATTGTGTCAGCTCTATGGGTGCAAGAAGACCCACACCACGCCGTACCACCCTCAGGGAAACGGGGGATGTGAGCGGTTCAACCAGACCTTGCTGGGCTTATTGGGGACGCTGAACACGGACCGTCAGAGTAACTGGGTGGATAGTCTTCCCGCTCTGGTTCAGGCCTATAACAATAGTGTGCACAGTACAACCGGGTACGCGCCGACATACTTGATGTTTGGGAGGCATGTGTGGTTGCCCACGGATTTACTGCTCGGAACGGCAGCGGCAGGGGAAGGTATGAGCCTGACCGATTGGGCCGACAAGCACCACCAGCGACTTCATTCGGCGTATGAAGAGGTCACGAATCGCATAAACACAGCTGCGGTTAAGAACAAGCGGTTATATGACCGGACATCACGAGAGGCCCCGCTGTTGCCTGGGGAGAGAGTTCTGGTGCGGGACAACCGGCGCCAGGGGAAGGGCAAGCTGAGCGATCGGTGGGAGGCCCTACCTTATGTGGTGCAACGCCAGCAACGTCCCGACCAGCCGGTGTACACCATCCGTCCCGAGGGGAAGTCAGGCCCAGAGCGGGTCATACACCGAAATCTAATCCGCCCCTGCCCCAACTATCCAAAGTCTTTGGTAGAGGCCCCCTCCGACCCTGTGGCACCTAGGCCACCCTTAGTAGGCTGGGCAGTGGTTCCGAGAGGCCCAAACATTGAGCCAAGAGGGGAAGATCCTGTCTCCCCACCAAGACGATCTCGACGGGAAAACCGAGGACAGCCCCCGGAGAGGTATGGGGACATGGTCTCGGGACCTGGTTCTAGGGACTAGAACGGTCTGGTGGGGGAGGATGTCACCGGGTGACGGAGGGCGGGACCATTATTTTGGTGTTGTTTCCCTGGGGAGCGAATTCAATGTAACACCCCGCCGGTTGCCCCATGAAAAACAGTTCGGCTGGATCCCGCAAATGGGAGAAACGAGCGGCAGCTGTGCGGTGGGCGGAGATTTAATCATGGCGTTCACGAGGCGCATCATAAAAGCGCACGTTTGAGTGAAGAGGACACGCAGAGCTGGAGGGGTAAAGCAGGAAGGGGCGATCCACGGCAGAACAGGAGTTTAAACACGACGATCCGACCTGGATGGAGGAAAGAGAGACAGCATTAACAGAGAAGTGAGGCAGTGGTTTCATGTTACTCTATCAAACAGTAAGTGCCGTCGGAAATCCTTAATATCTGACTCAATGGTTGTGCTGTATACAAACGTTTGGCGAGTTTGCCTTGGAGCCTGTTGAAATCTGATGTCTGATGCTGTGGAAGCCTTTAATGTCAGTGGTGTGTGCATAGTACATTTCCCATACAGTCTGGATGTGCTGTTTCATCAACCCAGGAGGAGGGAGTCGGCTGGGATAACGAGTGGAGACCGTATTTCACTGTGAGTGGTGTGAGTTGCAGTGCCTAGTGTGAAGTGAACACATGTTACTATTTGAAGTGATTGATGTATGCACCGTGTGAGGATTGTCCCCTTATGTCTGTCCGTGCTCCCAGCCGTTACACTCATTGTCCTGGATTGCTGGGTCAGAAATAACCATTTACTGGGTGTTGAGTGTGCACTGTACAGGAATGTGACTCCAGTCTGTCCCGTGTGAAGAGGACTCGTGAACTGTTCATGCACTGCTGTTTGATCTTCCTGTTCTAAATGAGAACCAGTATCTGTCCATTAAGCTTCTCACGCTGAAGAAAAGCCCTGCCGTGAGTATTTGAATATCGTTGACTTGAAGAGGATCTGTGAAATGTTCATGCATGACTGTTTGATTCTCTCGTTCTGAATAAGAACCAGTATCTGCCTATTGAGCTTCTCACCCTGAAGAAAAGCCCTGCTGTGAGTATTTGCATATTATTCACTTGAAGAGGATTCCTGAACTGTTCATGCACTACTGTTTGATTCTCTTGCTCTGAATAAGAACCAGTATCTGCCTATTGAGCTTCTCACCCTGAAGAAAAGCCCTGCTGTGAGTATTTGCATACTATCAATTTGAAGAGGATTCGTGAACATTCATGCACTGCCGTTTGTTTCATCTGCTCCATTACTTAACCCTTGGCTGCCTGAAGAAGAACGGTCGTGTGAATTCCAAATCAGCATCTGCTCCAGTACTTACCCTTGGCTGCCCGAAGAGGAACGGTCGTGTGGATTCCGAATCAGCACCTGCCTCAGCACTTACCCCTGGCTGCCCGAAGAGGAACAGTCGTGTGAATTCCAAATCAGCATCTGCTTCAGTACTTACCCCTGGCTGTGGAAAGAGGAACGGTCGTGTGAATTCCAAATCAGCATCTGCTCCAGTACTTACCCTTGGCTGCCCGAAGAGGAACGGTCGTGTGGATTCCGAATCAGCACCTGCCTCAGCACTTACCCCTGGCTGCCCGAAGAGGAACGGTGGTGTGAATTCCAAATCAGCATCTGCTTCAGTACTTACCCCTGGCTGCCCGAAGAGGAATGGTCGTGTGGATTCCAAATCAGCATCTGCTTCGGCACTTACCCCTGGCTGTGGAAAGAGGAACGGTCGTGTGGATTCCAAATCAGCATCTGCTCCGGTACTTACCCCTGGCTGCCCGAAGAGGAATGGTCGTGTGGATTCCAAATCAGCATCTGCTTCGGCACTTACCCCTGGCTGTGGAAAGAGGAACGGTCGTGTGGATTCCAAATCAGCATCTGCTCCGGTACTTACCCCTGGCTGCCCGAAGAGGAACGGTAGCGTGAATTCTAAATTAGCACCCGCTCCAGTACTTACCCCTGGTGGCCAGGAAGAAGAGACACCAAGTTTTAGTTAGGAAATTTGAATTCAATAAAATACGTTTATTACTTGATACCTTGTCTGGTTTCGTGGTGTTTCTGGGTAACTCCTCGAGGTGGTAGGCTCACAGGGGTGGTCTGCGCCAGGGAGGGGGGGGGGGGGGCATCCCGACCTGTGACAGAATACTATGATGTTTTGGCCAAACCATTTGAATTAATACAGTGGGGGAAATTTTTTTAAATGTATATTATTATTTGAAAGAGATTGTGAATAAAACTACTGTATTGTAATGGCCAAACTAATTTAAAGAAAATAGTTGACGTCGTTTCTGCTTCTGGGTTTTTAAAATTGCTCATTATTAAAATTGCTTTTATTTTATAAACGTGTTATTTTTATGAAAACAAATAATAAACACTGGCTCTCAAATTGAACTTAATGGAAATATACAGGAATGACAAACTATATTAATCAAAAATGTGCTTTATTACTACATTTGTTTACAAGTAACTTTATTCAAGTTAAAAAAAAAATCAATAGGATTTGCGTAATATACTGTAGAATTTAGCTTTTTTTTTGGTCACTGGTGGCCACCCCATTTGGAGGCAGTGCCCCAGCATGCCCCCCCCCCCCCCCCCCCCCCACTGAAAATGCTCTAGACACGCCCCTGACTACACACACCCTTAATATATAGAACATACTTTTTTTTTACTGGTCATGAAGTAATTTCTTACTCAAAATAAGTACCTACTCAAGAGAGTGTGTGATTTCGGACACAGCCAAACTCTCTCAATAGTCAAACACGTTTCTTTCTCTTTGACTGGGTCCTCAAACAGGGGTTTTTAAAGGCTCTCAGTAACCAGTATTACCAGTCTTCACTAATGAACTCAACACTCATCAATCAGATCATTAGTGGATTGTTCAGTTCAAACACAAACAGGAGAAAAGTGACCAAAAACAGAGAAACACAAACATGTCAAATTGAACACAGTTATACAGTCCAGCAATAGCATTAGAGAAACTGTTTAGTAATTAAAGTTAAAATATAAATTAAGAATGTCCGTATATAATTTGCTGATTAATGTCCATATTAACATAAACTGATACAGACTGACAGGCGTCAAGATGCAAATAAGGGAAAGAATTGGAAAAATACACAAATATAGAGGAAGTAAAATATAAAATAGGGATTTTAAAGAAATAAAAAAATGATGTGATGAGCTGAATGAGGGATGAGAGCAGATATAATAATCACGTAGTTTAAATCTGCAGACAGAAACATCAGACTCAGGACAGAAACACACGACCTCTAAAGTAAGAACATGTTCATTCTTCAAACACAATTACACTTTCAGATATTAATATGGTCTTAATGATTGTAAATCAGGTTATGCTTATATGATTATGTTTAAATATAAGATGAATGAGATTTTTTTTTTCAATGTGTTTTTCCTCAGAAATGGACCAAACTCCACATTTCATTCTTCTTCTCATTGGTGAGTGTGTTTGTTGTTTTATTTATGGTTTATAGTTTCATCAGGTTTGACCCTGTTATGAAAAGCATTAAATCAAACGCTCTCTTTCACAGCTCTCTGCTCCGTATCTGAATGTGTTCAGCGTCAGTATCACTTTATAAACGTGAGCAAGAACTGGACTGAAGCTCAGAGACACTGCAGAGAGAATTACACAGATCTGGCCACCGTTGA
Source organism: Chrosomus eos (assembly GCA_036326025.1). Lineage (NCBI taxonomy): Eukaryota > Metazoa > Chordata > Actinopteri > Cypriniformes > Leuciscidae > Chrosomus > Chrosomus eos. The sequence goes on along the minus strand of JAZAVI010000097.1, from coordinate 443,001 downwards.
CAACATGAACGACATGAACGAGCTGAAGAAGAGTGTGAATGATGGAGGTCTTCAGCATATCTGGATTGGGCTGCAGAGGAAGAGTGTTGATAAATGGCAGTGGTCTTCAGGAGAACCTGCGCTCTATCTGAACTGGGGATTAAATCAACCTAATGGTGGAAACGAGGAGTGTGCTATGATGAGAAATGAAGAATGGTTTGATGTGTCATGTAGTGACAGCCTGACTTCCATCTGCATTTCATCTAACAACAGTAAGTGCAGCTCCATACAATCTCAATAAACATTCACATAACCATTCTTATATAAAAAAATACACCATATAATTTACAAAATTTTAATGCAATACTGATTTATTTTTACTTTTTAATGTGGTCATAATATAGGGGACACAACTTGAAGTACATTTCTAGAGACAAACCAAATATTGTACTGGAAAAAAAAGATTTTAATGAATGCATATTGAGCTTTTTTTGTTAATAACTTCGAGAATCTGCCATTAGAAAACCCAAACTTTATACTGTAAATTATATATCAAACCATTGTTTTGGTCAACATACCGTAAATTGTAATTAATATATATTCCAGATAATCATGTAAGGAAACATAATGGAGAAGTAAAGAGTTTGAAAATCATCACAATATTCAGAAATGTTACTTAATGTTTTTTCAACAAAAACTTAAAGGGGAACTTGGTAACTTAATACAGTGGTTCCCAACCCTGTCCTTGCGCCCCCACAACACGGCGCGTTTTCTTTGTCTCCCTAATCAAACACACCTGATTTAACTCATCAGCTCATTAACCCATGTGATTATGAGCTGATGAGTTGAATCAGGTGTGTTTGATTAGGGAGAAAAAGAATACGCGCCGTGTTGGGGGGGCGCAAGGACAGGGTTGGGAACCAATAATTTAATAAAGCTGTCTAGAAATCACTTGGATGGTTAAACTTTCCAGTAGACTTTCCAGCCTCCCCCAGAGTTCCCAGGCGGAAAACCAACCTTGCAACATGGGGACTACCGTCCCGGCAAAATGAAAATTGGAAGTCTCGTGAGAAGCGAGACGAGAACGAGAACGAGCGAGAAACACGAACTGCTTTACGGGTTGATAACAGAATACAAAATGTACATCCCAATGTTCTATGATACTGTATATGATGTATTACCCACCTCGGTAGACATAGCTCAGCAAGTAAAGTTGGCCGGCTCCAATAATAACCAATGCACATGAGCAGCAATAGAACGGAGGAGAAGGGTGCCGCAAGTATTGTGAAATATTACACCCCACAGCTGTAGGGGGAGCTTGTGGGGAAAACATGCAACAACAAAAGTGAAAATCAGCGAAGAAGACTAGAAGTTGCCGAGTTCTGCTTTAAAGTGACACTAAGTAGTTTTTCAACCTTCATAATATGTGTGACCCCGCCTGTGAACCCCCGGCTAAAGTCGCAGAATCTAATTATAGGTAAAAGAGCGTCAAAGTAGTCATAGCCATAAAAATGACAAAAATAGGTCATGTGTGTTTATTGCTGTAAATGATAGATTATTCCAAGGGTTTTGAGATTCAACACTCAAATTTTAATTTATAACATGATAAATACTAAAATTAATGATTTTATTGACACTACGTTATACATTTGCGCAACAAAAAAAACGGACGCGGCCCACGCGGGCTTCTTAAACATTGATTTCAATCGTATCCGGGTTTATTTTTCGGCGCAACAACACTTGCTGATTCTTATCATTCAGTTCAGGAACTTCTTTTTGACTTAGACCTATTTTCTATTAGAAAGAGTAAACAGACATTAATATCAATCTGCACGAGCGGCATCAGGAAAAACACAATGAAAAAAAAAATAATGCGACTTCAGCCGGGATCAGAGATGTTGGAGGAGATTTTTCGTGTCATCGCCAAACATTAACTTAAGAACAGTTTATGTGTGTTGTAGCTCATTATTCTGCCAATAATATTCATTTTATTTGTGTCATATAAGTGTCAATAATATAACTTGTTTGCTGGAGTAACTGTTAGCTGCGTCGTTTTGACATCTGACATGGCAGCACCGAAGCATGAGCAGGAACGTAAAATAGCTGATTGCTTAAACAGCTTGTTAGATATTAACAAGCTGGTGGAATTGCCCAATTTATGATTTGAGCGGTTTTATAGCGGATTAACATTATTTTCTGGAGGATATGGTGATGATGAACAGGACACATTCTTTGACGAAACTGACGAGGAATTTGACGGTAAGTTTTTGTCATTATACTTTTTTAATGCTATGTAATATACTCAGTGTTCAGCCAATGTGATGCTAACACAGAATTCATCCTGTGATGCAAACATATAGTGGATTTAAATGTTTATTACATTTGTTCGTTGAAATTGAGTCAGTTTTTAAAATTAATTACGTTTATGACCTTTATTTGTTTGATTACACTCTGAATTGAAGCCATGGCCATATAGCCATACCTGTTTCTTGTCCCTACGCCCTCCCCTCAATTAATCCAATCCAGTCTGATATTTTCATATAAAATGCTTCATTATCCATTTTAAATGTGGATTTAAAATGGATAAATCCCCCCACCCCCCATGTTTAGTTCTCCATTTAGGTCTCTTGCTTTGCCTGAAAAAACAAGGATATTTTTTTTAATTCAGTGACCAACATGATGAGGACGAGCCCAGTTTTGGTGATTGAACCTCAAGCTATTAGTCTGGCGAATCTGAAGAGGGAACACCAACAAGAAGAATTTGCTTCTAATGCTGGAAGTCCAGATGTGAAACTGAAAATAAGTTTCTCTTGCAACTGCAAGTATTTCAATGCTGAAAAGTGTTCTTCATTTTTCAAGGAGGGAGAGTTGCTGTCACTCAGGATGAGTCATTTGGAGATGGACAATACTGTACTTGACATGGTAGCTCAAATACGAAGTCACTTGCACTGTGAGGAAGAAACCGCTAAATCAAAAAAAGGATCACAGACTTTTGTGAATAGAATCAATGAGATTATTAAATATTTTGCATCTAGACAATTTTAGAATGTGTACAAAATTTGAGACTGATCTGTTAAAGGGATAGTTCACCCAAAAATTAGAATTCTGTTATTATTTACTCAGCCTCATGTTGTTCCAAACCAGTATGAGTTTCTTTCTTCTGTTTAACACAAAATAAGATATTTTAAAGAATGCTGGTAACCAGACAGTTGGCGGCACCCATTGACATTCATAGTTTTTTCCCCCCTACTATAGAAGTCAATGGGTGCCGTCAACTGTCTGGTTACCAGCATTCTTTAAAATATCTTATTTTGTGTTAAACAGAAGATAGAAACTCAAACTGGTTTGGAACAACATGAGGCTGAGTAAATGATGACAGAATTCCAATTTTTGGGTGAACTAATTTTTGGGTATTTTTTTTTTTACTCCAGATTTACTCAATGTTACATCGTGGCCCAGTAAGAGAATGAGATTTTCTGCCGAAATGTTACATGTTAATTAATTGATATTGATATATTATTGATATTATATTTGCACTGATATTTCATTTTACTAATAAAGTTATACAAATCATTCAACTGAATTGACATGGTAATTGTTGCTACAATCAAGCTCTTGTGGTGGCCCCATTCGTTTCAATGTTTTATGCTTTTAGCTTTTTACATGCGCATCATAATAAATAGGCCTGTTTTACAAAACTTTAATAATTTTCCCAAAAATGTGTCATATCACTAAAAAAGGGAGAATCCCAGCTTTAATGTGGTATATGGCACTTATGGAGGATAAGTATGGATCAAATGTGTTGCAGTTTTAAAAATAAGCTTTTTTTAAAATTGGAATTTCTCCACAACATGATTTTCTGAGCCCGAAAATCAGCAAATCTTTGACATAGCCTTACTCAGTCAATATTAAAGATATCAAGGTTATATTTTCACAGAATGTTCTTCACATTATGTAGGATGATTTTATGTAGAAAACAGTGAATCACAAAAAAATGACTTAAGCTGGGTTTTCACAGGCAGGGTCACATATTTCCAAGACCTTTGTGATGGTACATCGACTTAAAATAAGTTAAATGACACGTCTGCCATAGCCTGACGGGTCTGTATCGCTTTTACTGGCACTATGTAACTTCGGGTTTCGGGTAGGAACCCGACCACAAAAAAGAACTACAGAATTCGACTGCTTTACGTCAAGCGCTACAATAGTCATTATTTAGTTTTTCTTCGTTTCTGATGTCACAATACATCATCCTTTCATGAAATCATGTAACATACTCTACCTTGTCTGTGGACATCGTTCATTCTAAAGCCGGTGCTGGGTAAACAGCGAGCGTGCGTGCGACGGTAGGCTAAATTATTTACGACAGCGGCAATGGACAATTTCGTTTCCAACCAGTAGGGCGACCGAAGAGGTAAATTTACTTGGTGTTACTTTAATACTGTGAATATCATTATCAGCTGTAAATTCAGACTATGAATGACGTGTGTTTCTGATGCTTCCACCGCTGCTCTTATTCACATATCACATTAAACACCATAAACCAACATACGAATAATAAACAAACTGATTCATATTAAGGAACAAAATGATTCATGAATCTGTTTCCGTTTGTTTTTCTTAAAATGAACACAGGATTCGTCTTTGTCGATCAGACGAAGAACTGGAGAGACGCTCAGAGTTACTGCAGACAGAATCACATTGATCTGGTCAGTGTGAGGAACCAGAATGAGAATCAACAGATTCAGAAGTTCATCAATGATAGTCACATATCTAATGATGTCTGGATCGGTCTGTTCAGAGTCAGAGACCCATGGCAGTGGTCAGATCAGAGTAACTCCTCTTTCAGATACTGGAATACTGGTGAACCTGATAATAGTGGAGGTGAAAACTGTGCAAAGATCGGACCAAACGCTCTGGGTCAATGGAATGACGAACCCTGCAACATCCAATATCCTTTTGTGTGTCATGAAGGTGAGCAGATCCTCACAAACACACACAATCCATCCATCACCTCCAGGGGCCTGTTTCAATAAGGAGGTTCAACCAACTCTGAGTTAAAACTTGAACTCTGAGTTGACTTACCCTGAGATGGGAAACTCTGAGTTTTCGGTTACAGAACAGCTGAAATTAGTTGGTTCAATCAACTCTGAGTTGACTGACTCTGAGTTAAGCGCGTGCACCACAACTATAAAAAGCCATTATCAATGGAGCACAGATATTGTGAGTCACCATGGCAACAGCGCCAGACAAAAAGAGGTGTTGGGTGTAATTAATTACCAAGTAATCTAAATATTGTAATTTAATTAAAGGAATTACTCTTAATTCTTCTGTAATTTAAAATAAAATATGATGCAATTACATTAAATAGGCTACTGCATAAACTATAGACAAATTCAGTATAAAACAATAGTGGATTTAACATACATTTTTAAAAGGTATATTTTTTATGTAACCTTCTCCTTCTACACACTTTGATCAATTCAAGAATAATTCATGCAATTGTATATTGTTAATTTGAAAGCATTAAAAGTGCAGTTTCTTGTCTCTCTTGTATTGTTCAAGTAGTTGAGGTTGATATAGGATTTAGTAATTAGTAATATGTAGACCAATACATTCTAAAGATAGCAATTATTACATTAATCTAATTACACTCTTGAAGATGTCATTTGTAGTTAATAATTCATAACTATTTTAGAGTAACTTACTGTTATAATATCAGAGGCGATACTGGAAGAATGTTATTCAACCTAAAGTAGGCTACTATTACTTTGATAATTTTTTACTTAAGTACAAGTAAAAATACCAGTCTAAAAATCTACTCAAGTAAAAGTAAAAAGTAGCTAATTTAAAATGTGAGTAAAAGTTGCTGAGTTACTTGTTTAACAGGGGGGGGGGGGGGACTCTCCCATGCAGGGTTGGGGAGGGGGGGGGGGGGGGGCTCTCCCATGCAGGGTTGTAACATATGAGAGTTTCACAGTATGATAACCGTCTCAGAAAATATTACGGTTTATGGTTTTAAACAATTATTAAATATATAAACTGCATTATTAAATTATGGTTATTATTATCATCAGTTAAAATGACAGTTAAATAAATTAAACATTTGTTCAATAAAACATATCTAATCAACTAATTTCATTAATTAATTATGAATTAGATTAACAACTTCTCTTTTTTATTAATAACTTATTAATATGTTTAAAAAATAATTGAGTTCTATGAAATGTTTATTCCGATTTATTTTTTAATGATTTAATACAAATATATTATCAAAAACGGTGGTAATCAAATAAAAGTTTAGCAAACGTTTTAATCCCTTTAGTTTTTGGCAAAGTGCTCAAAACAGATTTAGTCAATTAAACCACGGACAAACAATATATATTCCTTAAAGAATGTGTCATTTTATCATTATTGTTGGTGTTTAAACAGCACTTTCCTCCTTAAAAAAGGGGAGGAGACCGCAAGAAACTCTGGGTTTACTGAAGAAAACCTGCTCCTGACCAGGTTAGGTTCACAGAGTAAGTCACCATGGTAACAGACTCTGAGTATAAGTTACCTCTCTTTCAGAAACGGGCTTGACTTACTCTGCTTTCTTGGGTTTGACTTACCTCCCTTTCTGAAACAGAAAACGAATCGGTTACCTAACGTAACCTCGGTTCTCTCTAGATGAGGGAACGAGTATTGCGTAAGCTAGCTTACGCTACGGGAAAGATTCCATCTTTCTGAGAAATTGAAGCCAAAAATTATCCTATAATTTTGTATCCATTGTCAACGCAGTTCAGCTGCAGCAGACCATGAGAAGGCTAGCTAGCCGCTCATTGGTTCGCTCACGGAGAACTGCTTAAGCCTATGAGGGAGCGCGGATGAACCCGCGACCAATGAGAGTCTGACTCGCTCTCATTACGTCACCGCCCCCGAAGCGGGCGTGGACGAGGCTAAAAATACCCCGAAATAGGCTGAATAATCTGGTTTTTTCAATTCTGAAGCGAACATCGCCAGTAGCACAAGCACGGCCAGGAACGCAATACTCGTTCCCTCATCTAGAGAGAACCGAGGTTACGTTAGGTAACCGATTCGTTCTCTTACGAGAGGTTCTCTCGTATTGCGTAAGCTAGCTTACGCTACGGGAACCCCTGGTCAACGCCGTGCGTGCTAAGCATCCACTATTAGTCCCGCGGGGCATCCCGGGGAACACCGAAAGTGGGAATGAATATATGTATATGTGACAAACGGCCAGCGGGGCGGGCCGGTGATTGTGTAGTACATAAGCACATAAAAGAGAGGGACAGAGCGAACTCGGTCTGTGTGAGTTAACCTCCCATAGTGCAGCTCAACCAGAAGAGCTGAAACATACTAGACTGCTAGTAGTTTAGCCTGCAAAGCGGGTACTTCCAGATTGTAAAATCTGACAAAGGTGGAGGGGGAAGCCCATCCCGCTGCCACGCAAATGTCGTGAATGGAAATCCCGCTGGACCATGCCCACGATGAGGCCATGCCTCTAGTGGAATGAGCCCTGATGCCTAGAGGGCATGGCAGGTCTTTCGATGCATATGCTGCTGCAATGGCATCAACAATCCATCTGGATCGGGACTGTTTCGAGGCGGCCAACCCCCTGGTGCGCCCGCCGAACGAAACAAAAAGCTGCTCGGATCGTCTGACCGGAGCTGTGCGAGTGACATATAATCTCAGAGCCCTGACCGGGCATAGGAGATTAGAATCTGATTCGCTATCGGAAGCAGGCAGAGCCGATAGGGATATAACTTGTGCCCTGTACGGGGTGCCAATCGCCTTGGGAACATAGCCATGCCTGGGTTTGAGAACGACTAATGAGTCATTAGGTCCAAACTCAAGACAGGACGCGCTGGTAGACAGCGCGTGCAGATCTCCCACCCGTTTTACTGACGCGAGCGCGAGTAGAAAAACGGTCTTTAGCGACAGGTCCACGGTGCTTAGCGGTTCGAATGGGGGAGCTTTCATAGCATCAAGAACTATGGAAAGGTCCCAAATCGGCACCGAAGGGGGGCGCGCGGGGGTTCATCCTTCTAGCTCCCCTGAGGAAGCGGACTACCAGCCCGTCTTTGCCCAGTGACTGGCCGCGTCGGGGTTCAGCAAACGCCGCGACGGCTGCCACATATACCTTAAGAGTGGACGGGGATCTGCCCTTGTCCAGCATCTCTTGGAGAAAATTTAGCAAGGAGGGAACCTCGCATAACCGTGGGTCCAGACCCTTATCTGTGCACCACTTTGAGAACACAGACCATTTTGACGCATAGAGCCTTCTGGTAGAAGCCGCTCTAGCCTGTATGATCGTGTTTAACACTCCCTCTGGCAAAGCAACGGGTAGTTGTTGATCACCCACGCGTGAAGCGCCCAGCGCTCTGGGTGGGGATGCCAGATCGAGCCGCGAGCTTGGGAGAGGAGATCTGCTCTGACTGGAATGGGCCACGGCGCTGTCTGTGACAGCTGTGTGAGCTCCGGAAACCAAGTCTGACCCTCCCAGTGCGGGGCTATGAGGAGCACCGAGTGCTGCGCTTCTCTGATTCTCTGAAGCACCTGTGGTAACAGAGAGACCGGAGGGAAGGCATAAAGCGGGCGGCTGGGCCAGGTTTGGGCTAGAGCGTCCTCGCTCCTTGAGAAAAATATTGGGCAGTGGGTGTTCTCCGCCGAGGCAAAGAGGTCCACCTCTGCTCTGCCGAATAGACGCCACAGTTTCTGGACTGTAAGAGGATGCAGGGACCATTCCCCGGGGGGAATGGGGTTCCTGGACAGGCTGTCTGGACCGTCGTTCAGCTGTCCCGGCACGTGCGTCGCTCTGAGCGAGAGCAGGTGACACTGAGACCAAACTAGAATGCGCTCTGTCAGCCGGAAAAGATTCCTGGATCTGACTCCGCCCTGACGGTTTAGATAGGAGACCACGGCCATATTGTCCGAACGGATCAGCACATGATGGCCCTGAATGCGCGGGAGAAACCGCCTGAGCGCGTTCTCGACCGCCAACATCTCCAAACAGTTTATGTGTAGGAGGCTCTCTTGAGCTGACCAGAGGCCGAAGGCCGGTGAGCCCTCGCAGACCGCCCCCCACCCCGTGTTGGAGGCGTCTGTTGAGATAACTTTTCGGCATGAAACAGTCCCCATGGAGACGCCGCGCTGAAACCATTCTGCCACTAACCATGGCTGCAGAGCTGTAATACAGGTCTGCGTTACCCTTATCAGCTGGTGGCCCGAGGTCCACGCTCGGTGAGACACACGGCTCTTCAACCAGAGCTGAAGCGGGCGCATGCGCAGTAGCCCCAGCTGGAGCACCGCAGAGGCTGAGGCCATACAACCCAACGCTCTCTGAAAAGTTTTCAAAGGCGTGAGTCTGTTCATCTGAAAAGATGCGGCGAGGCGCTGCACACGGTGCGCGCGCTGCGTCGATAGACGCGCCGTCATCGTGACCGAGTCCAGCTCTATACCCAAGAAGGAGATAGTCTGACTGGGTTGTAGTACGCTCTTTGTCCAGTTGACAGAGAGGCCCAAAGCTTTCAGATGGTCGAGGAGAACTGTACGATGAGACAGTAACTCTTCCTGAGACTGTGCCAGAATCAGCCAGTCGTCCAAGTAGTTCAGAATTCGTAGCCCCTGACTCCGCAGGGGGGCGAGCGCCGTATCCATGCACTTCGTGAACGTACGGGGTGCCAAGGATAGGCCGAACGGTAGGACGGTGTATTGATAAACCTGGCCTTCGAAGGCGAAACGTAAGAATGGCCTGTGAAGGGGATTTATCTGCATCTGGAAGTATGCATCCTTCAGATCTAGTGATATGAGCCAGTCCCCCTGGCGCACATGCGCGAGGAGTTTTCTGATAGTGAGCATTTTGAACGGTCTCTTTATGAGAGCTTTGTTCAAATATCTGAGGTCTAATATTGGTCTGAGACCGCCGTCTTTCTTGGGAACAAGAAAATAACGGCCGTAGAACCCCGACTCGCTCATAGCCAGAGGCACCCTCTCTATAGCCTTCTTGCACAACAGACTTGCTATCTCTGAACGGAGCAGTGACACTGCTTCTGGGTTCACCGTAGTTTCTAGCCGCGCTCGGAAGCGAGGAGGGCGGCGACGAAACTGTAAGCGATAGCCTAGCTTTATTGTGTTTAACACCCACTGGGAGATTCCCGGAATAGCTTCCCACGCTTTGAAGCGTGACGCTAGGGGGTGAATGGCTACATGGTCCCCACTGCCGCACTTCGCGGGCTGCGTGAGCGCGCTGATAGTGCTTATAACAACGGGACTTACACTTGGAGAGGAGCTTAAGGGCCCTGTAACAGAGTGAACAGAGGTGGGACGCGCACACGGGCTTGTGGGCGCGCTTATGTACTCTGGGACTCGAGCGGGCTTGGCCCGTTTTATGAGAGTGGACTCTGTGTGAGACAGGGGAACTGGAGTGCTTTTGTGTATGAGTGAACACAGTGTTGCGGGCACATTTCGTACACAAGAGGCTTTTATGCTCTTTTTGAGATTTCTCTGGGTCGCCGTGAAAACGGCGTTTGTGCTCATGCAAGCGGGAAGGGAGACCGGCTTGGTTATGGCAGAAAACACTGCTGTAGTAACCGCCTGGGCGGGGACTAACAGAGGGCAGATCTTTGACGGCGGTCCGGCTGCAGCGGGAGAGCGCCGTCTTTTTCTTCTCAGCTGTGCTAGGCAGACTTTGGTTGCTCAGGTTTCAGCGTGATTCTAGGCCGAGGCCCCCGAGGAGGCGGCGGCCTGTGGCGGCTGTCAGAGCGGGAACGCGGGTGGCCGCCCTGGCGTCGCTGAGCAGTCTGGTTGTGCTGAGCTGTGCGCTGGGGTGGGGCTCGTGCAGGAGGCTGATCACGTGGGCGGCCTGCAGAGGAGCTAGCGCGACGAGGCAGGAAAAGGTTCATGGCCTGCGAAGCTTTCTGTACTTCGGAGAAGCGGTCGACGATACCCGTGACAGCAGAACCGAAGAGGCCGGCTGGAGAGAGCGGGGCGTTGAGAAAGGCGGCGCGCTCGGAATCTCCCATGTCGGCGAGAGTGAGCCATAGGTGTCTCTCAGACACGCAGATGGCGGCCATGCATTTCCCCAAGGCTAGAGCAGCAGACTTTGTAGCGCGAAGGGCAAGGTCCGTGGCGCTCCTCAAATCCGCGACTGACGGGGGGTTCTTAACGCTCTCATCCCACTCACGCAGCAAATCGCCTTGCAGGATTTGCAGCACGGACATCGAGTGGAGTGCAGACGCCGCCTGGCCGGCGGCTGAGTATGCGCGGCCGTGAAAACTTGAAGTCGCTCTGCAGGCTTTCGAGGGAAGCACAGGTGATGAGCGCCATCTAGCAGAGGGCGGGCATAAGTGTGCGGCGACCAAGTGTTCAACCGGCGGGATGGTGAGGTAGCCCTTCTCTGCGGCTCCGTCCACAACGCGGAGCGGGGTGGAAGAATCAGAGCTAGACCTGGCAGAGAGCGGGGCATTCCAAGACTTTGAGAGCTCAGCGTGCAGCTCGGGCAGGAAGGGCGCAGCCCGTTTGGCAGCGGGAGTCGAGCGCTGGCGGAAATAGCTGCCGTCCATGCGGTTGATGGTCTGCTCGGGGGGAGGAGACCACTCGAGACCGAGGCGCTCGACGGCCTGCGTGAGGAGGCGCATTAGTTCCTCTTCAATGCCAGCGCAAGTCCTGGAGGATTCGCGGTTCGAAGAGATCTGAGAACCGGACCAATCCTCACTGTCGGAAGCGAGAAGCGAACATGAGTCCTTGATGTCCGCGGCGTCATCGGAGGCAACAGAGCGGCCACTCGGCGGCAACTGTTCGTCCGGAAGCGGCGGAGAGGGAGAGCGGGAGGCTACAGGCTCCGGCGGAATGAACGCTTCTTGCTGGGGCTCCGGCGGCCTCTGAGCGCGGCGTTTCTTCTTCCGCGGCGCAGACAGAGGTGGCTTGGGAGCGCTTTTAGCAGCCAACAGTCGAGCCCGCAGGGTCAACATAGGCATAGTATCGCAGAAGTCGCAGCCGCCGTCAGCGAAGGCGACTTCAGCGTGCTACGGTCCGAGGCAGAAGGCGCAGATGACATGGCGGTCTCCAGCCTCGAGAGGAGCGCGGCAGGAGCCGCAGGAATTCCGAGACATCTTTAAAAAGACGCTCGCTCTTTTAGATACAATAGGATTTTAAACTCTGAGTAAAGGATACACTCCGTCGGATGGCGCTAGCTCACAGGACGGCTGAAGGGGGCGAAGACGGCCGGCTTCCTCAGTCTCCCAAACGCTCGCTAGAAGGTGCCTTTTCGACGACGGCGGCTTCTCTCTCAGGATCAGCAGATGCAGGTGCGTCGCTGAAGGATGAAAAATCAGATTTATTCAGCCTATTTCAAGGTATTTATAGCCTCGTCCACGCCCGCTTCGGGGCGGTGACGTAATGAGAGCGAGTCAGACTCTCATTGGTCGCGGGTTCATCCGCGCTCCCTCATAGGCTTAAGCAGTTCTCCGTGAGCGAACCAATGAGCGGCTAGCTAGCCTTCTCATGGTCTGCTGCAGCTGAACTGCGTTGACAATGGATACAAAATTATAGGATAATTTTTGGCTTCAATTTCTCAGAAAGATGGAATCTTTCCCGTAGCGTAAGCTAGCTTACGCAATACGAGAGAACCTCTCGTAAGAGAACCCAGAGTTTCTCTCATTTCGGGGTTAACATACTCAGAGTTTTCACTTAACCTCCTTTCTGAAACAGGCCCCTGATGTTGACATTTCTGGCTCTGAATAAAAATGAAAACAGCAATTAGTAACAAATGCTAAACTGACGGCATACTGTATATGAAGTATGTATTACATGAATCAGATTACATAACATAACACAGACTGAAACTGCTCACCAGGATTTGTGTTTGAACGCATCAGTGAAGCACACTCCAGTGTCATGTGCTTTTCAGCGTCCTGGGCTTTGGCAGCATTTCCAAATGCCATATTTTTGAACCTTGGGTCAAGCAGTGTCAGTAGCAGGCCTAAGTACAGGGGGAATGCCATCCTCTGCACCCTGCAGAATGGCAGGATGAGTGCTCCTCTAATGGCGCATCATGGATGATGTATTGTTGCAGTAGGCGAGCTGCCGATCACAATACACACATCTCACTTTATTTGGGGTTTCTAAATGGAAATGCTCCCACACCACAGATGTACGACATCTCTTCTGGGGAGCCTCCATTTTATCTATCTATCCAGAATAGATATGTATCTCTAATCTATCTATGTAATTAAATATGTATATATAATATGTATCTATAATCTATCTGTATTTAGATATGTATCTATAATCTATGTATCTATAATATATCTATGTATTTATATATGTAGCCTATCTTTAATCTATCTATCTATTAATCTAGCTGTCTATATATATATTTATATCTGAATCTATTAATGTGTCACTATATACTATATACTCTGTGTCTCTAGCCTATCAGTCAATGTGTTGTGTAAATTTAAATGTAAGCCTAAATATAACTAAACAAATCGCACTATAAATGTCACTATATCACCAAAAATCCGCTATCTCAAAATCAAACTCCTCTCACAAAAACCCACGAGGTCAATATGCGTTAATTTCACTTTTATACAGATGTGCGATTGTGTGGTCTGTTTCCGACCGTGTGTCAATCAAACGCTGATTCGGCGGATCACACCTGATGAAACTCTTGTTGTTTTGGTGAAACACTTCGAGGCTTCGTTTGGCTATAGTCACGTGACATGGGTGTTTTGAATCACGCTTCGAATCAGTGTTTCGAAACATCTGCGCTTCGGGATCTCGCAAAGCTTCGGAACGACTGTTTCGCTTCAGCCATCCCTATTATATACATATTAGACGGCTTTGGTGTGAGTAAGTAATCAGGAATTTTCATTTTTGGATGCACTAAAAAAAAGTTATATGTTGGCTTTAATTAACCTTTTTATGGCGACAGGTTCCACATAACTGGGTTACGTTAAACAAACATAATTTGTTCATGTAACTTCAACATCATGGAATTAAGCAATTTTAAGACCCAATTAATGTACAGAGAATTTTACTGTAATTTTTTTTTATTGATTTGATCATCTTGATTTCATTGAAAAGGCTAAAAATTGTATGCTCTACATTGACAGTGCTGCTATAATCCATAAGGTAAACATAACTCAGAAATTGGGTTCTATATGAGTTCAGTGATTCAGGTCAAATGATTGTGAAATAATGATTGTTAAAACAAAACCAACACCATCAGACCACCTTTTCTATTTGTTCATCTGGCTGTTATATATTTTGTAGAGTGAGATTTAAAAGTTTTATGTGAATATGTATGACAGTAGCCTGGCTGCCAGCCCGAACCCCGCCCACAACATTTTTTGGTCGGGAAGTTCGGTCTGGACTCGATCCGTTGAGGAGCTATTATGCCCGATCAAAAATTGTTCGGACCAATCAAATTGTCAGGGCGGGCTTTATACGATGATGGACAGATGAGCAACCATAGACATCATATGAGCAACGGTAACGTAACCATCCACGTCATCAGAGCGCTTGGGTTGAATTCATGGCTGCCGCTGGAGAATTGAGTTGTGTATATTCCACTATCGCGTGTGTTATAGAAGATATAGACAGCGCATTCATTTTAGAAGAGGAACAGAGAACCGTGATCAAGGCATTTGCCGATGGAAAAGATGTGTTTGCCGTCCTTCCTACGGGATTCGGAAAAAGTTTAATCTATCAAGTTTAATCTCTCTCTCAACATACGTCACTTACTCCGTTGCTCTGATTGGTTGTAGGTTTATCCAATTGAGTGCAGAGGTTTTTTATTTCCTGGTTCGGTTGACACACGCCCCATAATCACAGCCCAATGGAGCAGTATTAGACTCATATTCTAGAATATGAGTATGACGAAGTCAGGCTAGTATGACAGTCTAATGCAGTTCAAATGCTTAAAAAGTAGTAAAGATGAATCTGCTGTTTGTGCATGTGGATCCAGCTGTGATGCGCTTGACTGAACTCACTCAGTAAATATCAATCTTTAATACTGTATCTCTCTCAAGTTATTACAGGAACAGATCCAAATTCAATCTTTATTCAAGGCTATTAATCTCCTTTCTCACTACAAAAACTGTCAAATTAAAGTAAAATGTCCTAGTTTCAATCAAGTTAATAAAACTTTAACAGAATTTTTCCTAAAATTTATTATTATTATTAAGTTTTTCCTGGATTAATTCAAATGACTGGCAGCAACAGCACATAAACCCTAACATATCTCTCAAGATCTTTGCATCTTCACTTGTTACAGTTTGACTTTATTTCATTTCATACAAAAGTACTTATTAAGAATTAACAGACGTTTAGAGAAATACTAGGGCAATAAATAGGACGGCTTGATCAGTATCAGCTGACACTGATGATGAATCAGAGGTGATCAGAGGCCACGGACACACACACACACACACACACACACACACACACACACACACACACACATACACACACACACACAGAGAGAAAAGAGACTGTGAATTCATGAACCGTGACAGGTTCCTTTCTGAAGTTGATTTCTTACAGAACACACTCACAAAACCACCCTGGCAAAAACCCTTTAACATTGATATGACATTAGGCATTTCTCAATTCTAAGTAGCCTTCGCAAAGTTCTCAGGAGAAGGAGTCCAGACGACGCGTAATTCTCCAAATGGAACAGCGCGTTCTTGAAAGCGTCACTCAGCTCGCTCTGCTACTCCGGTTATCTCTGTATGTAGCTACATTTTAGGCGACAATAAAACGAAATATGTTATAAAACAACACTCTGCCTCTTTTCATTTTCATTTAAATAATTTTTAAACATAGGCACACAAATGTTGTTCAGGTGATTATATTATTCACTGCATGTAACGTTAGCCTATTTATAACAAAACGAAATATAAAAAACAACCCTGCATCTTTTCGTTTAAATTTTAAAAATATTAAACATATACCAGGCAATATGTGCATTTGTACAAATGTTGCAATAAACAATACGGTGATAATCTTGTAATAAAATAAAAAAATGACAACAATCTCTTTGTTAAATTTCAGTTTTATCGATAACAGCCATTACAAAAGTATAAGTAAAAGGTAACGTTACAAGAAGCTATACAAGAAGAAATAAAGTAAACAATTTTGTAAAATATACAAATTCAGCGCTAGTCTAACGTTACAACGGAAAAGTTAAATAGCCTAAATATATGAAACTTCACTTAGCCCTCAGCCAAAACGATTGACCAGGGAACGAATTATAGATTTACGAGACCAAAGATCGCCCGTTAGATATACACAAGACGAATTACCACTACAGAGTCAGCGGCAAACGTAAGAACGACTAGCCGAGGAAAGGCTGTTCCAGGGGGGAACATGAGCGCCGGTGATCGCCTGGAATGGATCTCATTACCTGGATCAAATTAGTATAAATCTTTATAAATAAACCAGAGATTTGAGCTTTAAACAACTTCATTAAAAGTCTTAAAAAAAACGATTAAAACTACATTTGTGACACAATAACAGTAGTATTATATTCCAACTGTATATAAAATGGCGCTTCTAATGTTGTCATTCCCCTTGTAGTATGCGATCCTCTGTCAACCAGTCAGCATTCTGCAGTGAGTCTAGCTCCACCCTTTAGTACCGTACCACTGTGCTGGGTACCCCAACGGAAGGGTACCCAAAAAGTGGTACTGTACGGTTCGGCTTTTTGGTACCATTCACAATTTTTGACAGTGGAAACGCAAATAATTGCGTACCGTACCGAACTGTACCGTACCGCTCAGTGGAAACAAGCCATTAGATCCTGCGTCCGTTCCTGCTTCAACCAGCCTGTGACAGTCATGTGCTGACAGTGACCATTTTAACAACTTTTTTTATAAAAATAGAGAAAAAAAGAATACAAGCAGTCAGGTGTAAAGACTTTATTTATGTTATACTCCTGGACCCTAGAACTGGGACATAACAATGTATTTATACTCATCTCTGCAAATGATTAAGACTCAATGAAATATGACTCGAACAAAAACACTCACTGTTACTCCTGTTTCACGTCAGAGATGTAAATATTGTCCCCCCTGAACGTCTAAATGTGGACATAAACAAATGAGTGATGAGGATGTTTACATGCAAATGTGTTCATGTTTTATAAACAAAACAACAATAAACAGCAAGAGTATGAAACACAACAAAATAAGAATTTTTACAAAAAGTAATGTTTTAAGTTTATTTTCTATAATATTTAAAGTTTCATTATCATGTGTCGAACGAGAATGTAACCCTTCAGTGTTTTTGAGTTCTGTATTATAAATTTTAAGGCCAGACAAGTACTTAGTTGAGGATTGGTTTTGTAGGGAAGGACTACACGCCTGCGCACTGTAGAGAATTTACGGATGAACCAAACACAAATTAATCTTTCTAATCTCTCATGGGATTCATTCAAATGTGATTCAGCAATCCAGATCTGAACACATTCCAACGTCACAAAACTGGCTCCAAATAGCCATAAAAGAACCCCTCAGAAAGGATTTTATGGCCCGCAGGGACCAAGGAAACTGACCATCTTTGACCTCCCTCAGCACCACCACTGCTGCAGCAGGACAGATGTTTAACAGACTCGTCTTTCTTAAGGAGCAAGGTCCCATGAGAAGATGAACAGAGCAGACTTCAGCAGGGACCTTGCCGTGACCTCAGATTGGAATGTCTTTCTTAAACCCCAGAAACTTTACACACCAACACACTTTACATATCAAACCACATTAATTCTGCACATTCTGCAGAGAACGACTCAAACAGAACAATGCTCAGTGGACTCATAATCAAACATTGTTCCACTACCTAATCCTATATTCTAGCTATGTAGGTGTCTATTATACTAGATAGCATACAAGTCATGCAAATGTTGTTACTTTAGATGGATGAATGAAAGTGTGTCTTGTTTGATATCAGTGAGATCATATATTCTTAATTCTTAAGATGGCTTGAGTGAAATCTGTGTAAAATGCTTTGTATGATTATAATAATCTATAATGTTAAACTGTGGTCTCTTGTTCTCTGCTAGTGTTGGAGAGCAAGCAGATCATAGATACCGCCTGATTTACGATAAGAAGAAACGAGGTCCACCTCCTAAAATGATGCCATTGTCCAATTGGCCAGAATTCTCCAAAAGAGGTTGGACTAACTTTAAGTTAAAGACCCGAACAAAGCAGTTCAGTTCAGTTCAGAGAGCAGTTCAGTTTTTTTCGGTTTGCAGTTCGGTTTTGAGTCGGTTCTGTGTTAAATTAAGTTGTGCCTCTCTCTATTGAACAAACAGCCAGAGAGTGTTCATGTTCGTACGCTTCTACATCGACCAGACCAAGTTAGACCAAGCCAGCAGACAAATAACCCATCAAGATCGGGGTTAAAACAGCTCATTCAAGCCACCTTACTCGTCTTACTTTCCTTTCTTCCTTTATTTTCTTTTTCGTAAAAGTCTCGGTTCTAAGTTAAGTTTTGCTGCAAAGTTGCGTTTAACGTTTCGGCTGCAAAACCCGCTTCCAACTTCAAAGACTTTCATTCATCCGCGCCAACACACCACGTGACTGGCCGTCCAACTTCCATACAGACAAAGACAACCAGCCACGCGGACCCAGCCGCGAAACCCCTCTGACGAAGCACCTCAAATAGGGAATTCCCTGGCCTAAGCAACGCAAAGGACAAGCAAGTAACCTCCAGACTCGAGCTGAACTGGTGTTTTTTCATTTAAATTGAATAACCTGTCTAAGAAACGAAGGTTTAAATTAATGCTTGGTGGTTCGTTCAGGTTTATGTCTTACAAAGTGCATCTCACTCTGAAAACTCACTCTTTCTCTCTCTTCCTCTGCGCCTTGAATGAATGTGTGTGTGTGATTGGGTTTAGACATTAGTTTTATGTGTTTAGAATAGTTAATAAAGTCGTCCATATATTTGAAAAGATATTTGTCTTGTGTTGTGCTTACACATTTAATGTCTTGTACTGTCGATCTAAAGTTACCTTGTTAATACATAGTGTTTCACTATAGATTGGATATTGATATCTGTTGCCAAGGTTAAAATTACGGCCCGTTCAAATGAACTCTAAACGAGTCATTTGCTCGGTTCCATAGTGATTCGGTCAATGATTCATTGCAAATCGATGAATCATTCCCTTTGAGCTAAATTGGCCTTCCGGCCCCCTTTAATACATTTGATGTATATTATTATTATTATGTAGGTTCGCATAATCAAACGTGCATACCTATATAATTAACTCTTAATACGCATGTGCACGCCGTCGGCGTTCTCACGGGTTTGCGTTTTTAAAGTTTCCGTAGAATGAACTTAAGAGTTTTCTGTTAAAACGGTGTCGTGTTTGCGGCCTCTAAGTTAATAGCTAATGATCGTTGTGACGGAAGTGAATCAATTAAAACTAACTTTAGCTGGACAATAGCTTTATTCTAGATCTGTCATAAACCCAAAACTATCTATGTTACTTTGATTTCCTATTATCACTGTAAAGCAGCTTTAGAACAATCTACATTGTTAAAAGCACAATATAAATGAAAAATAACTTGACTTACATGCATATGTGTTCATGTTTTATAAACAAAAAACAAACAGTAAATGAAGCAATACAAAATAAGTAGGCAAAAACTGTATGTGACGGTTAGAAGTATGTCTGAAAGAGGAAAATACCCGGATGACCTTCTTCCAGCGATATTCTGAGGTGTATATGATGTACACTCTACTATCCCATGAGACCACAGGAGAGGATTTATGAATGGCAGTGAAGCGATGCGACTGACGCCCTAACATAGACTGATATAGACTGACAGGCGTCAAGATGCAAATAAGGGAAAGAGTTGGAAAAATACAAAAATATAGAGGAAGTAAAATATGAAATAGGGTCTTTTTAGAGAAATACACAAATATAGAGGAAGTAAAATATGAAATAGGGCTTTTTAGAGAAATAAACAAATGATGTGAAGAGCTGAATGAGGGATGAGAGCAGATATAATAATCACGTAGTTTAAATCTGCAGACAGAAACATCAGACTCAGGACAGAAACACACGACCTCTAAAGTAAGAACATGTTCATTCTTCAAACACAATTACACTTTCAGATGTTAATATTGTCTCAATGATTGTGAATCAAGGGTAACACTTTATTTTACAACCCGCAAACAACTGCGTAAGTAAACCGAAATTACGGTGTACGTTTCTGTAATTATAGCGTACTTCCGTGTAGGTATAAGGGAACAATATGTTAAGTTTGGGGTAATAAAGGGGTAACAAGCAGATATACAACCTGCAAATAACTTCGTAAGTAAACTGAAATTACGGTGTACGTTTCTGTAAATATAGTGTACCTCCGTGTAGGTATAAGGTAATAAAGGGGTAACAAGCAATGCAAGCAAATTGTTTATAATGTAATTATTTTAACAGGTACCTATTATGTTAATATATTCCAGGCAAAAATTGTACGTCTGTTGTATATAAAAGTTATCATCACATTTCTGGCAAAATATGTTCTTGTGCAATTTTACATTTAATTTTGGCATCTGTGGGTTGATTTAACATTAATTAATCTAGTAAGAAAAGCCAATAAATTCATTTTTTATCATACTGTGCTTACATACAGCCATACACGTTTCATTTTCAACACACAGATGTCAAAATTACCCTGTAAACACAAGAACATATTTTGCCAGAAATGTGATGATAACTTTTATATACAAAAGATGTACAATTTTTGCCTGGAATATATTAACATAATAGGTACCTGTTAGTTTTAAAATAATTACATTATAAATAATTTGCTTGTATATCTGCTTGTTACCCCTTTATTAGCCTACCCAAAACTTAACATATTGTTCCCTTATACCTACACGGAGGTACACTATAATTACAGAAACGTACACCGTAATTTCGATTTACTTACGAAGTTATTTGCAGGTTGTATATCTGCTTATTACCCCTTTATTACCCAAAACTTAACATATTGTTCCCCTATACCTACACGGAAGTACGCTATAATTACAGAAACGTACACCATAATTTCGGTTTACCTACGCAGTTGTTTGCGGGTCGTAAAATAAAGTGTTACCAGTTATGTTTATATGATTGTTATGTTTTTTTTTAATGTTTTTCCTCAGAAATGGACCAAACTCTACATTTCATTCTTCTTCTTATTGGTGAGTGTGTTTGTTGTTTTATTTATGGTTTATAGTTTCATCAGGTTTGACCCTGTTATGAAAAGCATTAAATCAAACGCTCTCTTTCACAGCTCTCTGCTCCATATCTGAATGTGTTCAGCGTCAGTATCACTTTATAAACGTGAACAAGAACTGGACTGAAGCTCAGAGACACTGCAGAGAGAATTACACAGATCTGGCCACCGTTGACAACATGAATGACATGAACGAGCTGAAGAAGAGTGTGAATGATGGAGGTCTTCAGCATATCTGGATTGGGCTGCAGAGGAAGAGTGTTGATAAATGGCAGTGGTCTTCAGGAGAACCTGCGCTCTATCTGAACTGGGGATCTGGACAACCTGATGGCAGAGATGAGTGTGCTGGGATGAGAAATGGACAATGGAATGATTGGTCATGTAGTAACAGTCTGACTTTCATCTGCAGTTCATCTAACAACAGTAAGTGCAACTCCATACAATCACAATAAACATTCCTTTCTAAATAGATCCACCATATATTGTACAACATTTTAATGCAATATTAAATGCTGCTACTTTTTTAATGTGGTCATAATATAGAGACAAACCAATATTGGACTGGAAAAAATATTTTAATTAATGCATGTTGATCTTTTGTTGTTAATAACTTTGAGAATCTGCCATTAGAGAACCTAGAGGTTTTTTTTTTTTTTTTTTTTAGTAAAATTTATACTGTAAATTATATATCAAACCATTGTTTTGGCCTACATAAAATGTAATTAATATATATTCCAGACAATCATGTAAGGAAACATAATGGAGAAATGAATGGATTGAAAATCATCAATATATTCAGAAATGTTACTTAATGTTTTTTCAACAAAACCTTTATACTGTGAATATTATTATCAGCTGTAGAATCTCTTCTTTGAATGAAAGACTGTTTCTGATGCTTCCATCACTGCTCTTATTCACATTAAACACCATAAACCGACATAAGAATAATAAACTGATTCATGAAATCAAATCTGTTTCCATTTGTTTTTCTTAAAGCGAACACAGGACTCGTTTATGTCAATGAGACGAAGAACTGGAGAGACGCTCAGAGTTTCTGCAGAGAGAATCACATTGATCTGGTCAGTGTGAGGAACCAGAATGAGAGTCAACAGATTCAGAAGATCATCGATGATAGTCACATATCTAATGATGTCTGGATCGGTCTGTTCAGAGACTCATGGCAGTGGTCAGATCAGAGTAACTCCTCTTTCAGATACTGGAATACTGGTGAACCTAATAATGGTGGAGGTGATAACTGTGCAAAGATCGGACCAAACGCTCTGAGACAATGGTATGACGAACCCTGCAACCACCAATATCATTTTGTGTGTCATGAAGGTGAGCAGATCCTCACAAACACACAAAATCCATCCATCACCTCCAGATATCTTAAAGTTCACGCTACATGTCTGACGTGACAAATTCCTCCACAGTGTTTGTTCTGCATGTTGTTTTTGATCAGTCTCTCTCTAGTTTTTGCTTGTGGTTTGTTTTGTGTCCAGATAAACTGATTCTGATCACTGAGAATCTGACGTGGACTGAAGCTATGAGATACTGCAGACAGAATTATACGGATCTGGTCTCGGTTCATTCAGTCGAGATGCAGAATAAGGTGATGAATGTGGTTAAATGTGCGTCTACTGAGGCGGTGTGGTTGGGTTTACACAACTACTGCAGCATGAACATGTGGCTCTGGTTGAGCGGAGAGATCGTGTGCTATCAGAACTGGGCTCCAGGGAACGGAACGACACCGGAAAACTGCAGCCTTGAGAAGAGAAAAGGAGCAGTTCAGTCTGGAGGAGATCAGCGCTGGATCAGCCGTCCTGAGACTCACAAACTCAACTTCATCTGCAGCAGATATTAGGAGTCAGAAGACCTGAATGTGTGTGTGTTTACTTACATTCACTGTTTTCATTATTTCTTATTTACTTTCATAGGTTTGATTTGTTCTTCTAGTAATTTCTAAAAGTCTCTGTTTTATTTCTCTATGTTAATTGTCATGAAATAATGTGATTTTATCAAAGTTTTCTAACACAATATTATTCTTTAAATGTCTAAAAAATATACACAATATATGTGTTTTAAGAATCTCTTTTGCATATCTGTTGTGGTTGTGTCTATGTTTTTTACTAATCCAATCTGTAGAAATTTGCACTGCATTGTTTAGAATTTACTGATATGAAAATAAACCAATGTTGCTTGAAAAACATTATACAAGCACAAACAAAATAAGGTCGCAATCGTGTTTTTTATTTTATTTTTATTAATATGTCCATATTAGGGACTTCTTGGAACTTCATAGGTCATAATTGTATGAATCCGTTTCTGGGAGAGATTACCCTCCAGCGTGAAGTTAGAATAAAACATACCGTTCATTTAATTTCATTTAGAATTTTTAAAAAGTGTATATATATATATTTTTTTTTTTTTCTGAAAATGGTGAATATTTTCATTTGAGAAGACCCTTAATCGTCAGCTGGGTGTTTGGAGCCCTTTGAAGCCCTAAATATGGATTTCCCAGATAGCAGACCAACATTGAATCAATGTTAATGTATTAACCAAAAGATCATTGAATCAATGTTGAAATTTAACATTGATTTTTCATCAGGTTTGCACCCTGAAATAATGTTATTTCAACGATGAAAAATCAATCAATATGGTCATAAAATCAATATTATTTCAACCATAATTAAATCAGTTATTTAACATTGAATCAACATAGAAACAATATAAAATCAACCTTGCTTTATGTACAGCGAGATTCTATGCTAGTTTATTAGGCTTGTACTATGCTTGAATTTTTAAATGACTCCTTTCAGACAGAGACCATTAAATGTTTTTTAATCAAAATGTCATTACATCCGTCAGTTTACAAGCAAATGTATTTATTTATGGTCCCAAAACGGAAAAGGAAATATCACATTCAGTAACAAACAAGGCATTTTGAGACTAAGACAAAAACAGTGCAGTACTAGGCCTACGGTAAGAAATAATGAAACATTAATCTGATAAATAGTTCAAGTTCAATTTTATTTAGCACATTTACAACTGACCAAATTGCTTTACAGAAGAACCTTAAAAATATAGCATGCATTAAAAAATAAAACAAGATATAACATGCATTATCAATGCAATAGTTAGCTATTATTGGAATACAAAAAGGATATTTGCCGTCGTCTCCCATTCACGTGATGAGCTCCCGCGTCTTTGCGCCTTTTTTGACAAATTCTACTTTCACCCTAGAATGAAAATTAACAATTTACCCACTGTTGGTTTTACCCGATGACGTTTGTTAAAAGACAAATTGAAATTCAATATATTATTAGGGAAAATCCTGGCCGTTGGTTTGTGCACGGCGCGCGTTCATGTGACTAATACATTTAACGTCGCAGTTCATTCCGACTCACACAGGAAAAGCAAACAAGTTGTCAAAAAAATATAGATAAATAAAAATGAGAAATGAAATTGAGATTTAAGATTAACTTACCTCAAAAAACACTGTCGTTGCCCGATTCCGAATGCTGTGTCTGTCTGTCGCGCTTGATATGCCGCGCTTTCTGATTGGCTGTTGGCAACCAATGTTAGGATTGTCTAGGCAACCAGTGGAGAAATTTAAGCTGACCAAAAATCAACATTGATTCAATGTTTGTCTTTTCAACACTGAAAAACATTGAATTATTCAACATAGATTCAATATTATTTTAACATTGAATTTTCAACATTGTTCCAATATTATTTTAGCATTGATTTTTCAACATTGATCCAATATTATTTAGCATTGAATTTTCAACCTCAACCAAAATGATGATTCTGATGGAATTTCAACATTTAATCAATGTCACCTGGCTATGGGTTTGAACCATCAAAAATGGCTCAGGTCAATGCCTGTAACGATGAGGCAGGAATGAAGCTGAGAGAGAATCCAAATGCAAGCACTACTTTAATGAAACAAACAGGTAATCCAGGGCGAACAACAGAACATGGAACTCAGAACAGCAAAACAGCTACAACGACCGACAAACCACAACTGAAACACAGAGGTATAAATACACAAGCAGACAAGCTAAACAAGATAACAAGGGGGCGTGGTTAATCCGAGACACCTGGGGAGACTAATAAACAAGACAAGGAACACCTGTGGACAATGAGCAAACAATTAACAAATGACTAGACACATGGCAGGTTCAAACCTTGAAATTACACACTCTGGTACAGTAGGTCTGTGTTTCCCAACCCTGCTCCTGGAGTACTCCCAACACTGCACGTTTTCTTTGTCTCCCTAATCAACAAACCTGATTCAACTCATCAGCTCATTAAGCCATGTGATAATGAGCTGATGAGTTGAATAAGGTGTGTTTCATTAGGGAGACAAAGAAAACGTGTAGTGTTGGGGGTACTCCAGGAGCAGGGTTGGGAACCACTGCAGTAGGTGGTGGTATGCACCTGAACAAAGATGGTTGCGACCCGCCATAAATCCTAGAGAAGAAGAAGAAGGTTCACATGACAAACAGGGAATCACGTGACAGACAAGACAAAACCCACACCGTGACAGCGCCATTCACTTGGAAAAAAACAATCTTTTAATGTTTTTCCTCCAAAACTAACTTCTCTTCTGCTGAGGCAAGAAGGTTATATACTAGTGGTGGGCAGATCGAGGCTTCGTGAAGCAATGAAACAGGTGAACCAAATGGTCCATATTGTTTCGAGGCTTCAAATCAATCCGACACCCGTCTCAACGGTGACACCTAGTGGTCACTTGCAGGTGTTGATCTGAAGCAAACTTGATTAGACATTATCAATGGAGCGCAGATATTGTGAGTCACCATGGCAACAGCGCCAGACAAAAAGAGGTGTTGGGTTTAATTAATTACCAAATAATCTAAATATTGTAATTTAATTAAAGGAATTACTCTTAATTCTTCTGTAATTTAAAATAAAATATTATGCAATTACATTAAATAGGCTACTGCATAGACTATAGACAAATTCAGTATAAAACAATAGTGGATTTAACATACATTTTTAAAAGGTATATTTTTTATGTAACCTTCTCCTTCTACACACTTTGATCAATTCAAGAATAATTCATGCAATTGTATATTGTTAATTTGAAAGCATTAAAAGTGCAGTTTCTTGTCTCTCCTTGTATTGTTCAAGTGGTTGAGGTTGATATAGGATTTAGTAATTAGTAATATGTAGACCAATACTTTCTAAAGATAGTAATTATTACATAAATCTAATTACACTCTTGAAGATGTCATTTGTAGTTAATAATTCATAAATATTTTAGAGTAACTTACCCAACTGTTATAATATCAGAGGCGATACTGGAAGAATGTTATTCAACCTAAAGTAGGCTACTATTACTTTGATACATTTTTACTTAAGTACAAGTAAAAGTACCAGTCTAAAAATCTACTCAAGTAAAACTAGCTAATTTAAAATGTGAGTAAAAGTTGCTGTGTAACTTGTTTAACAGCGAGGTGTGTTCTCCCATGTAGGGTTGGGTTGGGTTGGGTTGGGGGTGGGGGGGACTCTCCCATGTAGGGTTATAACGTATGAGAGTTTCACAGTATGATAACTGTCTCAGAAAATATCACGGTTTATGGTATTAAACAATTATTAAATATATAAACTGCATTATTAAATTAAGGCTATTATTATCATCAGTTAAAATGACAGTTAAATAAATTAAAGATTTGTTCAATAAAGCATATCTAATCAACTAATTTCAATAATTTATTATGAATTAGATTAACATCTTATTTTTTATCATTAATAACTTATTAAATTATGTTTAAAAATAATTGAGTTTCAAAAACGGTGGTAATCAAATGAAAGTTTAGCAAACGTTTTAATACTTTTATTTTTTTGCAAAGTGCTGCAAAACAGATTTAGTCAATTAAACCATGGGCAAACAATATATATTCCTTAAAGAATGTGTAAATACATTTTAGTATTATTGTTGGTGTTTAAACACCACTTCCTCTTTAAAAAAGGGGAGGAGACCGCAAGAAACTCTGGGTTTACTGAAGAAAACCTGCTCCAGACCAGGTTAGGTTCACAGAGTAAGTTACCATGGTAACTGACTCTGAGTATAAGTTACCTCTCTTTCAGAAACGGGCTTGACTTACTCTGCTTTCTCAGGTTTGACTTACCTCCCTTTCTGAAACGGAAAACCCAGAGTTTCCCTCATTTCAGGGTTAACATACTCAAAGTTTTCACTTAACCTCCTTTCTGAAACAGGCCCCTGATGTTGACATTTCTGGCTCTGAATAAAAATGAAAACAGCAATTAGTAACAAATGCTAAACTGACGGCATATATGAAGTATGTATTACATGAATCAGATTACATAACATAACACAGACTGAAACTGCTCACCAGGATTTGTGTTTGAACGCATCAGTGAAGCACACTCCAGTGTCATGTGCTTTTCAGCGTCCTGGGCTTTGGCAGCATTTCCAAATGCCATATTTTTGAACCTTGGGTCAAGCAGTGTCAGTAGCAGGCCTACAGGGGGAATGCCATCCTCTGCACCCTGCAGAATGGCAGGATGAGTGCTCCTCTAATGGCGCATCATGGATGATGTATTGTTGCAGTAGGCGAGCTGCCGATCACAATACACACATCTCACTTTATTTGGGGTTTCTAAATGGAAATACTCCCACACCGCAGATGTACGACATCTCTTCTGGGGAGCCTCCATTTTATCTATCTATCCAAATCTATCTAGATATGTATCTCTAATCTATCGATGTAATTAGATATATGTATCTCTAATCTATCTATGTAATTAAATATGTATATATAATATGTATCTATAATCTATCTGTATTTAGATATGTATCTATAATCTATGTATCTATAATATATCTATGTATTTATATATGTAGCCTATCTTTAATCTATCTATAATCTAGCTGTCTATATATATTATATTTATATCTGAATCTATTAATGTGTCACTATATACTATATACTCTGTGTCTCTAGCCTATCAGTCAATGTGTTGTGTAAATTTAAATGTAAGCCTAAATATAACTAAACAAATCGCACTATAAATGTCACTATATCACCAAAAATCCGCTATCTCAAAATCAAACTCCTCTCACAAAAACCCACGAGGTCAATATGCGTTAATTTCACTTTTATACAGATGTGCGATTGTGTGGTCTGTTTCCGACCGTGTGTCAATCAAACGCTGATTCGGCGGATCACACCTGATGAAACTCTTGTTGTTTTGGTGAAACACTTCGAGGCTTCGTTTGGCTATAGTCACGTGACATGGGTGTTTTGAATCACGCTTCGAATCAGTGTTTCGAAACATCTGCGCTTCGGGATCTCGCAAAGCTTCGGAACGACTGTTTCGCTTCAGCCATCCCTATTATATACATATTAGACGGCTTTGGTGTGAGTAAGTAATCAGGAATTTTCATTTTTGGATGCACTAAAAAAAAGTTATATGTTGGCTTTAATTAACCTTTTTATGGCGACAGGTTCCACATAACTGGGTTACGTTAAACAAACATAATTTGTTCATGTAACTTCAACATCATGGAATTAAGCAATTTTAAGACCCAATTAATGTACAGAGAATTTTACTGTAATTTTTTTTTATTGATTTGATCATCTTGATTTCATTGAAAAGGCTAAAAATTGTATGCTCTACATTGCCAGTGCTGCTATAATCCATAAGGTAAACTTACTCAGAAATTGGGTTCTATATGAGTTCAGTGATTCAGGTCAAATGATTGTGAAATAATGATTGTTAAAACAAAACCAACACCATCAGACCACCTTTTCTATTTGTTCATCTGGCTGTTATATATTTTGTAGAGTGAGATTTAAAAGTTTTATGTGAATATGTATGACGGTAGCCTGGCTGCCAGCCCGAACCCCGCCCACAACAATTTTTGGTCGGGAAGTTCGGTCTGGACTCGATCCGTTGAGGAGCTATTATGCCCGATCAAAAATTGTTCGGACCAATCAAATTGTCAGGGCGGGCTTTATACGATGATGGACAGATGAGCAACCATAGACATCATATGAGCAACGGTAACGTAACCATCCACGTCATCAGAGCGCTTGGGTTGAATTCATGGCTGCCGCTGGAGAATTGAGTTGTGTATATTCCGCTATCGCGTGTGTTATAGAAGATATAGACAGCGCATTCATTTTAGAAGAGGAACAGAGAACCGTGATCAAGGCATTTGTGAATGGAAAAGATGTGTTTGCCGTCCTTCCTACGGGATTCGGAAAAAGTTTAATCTATCAAGTTTAATCTCTCTCTCAACATACGTCACTTACTCCGTTGCTCTGATTGGTTGTAGGTTTATCCAATTGAGTGCAGAGGTTTTTTATTTCCTGGTTCGGTTGACACACGCCCCATAATCACAGCCCAATGGAGCAGTTTCAGACTCACATTCTAGAATATGAGTATGACGAAGTCAGGCTAGTATGACAGTCTAATGCAGTTCAAATGCTTAAAAAGTAGTAAAGATGAATCTGCTGTTTGTGCATGTGGATCCAGCTGTGATGCGCTTGACTGAACTCACTCAGTAAATATCAATCTTTAATACTGTATCTCTCTCAAGTTATTACAGGAACAGATCCAAATTCAATCTTTATTCAAGGCTATTAATCTCCTTTCTCACTACAAAAACTGTCAAATTAAAGTAAAATGTCCTAGTTTCAATCAAGTTAATAAAACTTTAACAGAATTTTTCCTAAAATTTATTATTATTATTAAGTTTTTCCTGGATTAATTCAAATGACTGGCAGCAACAGCACATAAACCCTAACAACATATCTCTCAAGATCTTTGCATCTTCACTTGTTACAATCCAGTTTGACTTTATTTCATTTCATACAAAAGTACTTATTAAGAATTAACAGACGTTTAGAGAAATACTAGGGCAATAAATAGGACGGCTTGATCAGTATCAGCTGACACTGATGATGAATCAGAGGTGATCAGAGGCCACGGACACACACACACACACACACACACACACACACACACACACACACACACACACACACACACACACACACACACACACACACACACACACACACACACACACACACACACACACACAGAGAGAGAGAAAAGAGACTGTGAATTCATGAACCATGACAGGTTCCTTTCTGAAGTTGATTTCTTACAGAACACACTCACAAAACCACCCTGGCAAAAACCCTTTAACATTGATATGTATTTGTTAAAATTGTAGATTATCCTTTGAAAAGTGTAATACAGTATTTGATTTTGGGGTAATTTGGAAAACTACCGTACACATGCAGTGTTTTCACCGATTGCCCTGGCATTGTGTGAGGAACTGTGTGGAGTTTCGCAATTTTCGCGCAAAGAAGAAAGCGACATGGTAAACGATAATGGATGGCATACAGCAGATCTTGTCCTTGCTTCTCGGCATGTTTATCACAAGAAGACAAGCGCCGACATTAGGCATTTCTCAATTCTAAGTAGCCTTCGCAAAGTTCTCAGGAGAAGCACTCCAGACGACGCGTAATTCTCCAAATGGAACAGCGCGTTCTTGAAAGCGTCACTCAGCTCGCTCTGCTACTCCAGTTATCTCTGTATGTAGCTACATTTTAGGCAACAATAAAACGAAATATGTTATAAAACACCACTCTGCCTCTTTTCATTTTTATTTAAATAATTTTTAAACATAGGCACACAAATGTTGTTCAGGCGATTATATTATTCACTGCATGTATAACGTTAGCCTATTTATAACAAAATGAAATATAAAAAACAACCCTGCATCTTTTCATTTAAATTTTAAAAATATTAAACATATACCAGGCAATATGTGCATTTGTACAAATGTTGCAATAAACAATACGGTGATAATCTTGTAATAAAATAAAAAAATGACAACAATCTCTTTGTTAAATTTCAGTTTTATCGATAACAGCCATTACAAAAGTATAAGTAAAAGGTAACGTTACAAGAAGCTATACAAGAAGAAATAAAGTAAACAATTTTGTAAAATATACAAATTCAGCGCTAGTCTAACGTTACAACGGAAAAGTTAAATAGCCTAAATATATGAAACTTCACTTAGCCCTCAGCCAAAACGATTGACCAGGGAACGAATTATAGATTTACGAGACCAAAGATCGCCCGTTATATATACACAAGACGAATTACCACTACAGAGTCAGCGGCAAACGTAAGAACGACTAGCCGAGGAAAGGCTGTTCCAGGGGGGAACATGAGCGCCGGTGATCGCCTGGAATGGATCTCATAACCTGGATCAAATTAGTATAAATCTTTATAAATAAACCAGAGATTTGAGCTTTAAACAACTTCATTAAAAGTCTTAAAAAAATGATTAAAACTACATTTCGTGACACAATAACAGTAGTATTATATTCCAACTGTATATTAAAAAATGGCGCTTCTAATGTTGTCATTCCCCTTGTAGCACGCGCAAGTGACGATACTCTGTCAACCAATCAGCATTCTGCAGTGAGTCTATGCTCCACCCATTAGTACCGTACCACTGTGCTGGGTACCCCAACGGAAGGGTACCCAAAAAGTGGTACGGTACGGTACGGTTCGGCTTTTTGGTACCATTCACAATTTTTGACAATGGAAACGCAAATAATTGCGTACCGTACCGACTGTACCGTACCGTACCGCTCAGTGGAAACAAGCCATTAGATCCTGCGTCCGTTCCTGCTTCAACCAGCCTGTGACAGTCATGTGCTGACCGTGACCATTTTAACAACTTTTTTATAAAAATAGAGAAAAAAAGAATACAAGCAGTCAGGTGTAAAGACTTTATTTATGTTATACTCCTGGACCCTAGAACTGGGACATAACAATGTATTTATACTCATCTCTGCAAATGATTAAGACTCAATGAAATATGACTCGAACAAAAACACTCACTGTTTCTCCTGTTTCACGTCAGAGATGTAAATATTGTCCCCCCTGAACGTCTAAATGTGGAGATAAACAAATGAGTGATGAGGATGTTTACATGCAAATGTGTTCATGTTTTATAAACAAAACAACAGTAAACAGCAGGAGTATGAAACACAACAAAATAAGAATTTTTACAAAAAGTAATGTTTTAAGTTTATTTTCTATAATATTTAAAGTTTCATTATCATGTGTCGAACGAGAATGTAACCCTTCAGTGTTTTTGAGTTCTGTATTATAAATGTTAAGGCCAGACAAGTACTTAGTTGAGGATTGGTTTTGTAGGGAAGGACTACACGCCTGCGCACATATAATCAAACGTGCATACCTATATAATTAACTCTTAATACGCATGTGCACGCCGTCGGCGTTCTCACGGATTTGCGTTTTTAAAGTTTCCGTAGAATGAACTTAAGAGTTTTCTGTTAAAACGGTGTCGTGTTTGCGGCCTCTAAGTTAATAGCTAATGATCGTTGTGACGGAAGTGAATCAATTAAAACTAACTTTAGCTGGACAATAGCTTTATTCTAGATCTGTCATAAACCCAAAACTATCTATGTTACTTTGATTTCCTATTATCACTGTAAAGCAGCTTTAGAACAATCTACATTGTTAAAAGCGCTATATAAATGAAAATGACTTGACTTACATGCAGATGTGTTCATGTTTTATAAACAAAAAACAAACAGTAAATGAAGCAATACAAAATAAGTAGGCAAAAACTGTATGTGACGGTAGAAGTATGTCTGAAAGAGGAAAATACCCGGATGACCTTCTTCCAGCGATATTCTGAGGTGTATATGATGTACACTCTACTATCCCATGAGACCACAGGAGAGGATTTATGAATGGCAGTGAAGCGATGCGACTGACGCCCTAACATAGACTGATATAGACTGACAGGCGTCAAGATGCAAATAAGGGAAAGAGTTGGAAAAATACAAAAATATAGAGGAAGTAAAATATGAAATAGGGTTTTTTAGAGAAATACACAAATATAGAGGAAGTAAAATATGAAATAGGGCTTTTTAGAGAAATAAACAAATGATGTGAAGAGCTGAATGAGGGATTAGAGCAGATATAATAATCACGTAGTTTAAATCTGCAGACAGAAACATCAGACTCAGGACAGAAACACACGACCTCTAAAGTAAGAACATGTTCATTCTTCAAACACAATTACACTTTCAGATGTTAATATTGTCTCAATGATTGTGAATCAAGGGTAACACTTTATTTTACAACCCGCAAACAACTGCGTAAGTAAACCGAAATTACGGTGTACGTTTCTGTAATTATAGCGTACTTCCGTGTAGGTATAGGGGAACAATTTGTTAAGTTTGGGGTAATAAAGGGGTAACAAGCAGATATACAACCTGCAAATAACTTCGTAAGTAAACTGAAACTACGGTGTACGTTTCTGTACCTCCGTGTAGGTATAAGGTAATAAAGGGGTAACAAGCTATGCAAGCAAATTATTTATAATGTAATTATTTTAACAGGTACCTATTATGTTAATATATTCCAGGCAAAAATTGTACGTCTGTTGTATAGAAAAGTTATCATCACATTTCTGGCAAAATATGTTCTTGTGCAATTTTACATTTAATTTTGGCATCTGTGGGTTGATTTAACATTAATTAATCTAGTAAGAAAAGCCAATAAATTAATTTTTTATCATACTGTGCTTACATACAGCCATACACGTTTCATTTTCAACCCACAGATGTCAAAATTACCCTGTAAAATTGCACAAGAACATATTTTGCCAGAAATGTGATGATAACTTTTATATACAACAGATGTACAATTTTTGCCTGGAATATATTAACATAATAGGTACCTGTTAGTTTTAAAATAATTACATTATAAATAATTTGCTTGTATATCTGCTTGTTACCCCTTTATTAGCCTACCCAAAACTTAACATATTGTTCCCTTATACCTACACGGAGGTACACTATAATTTCAGAAACGTACACCGTAATTTCGATTTACTTACGAAGTTATTTGCAGGTTGTATACTATCTGCTTATTACCCCTTTATTACCCAAAACTTAACATATTGTTCCCTTATACCTACACGGAAGTACGCTATAATTACAGAAACGTACACCATAATTTCGGTTTACTTACGCAGTTGTTTGCGGGTCGTAAAATAAAGTGTTACCAGTTATGTTTATATGATTATGTTATGTTTTTTTTTAATGTTTTTCCTCAGAAATGGACCAAACTCTACATTTCATTCTTCTTCTTATTGGTGAGTGTGTTTGTTGTTTTATTTATGGTTTATAGTTTCATCAGGTTTGACCCTGTTATGAAAAGCATTAAATCAAACGCTCTCTTTCACAGCTCTCTGCTCCGTATCTGAATGTGTTCAGCGTCAGTATCACTTTATAAACGTGTTGAAGAACTGGACTGAAGCTCAGAGAAACTGCAGAGAGAAATACACAGATCTGGCCACCGTTGACAACATGAACGACATGAACGAGCTGAAGAAGAGTGTGAATGATGGAGGTGTTCAGATTATCTGGATTGGGCTGAAGAGGACGAGTGTTGATAAATGGCAGTGGTCTTCAGGAGAACCTGCGCTCTATCTGAACTGGGCTGATGGACAACCTGATAAACAACCTAATGGTGGAGTTGAGGAGTGTGCTATGATGAGAAAAGGAGAATGGCATGATTGGTCATGTAGTAACAGTCTGACTTTCATCTGTAATTCATCTAACAACAGTAAGTGCAGCTCCATACAATCACAATAAACATTCCTTTCTAAATAGATCCACCATATATTGTACAACATTTTAATGCAATATTAAATGCTGCTACTTTTTTAATGTGGTCATAATATAGAGACAAACCAATATTGGACTGGAAAAAATATTTTAATTAATGCATGTTGATCTTTTGTTGTTAATAACTTTGAGAATCTGCCATTAGAGAACCTAGAGTTTTTTTTTTTTTTTTTTTTAGTAAAATTTATACTGTAAATTATATATCAAACCATTGTTTTGGCCTACATAAATTGTAATTAATATATATTCCAGACAATCATGTAAGGAAACATAATGGAGAAATGAATGGATTGAAAATCATCAATATATTCAGAAATGTTACTTTATGTTTTTTCAACAAAACCTTTATACTGTGAATATTATTATCAGCTGTAGAATCTCTTCTTTGAATGAAAGACTGTTTCTGATGCTTCCATCACTGCTCTTATTCACATTAAACACCATAAACCGACATAAGAATAATAAACTGATGTAACGGATCACAGAGACGGATGTAAATGCAAAAGACTCTTTATTCAGGTGTACACAGACACGTAGGTCAGACACAAAACACAGGTAGTCTCTCCACAGGTGCAGGTCGAGCGATCAGCGTTCGATGGAAGGTGACACAGGGACCTCGGTGAGCGACTGGTGTAGGTGATGTCCCGTGATGACCCAGTGCAGTGCTTGGTATCCAGTGAAAGTGAAGAATCCAGATGAGACGAATGCACAAGGAATACACGATCCAACACGAACACGATCCAACACGAACACGATCCAACACGAACACGATCCAACACGAACACAGGAACACACAGGGGAAACCACAACGATCTGACAAACATGAGACACAGTTACTGAACTTATAAAGGGACAAACGGATTGAAACCAGCTGGCGCTGCTGATCAGCAGTGATCAGTGACCACGCCCACAGACACACACACACACAAACAACTGCACACGAGACGAGAGAGAGACAGTGAATTCATGAACCGTGACAGTACCCTCTCCCCTAGGAACGCCTCCTGGTGTTCCCTGATAGCCTTACCTGTCGATTGTAATCATCGATAAGGGAGTGATCCAGAATGTCTCTAGCAGGAACCCAACTTCTCTCCTCCGGACCGTAACCCTCCCAGTCCACCAGGTACTGAAATCCGCGTCCCCTCCTTCTCGAGTCCAGAATACGATTAACCGAATACGTTGGTTCCCCATCTACGAGAGCGCGGCGGGGGGGGGGGACCGGGGCCGGCGGATTAATTTGTGAATGAAACACGGGTTTGATCTTTGATACATGGAAGGCGGGATGAATTCTCCTGTACGCAGGAGGAAGTTTGAGGCGGACTGCCACCGGACTAATGATCTTGGTGACAGGGAACGGGCCGATAAATTTGGGAGCAAGCTTATTAGATACGGATCGGAGAGGAATGTTCTTAGTAGAAAGCCACACTTTTTGACCCACGACGTATACGGGAGGCTTCGACCGGTGGCGATCGGCCTTAGCCTTGGTGCGTGCCCCCACTTGGAGAAGAGTCTCACGGGCTCTTTTCCAAGTGTGAAGGCACCTCTGGACGAAGGCGTGAGCAGAGGGGACCGCGACCTCGGATTCCGTACTAGCAAAAACTGGTGGCTGGTAACCTAGACTACCTTCAAACGGAGTGAGGCCCGTGGCTGACACTGGCAACGAATTGTGGGCGTACTCCACCATAGAGAGTTGCTGACTCCAGGAGGAAGGATTCCTGGAAACCAGACATCGCAACACTCTCTCCAAATCTTGGTTGGCCCTCTCGGTCTGACCATTGCTTTGGGGGTGAAAACCCGAAGAAAGACTGACAGTCGCCCCCAGTAATTTACAAAACTCTTGCCAAAATTTGGACACAAATTGGGGACCCCTGTCGGAGACCACGTCCGTCGGGAGGCCATGTAAGCGAAAGACGTGATCTATGACAGCTACCGCTGTCTCCTTGGCGGAGGGTAATTTAGGCAAGGGAATAAAATGGGCCGCCTTCGAGAACCGGTCCACGACAGTCAAAACGACCGTCTTGCCCTGGGAGGGCGGGAGGGCGGTAATAAAATCTAGCGCAATGTGGGACCAGGGTCTCGAAGGGACCGACAGCGGTTGGAGTAACCCATCTGGGGGCCGATTGGAAGTCTTACCAGTGGCACAGGCCGAGCAAGCCAAAACAAAACTGTGGATGTCACGAGCCATCAATGGCCACCAGAATCGTTGCTTGACCAAAAAACTGGTGCGATTGACCCCAGGATGACAAGCTACACTGGAGCAATGACCCCACCGAATGACGTCAGACCGATACCCCTCTGGCACAAATAAACGATTCGGTGGGCAATCGGGCGGAGGCGTTACCCCTTCTAAGGCCTTCATGACCTTCGATTCGACCTCCCATCTGAGAGTGGAGACCACTAATGTCTCAGGTAAAATACACTCGGGAGTAGCCGGGCGTTCGGATTGGTCAAAAATACGAGATAAAGAATCGGGTTTGATGTTTTTAGAACCCGGGCGGTACGAGAGAGAAAAGTCAAAACGTCCGAAAAAAAGTGCCCACCGAGCCTGCCTAGAATTGAGTCTTTTGGCGGTTCTAATATATTCTAGGTTCTTATGATCAGTCCAAACAATAAAAGGTACCCCTGACCCTTCTAACCAGTGACGCCATTCCTCCAGTGCCAACTTGACTGCCAATAACTCTCTGTTACCAATGTCATAATTACGTTCGGCAGGAGATAAACGATGAGAAAGAAACGCGCAAGGATGCATCTTGTCATCTGAAGGCGAGCGTTGGGAGAGAACTGCTCCTACCCCCACCTCTGACGCGTCGACCTCCACCACGAACTGACGTGTAGGATCAGGGGCAACGAGGATGGGAGCCGAACTGAAGCGGCTCTTGAGTTTGGTAAATGCAGCCTCGGCTGCATCAGACCACCTGAACGTCGTTCTGGGGGAGGTCAAGGCAGTCAGAGGTGAGGCTAGTTGGCTGAAGTTGCGAATAAAACGCCGATAAAAATTGGCAAACCCCAGAAACCTCTGTAGGGCCTTACGGGAATCTGGACTGGGCCAATCTATCACAGCCTTAACCTTGTCAGGATCCATACGCATTCCCTCAGATGAGACGATGTACCCTAGGAAAGGGACAGACTGTGCATGAAAAACGCATTTCTCCGCCTTGACAAAAAGCCCATTCTCTAGCAACCTCTGAAGCACTCGTCTGACGTGCTGAACGTGTTCCTGGAGAGACGATGAAAAAATCAAAATGTCATCCCGGTAGACATAAATGAATTGGTCAACCATATCTCTCAGCACGTCATTGACGAGTGCCTGGAAGACCGCTGGGGAGTTGGACAGCCCGAAAGGCATGACCAAATATTCAAAGTGCCCCCTAGGGGTATTGAACGCGGTCTTCCATTCATCGCCCTTCCTTATGCGAACCAAATGATAAGCGTTACGTAAATCCAATTTTGTGAAAATGGATGCTCCCTGTAACCGCTCGAAGGCTGAAGACATCAACGGCAAAGGATAAGTATTCTTTACCGTGATGTTGTTCAACCCCCGGTAATCAATACACGGTCGCAGAGATCCATCCTTCTTTCCCACAAAAAAGAACCCCGCCCCCGCTGGAGATGAGGAAGGTCTAATGAATTTGGAAGCTAGAGAATCAGAAATATATTTCTCCATAGCCTCCCTCTCTGGAACAGAAAGTGAATATAACTTGCCTTTAGGCGGAGACTGACCTGGCACTAAGTCTATGGCACAGTCATAGGGACGATGAGGAGGAAGAGAAGCAGCCCGAGACTTACTGAACACTTCCTTCAGATCCTGGTACTCCTCGGGCACGTTAGACAAATTCACCGCCTCCTCCTGAAACACAGACACAGGAACAGACGAACACGCTGATACAAGACATGACTCATGACAAGCATTACTCCACATGGAAACAGAATTGTGACCCCAATCGACTCTGGGATTGTGTTGCAGTAACCATGGGTGACCCAGCACCACGGGTGCCAGTGGAGAGTCCATGAGGAGAAATGTTATTGTCTCAGTGTGGTTGCCAGATGTTATGAGTGTGATGGGTTCAGTAGTGTGAGAGATATGGGGAAGTTGTTGTCCATTGAGAGCATTAACTGAAATCGTGTAAGTGAGCCTGGAGATGGGAAGATGAAGACGTTGAGCCAGTCCAAAGTCCAAAAAATTTCCTTCAGCTCCCGAATCCACCAAAGCCTCAGTGTCGTGCGTGTGAGTCGCCCACCTTAGTCTTACCGGGAGGAGAGTAGATGATGATGGTGATGAGGTCTTCCCAGCGGAGATCCCACCCGATAGTAGCCTCATTGTTACTACCGGGCTTGATCTTTTACCGGGCAGGCGAAGATGAAGTGGCCCGCCTTCCCACAGTACAAACAAAGTCCCTGGGATCTCCGCCGTTCTCTCTCCTCCCGGGAAAGCCGAGCTCTGCCCACCTGCATGGGTTCAGGATCGGAAGCGGGGCTGACCGTGTCCAGATTGTCGACGCGCAGGGTCTCCATGCTGCGAAACGGGTTCCTCTGCTGAAAGTGGCCCATGCGATCCAGTCGTGCGTCCACTCTTAATGCCAGTTCGATCAGTCCATTAAGGCTAGTGGGAAGGTCCAGCATATATATCTCCCTCTGGACACGATCAGCCAACCCATGCAGGAATCGGTCCCACTGCGCCTCCTCGTTCCAACGGCACTCTGCAGCCAGGGTGCGGAACTGAATGGAATATTCTGACACCGAGCCGTTACCTTGGCGGAGATCAGCGAGTAGTCTGGCCGCCTCCCTACCCGCTGCTGCCCGATCGAACACTCGTTTCATCTCCTCGGAGAGTGCCAGGAACGAGGTGCAGCATGGGTCTTGGTTCTCCCACACCGCCGTTCCCCAAAGAGCCGCCCTCCCAGACAACAGGGTAAGAACGAAGGCCACCTTGGTCTGTTCCTGGCTGAACGTCAGTGGCTGTAACGAGAAATGCAACGAACACCGAGTCAAAAAGGCCCTGCAATACTCTGGTTCACCTGCATAGCCCTCTGGCGTAGGAAGACGAGGTTCACGTTGCTGGAGCGGCTCCGGTGGAATGGGTTGAACAGGCGGTGTGGGTGGCGCAGTGGGAAGTCTGAGTTGTTGAAATTGTTGGGTGAGCTCGGACACCTGTGTCACGAGCGCTTGAATCGCCCGACCTGAATTGGCGATGCTCTCCTCTTGGGTATCCATCCTTGAAATGCTTCGAGCGGCAAATTCGTCCCAAGTCGTGGTCTCTGCTACATCCATAATGATGGTCAGATCGTTCTGTAACGGATCACAGAGACGGATGTAAATGCAAAAGACTCTTTATTCAGGTGTACACAGACACGTAGGTCAGACACAAAACACAGGTAGTCTCTCCACAGGTGCAGGTCGAGCGATCAGCGTTCGATGGAAGGTGACACAGGGACCTCGGTGAGCGACTGGTGTAGGTGATGTCCCGTGATGACCCAGTGCAGTGCTTGGTATCCAGTGAAAGTGAAGAATCCAGATGAGACGAATGCACAAGGAATACACGATCCAACACGAACACGATCCAACACGAACACGATCCAACACGAACACGATCCAACACGAACACAGGAACACACAGGGGAAACCACAACGATCTGACAAACATGAGACACAGTTACTGAACTTATAAAGGGACAAACGGATTGAAACCAGCTGGCGCTGCTGATCAGCAGTGATCAGTGACCACGCCCACAGACACACACACACACAAACAACTGCACACGAGACGAGAGAGAGACAGTGAATTCATGAACCGTGACAACTGATTCATGAAATCAAATCTGTTTCCATTTGTTTTTCTTAAAGCGAACACAGGACTCGTTTATGTCAATGAGACGAAGAACTTTCTGCAGACAGAATCACATTGATCTGGTCAGTGTGAGGAACCAGAATGAGAGTCAACAGATTCAGAAGATCATCAATGATAGTCACATATCTAATAATGTCTGGATCGGTCTGTTCAGAGACTCATGGCAGTGGTCAGATCAGAGTAACTCCTCTTTCAGACACTGGGCTTCTGGTGAACCTAATAATGGTGGAGGTGAAAACTGCACAAAGATCGGACCAAACGCTCAGAGACAATGGTATGACGACCCCTGCAACCACCAATATCCTTTTGTGTGTCATGAAGGTGAGCAGATCCTCACAAACACACACAATCCATCCATCACCTCCAGATATCTTAAAGTTCACGCTACATGTCTGACATGACAAATTCCTCCACAGTGTTTGTTCTGCATGTTGTTTTTGATCAGTCTCTCTCTAGTTTTTGCTTGTGGTTTGTTTTGTGTCCAGATAAACTGATTCTGATCACTGAGAATCTGACGTGGACTGAAGCTATGAGATACTGCAGACAGAATTATACGGATCTGGTCTCGGTTCATTCAGTCGAGATGCAGAATAAGGTGATGAATGTGGTTAAACGTGCGTCTACTGAGGCGGTGTGGTTGGGTTTACACAACTACTGCAGCATGAACATGTGGCTCTGGTTGAGCGGAGAGATCGTGTGCTATCAGAACTGGGCTCCAGGGAACGGAACGACACCGGAAAACTGCAGCCTTGAGAAGAGAAAAGGAGCAGTTCAGTCTGGAGGAGATCAGCGCTGGATCAGCCGTCCTGAGACTCACAAACTCAACTTCATCTGCAGCAGATATGAAGACTAAGAAGATGGGAATGTTTCTGTTCATTATTCATTATTTTTCTTATTTACTTTCATTTCTTTGATTTGTTCTTTAGCAATTTCTGAGCGATTTGTGTTTTAAAAATCTGTTTTATTTCTCTCTGTTAATTGTCATGACATAATGTAATTTTATCAAAGTTTTCTAACACCATCAATTACTAATCTTTAGATGTCTAAAATATGAACACATTATATGTATTTTAAGAATCTCTTTGCATATCTGGTTTGTTTGTGTCTTTATGTTTTTCTCTAATCTGTAGAAATTTGCACTGCATTGTTTATAATTTACTGATATGAAAATAAACCAATGTTGCTTGAAAAACAACATACAAGCACAAACAATATAGTCAGAATTTTTTTAATTCATTTGTCCATATAAGGGACTTCCTGGAACTTCATAGGTCATAATTGTATGAGTCCGTATACTCCGGCTTCGATTTTGAATGAAACATACCTTTTATTTAATAAAATTTTAATTTAGAATTTTTAAACAGTGTATATTATATTTTTTTCTGAAAATGGTGAATCCTTTCATTAGAGAAGACCATTATTTGCCATCTGGGTGTTTGAAGCCCTAAATATGGTCAAAAAGGGCCCAGGTTGGGCGCCATTCACTAGGAAAAAAAAATCTTTGAATGTTTTTCCTCCAAAACTTCTCATTTGCTGAGGCAAGAAGATCATATACATATTAGACGGCTTTGGTGTGAGTAAATAGTTTTTGGATGAAGTATCTTTCTTTTAAGAGAGTGTGTGGTAAAGAAGGTGATTGAGACATTTTGTCATTTTGTCATATTTGATGCCCTTGATGAGGAACTGGTGTTTTCTTACGTTCATCTAAGCCTTATTTTGGTTTGATTGAGTTTGCAGCATTGTATGATGTCCTGAGTCAAGCGATGCAACTATCAGTGGCAGCCATGCTTGAGTTTTGAAAACCTTGATACCATTGTGTGGATTAGTGGATTATGTGTGTATTGTGGTTTACTCGTCGTTGCAGACCCATGCAGGTCTGCCGATCTGGTGAATCTCATTTTGAGTGACGGACTGAGATCTTTGATGACACAGTAAGATAGACACACAAAATCCACCAGAAATCATTGGATGCACAAATTTTGTTTTAATTCAATCGGACAAAGCTTGCTGTGATCTACATGTCTTATTGTTGTGATCTTTCAAGGGTTAGGGCTAATTTGACTCCTTGTGTAAGATGGTTAAATGTAGATATTATGAAAGGGTTGTTGCCTTTATCTTAAATACACACTGGCTGAACTTTTGGCTTCAGTGAATAAATCACAATTTTCACCCTTAGTTGAATAAACTGAGCATCTGCTCTTTGCTCCCTAAACAAAATTAAATGTTAGAGCAAGTTTGCCTCACATCACATAACAAATGCAACAGAGCAAGTACAGTGACTCAGATCTGTGAGATCACGAAACGTAGCCTATTATTTTAGCAGTCTGTGACGGATCCACTCGTTCTGTCCTTCACGGCCCGGGGAAAGAAAGTGATGCTGCAACCCTTCAAAGACTTCATTCAAAGATCGAATGCATCTAAATTGGGATACAGCCATGCAACCTCAATATTTTTGAATTATGATTTAATGCACGTTGGATTTTGTAATTGAATGACCATTTTGTGATGTTGGAGAAAAAATCAATAGATTGCTGATTGCTGGTTTGGATAACTTTTGTATTGGGTGTGTTTCAAGAGAAAGAGAGAGAGAATTTGATTGATGCTGGTTGTACATAATTCCCCACCTCACGCATGCGCAAGTCAAACTTGTTCAGACTTGTCTGATGTATGCGCTAAAAGTTGCATTCGACAGCATCCATTACACTGAGTTTTCCTGGCATTGTTTATTTTCTAAAAGCCTTTTTCCTCTTGTGGTATTGCTGTGCGTTCATAACTACGTAGGCTAAGTTACGATATTTAATGCCATTGTAGATGTTTTTCAGAGAGTGTCAGAGTGTGATTCAGTTTATTTTACCTCAGAAATATTCTTGT
This sequence comes from Chrosomus eos, assembly GCA_036326025.1. NCBI lineage: Eukaryota > Metazoa > Chordata > Actinopteri > Cypriniformes > Leuciscidae > Chrosomus > Chrosomus eos. The sequence goes on along the minus strand of JAZAVI010000097.1, from coordinate 399,328 downwards.
GTCAATATCGGCACAATGCTCACGTATTCGACGAATCATCCTGTTAGATTTTCTCAACGATGTTTATTTATTTGGGAAAGGGAGTTGCTTGTCATATGTTGATTAAAATATGTATCCAATGTCTTATCGGCATATTTGTAATGTTACAAAGATCACACAGGAGTGCTAGAGCAGCGCACACACTTGTAATCTGACACCTCTTCTCGGTCGGTATTATCTGTGTATATTCTGTCATGTCATATTATCATTTAATTTAATTGTAAGATGGCTCTTATCCAAGGTCGGTTTACTTGGCGCCACGACCAAGTACTGCGATGTTTGGCTTTAGCATTGGAAGGCAAGCGTAACATGACCAATAAGTTGCCACCTGTTCTAGCAAAACATTACACACAGAAGACAATATTCCTCCGCCCAGGCGAGCAACCACCAAGAAAAGGTGTTAAAACCAATTCTCGCCCAGGACAACTGGAAGCTGCTAGGGACTGGAAGATGCTGGCTGATCTTGATCAACGGCTTATTTTTCCACCTGAGATTGCCACCACTAACCTACGACCAGATATTGTTTTGTGGTCTGGATCAGCACTCATTGTTCAACTGATAGAGTTAACAGTGCCATGGGAGGATGCTGTAGATGAGGCTCATCTGGCCACTGAAGCAGAACAGCGAGGATGGAGAGTCCAGGTTTATCCAGTGGAAGTGGGTTGTCGAGGTTTTGTGGCACACTCTACAACCCGGTTCCTCAGAGACGTCGGATTCAGTGACCAAGAGTTGCGTCGCACAGTAAAGAACTTATCTGAAGCAGCAGAGAGGAGCAGCAACTGGCTGTGGTTGAGACGGAAAGATTCTGGATGGCTGGGTACAGACCGCCACGCTACTGTTTCGTTGAGTCTGTTGGTTTATTTGTATAGTTGGCATGGTAATTACAGTTATTACGTTCCTGTGTATATTGCGTGAATGAGGGTTGGTGTTTGAGCAGAGATTGTGTTTTGCGGTAGGTAGTATGCCATACGGAACCGTTGCCACTGAACCTACTTTAACGAAGACAGTGGGGCTCGACAGCCTTAATCAAACAGATTGGCGCGTATGGTTGGGTTGCGGAGAGATTGTGGTTAGGTCACACGTGAACTACGAGGAAGGAGCAACCTCAGCAGCAGGAGAGATGTATAGGTCAGTAAGCTGGGCTGAGTTGAGTGGGGGACGGAGGGGGGTGACTCTGGGATGCCAGAGTCACTTTTGAGCCCTCTTGAGGTGGCGTGGGCTAGTCGACGAAACACTGAGGACGGAAGGTGCCCACTTTGAGACCCTATAGATGTCCCCTACTCGGCTCAATCCAGACGGTTGTAGTGCTGGTCCACTGGGGAGACAAACTGTAGTTGCAGCCGTCGTGTGTGTTGACGCACCAAGTACACTGCTGCCGTTAACGCCGGACAGAAGGAGATTCACATCACCATATGGAAAGAAGTGTAAATGGATGGAGAAGCATAGTTTAATGTAAAGCCACGTCTTAGTTGGTGTTTATCTTGGCGAAAGCCGAGTACAAATCAGCAGGAATTTTTAACATCTACTCTCATGTAATGGAAATCAATATTTTCCAACCTACTACAAATACATTAAATGTGGCTGAGAAATTACCCCCATTTAAATTACCATACCATTTAAAGTAATTATTGTGTTTAAATGAGAAATAATATCACATTACAATGAATAGCTTTATAAAGATATATTGTATTTGATTCAACACATAATTGATTACAAATAAACATTTAGGCTACAACAGCCATTTTTATTTTTCAAGAAGCTGCATCTAAATTGGTATTTATATATATTTACAGACCAAACTAGTTTGGTTTACCGACAATCTAAAAAAAAAAAAATCTTTTAAGTTTCATAAAAGAAAGAAAGACATACTGACAAGTTTGAAACGAGTCTGATATAATCTTGAAAAAAAAAAAGAAAACTTGAAATTTTAATGACCAAAACAGAATGCTCAATAAATATAATAATAAATTTGTTATATGAAAAGTTTGTTTGTACATAATATTTTCATCCTGTATTAATTCATGTTGCACTGGTGCAATCTGCTGGACAGAGAGTTCACATAACATAGTCAAAACGGTGACAATTTACAGTAAGGTTCCATTAGTTAACATGAACTAACATGAGATCGGGGTCCACAGTTCATCTCACGAGTATGGCAAGCCTTCTTCAGACTCCTCGGGGTCACCATCAGCCTTTCCTCCGGCTACCATCCGCAGACGAATGGACAGACTGAGCGTAAGATCCAGGAGATCGGTCGTTACCTGCGGACGTATTGCCACCAGTACCAAGACAGCTGGAACCGTTTCCTCCCCTGGGCGGAGTATGCTCAAAACTCCCTGCGGCAAAACTCCACCGGGCTCACCCCCTTCCAGTGTGTCCTTGGATATCAACCTCCACTCTTTTCTTGGTCGGGTGAGCCCTCAGAGGTTCCAGCTGTCGACTTCTGGTTCCATCAGAGCGAGGGGGTATGGGACTCAGCTCACGTGCATCTACAGCAGGCAGTTCGGAGACACAAGGAACAAGCTGACCGTCATCGACTCGACACTCCCTTATATCAACCAGGTCAGAAAGTGTGGTTGTCGACTCGGGACATTCGTCTCCGTCTGCCTTGCCGTAAGTTGAGTCCTCGATTCATTGGACCTTTCACCATCCAGAGGCAGTTGAACGAAGTCACCTACAGGCTCAATCTTCCCCGGCATTACAGAATCTCACCTTCTTTCCATGTGTCCTTACTCAAACCCTTCACTGACCCTGTCATTCCTGTCCCCGCAGATAACCCTCCCACGGATGTACCTCCTCCTCCCATCCCTGTAGAGGATGAGCCCATCTACAGAATCCGCTCCATCCTGGATTCCCGGCGGCGAGGTCCCAGGCTGGAGTATTTGGTTGACTGGGAGGACTACGGGCCAGAGGAACGATCGTGGGTACTTCGTGACGACATCCTGGATCCTGCTCTTCTCGCCCAATTCCACAATGATCATCCGGATCGTCCCGCTCCCAGGGGTCGTGGTAGACCCCGCCGCCGGCAGCGCCCCTCTCAAGCGTCAAGAGCCGCCTCGGGAGGAAGGGGTACTGTCAGGATTCCATCCACGTCACGATCGCCATCACCGCCCACTCATTCCCAATCACCCAGTCGGACATTCCCCCGATCACTGTCACCTGAGTTCTAATCACCGTCACCTGTGTCCCATCACCCACATGCACTATTTAACACTCACCTTCACTGCAGTCACTTGTCTGGTCTCGTCATTCCATGACTCACAGACTCTCCTTCTACCTACCTGCTACTTACCTGTTCCATATCCTTCTGGATCCGTCGAATCCTCTGAGTGACTGCACACCTTCTACCTGCAAGAAAGAAAAGGACATTACTCATTCTGCTAAGCTTGTTACATGTTTCCATATCATCTATTCATACCTGTTATCTCCGGCTGTGATTCCATCCTGCAATAAACTTTGTATTATATTAACTTACCATCTCGTCTGTACCTTCTGTGAGCCTGACAATATAGTTATAGCATAAATGACATTGATTTGTTGGTAAACAATTCTACAGTGGAAACATATATTGTTCATGTTTATATGCACTTTACGATCATTACTTGCATTCAAATAAGTATTTATTAATGGATTGAGTGAACCTTATTGTAAAGTGTACACTATTGAACATTAACTGATGTGTTATGAACATTTGTAGATTCTTTATTGACATAAATTAGCATTAATGAAGCATTTATTAATGACATTTATGAACCTTATCGTGAACATATTCAGCTGATGTGTTCATAATATTTGTAAAGAGTCAATATTGGAATTACCAGACCTTAAATGTGTGAAAGCCATTCATCACTAACATTTTTCGACAACACCCAGCTACCTGGAAAGTTAAAGGCCTGGTGTCTACAGTTTGGTCTCCTCCCCCGGGTGTTGTGGCCGCTAGTAGTGTATGAGGTTCCAATCTCAATAGTTGAGAAGATGGAAAGAGGAGTCACAGGCTATTTAAAGAAGTGGCTCGGAGTTCCACGATGCCTTACCTCCATAGGCCTCTATGGAGATGGTGTCCTCAAGCTGCCCCTCACCAGTCTAACAGAGGAATTCAAGTGTGCAAAAACCAGGCTCCAGATGACACTGAATGAATCTCGAGACCCAGTGGTGAGTAACAACGCACCTACCTTGGCAACTGGGCGTAAATGGAGGCCAGGAAAAGCAGTCCAGGAGGCAACAGCAGCCCTCAGACATGCTGATATTGTGGGTCATGTTCAGCAAGGGAGAGGAGGCCTTGGGTTAACTAGCCGTGCTGTTTGGAGTAAGGCCACTGCAACAGAGCGGCGGCAGATGGTAGTGCAGGAGGTACGCCATCAGGAGGAGGCTGCAAGGTGGGCCAAGGCAGTCTCTCTTGCCAAACAGGGACAGTGGACTCGATGGGACAGTGTGGAGAAGAGGAAGATTAGCTGGAAGGATCTGTGGGCCATGGAAGCGAGGCGGTTGAGCTTTTCCATCAGAGCAACGTATGACGTCCTTCCAACACCAGTTAATCTTCACCAATGGTACGGTGAAGATCCGGACTGTGCCCTCTGTTCCAAGCCAGCCAACCTCAGACATATTCTCACAGGGTGTAAAACAAGCCTCACCCAAGGACGCTACACTTGGCGTCATAACCAAGTCCTAAAAAACCTTGCGTCAGCCCTGGAGGACAAACGAGCCGCCACCAACTCCCTACCACCCCCAGCAGCATCACACCCCTTACGGACGACTTTTGTCCGTGAAGGGGCAAAACCACCGAAGAGCAGCTCTACACCATCAGAGCGAGACCAGCTGCGCTTGGCCCGCGACTGGAAACTGCTAGCTGACATTGGTCGGCAACTTGTGTTTCCTCCGGAGATCGTAACCACCTCCCTAAGACCTGACATGGTGCTCTGGTCCAGTTCACTCAAAAAGGTCTTCATTATTGAGCTCACAGTACCCTGGGAGGACTCAGTAGGTGAGGCTTATGAGCGAAAACATCTGCGCTATGACGATCTAGCTTCCGAAGCATGGCATCATGGTTGGAACACAGAAGTCCGACCAGTGGAGGTGGGCTGCAGAGGTTTTGTGGCAACATCTACAACCAGACTGCTTAAAGACCTAGGAATAAAGGGCCAGAGCCAGCGTTCGGCAATCAGAGCTGTATCGGAGGCGGCAGAAGGTAGCAGTCAGTGGCTCTGGATGAAGAGGAAAGACCCCAGCTGGGCCCCGAAGTGAGAGGGCCAGGAGGTATGCGGTCAACAATGCTTGACTCAGGGAGGAGGACGCCCCTGCCATGCATAGTCCCATGGGATGTTGGCTATCAACAACAAGGCAACTCCTATGACTAATTGGGAATGGGACGCAAGCGTAGGATTGATCACCCTGTCGCTGGCCGCCTGTGGGGAGGGTGTATAGTGTGAAAGGCCGAAACACCCTAGGAACCAAAGGTACACTACTGACGATGCGCTCCCCAAATTTCACGATGTGTTCCCCAATTTCATCAGGCTAACTGTTTCATGAACTCTTGGAAGCGCTTGCACAAAGGATAGTAACATCTCATCCTGTGTTCTTGGAATCAGAATGTTGAGCAAAAGACCTCTATATTACATTACAGAATTGGTCAACATTTGCAATCTTTAGCAGCACAAAACATGCAAAACTAAATTTGCAAGGACAATTTTTTTTTACTGCACTATCAATTCAGGCCTAAACAAGGCAAATATATATTACTGGAATTAAACATGGGTTTGTCATGGATTTCTGCATACTTTTTTTTGAAAGGACGGAATATGGTTACATACTGTAATATGTTTTTTGACGGGATAAGGAAGACGCAGATCTGTTCCAGAATCACTGTTTATCATATTTAATGACATGACATTGCTATAGCTTTGTAATAGGTTTTGATGAAAGTGGCATAACGTGCTATACTAACTATTCCAATCTATTTACCAATGAGGGTTAGGAAAACATAAATTTTTAATGTTCAGTTGGACATTTAGAGGAGATTTATTGAATGTTGTGGTTACCATTGTGCTGAAGAGTAGCGCTGTAATTCTAGATTTTCACTTTGATGCAGCTTGATGTGTTAAATAATTCTAAATCACAATTTAAAAAAAATGTTTTTATGTTCATATAGTTTTTTTTGATAATATAACCGTTTGCTTGTTCTTATAATATCAGTTAATTTATTTTTGCACTTCTTATATCTTTGTTCCACTTCTTTTGTTTTTACTTTAATAAACACTTTATAGAGATTATTTTTCTTTTTACAAGCATTAATAATTCCTTTCGTAATCCAGGGGCTTTTTTTGTGTTTTTCCTTTATTGTATATTCTTTCACAGGGCATTGTTTATTATGCAGGGAAGTGAAAATATCTAAAAAATTACAATAAGCATTGTCCACATTTGGTTCTCTGTAAACTGAAGTCCAATCCTGGAGCGCTAAACTATTGTTTAAGGCACGGATCATGTCCTCAGTGATTTTTCGTGTAGAGATTTTTGCCATAGTATCTTTAGTTTTCTTGAGATTACAGTCATACAAAGTAAAAACAGGTAAGTGGTCAGTGATATCACATATAAGTAGGCCACTGATGATTTGATTTCCCATAATATTAGTAAAAATGTTGTCAATGATTGTGGCACTATGTGATGTTATTCTACTCGGTTTCGTTATATTTGGGTACAGAGACAAGCTATACATTGTGTCAGTGAAGTCATCAACGTTTTTTAGTTTGGTCGGATTTAACAAATCAATGTTAAAATCACCACAGATAAATATGTTTTTTTGGTTCACAGTAGAATACAGTTTACCCATCCACTCATTAAAAGTTTCTATGCTTGAACCAGGTGCCCGGTATACACAACTCATGAAGATATTTGTCTTTTTATCATTATGAATCTCCACTGTTATGCATTCAAATAAGCCATCCACAGCTATGGTCATATCAGTTGAAACACTAAATTGAACAGATTTATGGAGGTACAAAGCAACCCCCCCTCCTATTTTGTTTTTTCTGTTTGTATATCTTAATTCATAGCCATCAAGACAAAAATCAATACCTTTATCGTCATTAAACCAGGTTTCAGTAATTGCAATAATGCTAAAAGGATGAGCGAAGTGTTCCAAAAAATCTTTGACTCAAAGTTGGTGTACATGCTTCGACTGTTAAAATGTATTATTGACAGATTATCTTCTGATTTTACACTGTTTTCATATTGTTCTTGGGTAAAATAATTACAGTTTTTAACAATCGAAGAGAAAAAATTATTGTCAGGGTCTATCTCAGTATCAGTCTCTGTTGTGTGGTGTACTCTTGATACTCACACGTCTCCATATATAGCCCAGGCCAAGCACATCTGGGCCCCAGTTATATAGCCCAGGTCAAGCACATCTGGGCCCCAGTTATATAGGCCAGGTCAAGCACATCTGGACCCCAGTTATATAGCCCAGGTCAAGCACATCTGGACCCCAGTTATATAGCCCAGGTCAAGCACATCTGGACCCCAGTTATATAGCCCATAGCCCAGGTCAAGCACATCTGGACCCCAGTTATATAGCCCAGGTCAAGCACATCTGGACCCCAGTTATATAGCCCATAGCCCAGGTCAAGCACATCTGGGCCCCAGTTATATAGCCCAGGTCAAGCACATCAGGGCCCCAGTTATATAGCCCATAGCCCAGGTCAAGCACATCTGGGCCCCAGTTATATAGCCCAGGTCAATCACATCTGCACCCCAGTTATATAGCCCAGGTCAAGCACATCTGGACCCCAGTTATATAGCCCATAGCCCAGGTCAAGCACATCTGGACCCCAGTTATATAGCCCAGGTCAAGCACATCTGGACCCCAGTTATATAGCCCAGGTCAAGCACATCTGGACCCCAGTTATATAGCCCATAGCCCAGGTCAAGCACATCTGGACCCCAGTTATATAGCCCAGGTCAAGCACATCTGGACCCCAGTTATATAGCCCAGGTCAAGCACATCTGGACCCCAGTTATATAGCCCAGGTCAAGCACATCTGGACCCCAGTTATATAGCCCGGGTCAAGCACATCTGGGCCACATGGGTGTGCTGGTGGGGTAAAGAAGAGGTTCTTCTCCAGGAAAGCTGCCAATGTTAGTTTGGGTAACACTTTATTTTGCAGTGCAATTATGTTACATGCAGTTAGTAATAACAATAATTGCATGCATCTAACCCTAAACCAAACATCAAACCTAATCCTAACCCTTTAATAAGTACATGTAGTTACTTAATATTACTCAGTACCTAAATGTATTATTACAGTGTAACAAAGACCTCAGTTTGTTTTTGTCACTTTGGTACCGTTTTCCCAAGTACAGTAAGGTGTACATCTGCAAAGCTCTTGGTACAAAACTTCAAACTGATCTCATTTGCAGCAATGCAAGTCATTGTTTCAAAACCTGATCTGATGTTAATTTATGTTTATATAAGCATTTCCATATAACCTATATGAAGTATTGAAGCACAGACTGCAAAGTGTAATTTTAAAAGCATGTTATTTTTATTCTCATTCATTATGTACTTTGCAATAATAAAACATGCTCAATCACACATTCTGTATATAGACATAATTATAACATATTATCAATTGTATTATGAAGATTTGTCTCTGATAAAATGAGAATAAAAAGATAAAAAGCAGGGCAGTAATGATTATCAGAAATGATTTTAAAAAAGATAATCAGCCCATATTTGCATGATAAATGTACAGGGAAGTTTAATTTAAAAGCGCTATATAAATGTAACGAATTATTATTATTATTATTATTAATTAATAATTAACAACCCTAGTGTGCAAGGTTTAAATGAGTCTAAATAAATCTCAATAGCATTTTTATTTTATTATTTTTTTTTACATAGTTTTCCAAGCTTTTAATGAGGACTCTCTGAATACATCTGAATTTAAAAAAAATGTTCAATGTTCACATTCAATTATCTTTTTTTTTTTCCTCAAGTTTATCGTTAAAAGCAAGAGCAACTAATTCTCTTATCTTCTCAACCACAACTGTTGCATTCTCGCAGTTCAGCTTTGCAGCTTTGGTCATTGCGTCATAAGCTGAATCAGCTTCTTCTGCAGCTTTCCATCCAGTGACTCCTCCAACGACTCCTACAACACCTAAAGCAACAGATGAACCTGCTCCTCCTGACACTAAAGCTCCTGCAATAACTCCTACAAGAGCTGCAACTCCAACAACTCCTGCAATGACAGCTTTAACTGCATCAGTCCCTGCACCTCCAGCTGCTGCTCCGCTTGCTGCTTTTATATTTTTACATGCTGAGCAAAATGGTTTCAACAAAGCTATAACTACAGATAATGCAACAACTACACCCAGTGAAGCACCAATCAGCGCCCCTGTTGTTGCTCCTGCAACTTGCAAACAAAAATTTTTATGAACAATTTTTTTTGCTTTTTCTCGCTTCTCTTCTGGAGGCAAATAGTCCCCATTTTTCTTCTCCTTTTGTTTCTTTTTCTCCAGATTCTGAAGCAGCTCATTGGTGAAGTAGCCGTTCTCTTTTTCCATCGCGTCTCTAGTAGATTTTTCACCTGGAATGACACATTTCTAACTTTAGTTAGTGTGTAATGTTACTGTTTGAGCATAAACAACATCTGCAGTGTTACAGCGCTCAAAGTTCAAAGCAAAGGGAGATATTTTACTTTAAATAAATTGCATTTTAAGGACTACAACAAACGGCTGGTAGGACTACACAACATTCCTCCCGGGTTAGTGACATCACCAACCGTAGAATTTATATAAACCACGTCCCCGGAACACGATTTATAGATTATCAAGACAGAATATGCTAATCAATGACTTGAAGATAATGACACAAACTGTAAAAAAGCAAGTTACTGGCTTTTTTGGTTGCCAGAAAGCCTGTAAGTTTACAAGATTACCATAAATCATCAACTACAATTAAACTGTAAAAATACAGCTGTCACGTTTTGATGTATTGAGTTCTGTTTTGTATCTTGTCTTCCCCTGTCTTTTGTGATTTTGGTTTAGTCCTGTTAGTTTTCCCGCTCCTCGTTTGTGTTCAGTTTCTGCACCTGTTTTCAGTTAATTATCTTGTTTGGTTCAGTGTATTTAAGCCCTGTGTTTTCCCTCAGTGTTTGTCGATCGTCGTCTATGTATGGTTGTGTGTAAACCCTGAAGTCCTGGAGTTTTGTTCTTGTTTCATTTTGAAAGTTTCATTTTGTTATTAAAACTATTATATTGAAGCTTCCGTGTCCTCGTCTTCGGTCACCTGCACCCAACCCTGACAGAACGATCGACCTTTAAAAAAGCAAAATGGGCCGAAGGAGGAAAAGCAAGGTGGTGAGCCCCTTTGAAATTCCAATCCTCTTCCAGAAAGAACGCTCACTCGAAGAGTATGTGGGGCTCTATTTAGAGCTATATGATGATGTGTCGTTGGAGGAGGAGGAACTGAAAAAGAGTTTCTGGGGTGGACTAAAAGACCCTCTCGCCCAGATAATTTTGGTAAGGGACCTCAATCTATCCTTCCTGGAGTTTTTGGATCACACGCTGTGGGCCTGTGGATCCAGCTACCACTTGGAGGATCTCCCACTCCAGCCAGAGACCATCCAACCAGAGCCCGTCGCCAGCCCGCCAACGCCTGAGCCCATCACCTGCACGCCAACGCCTGAGCCCATCACCTGCACGCTCACACCAGAGCCCATCGTCTGCCCACCAGAGCCTGCACACCGCATCAGCCCTGCCGCCAGATCGGTCCCTGGACTTCCCCGGATGATATCCGGTATGACTGATCCCCCACTGATATCGGTGCGATTGGCCAAAAAGAAGGCTCCCATGGCTGGGGTTCACGTCAGCCACATCCAGCCAGATCCTGAGCCCGTCGCCTGCCCGCCAGAGCCTGAGCCCGTCGCCTGCCCGCCAGAGCCTGAGCCCAGCCCCGAGTTTCCTGATATGCTGGTCCCGTCCAGCCCCGAGTTTCCTGATATGCTGGTCCCGTCCAGCCCCGAGTTTCCTGATATGCTGGTCCCGTCCAGCCCAGAGTTTCCTGATATGCTGGTCCCATCCAGCACGGAGCCCGTTGACCCAGAGCCAGAGCCAGAGCCCGTTGACCCAGCACCAGAGCCAGAGCCCGTTGACCCAGAGCCAGAGCCCGTTGACCCAGAGCCAGAACCCGTTGACCCAGAGCCAGAACCCGTTGACCCAGAGCCAGAGCCCGTTGACTCAGAGCCAGAGCCCGTTGACCCAGTGCCAGAGCCAGAGCCCGTTGACCCAGCGCCAGAGCCAGAGCCCGTTGACCCAGAGCCAGCGCCAGAGCCCGTTGACCCTGACCCAGAGCCCGTTGACCCAGAACCAGAGCCCGTTGACCCAGAGCCGGAGCCAGAGCCCGTTGACCCAGCGCCAGAGCCAGAGCCCATTGACCCAGCGCCAGAGCCAGAGCCCATTGACCCAGCGCCAGAGCCAGAGCCCGTTGACCCAGAGCCAGCGCCAGAGCCCGTTGACCCTGACCCAGAGCCCGTTGACCCAGAACCAGAGCCCGTTGACCCAGAGCCGGAGCCAGAGCCCGTTGACCCAGAGCCAGAGCCCGTTGACCCAGCGCCAGAGCCAGAGCCCATTGACCCAGCGCCAGAGCCAGAGCCCGTTGACCCAGCGCCAGACCCAGAGCCCGTTGACCCAGAACCCGTTGACCCAGCGCCCGTTGATGTCAAGTCAGTTCCCGATCATGAGCCTGTCCTCCCCAAGAAAATTTTGGGGGGGCGCCATACGCCTTCACCGTGGCCGGCCAAAGATCCACGGAGGCCCGAAAAGATAACACCGCCATGGCCACCTGAAGGGTCTGCACCGCCATGGCCACCTGAAGGGTCTGCACCGCCATGGCCACCCGAAGGGTCTTCACCGCCATGGCCACCCGAAGGGTCTTCACCACCACGGCCACCTGAAGGGTCTGCACCGCCCTGGCCACCTGAAGGGTCTTCACCGCCCTGGCCACCTGAAGGGTCTTCACCGCCCTGGCCACCTGAAGGGTCTTCACCGCCCTGGACGCCCGAGGGTCCCACAGCTCCGCCCTGGATGCCCGAGGGTCCCACAGCTCCGCCTTGGACGCCCGAGGGTCCCACAGCTCCGCCCTGGACGCCCGAGGGTCCCACAGCTCCACCATGGCCACGCCCACAGCCTGCTCCACCGTGGCCACGCCCACAGCCTGCACCGTCGTGGCCACGCCCACAGCCTGCACCACCCTGGCCACGCCCACAGCCTGCTCCACCGTGGCCACGCCCACAGCCTGCACCGTCGTGGCCACGCCCACAGCCTGCACCGTCGTGGCCACGCCCACAGCCTGCACCGTCGTGGCCACGCCCACAGCCTGCTCCGCCGTGGCCACGCCCACAGCCTGCTCCGCCCTGGAGGCTTCCTGGACCTGCACCATGCCCTCGTCAGCCTCCAGGGCGCCCACCCTCCCACCCCTTTGGATGTTATACGGCGCGAGGACGCGCCTTCGGGGAGGGGGGAGGTACTGTCACGTTTTGATGTATTGAGTTCTGTTTTGTATCTTGTCTTCCCCTGTCTTTTGTGATTTTGGTTTAGTCCTGTTAGTTTTCCCGCTCCTCGTTTGTGTTCAGTTTCTGCACCTGTTTTCAGTTAATTATCTTGTTTGGTTCAGTGTATTTAAGCCCTGTGTTTTCCCTCAGTGTTTGTCGATCGTCGTCTATGTATGGTTGTGTGTAAACCCTGAAGTCCTGGAGTTTTGTTCTTGTTTCATTTTGAAAGTTTCATTTTGTTATTAAAACTATTATATTGAAGCTTCCGTGTCCTCGTCTTCGGTCACCTGCACCCAACCCTGACAACAGCACTCCTGTAAAATCAGCAAAACAGGAGCAGCTGGGAATTTACAGTTCTTTACTGTAATATTTACAGTATGAATTAAAACCTTTGTAAACATTTCATTTGAGAAAACAGATTATCACGAATCTGGTTCATGCACTTCCGGTCAATTACCACCAGAGGTCACACACTCACAGCATGGACTCTTGCACTTCACTACAATCCCCATCATTCATTACATTGACGACACGCTGATTCCAGTAATCACGCTCACACCGGAGAACTATCTCACACTCTTTATAAGCCTTGGACTTTCTCTCCCTGTGGTCCAGTATTGTGTTGTGTTTAGCACTCCCCTAGTGTTAGCTTCTCTACAGAAGATCTTAGTCTTGTCCTTTGTTTTTTCCTGTGTTCTGATTCTTGTCCGTGTTTCCCGGATTCACCCTTAGCCCAGCCCTTTGGACTCTGTTTGTACCTCATTTGGATTATTGCTGTTTACCTGGATTATCTCTCTTTGCCTTGTTGGATATTGTTCACCAGGCTCTACTCTCAACACAATGGTGACCCACAAAACTCAACAGAAACACTTTAAATCCCAACAGAACATTAAACACTAACAGATCTTCACTAGTATATCATTATGTGCATAAAATAAAATTTAATTTCAACATTTACTCTCATGAGCAGTCATTGAGTTCACATAAAAACTTTCACAGAAAATAACTTATTTTGTTTAGTAAATTTGACTTTGATTTTACAGTAAACTATTGACTTCCAGGCACAGCCTTAGATGAAACCAGCTAAAGATAAAAGAAGATATTAAATATATCAACAGAAGATGATTAAACAACACCACAAACAGCATTACCAGCTTCACTTATTACTAACCAGATTTACTTTATTTCTGTCATAATCAGAAGGTATTTTTGAGAATTAACAGAGCTTTAGAAGTTGATGATTTATAGTTTAGTTTGTAGTCACCATGATGGTTATCAGTGTTGGCTTTAGTATGGCCCTTGACATTTGAAAATGATTTTGTATCTGGCTGCTTTACCTGTGTGTTTAAAATGCACAATTGGTTTAGCAAAAAAAAAAAAAAAAAAATACATGAGTAAAGAGATCTGGTAACAATCGCTGTGTAATAAAGATGGAGTTTATACATTTATAAGCACCTCATTTAATCCAGAGTTTAATATCTTATTGTCTGGGTCTTTCCACATGATTGATTATTCCCTCTGTAATAGGCTCTAGTTTTTATCAACTTTGTCTGTAGTCTAAAGTCTATACATTTCTTAAATCATAAAACTCTAGAGATGGCTGTTCATGCTTTTATTACCTCACGTTTAGATTACTCCAATTCACTTTATTTCAAAGTTATCTACTCATCTTCAACTAGTTTAAAATGCTGCTGCATTGGCTGCCTATTAAATAAAATAAAGAGCTTTTCTGCTCAATAATAAATCTTACAAGATATTTTTCTAAGCCGTTGGCATATCCTCCTGGGACCCAAGAATAGAGTTTTGTCCACTGTAGTGGACATTATATTTTAGTGAATTTCTCTGACATCATACATGTCACATGACACAACCTGGGTGTCCTGTAAAGATCACATTCAGGACTTTTCAGAAATACCAAATGTCTGGAGGTTTCACCATGAAAACAACTTCTCCTTGGTCTTTAAAAATTTCTGACATTAATTTAGTGATCAAATGTAGCATTCTTATGGAAATATGATAATATATTGTAATAATAATTTAAATTGGACTACTTTTCAAATTGTATTTCATAAAACAACATCTCAGGAAAATGTTAAGGGGTTTCAAAAAAAAAAATACTTTGTTACAGAACAGGGCGTTGATTTCACACATGTCCACTGTAGAGGACATCAGGACTTAAATCATGTTTATCAGGCACTCTGGGAGACACAACAAGTAAATATGGAAATAAATTATACATCAATATTCCTATGAAATATTAGATATCATTATTAAAATGTTGCCAATTATTACTCCAATTATTACACTTCTTTTTTCATTAAATGTTGCTCCAAGAACACATTAATGTGCAAATTAGATACAGTGTATAGATACATTGCATTGAATGGGAATATTAATTTATGGCCATTTTACCCACATATTGCATAAAGTAAAATGGTGTATCAATTCATTTCGTTATTTCTTTCATAACATAGTTGAGAATAATCTTTATACAAATTTTGGTTGAAAAAATCCTGAAACCCCAAAATGTATTTGTGATTGAAAAAAAAAAAAAAACATTATTTTTGCCTATACACATAATTTCATGTCATTTTATTTTTTAAACAACTTAGTCCTGGCGTCCACTACAGAGGACATAGCATAACGTATGAATAAAATATTATTTTTCAAAAATGTTTTTTTACCATTTTTTTATTGTGCTCTAAGCAGTGTGATGACATGGAAAAAAAATAAATTCTAAAAAATTTTTTTATCTGGGTCTCAGGAGGATATAACGGCTTAGAAAACTGCTTGAGAAAGTGGTCGCTGCTCAACTTCAAACACACTTGTCATCTAACAACCACTATGAATGTTTTCAATCCGCTTTCCGCACCCTCCACAGCACTGAAACAGCACTTCTTAGGGTTGTCAATGATCTCCTTATGGCCACTGACTCCGGCTCCACAAGTATTCCAGTGTTTCCCACAGAATTAGATGTGGTGGTGTGTTATTTTTTTGTTGGGGGGGGTTGGTTTCGGGGGGTTGACACATAATGTCAGATAACTTAAAGACATTGCTATTGCTACGCCATTGCTACACTTCTATGACTGCTCCACAGACTTCTTGTTGCATATTTTGCACCCTTTGTTTGAACATTTTATTTTACGGGCCTTTCTGAAAAAATATTCCAATGCCATATCATCATATGGGCTTGTTTGTGTGATAGACTACAGGCTCTGTACTAAATGTAACAATTATTAAACACTATATTCAGGGCTTGACATTAACACCCGCCAACCCGCCAAATGCGGGTGGATTTCACCCGTGGCGGGTAACACAGTCACTCCCACTAGCCACTTTGGCGTGTTGAAAAATTGTAGTCTTGTCAAAAAGGCATCTGAAATAACAAAACACGTGGACTGGCCGTCGGACTGAGGGCTGTTTTAGTCTGCCCTTAATTATCAACTTAACCAGCGGCAGCGATGATAAAGTGATCTTTTTTAAAAGCAGGAGAATCCAGACCACAGGCGCGTCTCGCGCTCTCCTGCAGTGCCGCTGCGCGAGGGTGCGCGCACCAAATATGACATCCAGACTTTTTGTCAAACGCCAATATAAAGTTGAATCTGTCACAGTGCAGCCACAGTCCCTCAAACCTGTATACCGTCAGCCTCCCGCCTGATTTTAACCTAATGGTACGATCTCTGTCATCATCACACGCGACTGCTGGTCGCATGCACACACACACACACACACACACACAGCGTTCAGTCAGTGCGTGAGTGTGCGTGGCCGAGCAGTGCGTAGAAAAAATGCGCAGGAGAACGAGGTAAAGAGTAGAGCTGAGATAAAGAAAAAATTCTCTTTGTGATTAAGAGACACGGTGTATAACTACTAGCAGGACTGCCCATGTCACGTATCACAACAATCTTTCCAGAGTTAATTCTATGATTTAATAAATTAATCATGCCATGAAAGAAAGCAGGAGATGCGTTTGTGGGAATAATATGGAAAATAAAGACCTGTAGGCCTATACTTGTTTCAGGTGGACATATCTCCAGTTACTCTGAGGTACCAGAGCTTCATGATGATAATTATTAAACCAGTCAGAGCTCTGAGGAAATGCAGATGCAACAATCCAAAGTCCCCAAAACGGCCATAGGCCTATATAAAAATGTAATCCTGTTGCCTTAATTGTGGATTTTTTTCTTAGAAAAAATCATTTATTCTTTGCTCGTTGTTTCTAATGCAGATAATTGTTCTACTCTGTATTACAGTATTTACTGATAAAAAAACCTGATGCAAAACTTTACACACAACCTTATCAGAGATAATGATATTAGTACGTTTTAAGCCCTGTTGTCAACTTTAATCATATAAAACGTAATTTTCTAACAACAAAAATTGGCTAGTAAAAATGCTGCATGGCTAGTAATTTTGGAAAACCACTAGCCACATTGGCTAGTGAGCAAAAAAGTTAATGTCAAGCCCTGACTATATTACATTTAAATAACAAATTAGATTTATAAATAACCAGCTTTTCAAAACAACATTTGCAATGTGCAATTTTAACAAACTATACAAATATTTTAAAATATTTGTGCTAAAAAGTGCAAAACATAACAACTGAATTTTAACAAACACTATACAACTATAAAACAATGAAGTGCAAAATAAAGTGCAAAACAACATTGTCAAAATGCAGAGGTGCGAATTTACAAACAACTGTTAATTTAACATAAAAGCATAGGCTACTTTTGCCATGGTATGGTTTGCCATGACTGAATGTTAATAATCCCTAAAAAGCTGACATCATCGCGATCTCAAACATCTGTTATTATCAATGAAGCTGATTACACAATGAATATTTCACAATATCTACACTTTGTTTGTTATAATTAGAGGATTTGCCAGCATCCAGAATTCAGCACTGAACAAAAAGTCAGTTTTGAGCGGTGATGGGAGTCCATCTTAAATGCTTCTGATTGGCCGTTGTGTTTAAGAAATCAACACACATGTCTGTGATTGGCTACATCGCTCACGCTGAAACTCTGGCCAGTAAATCGTTTCAATTTTGTTTAGTTGTTCTTTTCTGCAATAGATTAATAACAATTTATTAGTTTTTTATATGTTTTATTCATTGATATTCATAATTTGCGGGAGTCCTGTGAATCGTTTTATTCTCCCACAGCCCGCACACACAGAGTGAGTTCATTACCACCCGCTCCTGCGCTCGCACTCGGCCATCAAATCTAGTCCCGCGCCGCACGTCTCTAGATCAAGGGCCCGGCCGAGGATGGCGGCGGGAAATATCGGCCCAAGTTCTGCCTCGGGTAGAGAATTTAAGCTATAAACAGGACAGAGTAACAAGGCAGGCTTCGCTCATACATTTTTTGACGACGTAACGTTAGTTAAGGCGTGTGTTGCTTACAAAGTGCTGCGGGAAACCCTGAATCTGTAATGGAAACGCGACAGCGTTTAACATAGAATAACTTATCAGAGTTGTTTTGCAGCAGTGTTCATTACAACCATTCAACTCCGGATTGATTCTGGAATATTCGCTGGGAAAATAAGCTCCGCAGTGACCGCAACAATCCGTCCTCCAACGCATGCTCATGTTTCGAGACTGTGCTCGAAGAGGAGGCGGGGCTATTAGCGCGCGCCTCCGTTGTCAGTTTGTGTGTGAGAGAGAGGGGGGAGCAAGCTGCGCGCAGCTCTACAATAAAATACAATTTTACCCATATTAAATAGTTTAAAAATCTGAAAATCAATCCGTGGCGGTCAGCGTTGATATTGTGGCGGCCCGCCACAAATTAATGAATGTATGGGAATCCCTGTATTCTAATTCTTCTACATATTTAATCTGCATTCGACACAATCTCTCACAGTATTCTCATCTCATGACTCTCTGCTCTTGGTGTTTCTGGAACTGCCCTATCTTGGTTCACTTCCTACCTGTCTGATCGACAGCATTACATCTCTATCCGCCAGGCTAAGTACACTACTGCCTCAATCCCACACGGTGTTCCCCA
Organism: Chrosomus eos; assembly: GCA_036326025.1. NCBI lineage: Eukaryota > Metazoa > Chordata > Actinopteri > Cypriniformes > Leuciscidae > Chrosomus > Chrosomus eos. Next base: position 380,739 of record JAZAVI010000097.1, on the reverse strand, counting down.
GGGTTCTGTTCTTGGGCCTCTTCACCTCATCATCTACATGCTCCCATTAGGTAACATCATCCGTCATCATGGCTTTAAATTCCACTGCTACGCAGATGACACTCAACTATACATCCATTCACAACGCAATGCTCCTTTCGCCACAAATTCCATATCAGCCTGTATTGATGATATAAATGCTTGGATGACCAGTAATTTTCTCAAACTCAACACAGATAAAACAGATCTATTTCTTATTGGTTCACCTCAATTTACATCCCGTTTCTGTGTTGACAATGTTAACTCTCTAGGCGCCACGGTCGAGTTTACTCGACAAGATGCGTCACTGAATAAAACGGCCGATTTTGTCAAATTGGGTGTCAAATTTCGTTTGACATCCCCTCCACTGGATGGCAGACATGTCATAATTCATACCGACTCAAAAAACGTCATGTTTCTATACAAAATGTTCGAGTTACAGCGCATTGAATCAGTGTGATCAAAAGCGGAGCTAGTGTGAGAGTGAGACATTTCATCAGAGCCTCTCTGCGATCGCGGCGACAGTATTGTGGTGGAGACTTTGTCTATAATCACTGGGTATGTTATACGAGGTCAAAGTATTCATAGTACAGATAGGGGGCAACGTGAAGGCAGGGTGGGGAGTCGCAATAGTGTGCATACTCGGAAAAAACCTCTGGCGCCTAAAGGGTTAATATTGCTGGAGTTTCGGTTCAACCTTCCACTACTGTCAAAAACCTTCACTGTAAAAAATTCACCCGTATATTTACAGTAAAGAACTGGCAGCTGTGGTTCCAGCGCTTTACCGTAATTTTACAGTATCAACAATGCTGTAATTTTACAGTAAAGTACTGGCAGCTGTGGTTCCAGCCCTTTACCGTAATTTTACGGTTTCAACTATGCTGTAATTTCACAGTAAAGTACTGGCAGCCGTGGTTCCAGCCCTTTACCGTAATTTTACGGTTTCAACAATGCTGTAATTTCACAGTAAAGAACTGGCAGCTGTGGTTCCAGCCCTTTACCGTAAGTTTACAGTTTTTAATTTTACGGCTGTGCTGTAATTTCACAAAGTCAAAAATTGTCACTCAATGGGAAAAATAAAGACAAAATAGAATATGGTAAAGTACATTGTTTGCCATTTATTTAAAACACGTTACAGGTTTTAACAATACATTAACAGTATTTAAGGAAAAAAAGTCACAGAAAATACATTTTAAAATTCAATGAGAGGAACCAGTAGGCAAAAACAAAAACCTTACAAAGAGGCAAAAAAAAAAAAAAAAAAAAACTAAAACCAGCCAACATATCACATCGGCAACCAGGCCAGAGAGGAAGTCTGGGTCTGAGAGGAAAACATTGAGAACCAATGGAAGAAAAATCCTTGATAGAGGCAAAAAAAAAAACAAAAAAACAAAAAAACTGCCAAAACATCCCAAACCTGATTTTAAAAGATCTGGCCTGAGAGGAAGTCCGGATCTGCGAGGACATAATCACGAGAACCAATGGGTGAAAAAACGTAAGAAGAGGCAAAAAACAGCCAACACGTCCCACATCAGCTTTTGACACATCTGGTCTGAGAGGAAATCCAGGTCTGAGAGGAAAGAAAATCAAGAAAATATTAGTAGTAAAATAAAGCACATGGCAAAAACTAGTGATCACACTCTGTGAACACTTTTAAAAGAGACATAAAATTATCATGTTAAAGGGATAGTTCACCCAAAAATGAAAATTCTATCATCATTTACTTACCCTCAATTTGTTCCAAACCTCTATGTGTTTATTTGTTCTGCTGAACACAAAGGAAGATATTTGGAAGAAAACAGATCTCAATCCCCACTGACTTCCATAGTAGGAAAAAATACATACTATGGAAGTCAATGGGGATTGAGATCTGTTTTCTTTCAAATATCTTCCTTTGTGTTCAGCAGAACAAATAAACACATAGAGGTTTGGAACAACTTGAGGGTAAGTAAATGATGATAGAATTTTCATTTTTGGGTGAACTATCCCTTTAATGTACTTAACTAATCTTAGTTAACTAATTCTTTTGACACTTAAAAAACAACACAACGACCCCAGTGGATGAATGAATGTCTTCTGAATCTGAAGCCAAACGATAGATCAGATGTGTGTAATAAAAATATTAATATTTTTAACTCATTTTATTTTTGTGTAAGAAAAACAAAAAAAATGTAAATACTAAATGAACTATAAATCATTACTTCTGATCTACTGTCATAAGACTGTACACCAGGGAAATGGTAATGTGATGCAAGTCAATTGTGAAGCTAATGCTAAGTGTCAGTGACTCTTGCTTCTGTTACTTCTGGAATAGCAATGCATTTACAAATGATAATGCATGATTGTGCACAAAGTTTGCAAGTATACATGGCGTGAAACTCACCAAAGATTAGGGCAAGCTGTCTCAGTAAAACATTTACATCAAGTGAATGATTCCTAGGACAAAAAGAAGAAAATAATTATTTCATTATCTTTAATAAGCAAAGAAATTCGACGTCAGTCGAGCACGGAGAACAACATGAATAGTGAAATGCCTCAGCTCAGCTGTTGAGAACTGTCTGACTCTGCAAAAACGTGTTTCGCGCCGTCAAGAATATCCGTCTCGTTTTTTAAAAACTGATGTCAATTTTGCTTTGGGAATTTTAACAGCTTTACATTATTTGCATGGAAACTAAACAAATTGATCACTACATTTTAATTACTACAATGGATCTCGATATTTCGAGTAGTTTTGTAATTATTCTCCATCTTATGTGCATGATTTTATTCGAATTGATGCATCTGGTAAGATTCGCGTCGTGTAACTTAACGTTACTGAATCACAAATTCATGTAAATCGAGTTAAGGGTTAGGCTAGCCTACTACAAAAAGAAAGCCCAACTAATTTCTAAATGGTAACTTAACTTTAACCAAGCAAAGAAGTCGCAGTAATAATCGCATAGTAATCGGAGCTCAGAGAGCATTCACTAGCAGGCGAAAGTCCTCAACCGTTGAGAGCTCTGTCTCCAAAACGCGATTCGCGCTCAGTAACTTAAGCACATGCAGTCAAAAATACCTCGTGAAAAGACGATTTTACAGGTTGGGATTAACATAATGGAATAACAGCAAAGAAATAAACTTACCTTGAACAGTGTCCTTCTTTAAAACAGCCCAGAGGAGTGTTGTGTTGTTGCGAAACAATTCTGCTGCTTTCTGTTCGAAAATAGACCGCGTTGAAGATGCCCCGCCCCCACGTGTTTTTTTTTACAGTCCAAGACTGTTTTTTCCAAGAACAAACTGGTTTACACATAAATGCTGTAAATTTACGGCAAGTAATTAATTTATGGAACATATACTGTAAATTTACAGGATTAAACTGTTTATTGAAATAACAGTATTTTACTGTTGGAAATTGGCTGTATTTTTACAGCAATTTTTAACAGTGTTGTTATAATCTTTGATTCCTCTTTTTCCTTCCTTCCACACATCTCCTCTCTCACTAAGTCTGCCTTCTTTCACCTTCGTAATATCGCACGCTCACGTCCATTTCTGAACATCAGCGATGCTGAAACCTTGGTTCATGCTTTCATCACATCACGGCTTGACTACTGCAATTCTCTTTTCTATGGCTTACCCAACTCATCTATAAATAAAATCCAATATATTCAGAACTCTGCAGCTAGGGTCCTTACATACACAAAGAAATCTTCACTTCGATTTTACCCAGACTTAATTGGCTACCGGTACGTTTTCGTATTAACTACAATATACTCACATTCACATTCAAAGCACTCCATGGTCTTTTTGCACATTACAGTTTTTTTTTAACCCAAGTACCATGACTTGAACAAACTTGACTTAAACATGAAAACAACAAACAGTACATGATCAGTGCATGAGTATATGATCATGAATATGAACCAGAACCAAACCCAAAAACAGACATGGCACCTCTTAACATATTTAAATGGCTCTCTTCTGCAATCAACACAGATAGTGTGTAACCTGTTATTTCTGTGCTTTTGTGATCTGTTTTCCTTCATCCAGATGTAAAATTCACCGAATACCTCAGATATGTGGCAGGGCGTATTAGATCCCGCCCTATTAATTGTGGTGAGTGATGGGTGTGACAGCCTATCGGCAGCAGCCCGGGCATATTTAAGGAGGAGTTCCGGCCACCTGGGTATGTGTCATTGTCATTGTCACCTTTGTTTGGGTGCGCGCGCATCTCTGCTGGAGGTATGTACCTAGCTGTTTGGCTAATGTTGCTGTTAGTACTCATGCACTATTAAAGTGGAAATGTATATGTGTTAGCCAGACTAGGGTTTGGATTTGTGCGACGTCGCTGTTGGTTGCAGGCTGTCCTCATCACAGGTATGTTACTGCTAACGGATTACTGTTAGATTCGGTTTGATCTCCGGTAACCTATGTTTCCATCATAGTACAGCTTATGTGTTTGGTCAGATGGAACACCAGTACAATTGCGGTTTGCCTGTTATAAACGAGGCTGTGAGTAGCTGAGTCTTCTGTGGGTCTAGCGATCTCCCTTTGGAAAAGGTAAATTAATCACTGATTTTTACGGGAGGGTTTCTTTTTAAATTCCTTCATTAATTGTTTGTTTTCTTTAGTGCGTCAAGCTGTTTGTGAGTGGTTCATCTCGGTGGACTACGGGACAAAATGCTCCATAAACAACGTCGTTGAGACTGCACTGTTTTGTTCTGCTGCCACTAATCCGATGTGATCGTTTGTTATTTTGATGTATTATTCGTTTTCTTTTTTTTAGTTTATTCTGTTTTGTTAACTTGCTTTAAGCCAATTCTGGTGGTCTAAGTGCGTGGCTAGTCTCTGAGCCGTCATTTAACGCGAGACGTGCTATATGATGGTGTAATTTAGCCTAGCTACCTTTGGTAAAATTGCCACCAGCATTTTGGTTATTTTTGCTCTTTGAGCAGTGCTTTCTTCAGGACTGGGAAGAAATCAGCTATACTCTGTTTTGGATTTGTTTTCTGTGATTTAATTCATTGTTTTCATTTTGCATTGTACTCTATTTTTGTTTTCTTGGTAATGTCTTTATTGCTATTTCTATGTTCATTTGTATAGTTTCTTTGTTTTGATTTTCTACTGCAGGAGCTGGGGTCCCACGGCCGGAGCGCTCATCTTTTGGGTGGTGGTGGTTCTTTATCGTGTGCAGTGTCCACTCGAGTGTGATAGTGTGATTAGACTGCACGGGTGTGTGTGTGCGTGAACGTGTGCCCCGTAAAATCGAACTCAACAGTGATTCCTCTTCGTTGGAAACCCCAGCCCTGCTGTTATAATTTGGTATTTTGCTTTGCAGATATACATTGTTTTTTTGGTTTGTGTTTGTCTCTTTAATTTGAAGTGGGTCTGATAGTGTTTGATGTGGGTCTTAGTGTCCAATATTTTAATCCATATTTACCAATAAACATTTGTATTTTTGTACTCGCGTCTCTGTCTATCTGTATGAGGGAACCAAACCTGTGTGCTTTACTCGATGTTTAGTATTTTCCCTGGGGTTAACTCCTAGGGTGGCGTAGTCGGACTTCTTTATTAAATCAATTTGAGTTTGTGTCTCAACTGTACCACCTCGCCACATTTTGGCGTACAGTCGGCAGGGTTTCCACTTTTGGACAGAGACGTGGGTGTGTACTGTTGTTTGTTGTTGGTTTTTTTCTTTTCTCTCTTGTCGTTTTTTTCTTGTATTTTAGGATTGACTTTTCTGAGGAGTGGCAGCAGAACAGCAGTGCACGTCTAGTGTATCAATTCTGGCCCTTATTGTGGGCTGATTCTTCCATTGGTGAGTACCTCTGTAGTTGAAGTATGGAGGAAGAATTACAAGAATTGAGGGAAATGATTGTTCTGCTTAGAGCAGACAACGAGAAGTTGCGTCAGGAACGGGTTCTCGTGCCCCCAGGTCCTGTTGATGTACCCCCTTCTGTACCTGGGCCCTCTGTTCCTCCGCAACCCAGTAATGCTGATGTTGAGGTCACCCGACCAGAACGATTTGTTTTTGTACCACGAGATAGGAAGTGCCCAAAATTCAATGGTGGGGTTGGCCTTAGCATTGAGGAGTGGGTTGAGGAGGCCCAGGCTTGTATGCGCGTTCGTCACCTTGCTGATACTGATAAGGCGTTTTATTTGTTTGATCATTTGGAAGGGGAGGCAAGAGAAGAGATTAAGTACCGCCCAGAGGTAGAGCGTAAAGACCCAGACAGAATTATTGCAGCTCTACGGGAATTGTATGGCTGCTCACAGTCATACGTTTCGTTGCAGGAGGCCTTTTTCTCGAGAAAGCAACAGGAAGGGGAGAGCTTGTTGGAGTTCTCCCTTGTCCTGATGGGTCTATTTGAACAAGTGAAACAACGATCTCCTCACGGTATGTCAAATTCACCTATTTTACTCCGAGACCAATTTGTTGAACACGTTTTTGATAGCGCCCTCCGTCGCGAATTAAAACAGTTGATACGTCGTCAACCTGCTTCAACCTTGTTGGAGGTTCGTAGCGAAGCCCTTAGATGGGAGAGGGAGGGCATGCCAGGAAGCACAAGGGCCCGAAGTCATTCTGTTCCTTCTGCTCATGGGATCCAATATGGGGTGCAAGGGAATCCATTTATCGGCGCAAGTAGTTCACTTGGGAATTCTGAGTTGGCCGAGTTGAGGGATATGCTTAAAAGCCAACAAGAACAGTTAACTAAACTCACACAAAGTTTTGCTCATTTGCAGACCTCCCAGTTGCGGAGTCAACCTCCTAGACAAGGGCCTGTTATATGTAGGAGGTGTCAAAAGCCTGGTCATTTTGCTAGGGAGTGCGACGGTGAACGCGCCCCTGCTCGTGTTCCGTTTTCCTCGCGTTCTGTCCCGTCACTAGCTGGAGGAGGACGGCCTGGCCCATCAGCGACGTCGGGAAACTAGTCCCCACCGTGATTCAGGGCCATAGCACGGATGGGGAAATAACTGGCTCAAAAGTTTCAAATGTGTCAAATTTAATGTCATCTTGCCCGCACCTTGTTGTATTGATTGGTGGAGTTCGAGTGCCCTGTTTGGTGGAAACTGGCTCCATGGTAACTACTATCACAGAGAGTTGTTTCCAGAAACATTTTGAACCATGGGGTCAGGATCGACTTAAATCGTGCCAGTGGCTACAGCTTCGAGCTGCTAATGGTCTTTCAATCCCCTATATCGGTTACATGGAATTGGACGTCGAATTATGTGGTCAGTTGATTTCGGAGTGTGGCGTGCTTGTTGTACGGGATCCTCCTGGTGGCTTGTGCACTCAGGTTCCAGGCGTGCTGGGAATGAATGTTCTTGGCCGATGCTACCGGGAGCTTTTTGGACAACATGGCCCGGCCCTCTTTGACTTGCCTTCGACCATAGAGGTTCCAAATTCTGTCCTACAGGCGCTGCAACATTGTCGTTTAGTCGATATTCAGTCTCCTGAGGTGAGTTCAGGAAGGGTTAGGGTGCGAGGACGGAGACCATGTCGCATCCCGGGTGGCATGATGAAGTTTGTGGCAGCTACTTGTTCCGAGCAATATGCCAATAGCACTGTTCTTTTTGAACCTCCAGAGTCTGGGTTACCGGCTGGTCTGTTGGCTTCTCCGGCATTAGTGCAGGTTACACGAGGTACTGTTTATCTACCTGTGGTAAATGTGGGAACACTTGACGTGTTGCTCTATGCCAACACTGTCCTTGGTACACTAAATAATGTTTGCGTGGTTAGCTTGCCATCGGGAATTAGTGAGGTCAGGTCTGTAGCGGCCACAGTGGGTTCCAAAGCCCCTGAAGTGACCCCTCTTGTTCAGGAACAAATTGAAGCACTTGACCTGTCTGTTTTATCGGATGTAGAACAGGGCCAGGTAAAGGAGCTGCTTTATAGGTTTCAGTCTGTGTTCTCTACTCATGAGGGTGACTTAGGATGTACAGGGTTGATTTCTCACGACATTCCCCTGCTAGACACCGTTCCCGTCCGGCAACGGTATAGGCGTATACCTCCGTCGGAATATGAGGTGGTGAAGTCCCACATTAATCAACTGTTGGAGGCGGAAGTTATAAGGGAGAGTTGTAGCCCGTACGCTTCACCAATTGTCCTTGTTAAAAAGAAAGACGGTGGTCTACGTATGTGTGTCGACTACCGCCAGCTAAATTCAAAGACCCGAAAGGACGCGTTCCCTCTGCCACGCATCGAGGAATCGTTGGACTCCTTGACAGGAGCCTGCTGGTTTTCCACTATGGACTTGGCTAGTGGATACAATCAGGTTCCTGTCACTGAGAGAGATAGGCCTAAGACAGCATTCTGCACCCCCTTTGGGTTGTTTGAATGGAATCGCATGCCCTTCGGGCTTTGCAATGCCCCAAGCACCTTCCAGCGTCTAATGGAACGGATGTTTGGGGACCAGCAGTGTAGGTCCTTACTCTTGTATCTTGATGACATCATAGTCTTTTCTTCCTCAGTGCCTCAGCAGTTAGAGCGGTTGGAGGTTGTTTTGAGTCGCTTAGAGCATGAGGGTTTGAAGGCTAAATTGAGTAAGTGCGCATTTTTCCAACGCGAGGTAAAGTATTTGGGACATGTTATTTCAGCACAGGGAGTATCAACTGATCCCGGTAAAATCGAGGCGGTAGCTAATTGGCCACGCCCCACTAGTGCGTCAGAGCTGCGTTCATTTTTAGGCTTTGCAAGCTACTATCGCCGTTTTGTTGAGGGGTTTGCGAAATTGGCAGCCCCTCTTCATAAAATGGTAGCCGCATGGGCTGCTGTTAAGCCTAGGACACGAGCAGGGCAGGGTTTTTCTAGTGCCTGGACCGAGCAGTGCCAGCAGAGTTTTGATGAACTGAAGAGTAGGTTTACCACCGCCCCAGTACTCGCCTATGCCGACTTCTCCTTGCCTTTTATCCTGGAGGTAGACGCTAGCCATGGGGGTCTAGGGGCTGTCCTTTCTCAGGAACAAGGAGGTAAGGTACGGCCAATTTCGTATGCTAGCCGCAGTCTAAGGCCCACTGAGCGCAATATGTCCAACTATAGCTCCATGAAGTTGGAGTTTTTGGCGCTCAAGTGGGCCTTGACTGAGAAATTCAGGGAGTATTTGTTAGGACAGCAGTGTATTGTCTACACTGACAATAACCCTCTCAGCCACCTGACTACTGCAAAGCTTGGGGCTACAGAGCAGCGTTGGGCTGCGCAGCTGGCAGCATTTAACTTTGAGATCCGGTATCGGTCAGGGAGGAGTAACCGGAATGCTGATGCGCTTTCCCGACAGGACCCTGCTAACCATAGGATAATGAGAGGTTGGCTACCCGGGACTGAGGTTCCAGAGGTCATGACGGAAGCATCAGGGGTAGACCTGGGTGTACAAGCTACCCAAGCAGTAGTTTCTGTTTTGCCTAGTTTGGTGGGGGACATGAGGGTGTTGCAGGAGGCAGATTCGGTGATTAAGGAGGTTTTAGTGTTCTGGAGGCTGGGAACACTCCCCACCTCTGAGGAGCGCCGACAGCTGTCCCAGACTGCCCGGGTTCTACTGAATCAGTGGGATCGGTTGCTGGAGAAGGAGGGTGTTTTGCATCGTCGTGTGTTTCGTTCTAATGGTGGTGAAGAGATTCTCCAGGTAGTTCTTCCGGCTGTCCTGCATAAGGAAGTTTTGACACAAATGCACCAGGGACATGGGCACCAGGGGGTTGAGCGGACCACCGAGCTGGTGCGGCAGCGCTTCTACTGGCCACGATTGACCTCGGATGTATCCCAGTGGTGTCGGGAGTGCGAGAGGTGTCAGGTCGCCAAGGATACGCAGCCAGTGGCCCGCAGCTTTATGGGTCATTTATTGGCCTCCAGGCCAAATGAAATCCTGGCCATTGATTTTACACTGCTGGAACCATCTCGCTCAGGGCTGGAAAGTGTCTTGGTGATGACTGATGTCTTTACCAAGTACACCCTTGCAGTCCCTACTCGAGATCAGCGAGCTGAGACCGTGGCTCGCACATTGGTGGCGGAGTGGTTCTACAAGTTCGGTGTCCCTGGTCGTATTCATTCTGATCAGGGCCGCAGTTTTGAGTCTGCCCTAATACAACAGCTTTGTAGTCTTTATCAGGTCGAGAAGTCCCGCACTACGCCATACGACCCGGCCGGCAATGGGCAGTGCGAACGTTTTAACAGGACGTTGCATAATCTCCTGCGCACCTTGCCCCTCTCCCGAAAGACAGATTGGGTCTCTGCTATCCCTCAAGTGCATTTCTGTTATAATACCACCCCTCATCAAGCGACTGGTGAGTCACCTTATTTCCTGATGTTTGGCCAAGAGCCAAGGCTCCCTATTGATTTTCTTTTGGGTAGAAGTCAAGAGGTGGGGTCTGGTAGCGTGAATGAGTGGGTGTTAGAGCACCAAACCAGGTTGCTGGTGGCCTTTGAAGGGGCCCGAGACCATTTAAAGGTAGCGGCGGATCGTCGTAAGAAGCAGTACGACCTGCATGTCAGAGATGCACCATTGGGGGAGGGTCAATTGGTTTACCTGCGGGATTATGGTGTGAGAGGGCGCCATAAGATCCAGGACCTGTGGAGCCCAGTGGTGTATCAGGTGGTGAGAGCACCACAAGCAGGTGGGTCTGTGTACACAATTGCACCAGTGGATGACCTAAGTAGGGTAAAACGTGTCCACCGCTCTTTGTTGAAGACCCGTATACGTAGGGATGTTCCTGCTGAAGTTTCTGCAGGTGCCCCTTTGGTGGTCGAGTCCGTACAATCAGAGGAATCGCCATCTGATGAGGTTGACCTGTGGGTTTTGGTACCTGAAACTCCACAGGCTGCCGGTGGTTTGGCACTAAGGGATCTAGTGTCATTACCGGCCCAAGCTCCTCGGTGGTCAACCGATAATATTGGCCCTACAGCTTTAGTGGCCCCGGGACAGCCTGGTGTGGTTCCTCTGAATCCAGAGTTGGTAATGGAACCCTTAACTGTAGATCAACCTGGTAATAGTGAGATTGCCTTGAGACGGACGGGGCGAGCTAATGCTGGTCATCATTCTAATCGACACCACCTCCCTCGGACAGCGGAAGTGGTGAGGGGTGGTGCCTCTATGGTCTCCTCTGTGTCAAATTCTGTCTCTGCCCTTTTCAGGCCCTGGCACTAGGTCATTCCTTGGGGTGAGTGGGCAGTTGGTCTATCGTCGGGGCGACGTTGCAAGAGCTAGGGGTAGATTGTGGCAGGGCGTATTAGATCCCGCCCTATTAATTGTGGTGAGTGATGGGTGTGACAGCCTATCGGCAGCAGCCCGGGCATATTTAAGGAGGAGTTCCGGCCACCTGGGTATGTGTCATTGTCATTGTCACCTTTGTTTGGGTGCGCGCGCATCTCTGCTGGAGGTATGTACCTAGCTGTTTGGCTAATGTTGCTGTTAGTACTCATGCACTATTAAAGTGGAAATGTATATGTGTTAGCCAGACTAGGGTTTGGATTTGTGCGACGTCGCTGTTGGTTGCAGGCTGTCCTCATCACAGGTATGTTACTGCTAACGGATTACTGTTAGTTTCGGTTTGATCTCCGGTAACCTATGTTTCCATCATAGTACAGCTTATGTGTTTGGTCAGATGGAACACCAGTACAATTGCGGTTTGCCTGTTATAAACGAGGCTGTGAGTAGCTGAGTCTTCTGTGGGTCTAGCGATCTCCCTTTGGAAAAGGTAAATTAATCACTGATTTTTACGGGAGGGTTTCTTTTTAAATTCCTTCATTAATTGTTTGTTTTCTTTAGTGCGTCAAGCTGTTTGTGAGTGGTTCATCTCGGTGGACTACGGGACAAAATGCTCCATAAACAACGTCGTTGAGACTGCACTGTTTTGTTCTGCTGCCACTAATCCGATGTGATCGTTTGTTATTTTGATGTATTATTCGTTTTCTTTTTTTTAGTTTATTCTGTTTTAACTTGCTTTAAGCCAATTCTGGTGGTCTAAGTGCGTGGCTAGTCTCTGAGCCGTCATTTAACGCGAGACGTGCTATATGATGGTGTAATTTAGCCTAGCTACCTTTGGTAAAATTGCCACCAGCATTTTGGTTATTTTTGCTCTTTGAGCAGTGCTTTCTTCAGGACTGGGAAGAAATCAGCTATACTCTGTTTTGGATTTGTTTTCTGTGATTTAATTCATTGTTTTCATTTTGCATTGTACTCTATTTTTGTTTTCTTGGTAATGTCTTTATTGCTATTTCTATGTTCATTTGTATAGTTTCTTTGTTTTGATTTTCTACTGCAGGAGCTGGGGTCCCACGGCCGGAGCGCTCATCTTTTGGGTGGTGGTGGTTCTTTAATGAGTGTTCTTTAAACACTCTGCACGGGTGTGTGTGTGCGTGAACGTGTGCCCCGTAAAATCGAACTCAACAGTGATTCCTCTTCGTTGGAAACCCCAGCCCTGCTGTTATAATTTGGTATTTTGCTTTGCAGATATACATTGTTTTTTTGGTTTGTGTTTGTCTCTTTAATTTGAAGTGGGTCTGATAGTGTTTGATGTGGGTCTTAGTGTCCAATATTTTAATCCATATTTACCAATAAACATTTGTATTTTTGTACTCGCGTCTCTGTCTATCTGTATGAGGGAACCAAACCTGTGTGCTTTACTCGATGTTTAGTATTTTCCCTGGGGTTAACTCCTAGGGTGGCGTAGTCGGACTTCTTTATTAAATCAATTTGAGTTTGTGTCTCAACTGTACCACCTCGCCACAGATACATAACTCTTTAAACAAAGAGCAAATCTAGCTCGTTTTCCACTACATATGCAGGGCCTGATCTGAGGTCAGTGGGATTTGTTTTCTAGTTTTAACTAAAGTGTAGGGAAGCGCAGTGCACAACCTAAAACATTTTGGTTTTGGCTTAATTTTTAAAAATAGAATTAGTTTGGTTTAAAAAAAAAATACACAAGCAACATACACATCGCTGCTACAAATGAACACTTAATGCTTTTTTCTTGGACCTACCATTTTCGTACATTTGCACTGAAAGTGAAAGAAGTGCAAATGTTACAATTTACCCCATATGCTGGGTTAATTGTAACAGACAGAGGGATTAGTTGTAACACTTGTGTGTAACACACATAATTCAGTACTATTTTATCTGTACAGTTTGTACATCTGTATAGATAGATATCCATCCCTCATCCAAACATCCTTCTATTATGGATCAATATCATACAGGAATATAGCCTGGGTTTCCCCATACTGCCTTACCGCAGCGCGATTCAATTCACGCTGAAAGGCAGTCTGGATACCATGGCCAGATTTTTCGCCTCATTTAGGGAACCAATCACAGAACGGGATCACAGAACGGGGAGGGAACAGCAGGACGATGACGACATATGTTGGCTATGAGCATTTGATAGACATTCTTAGCACCCAATAAACAGCGCCGGGCATTCGTAAACCACGCCTCAAATACGAGAAAATGTACATGTGGTTCCCAGACCCAAGTCTCAACGAGAATTGGGTCTGGCGTTAGCCAGGCTAACAGGAATATAGGAAAGGGCTTGGCAGTTTTGCAATAAATAAATATAATCATGAAATATTGTTATTGCTATTGAATTAAATTTGTGTGTGGTAGCTGCATGCAAAATAAATTGCATATATTTATTGCATGAAATACAGGCTTTTTAATAAAAAAAAATTAGTGCATAGTTAACCAATGTGAAAAAAAAAATCATACTTTGGCATTTAAATTCCAACATTGTTTGTGAAAGGCCAACAAAGTTAAATGGGGCAAAATGAATATATAAATAAATAAATACTCAGACCTGAGAAGTTGTGTGGCTCCCTTTTTTCCTTGCATAATAATTGTACATTTGGTGGCTTAGTTGTAACACTGTGCTACAACTAACCCTGTTATGAGGTAAAATGATGACATAAAGAATCACATGCGCAGGGTAAGATTTGTGAAAGAGTACATAGGATTGCAAGCGTAAAATAAATTTGCATGCGCAAGAGAACATTTATAAAGGTGTAAATCGCCCTTCAAGTGTAAGAAAAAAATATTTGCAGCATTTAACTGTTATTCGTAAGTGTAATTCATGCATTTTGAAGCTGCAGCTTCGTGCTAACGCAAAATAAATAAGATCTGTATTCTTCAGACTTTCATTTTCCAGCGCTTACACTTTTGGCACAGTTTTTACTCAGTGACCGTTGAACTGTCTGTAAATGGTGTGAAGTGTAAAGTACTCACTTTTATTTCCTTTTCAAGACTTAAATCGAAGAGGTTGTTGGACGGTCACACCAATATCTAGCTTTCACTTCCTTCTCACACGGCCTATATAGAAGAACATATTCTTAAATTCCCATATAAGAGGAATAATAACAATAAATACCGGTAATCAGTTTTTAGATTATGTTTTTAAAATGTGGATAAAAAAGATTAGAATCACGATTTTCAACTTTAACTGCAGACAAAACAAAAAGCGATAAAAAAATATTTGATTGATGTTTGACATGATGTCTATTTGAAAAGTAAGGAAGGATGGGTCTCGGTCTTGTTCGTAATCAAGTCAACTGTATCAACACTGTTATGTGTTGATAGCTCAAAGCAATCAAAGGTTATGCCCAATGTAACCATATGATAGCATTTTCATCAAAATAGTAGAAATCAAAGAGTCTCAAAACTTCCCAAACAAGTGATGTGTTCTACTGAAAACAAGAACTACTTACATGTACTGGCACCGAGGAATAACGCAGTGAAACCTCCAATAAAACCTGTATAGAGATTTTTTTTTTTTTTTTTTTTTTGCTTTCAGGAAGTCACGCAATCAGTGAAACAGATTTATATCCATTCAATCGTTTGTAAGTTTCACTTTGCAGGTACTTTACCCCAGTGCTCTGCTTGGTTGGATTTCGGGGGTGTACTTTGACCTTTTAAAGTTATGGATCATTCCTGGGATTCGGTAATATCTCACCTCGGTCAGTTTTTTACTTTCACTTTCTGAAGTGATCAACTGCTGGAGTTTGAGACTTCTTCACTGCGACATAACTCTCGTGCACATTATTGATTGTGTGATATCAGCTGTCTTGATCCACTGCCTTAACGGTTTAAAACTGAAATATTATATTAGGACCTCGCAAAATGATGGACAATAAATTTACATTTCGCTCGCGTCATTTCCCGTGATGATTATAGTAAATTATTAAATAATGAATAGATGAATAAATAAATTAGTAAATAAACTGATTCAAAACTAAAAAAACTAATAAGAAATATAAATAAAAAGTTTGATACTACTTCTCATATTCTGTATCCACTGTTAAAGAGACCTGAATGATGTCATTTCTGCTAAATGATGTCACATATGGGCGGAGTCTAAATTACTGTAGGCGTTAGTTCAGACTGAGGGACATCATTTAGAGTCTGGATTTTATAAAATAACTTGCTTTTTTTTAGGAAAATAAATATTTCACAAGAACGTAACACAAGTATATACTTACAATTACAATAACTTAAATTTATAGACTCTGTGCACATTTTGTTAAATATGTTCAAAGAAAGTACAATTTTATTTGAAGTGACAAAATAGTGTACGATAGAAATAATATACATTGTTATGATATTTTTTTTATATTTTTATTCATAAGCCTATAATTGACACACCAAAGTAAAAAAAAAAAAAAGAAAAACAAGTTTTTAACATTCCATTTCTTTTAACCATCACATTAAAAAGTTATGATATACTAAAAAATATGATTGAATCCCAGGAATGACTTAAAATGGGTTGGTGTTGGTGTTTAGTGAGTGTTTTTTTAACAAATCAATATTATTTACATACTTAAAGGGTTAGTTCACCCAAAAATGTAAATTCTGTCAGTAATTACTCTCCCTCATGTCGTTCAACCCCGTAAGACTTTCGTTCATCTTCAGAACACAAATGAAGACATTTGTGATTAAATCTGAGAGCTGGGTCACTCCTCCATAGGCTTCTAAGGGATTGAAACTTGCCAGCCTTGAGAAACTTGAAATCTAGAGGCCCAAATTAATGATAATGGTTTTTTAATCTAAATAAAGTGTTAGTAGGATTGTAAAATGTTTTGATGTAATTGATAAATTAAATTAATTAATTAATAATCAAATTTAACGACAAATACAACGTGTCACCAATTCCGCCTCAGATGCTTGTCACTCAGAATGTGACTGTTGTGGACCTGCTGGAACAACGCACTGAAAACAGCAACTAACCCAATGAATTCACAACGATTTAATAAAATAGTGTTCTCATGTAATATGACGGTCTCAAACTAAGCATCGTTATTATTGGCTGCTGCTTGCGGCGCGCGCTGAATGAATGCCGTTGAGCACTTTAGTGTGCTATTTAACTCAAAGAAACGCATATATGATATTAATCATATATATGAAGAGTTCAGATGCAAAAGCCTCTAAATGCCATCTGAAATTTTCTTCTAAAATGATCATTTTTATCAAGCTCGTATATTTAAGTTCAATAATCTCACTTAAATGGCAAGAAAAATTACCCATTAATTGTCATTTAAGTGAAATTACTGAATTTAAATATACAAGCTTGATAAAAATGATCATTTTAGAAGAAAATTTCAGATGGCATTTAGAGGCTTTTGCATCTGAACTCTTCATATATACAAAATAAACAAGATTACAAAATTATATCTGCACAATGACGTGAAAGCACGAGTGAACTTGGACTACGTGCCATTCAGAATGACTCATGTTGTGGACGTGCTCTTCCTGGAACAACGTCATGGCAACCCAAATAATTCACAATGTTTTTTATATTTATATTGTCATTATAATACTATGTAATATGACAGTCCCAATGGTCCTTATTAGTCGTGCATTGTCGTTTTAGCTGAGCGCACTAAAGATCACGTCAATTTTTTAACCAAATGCATCCAATATGAGATAAATCAGATATGGATAGGCGTAGCCTATACGCGAAATAAACTATTACAACTTACATTTGCACGAAACAAAAGGCTGCGAATGCACACGCAAACTTATAGTCATGATGAAGGTGTAAAATAGTCCCAAACATAACTCCGGTGTGTGTCATTCCGGAACTAATCAAGGGGACTGCTGTAAAAAAGCTTAATATCAAGAGAGATGTAATAATCATAGAAAAAATGTTAAGCAATTCCACTTGAGGAAAGTTATCCATAAACTTACCTAATTTTTGCACTCACGAGGTAATATAATTTGGTCTTCCAGCGCGTGAACGGATGACGCGAGAGCGAAGAGATGTGCGATGAAGGGCCGGCCTTGCGGAATTATGAGCATATTTTAGGTGGCCGAGAGGAGTTCGCGTTTGGTACAATTAGGGCAATCTATGACTGACGTAGCCTACTACGCCGGGTTTGATTTGGGACCCGTCAGCAGATAATTTGTAAAGTTAACATCGGGGGGATGGGATAATTCGTCGGTTATTCCGGAGTCAAGAGATGGTTTTTTGCAGTTTTGTTGAATCTGTAGGCTACTGGACATACGATTCTAGCGTGTGTCCCTCCGCAGTGGTTACATACGTGGAGGAAGCGACAGCGTTGTCTAGGGCATTTCCCGTCGTTGAATTTATTACATACTTGCCTGTTACTTGTCTTCCATAGAGAAATACAAACGGCGCGTTTAGCAGAAAATAATTTGAGGTACGTACGTGTAAAAGTGGCTACCCCCGTACGGCGCGAGCTCCGCTATGATGGAAAGACAATCGTTCAACCCGCGCCGTCGGAAAAAGCAGAACATATAATTTCAGTATTTTTTACTGGAGAGAAGTCATCACTGCTGCGGCAGTGGAGAAAATTAGCCAGAGAAACCGAGCTCCTGCGGGAGCAGAGGAGACCGATGTTCGTCTTTTCGTGCGTTATTGAAAACGCGAGGAAGAGGAGGAGAGATTCAGACATTCGAAGTTTAAGTGGCTAAGCAAAGACAGCAGTTTCACATTTCGAACGGTTTAAACTGTCTGGGAAAGTAGACGAGATGAAATATCCTATCGATTTTTAAATGAACCCTCAATGTTTATGGCTAGGGTCACATTCCCTGCCGATTTGTTTGTTTTGAATCAGAAGAACCAATGAGCTGTGGTTTAAAATGCTTCAAAAATTAAATGAAAATACATTTATGCTATAACTTTAAGTTCCTAAGCGTTTTTTTGTAGATAAATTGCATGACAGTGTTAACGATAGGTTCTTTGTGATTTTGGTGCAATCTGCACGTAATGTGCGGCCTACCAAAACATTTGTACAGAACCGATTTAAAACGAGTGATTCCTGATCAAAAACGAGTATCCAGGGCAGTATAACTGGCTTGTGATTAAATAACTTTGATGCGAAGTTCAACCAGGGACGGAAAACGAAAAGTTTTTTGAGCTGAGCACTCACGGACTGGACTGGCCGGGTCTGAAACTGCAGCGCAGCTTAGGCTAGGCTGGTTAAGGCCAGCTGCGGCGGCCTGACGCTGGAGAAACACCTGTTCCTTCGCGTGAAGAGGGAGGCATTGCCTTATTGCCCATTTCTCTATGGCAGGAATTTTTTGAATGCAGACCGGTTTAAAGAAATACCCGGAAGTAGATAGCATAGCATGTTTCGCCGGCGGTGGCAAGGACTCGTTTGTTTGGCCTGACGCCCACGAGATGACTCCAGAGGATTGTGACAGAGATTCCTGATTCTGAAGGAAGAAAGATTCTTCATCGAACGGAAGAGCTCAGTTCAGACGTGTTTAGGAGGGTACTGGTACTGCGTGATGCTGTTATGCTGCAAAACTGCCAATGCAACGAGGTGAGACCGCTGGGTATTTATAGCTCTCCTCGTTGATTGCTGAGTG
Organism: Chrosomus eos; assembly: GCA_036326025.1. Taxonomy (NCBI): domain Eukaryota; kingdom Metazoa; phylum Chordata; class Actinopteri; order Cypriniformes; family Leuciscidae; genus Chrosomus; species Chrosomus eos. Next base: position 361,939 of record JAZAVI010000097.1, on the reverse strand, counting down.
CTCTCCACCCGTGTGAATTATCTGCGCGTGCTCCTCCCGAACTTTGTTAAACGTACAGTATGTAACTTTTGGCCACCAGGGGTCACTCAATCAAAATAATAGCAAAAGACGTATTCTGATGACGTCGTGAAAGAGCGTGTGCTCATGGGAGTTGTTGTCGTTGTCGAGAGAGAGAGGGAGGGAGTGCGCGCGCGAACCAGCTATACGATGTTCATTGGGACACGCGCGATGTGTCATTCCCCAGCCATCTAACATCTCCAGCAGATAACATGTTCACTGACGAGGTAATGTGTTGTTATTTATATTATATCTCTATTCTTGTTACGTTTAGTTACGGCTATTAACTTTATGTAATGCCATTGTAATGAACACGCGCGCTCTGTCGCTCTCCACATTCCTCACTCATTCTAACTTAGTGTTTTTAAAATCACGTCTCTTCGAACGGAGAGATATATGAATTATCAGGGCTATTGAATCAATATTCCATCTAGCTAGTATCAATAGATGTTAAAAAACACGGTCACCTTTCGTTAATAATTATAATTACGTTTATACTATGATATTGAAAAAGATGGTGAACTGCATATGAAGCTACTTTCTGCAGCTATATCTACAACAAATGTGAATTTACATTATACTGTACATGAGAGCTAGTCCGTCTGCGTTTTGCACATGCCATCATCGTTTCACAACATATAAGTTACGGATAGATATAGTTAGCTGAATGGGTGCTTACTTGTTTATTAGAATGCAAGCGAGATCGGCATCTCTCTGTAGTTCCAGTTTGTCACGAAGCTCGTGGAAATGCAACTCCAATGTTAACGCGAGTCATGTCTCTTCTCCTGTCCCAAACCCTTCTCGAGTCATTTCTGTCACCCGTGCGTTTCCGCTTCACGGATCTGTCTCCAGCAGCAGAACGTGCTGGCAAAGCATAATCATGGTCCATTATTGATATCCAACTATTGATTCTTTATCGTCTTCTTTTATTTTAGTGACGTGCGTCCGGTGTTTACATTTGCGTTTGGCGGTTTTTCGCCGGGATCCGCACGAAGTTAGAGAAACTAGAGTCAAAGGTTATATGACGTCATAGACGGGCGACGAAACGGAAATAAAGACACGGCCCGTGTCTTCAAATTAAAATATAAATTTCTCCGGATTTGAAAGTTGGTGGGAACTTTTGGGATAATTGTCACAGGTCGGGGGGGCCAAGCCAGACTGCACCCACCCCTTGAACCCGGGACCACCTCGAGGAGCGTACCAGAGACCAAACAGACAAGGAGAATTTCTAAAAAGTAACAATCTTTATTGAATAAAAGCAAAGGTTAAAAAGTCTTAATACGGCTTCGTCTCTCTTCCCAGGGAGGAGGGGACCGAGGGGTTCACCGCAGAGGCCCGGGTTTCTGGCAGCCCCAGAGGAGGGGGGAGTCGAACGCCCGTCTGGCGTACAGGTACGTAATGCAGTAAGGAGGCTCTCTTTGACGTAATGCAGGCGGACGACGGTCCGGGCAGGCCAGAGCCGGGACCACGGACCAGAAGGGGGCTCTCTCCACAGGACAAGTGGGTAGCAGGTAAGTAGTAGAGTAGGCAAGTTTCCTTAGTGACGTTACGGCGCAGCAGGTGAAGGGTCTTCCGGGTGCCTCTCCGCCCTTGACGGCTCCAGCCAGAGACCAGGATATCCTCTAATTCGAGGCAGGTGTAATGTGGTAAGGAGGTTCTCTTCAACGTGATACAGGCGGACGACGGTTCGGGCAGGCCAGAGCCGGGACCACGGACCAGAAGGGGGCTCTCTCCACAGGACAGGTGGGTAGCAGGTAAGTGGTAGAGTAGGCAAGTCTCCTCCGTGGCGTTACTGCGCAGCAGGTGAAGGGTCTTCCGGGTGCCTCTCCGCCCTTGACGGCTCCGGCCAGAGACAAGGATATCCTCTAATTTTGAGACAGAAACAAGTTGGCAGGTTCAATGCTATTTCGGCGAAATAGGGACTTACGGCTGGACGACGGTCCAGGCAGGCCAGAGCCGGGACCACGGGCCAGAAGGGAACTCTCTTCACAGGACAGGTGGGTAGCAGATAAGTAGTAGGGTAAGCAAGTCTCCTCCGTGTAGGGTGCTCTCCCCCGTGACGCCGCTGGGCAGCAGGTTGTGAGGTCCTCCGGGTGCCTTTCCGCCCGTAACAGTTCCAGCCAAGGCAAGGGTACCCTCTAATCCAAGACAAAGACAATTTGCAGGTTCAATTCACTTCAATGAAGTAAGGACTTACGGCTGGAGCGGGTGGTTCTGAATGAGCAGCGTTGCTGCTGGGGTGTGTCCCTCCTCTGAACAGGCAGCACACAAGAAGGCCGAGGCAGGCAAACGGCTGGACTGGGTCGCTCCACACGGGCACTAAGACTGGGGTGTGTCTCTCCTCCGACAGGCGACACCCAAGAAGGCAGTGGTAGAAGTATGGCTGGGCTGGGTGGTTCCCACGGCAACACTAAGGCTGGGGTGTGTCTCTCCTCCGAACAGGCAGCACACAAGACGGCGGTAGCAGAGGAACGTTCTATTTAGATAGACAGGACAGGTTAAACAAGACAATCACACTCCTCTCTCGTATCACGGGACCTGGTGGCCGAAGTGGAACATACACAGTCAGCCTGAGGGCTTCGTTCTGCGAACACTGGGGAGAATGTGAACTGGGGGATACTGGCGGTTAATAAAACATGTACATCCACACACTGCAGCTTCACATCAAATCCAACACTGTGTAGCACTTCAAGTCAGGCACCGCAATCCACTCTCAAATATTAGTGCAATAAGGCCAGCACTCACCCAGCGTTCAATCCCTCCACTGTTGCGCTGAATCGACACTCAGAAGCTGATGAGATGCAGAGGATTTCACACCGCAGGGAACACAGCGTCTGCAACACTCTTTCACACTCCGAAGAAGATATAAGGGTTTCAAAGATGAACCAGTTCGCACCCTCAGTGACAACTATATTGGTGGTCCATACACTTCACAATTCCTGATCCAATTCAGTGTAAGACATGCATTCACACGGATCCGAAGTGCTCAGTACTTATCTTCCTCTCTCGAGTGATGACATTCTCCAATCTTGACTCGATCTCCTCCGTTCACTCACTTCACATCCAATTCACGTTCCAGCTTGCACTCCCTTATTCACCGTTGCACCCCTTTCCAATCAGATCCTCACAGCCTCTCCAAAAGATCCCAGCAAATCCAAACCACTGCCAAAGGAATCGATTTCTCCCGAGGGAGTACCACACTCGAATGCCTTTTCCTTCTCCTTTTAACTGCTTCTCACAGCCGTGTTTCCCAATCACACATCCCCACACCAAACACCCGCACCTGGTACCGCTTAGCTAATCAGCTGCCGCTGTCATGGCAACTGACAACAAGCAAACCAGCGCGGTGTGTCAGTGAAATCGTCCCGGGGGGAACACACTCCTAGCGGAAATTAGTTCCGCAGGATTTGTCACCTTGTGACATACCCCCCCACCAAACCGTTCTAGTCCCTGGAACGGTGCTCGGCCATCCAATCGCCGTACCGTATTGGGGGCTGGCCTCGATTACCCCGCTGTGATCGCCTCGGCGGTGAGGCAGGATCTACTTGGCGCGGCTCGGCGCCCAGTCCCCTTGGGACCACTGCCCAACCCAACAGCAAAGGCATCGACGGTGTTTCAACCGGGGGGGTTCTCTCTACTGGTTTCGGGTAATTGGGACACGGGCGGATCAAGTTCCGATGTAACACCCGCTCTGGGCCAGCTCTCCCTTCGGGACGAATGGCATACACAGGCTGGTCTGGGCGAGGTTGCCGCTGTACCACGTATGGTTGAGACTCCCAGCGGTCGCTCAATTTACCCTTCCCTTGGCGGCGATTGTCCCTGACCAGTACTCTTTCTCCCGGTAATAACGGTGCCTCCCGGGCTGTCCGATCATACAGCCTCTTGTTCTTGACTGCTGCTTGATTTATCCGATCTGAGACCTGTTCGTAGGCGGTGTGAAGGCGCTGATGGTGTCCTGCCACCCACTCTGTCAGGTTACCCCCGTCCTCCGCCGGGGTGGCTCCCAACAGCAAGTCGATAGGCAGTCTCATGTGTCTCCCAAACATCAGGTAGGTTGGAGCATACCCGGTGGTGCTATGCACGCTGTTGTTATATGCCTGGACAAGCATTGGGAGCTTGTCCACCCAGTGTCCCTGCTGCTCTCCTTCCAGGGTCCCCAGGAGACTCAACAGTGTCTGGTTCAGCTGTTCGCAACCTCCGTTCCCCTGAGGGTGGTAAGGAGTGGTGTGGGTCCTCTTACACCCATACAGCTGGCACAGTTCGTGAATCACTCGAGACTCAAAGTTGGGCCCCTGATCAGCATGGAATATTTCGGGACACCCGAATGGCTGAATGACATACCTCCATAAAGCATTTGCGGTGGTGGTGGCAGTCTGGTCCAAAGTTGGAATGGCCCAGGCATACTTAGTAAACAAGTCAGTGACGACAAGGATGTTCTGTATCCGGTCCATCGGTCCCCCAGTGTCAGATAGTCCATAGCCACGATGTGTAGTGGGGCCTTAGCCCGAATTGGCACCAGTGGGGCCCGTACCTCCTTTCTCGCTTTGAAGAGCATGCAGCGTGGACATCCCTGCAGGTAGGTCCTCGTAGTTCCCTCCATCCCAGGCCAGTAAAAGTGCCGCCGTAACAGGGACAACGTTCTCTCCTGCCCTTGGTGTCCCAGTTTAGAATGGTAAGCCTGTAGCAGGGAATGACGTTGCCCTTCGGGGACCATCACTTGGCAGACTTCCTCGCCCAAGGTTGAGTCCTGGAGGGACCTGCACATCACCCCTTCTTTCAGGAAGAGCCTCTCTTTCTGTCCCAGCAGTCCCTGCACCACCCGTGTCTGGGCCCGACGTTCCTCGCCTTCGGGCCAAGCCCCTTCACTCAGCCAAGTCCGTACCAGCCTCAGATCCTCATCCTCCTCCTGCCACATCCTCCAACGCTGGGGGTCCCATCCCCAGTTTGCAGGGGGTTCAACGGATGGTTGGCCCGGTGCCTCCACGATGCCCACCATCAATCCCTCCTCATGTCCCTCGTTCAGCGTTGATGTTTGACCCACAGATCGCGCTCCAGGAAGTCTGGACAGTACATCAGCGTTGGTGTGCTCTTTTCCCGGACGATACTGCAGTTGGTAGTCGTAGTTGGCCAACTGTGCTACCCACCTCTGCTCAACTGCCCCCAGCTTGGCGGTCTGTAGATGTACCAGGGGGTTATTGTCAGTCACGACGAGCACCTTCGCTCCCCACAGATAGTCTTTGAACTTCTCGCTCAGCGCCCATTTCATCGCCAGCAACTCAAGCTTAAAGGAACTGTAATTGGCGCCGTTTTTCTCAGCCGGATGTAAACTTCGGCTGGCGTATGCAATGACTCTCTCCTTGCCCTGTTGTTTCTGAGCCAGTACAGCTCCCAAACCCAGATTGCTGGCGTCGGTGTATAAGACGAAGGGTTGAGTGAAGTCAGCGTAGGCCAGAATTGGTGCTTGCAGTAACTCCTGCTTGAGTCGCTGAAACGCAGTCTCACAGGCTGAGTCCCACTGGACTGAGGGAGATCCCCGGCCCCGGGACCGTCCAGTGCCCCCTAACAGCTGGTTGATAGGCTTAGCGATGTGGGAGAAACCTTTGATGAACCGCCTGTAATACCCGACGAAGCCCAGGAATGATCTGACCTGGCGTACGGTCTTAGGCGCGGCCCACTCCTGGACAGCCGATACCTTCTCCGGGTCCACCGAAATCCCTGCAGCGCTCACTATATGGCCCAGGAATTTCACCTCCTTCCGGAAGAGCTGACACTTATCTGGCTGGAGCTTCAGCCCGTATTTTTCCAGAGAGCGAAAGACTTGTTCCAGATGCCGAAGGTGGGACTCATAATCTGGGGAGTAGACTATCACGTCGTCCAGGTATACTAAAGTGGACTCCATCAGCTGGCCGCCCAAGCAACGCTGCATCAACCGTTGGAAAGTGGCTGGGGCGTTGCACAGGCCAAACGGCATCCGGTCCCACTCATAGAGCCCAAAGGGGGTAGTGAACGCGGTCTTCTCCCTGTCCCGCTCATCCACCTCCACCTGCCAATACCCACTGGCCAGATCAAGAGTGGAATACCAGGCCGCTTGGGTCAAGCTCGTGAGGGAGTCCTCTACTCGGGGTAACGGAAAAGCATCTCTTTTCGTCACCAGATTTAATTTCCGGTAGTCCACGCAGAACCTCCATGAGCCGGTCTTTTTCCGTACTAGGACAATAGGTGCAGCCCAGGGACTACTGCTCTCACGGATGATTCCCTTGTCCAGCATTCCCCGAAGGAGGGTGCGGACCTCGGAGTACAGGGTCGGGGGTACAGGCCGGTAGCGCTCTCTACTGGGTGCAGCTTCTCCAGTTGGGATCTGGTGTTTGACTGCGTTGGTACGGCCGTAGTCCTCGTCATGAGTGGAAAACAAGTGCTGCCATTCCAACACGTAGCCTTGAAGCGATTTCGTCTGACCTCCTGTCAGACCTTCCCCCACAGCGACTCTCCCTTGAGGTAGGCTGGGACTCCCTCCCCGGTTCCCTTCACATGCTGGTCTGTCTGTGCCAGGGCCACTTCTACTACTGTCGGACTCACCCGATGGAATCTGATTTCCCCTGGTTCTCGGACTTGCTGTGCCTTTACCGAGGTAACTCGGGCTAAGTGCTGATGGCGATATAAGTGGACAGGGAAGGAGTTCGTGTTTCTGACTTTTACACAGACCCGGCCCCTCTGTGCAGATGCCAATCCTCGCGCAACCTCTACCTTGGAACAATCCGGATGGGGTTCCACCAAAACCCATTCCTCTGGGCGATAGAGTCGGGAAGGCAGCCTGGCCCAGACTACGGCCTCACTCTGAGCTGGAATCTCCAGAGCATACCGACAAGCTACTCTCCCGGTGCCCTCGCGGTTCCCCTGTGACTCCACCAGGCAGATTCGACGACAATCAGCTCTCACACGACTCCATTCTCGGCCCTCCGACGTCGATGCTGCTCGACTGGGTCCATTCCGGAATATTTCCTCCCAACACTCTGAGACGACATTCATGCCCAGCAGTGCGCGGTGGGACCCCAGGCACGCATCCCGTACAATCACCACTCCTTTCTGAGGCACAACAATCCCATGTATCTCCAGGTCAGTTACCAGATATTACCAGGCAGCACACAAGAAGGCCGAGGCAGGCAAACGGCTGGACTGGGTCGCTCCACACGGGCACTAAGACTGGGGTGTGTCTCTCCTCCGACAGGCGACACCCAAGAAGGCAGTGGTAGAAGTATGGCTGGGCTGGGTGGTTCCCACGGCAACACTAAGGCTGGGGTGTGTCTCTCCTCCGAACAGGCAGCACACAAGACGGTGGTAGCAGAGGAACGTTCTATTTAGATAGACAGGACAGGTTAAACAAGACAATCACACTCCTCTCTCGTATCACGGGACCTGGTGGCCGAAGTGGAACATACACAGTCAGCCTGAGGGCTTCGTTCTGCGAACACTGGGGAGAATGTGAACTGGGGGATACTGGCGGTTAATAAAACATGTACATCCACACACTGCAGCTTCACATCAAATCCAACACTGTGTAGCACTTCAAGTCAGGCACCGCAATCCACTCTCAAATATTAGTGCAATAAGGCCAGCACTCACCCAGCGTTCAATCCCTCCACTGTTGCGCTGAATCGACACTCAGAAGCTGATGAGATGCAGAGGATTTCACACCGCAGGGAACACAGCGTCTGCAACACTCTTTCACACTCCGAAGAAGATATAAGGGTTTCAAAGATGAACCAGTTCGCACCCTCAGTGACAACTATATTGGTGGTCCATACACTTCACAATTCCTGATCCAATTCAGTGTAAGACATGCATTCACACGGATCCGAAGTGCTCAGTACTTATCTTCCTCTCTCGAGTGATGACATTCTCCAATCTTGACTCGATCTCCTCCGTTCACTCACTTCACATCCAATTCACGTTCCAGCTTGCACTCCCTTATTCACCGTTGCACCCCTTTCCAATCAGATCCTCACAGCCGCTCCAAAAGATCCCAGCAAATCCAAACCACTGCCAAAGGAATCGATTTCTCCCGAGGGAGTACCACACTCGAATGCCTTTTCCTTCTCCTTTTAACTGCTTCTCACAGCCGTGTTTCCCAATCACACATCCCCACACCAAACACCCGCACCTGGTACCGCTTAGCTAATCAGCTGCCGCTGTCATGGCAACTGACAACAAGCAAACCAGCGCGGTGTGTCAGTGAAATCGTCCCGGGGGGAACACACTCCTAGCGGAAATTAGTTCCGCAGGATTTGTCACCTTGTGACATAATGTTAGTACACAACTAAAAGAAATATATAACATAGATACAGTTATTTTTGCTATTTTGAAAGCCGAAAAGTTCTATATTGTGCCTTTAAATAAAACATCATTTTGTGACCCAAAAAAAAAGTTTATAGAATGTAAGTGATTTTATTATTACTAGTTATTATCTGTGTATATTCTGTCATTTCATATTATCATTTATATTTATCATCCTTATTTTGTTCTCTCACAGAAACCACTTTTATGTGTATATCCACACAAACCTGTATACGACTTGCACTTTTATGGCCTAATAAATATTGAGAATGGACAGGTTCACTCTGGAACTGCAGTTCTTTCTAACCGAAGAATTATACCAGTTGAGTACAGAATATCCCACACTGGTGATTTTATACTCACGTCTCACCACATCTTTTTTTTATTTGTCTTCAATTGGTACAACGTACCCGTGTGTCCTTATTGTGAGTTTTTCCCTAGCGCTCCACCAGGGTGGCATATAGTCGGATAAAATTAACTGTGATTTGCATTTCCCTCCACTCGTTAATGTCACATACGTGATTATTATATCTGCTCTCACCCCTCATTCAGCACATTACTTCATTTGTGTATTATTTTCATAATTTACTTCCTTCTTATGTGTGTTTATCTACTTCTGTCAGGTCCATTAAGTCAAGAACACACAGACAAAATAATTTAGAATTTAATTGAATAGATTGCAAACAGGTTAATGTTCCTGAATTGAAATTTGGCGGTATGGCTCTGTTCAGGGAGTCCTCTGCCCTTTCATGAGCACCATGAAATAGCATAAAGTCAGAGGACAGCAGCAGCAGCATTAGGGAACGCTCACACAGTTTAGGGCTGTGAGAGCTAAAATATCCCCATGTGAACAGAGCAGGCAACATGACATAAGCAAATGCCACATTATGCATAAGGAGGAGCTGGGGAGGTGGCGGGCAGCAGAAGCGAGCAGCGAGCCAGCAGAAGCGAGCCAGCAGCAGCGAGCAGCAAGCATGTATGAGCAAGGTGAATGAGCTTTAAATAGGGCGCCTTGTTTGAGCTTGGCCATTGAGCAGCGAGGGGAGTTAACCAGCTAATGCAGCTCAGCTGGAGCAGATCAGCTGACAGACAGCGTTGATAGCAAATAGCATAAGCAGCGGCTTGACTACCTGGCCTGCCAGAACTGATGCTGACGCTTAATTTCTGTTTCTCTACATTTGCATATTGGCATCTGTGTCAGTCAGTATCAGTGAATCTACAATTTCTGCTGAATATAGGACTACCAAGAAATTGTTTTAAACTTTCATCATTTACATTTTAAATTTCACAACTAGACAGCTGCTTTCATATTATTGCTGAATATTATTGTCTGAAGTCAGTAACACAAATATATATGTTGAAAGAGTTTGCAAAAGCAAAACATGTTAACAGCGATTCTGGCCGTTCAGAAATTCATCCACCTGGAGAAAATCAGACCTTCAAAAGAATAATTTTTACAATTTACAGCTCATTAACAGTTTACTAAAGAAAACATTTGAACTATTTAAACAAACATCTGAGCAGAAGATCTTTGCATTTTTTTGAAATACAGCTTTTTTAAAGGACCCTGGAGCAACATCTAGCATCTTTACAGTTTTTCTCAATCGATTTGGTACATTTCTCCAAACTCATGTAACTGCTCTCAAAACAGTTAACACAGCAAACTAAACGCACTCTTAAGTTGGCGAAACAGATAAGTATTCACTGCACAATGAAACACAGCATTTTATTCTAGTAATGCATTTATTAAAATTCAATATTAACATCAAAACTAAAAGTGTGTTCTCTGTTGATTTTATAAAAAATTCAGCTGAAGATACACAAATAAATAAATGAAAATACATGTTTTTCATTAAGTTCTTTAATGATGAGTTAAGGTGTCTGTAACAATGAGTTGTCACTCCACAAAAAATATACATATTATGCAAATAAATAAAATAAAATAAAAAAGTACTGCATTCATTGAATCAATTAATTTATTGATCATGCCTCTCAATTACTAGCCTGGATTCCAGCCCGAACCCCGCCCACAACATTTTTTGGTCGGGAAGTTCGGTCTGGACTCGATCCATTGAGGAGTAATTATGATCAGCCAAAAAATGGTCGGACCAATCAAATTGCCAGGACGGGCTTTATACGATGATGGACAGATAATCCATCCAATAAAATAATCATCACGTCCTCAAACGTATTTTTTCTTTCAAAAATGCTTTTCGTGTTTGCATGCAAGTAGGCCTACTCCGCGAATCCTTAAGTTCTCTTACGAGAGGTTCTCTCGTATTGCGTAAGCTAGCTTACGCTACGGGAAAGATTCCATCTTTCTGAGAAATTGAAGCCAAAAATTATCCTATAATTTTGTATCCATTGTCAACGCAGTTCAGCTGCAGCAGACCATGAGAAGGCTAGCTAGCCGCTCATTGGTTCGCTCACGGAGAACTGCTTAAGCCTATGAGGGAGCGCGGATGAACCCGCGACCAATGAGAGTCTGACTCGCTCTCATTACGTCACCGCCCCCGAAGCGGGCGTGGACGAGGCTATAAATACCCCGAAATAGGCTGAATAATCTGATTTTTCATCCTTCAGCGACGCACCTGCATCTGCTGATCCTGAGAGAGAAGCCGCCGTCGTTGAAAAGGCACTTTCTAGCGAGCGTTTGGGAGACTGAGGAAGCCGGCCGTCTTCGCCACCTTCAGCCGTCCTGTGAGCTAGCGCCATCCGACGGAGTGTATCCTTTTACTCAGAGCTTAAAAAAATCCTATTGTATCTAAAAGAGCGAGCGTCTTTTTAAAGATGTCTCGAAATTCCTGCGGCTCCTGCCGCGCTCCTCTCGAGGCTGGAGACCGCCATGTCATCTGCGCCGTTTGCCTCGGACCGGAGCACGCTGAAGTCGCCCTCGCTGACGGCGGCTGCGACTTCTGTGATACTATGCCTATGTTGACCCTGCGGGTTCGACTGTTGGCTGCTAAAAGCGCTCCCAAGCCACCTCTGTCTGCGCCGCGGAAGAAGAAACGCCGCGCTCAGAGGCCGCCGGAGCCCCAGCAAGAAGCGTTCATCCCGCCGGAGCCTGTAGCCTCCCGCTCTCCTTCTCCGCCGCTTCCGGACGAACAGTTGCCGCCGAGTGGCCGCTCTGTTGCCTCCGATGACGCCGCGGACATCAAGGACTCATGTTCGCTTCTCGCTTCCGACAGTGAGGATTGGTCCGGTTCTCAGGTCTCTTCGAACCGCGAATCCTCCAGGACTCGCGCGGGCATTGAAGAGGAACTAATGCGCCTCCTCACGCAGGCCGTCGAGCGCCTCGGTCTCGAGTGGTCCCCTCCCCCCGAGCAGACCATCAACCGCATGGACGGCAGCTATTTCCGCCAGCGCTCGACTCCCGCTGCCAAACGGGCTGCGCCCTTCCTGCCCGAGCTGCACGCTGAGCTCTCAAAGTCTTGGAATGCCCCGCTCTCTGCCAGGTCTAGCTCTGATTCTTCCACCCCGCTCCGCGTTGTGGACGGAGCCGCAGAGAAGGGCTACCTCACCATCCCGCCGGTTGAACACTTGGTCGCCGCACACTTATGCCCGCCCTCTGCTAGATGGCGCTCATCACCTGTGCTTCCCTCGAAAGCCTGCAGAGCGACTTCAAGTTTTCACGGCCGCGCATACTCAGCCGCCGGCCAGGCGGCGTCTGCACTCCACTCGATGTCTGTGCTGCAAATCCTGCAGGGCGATTTGCTGCGTGAGTGGGATGAGAGCGGTAAGAACCCCCCGTCAGTCGCGGATTTGAGAAGCGCCACGGACCTTGCCCTTCGCGCTACAAAGTCTGCTGCTCTAGCCTTGGGGAAATGCATGGCCGCCATCTGCGTGTCTGAGAGACACTTATGGCTCACTCTCGCCGACATGGGAGATTCCGAGCGCGCCGCCTTTCTCAACGCCCCGCTCTCTCCAGCCGGCCTCTTCGGATCCACGGTCACGGGTATCGTCGACCGCTTCTCCGAAGTACAGAAAGCTTCGCAGGCCATGGACCTCTTCCTGCCTCGTCGCGCTAGCTCCTCTGCAGGCCGCCCACGTGATCGGCCTCCTGCACGAGCCCCACCCCAGCGCACAGCTCAGCACAACCAGACTGCTCAACGACGCCAGGGCGGCCGCCCGCGTTCCCGCTCTGACAGCCGCCACAGGCCGCCGCCTCCTCGGGGGCCTCGGCCTAGAATCACGCTGAAACCTGAGCAACCAAAGTCTGCCTAGCACAGCTGAGAAGAAAAAGACGGCGCTCTCCCGCTGCGGCCGGACCGCCGTCAAAGATCTGCCCTCTGTTAGTCCCCGCCCAGGCGGTTACTACAGCAGTGTTTTCTGCCATAACCAAGCCGGTCTCCCTTCCCGCTTGCATGAGCACAAACGCCGTTTTCACGGCGACCCAGAGAAATCTCAAAAAGAGCATAAAAGCCTCTTGTGTACGAAATGTGCCCGCAACACTGTGTTCACTCATACACAAAAGCACTCCAGTTCCCCTGTCTCACACAGAGTCCACTCTCATAAAACGGGCCAAGCCCGCTCGAGTCCCAGAGTACATAAGCGCGCCCACAAGCCCGTGTGCGCGTCCCACCTCTGCTCACTCTGTTACAGGGCCCTTAAGCTCCTCTCCAAGTGTAAGTCCCGCTGTTATAAGCACTATCAGCGCGCTCACGCAGCCCGCGAAGTGCGACAATGGGGACCATGTAGCCATTCACCCCTAGCGTCACGCTTCAAAGCGTGGGAAGCTATTCCGGGAATCTCCCAGTGGGTGTTAAACACAATAAAGCTAGGCTATCGCTTACAGTTTCGTCGCCGCCCCCCTCGCTTCCGAGCGCGGCTAGAAACTACGGTGAACCCAGAAGCAGTGTCACTGCTCCGTTCAGAGATAGCAAGTCTGTTGTGCAAGAAGGCTATAGAGAGGGTGCCTCTGGCTATGAGCGAGTCGGGGTTCTACGGCCGTTATTTTCTTGTTCCCAAGAAAGACGGCGGTCTCAGACCAATATTAGACCTCAGATTTTTGAACAAAGCTCTCATAAAGAGACCGTTCAAAATGCTCACTATCAGAAAACTCCTCGCGCATGTGCGCCAGGGGGACTGGCTCATATCACTAGATCTGGAGGATGCATACTTCCAGATCCAGATAAATCCCCTTCACAGGCCATTCTTACGTTTCGCCTTCGAAGGCCAGGTTTATCAATACACCGTCCTTCCGTTCGGCCTATCCTTGGCACCCCGTACGTTCACGAAGTGCATGGATACGGCGCTCGCCCCCCTGCGGAGTCAGGGGCTGCGAATTCTGAACTACTTGGACGATTGGCTGATTCTGGCACAGTCTCAGGAAGAGTTACTGTCTCATCGTACAGTACTCCTCGACCATCTGAAAGCTTTGGGCCTCTCTGTCAACTGGACAAAGAGCGTACTACAACCCAGTCAGACTATCTCCTTCTTGGGTATAGAGCTGGACTCGGTCACGATGACGGCGCGTCTATCGACGCAGCGCGCGCACCGTGTGCAGCGCCTCGCCGCATCTTTTCAGATGAACAGACTCACGCCTTTGAAAACTTTTCAGAGAGCGTTGGGTTGTATGGCCTCAGCCTCTGCGGTGCTCCAGCTGGGGTTACTGCGCATGCGCCCGCTTCAGCTCTGGTTGAAGAGCCGTGTGTCTCACCGAGTGTGGACCTCGGGCCACCAGCTGATAAGGGTAACGCAGACCTGTATTACAGCTCTGCAGCCATGGTTAGTGGCAGAATGGTTTCAGCGCGGCGTCCCCATGGGGACTGTTTCATGCCGAAAAGTCATCTCGACAGACGCCTCCAACACGGGGTGGGGGGCGGTCTGCGAGGGCTCACCGGCCTTCGGCCCTTGGTCAGCTCAAGAGAGCCTCCTACACATAAACTGTTTGGAGATGTTGGCGGTCGAGAACGCGCTCAGGCGGTTTCTCCCGCGCATTCAGGGCCATCATGTGCTGATCCGTTCGGACAATATGGCCGTGGTCTCCTATCTAAACCGTCAGGGCGGAGTCAGATCCAGGAATCTTTTCCGGCTGACAGAGCGCATTCTAGTTTGGTCTCAGTGTCACCTGCTCTCGCTCAGAGCGACGCACGTGCCGGGACAGCTGAACGACGGTCCAGACAGCCTGTCCAGGAACCCCATTCCCCCCGGGGAATGGTCCCTGCATCCTCTTACAGTCCAGAAACTGTGGCGTCTATTCGGCAGAGCAGAGGTGGACCTCTTTGCCTCGGCGGAGAACACCCACTGCCCAATATTTTTCTCAAGGAGCGAGGACGCGCTAGCCCAAACCTGGCCCAGCCGCCCGCTTTATGCCTTCCCTCCGGTCTCTCTGTTACCACAGGTGCTTCAGAGAATCAGAGAAGCGCAGCACTCGGTGCTCCTCATAGCCCCGCACTAGGAGGGTCAGACTTGGTTTCCGGAGCTCACGCAGCTGTCACAGACAGCGCCGTGGCCCATTCCAGTCAGAGCAGATCTCCTCTCCCAAGCTCGCGGCTCGATCTGGCATCCCCACCCAGAGCGCTGGGCGCTGCACGCGTGGGTGATCAACAACTACCCGTTGCTTTGCCAGAGGGAGTGATTAACACGATCATACAGGCTAGAGCGGCTTCTACCAGAAGGCTCTATGCGTCAAAATGGTCTGTGTTCTCGAAGTGGTGCACAGATAGGGGTCTGGACCCGCGGTTATGCGAGGTTCCCTCCTTACTAAATTTTCTCCAAGAGATGCTGGACAAGGGCAGATCCCCGTCCACTCTTAAGGTATATGTGGCAGCCGTCGCGGCGTTTGCTGAACCCCGACGCGGCCAGTCACTGGGCAAAGACGGGCTGGTAGTCCGCTTCCTCAGGGGAGCTAGAAGGATGAATCCCCCGCGCCCCCCTTCGGTGCCGATTTGGGACCTTTCCATAGTTCTTGATGCTATGAAAGCTCCCCCATTCGAACCGCTAAGCACCGTGGACCTAAAGTACCTGTCGCTAAAGACCGTTTTTTTACTCGCGCTCGCGTCAGTAAAACGGGTGGGAGACCTGCACGCGCTGTCGACCAGCGCGTCCTGTCTTGAGTTTGGACCTAATGACTCATTAGTCGTTCTCAAACCTAGGCATGGCTATGTTCCCAAGGCGATTGGCACCCCGTTCAGGGCACAAGTTATATCCCTATCGGCGCTGCCGGCTTCCGATAGCGAATCAGATTCTAATCTCCTATGCCCGGTCAGGGCTCTGAGATTATATGTCACTCGCACAGCTCCGATCAGACGATCCGAGCAGTTTTTGTTTCGTTCGGCGGGCGCACCAGGGGGTTGGCCGCCTCGAAACAGTCCCTATCCAGATGGATTGTTGATGCCATTGCAGCAGCATACGCATCGAAAGACCTGCCATGCCCTTTGGGCATCAGGGCTCATTCCACTAGAGGCATGGCCTCATCGTGGGCATGGTCCAGTGGGATTTCCATTCACGACATTTGCGTGGCAGCGGGATGGGCTTCCCCCTCCACCTTTGTCAGATTTTACAATCTGGAAGTACCCGCTTTGCAGGCTAAACTACTAGCAGTCTAGTATGTTTCAGCTCTTCTGGTTGAGCTGCAATATAGGGGGTTAATTCACACAGACCGAGTTCGCTCTGTCCCTCTCTTTTATGTGCTTATGTACTACACAATCACCGGCCCGCTCCGCTGGCCGTTTGTCACAGATACATATATTCATTCCCACTTTCGGTGTTCCCCGGGATGCCCCGCGGGACTAATAGTGGATGCTTAGCACGCACGGCGTTGACCATGGGTTCCCGTAGCGTAAGCTAGCTTACGCAATACGAGAGAACCTCTCGTAAGAGAACGAATCGGTTACCTAACGTAACCTCGGTTCTCTCTAGATGAGGGAACGAGTATTGCGTTCCTGGCCGTGCTTGTGCTACTGGCGATGTTCGCTTCAGAATTGAAAAACCAGATTATTCAGCCTATTTCGGGGTATTTATAGCCTCGTCCACGCCCGCTTCGGGGGCGGTGACGTAATGAGAGCGAGTCAGACTCTCATTGGTCGCGGGTTCATCCGCGCTCCCTCATAGGCTTAAGCAGTTCTCCGTGAGCGAACCAATGAGCGGCTAGCTAGCCTTCTCATGGTCTGCTGCAGCTGAACTGCGTTGACAATGGATACAAAATTATAGGATAATTTTTGGCTTCAATTTCTCAGAAAGATGGAATCTTTCCCGTAGCGTAAGCTAGCTTACGCAATACTCGTTCCCTCATCTAGAGAGAACCGAGGTTACGTTAGGTAACCGATTCGTTATTTTTGCAACACCGGCAAAGATTGTTAACACTCCTTATTTTTTTCATACTTTTTCCAGAGTTCTGTTTGATAACTATGCGTTGCTCAACATACGTCACTTACTGCGTTCCTCTGATTGGTTGTCGGTCTATCCAATTGAGTGCAGAGTTGTTGTTTTTCCTGGTTCGGTTAAGACACGCCTCATAATCAAACCCTATGGAGCAGAATCAGACTCATGTTCTGACCAGAATATGAGTATGACGAAGTCAGGCTAGTCAATTACATCTGGCCAGAGAATTATCAACAGCAAATATTTTCACGAGTCATGCATCGTGGGAAAAAAACACCTTGAATGCTGTATTCATCCTTGACATGCTTTTGCCCCAATATCACAGGCCTCTTCCATCACTTGAAGACTTACTTGGTTGTAAGGGTTGTGATTATGCACTTTCCATCTCCAAGAGGAGAAGAATTCCTCAACTGGATTCAGGAAAAGAGAATATGGTGGAAGGAACACCATCCTGAAATGTGGGTGATTCTCAAACCACTATCACACTAGTGCTGAATGGAGGAATTGGACCTCATACATCCTCAGCTCTTTTCTTTCTTTCTTCTTTCTTTCTTTCTTTCTTTCTTTCTTTCTTTCTTTCTTTCTTTCTTTCTCTTTCTTTCTTTCTTTCTTTCTTTCTTTCTTTCTTTCTCCTACATCCTCGCTCTCTTTTCCTACATCCTCAGCTTTCTTTCTCCTACATCCTCAGCACTTCTTTCTCCTACATCCTCAGCTCTTCTTTCTCCTACATCCTCAGCTCTTCTTTCTCCTACATCTTCAGCTCTTTCTCCTACATCCTCAGCACTTCTTTCTCCTACATCTTCAGCTCTTTCTCCTACATCCCTTTAGCTCTTCTTTCTCCTACATCTTCAGCTCTTTCTCCTACATCCTCAGCCTTCTTTCTCCTACATCTTCATCTCTTTCTCCTACATCTTCAGCTCTTCGTTTCTCCTACATCTTCAGCTCTTTCTCCTACATCTTCAGCTCTTCTTTCTCCTACATCTTCAGCTCTTTCTCCTACATCCTCAGCTCTTCTTTCTCCTACATCTCAGCACTTCTTTCTCCTACATCCTCAGCACTTCTTTCTCCTACATCCTCAGCACTTCTTTCTCCTACATCCTCAGCACTTCTTTCTCCTACATCCTCAGCACTTCTTTCTCCTACATCCTCAGCTCTTCTTTCTCCTACATCCTCAGCTCTTCTTTCTCCTACATCTTCAGCTCTTTCTCCTACATACTCAGCTCTTCTTTCTCCTACATCAGCACTTCTTTCTCCTACATCCTCAGCACTTCTTTCTCCTACATCCTCAGCACTTCTTTCTCCTACATCCTCAGCACTTCTTTCTCCTACATCCTCAGCACTTCTTTCTCCTACATCCTCAGCACTTCTTTCTCCTACATCTTCAGCTCTTTCTCCTACATCTTCAGCTCTTCTTTCTCCTACATCTTCAGCTCTTTCTCCTACATCCTCAGCTCTTCTTGCTCCTTCTCCATCTCCTCTTCCTCTACTTTTCCCTCTACCCTGTCCACCACCTCTCTCTTACACCTCCTTTTCCACCGCTCATTCTTCTTCTTTTTATTGTCTTTTCTCCTAATTTGTCTTCTTTGTTGTTTTTCTCTTCCTGTTTTGTAGTTGTTGTAATAAAGACAGATGTGTGAACAATTAGGAGATTTGCATTTTCTGTGTTGAGTGGATTACTAACTAATCAGATATCAATTTGGGGTTAATTGAGGACATAAGGTGTGCAACTGACTTTTTTACAATTCATAGAGTTTTGTTTGTTGTGTTTTGAAAATGGTACAAAAATGTTTGTGATCTGTGTGAAGACCAATAAAAAAGCTGCAAATGTTTTTTCCTGATATATTAAAGATTTGGTTGGCTGTATGAACTGTTGTGATAACGTTAGGGAATTTTGTGCACAGTGTTTTGATAAAATTATGCTTTTGATTTGTAATTTGTATGAAATGAAGGAGAATTTACTATCTGTTTAGGACAATTACGAAGTGTACAGATCACTGTGTTAAATGTTTTGAGAGCAGTTACCTGAGTTTGGAGAAATGTACCAAATCGATTGAGAAAAACTGTAATCTACAGGTAAGGGCAATATTTGATTGCAACAGGTTATGGGGAGGTTTTAGAATGATTTAGAGGTTACAGTGGTATAGAAATATGACAGTTTTCCTGTTAACAGTCCTAAAATGTTTTTATTTGCTCTGACATACACCAGTACGCACCAATGGATCAGATCTTAGAGTTGCTTCCCGTCAAAACACGGGAACTAATGACATGTTCAAATGTTCATTAGCGACACCTGCAAATGACCTGCAGATTCAGCAGATGCTATGCTCATACACTGTAAAATCCAACCTTGATTCTAACACACACTTTTTAGTTAACTTTACTTAAAGGATTAGTCCACCTCAAAATGAAAATTTCCTAATAATTTACTCACCCCAATGACATCGTTGCTTGTTGCATTACACGGCTTTTACCAGCAGATGTCCTCAGCATGCTATGTTTTCTGTGAAGCTAGTGTAATCGATATAATAATCTAACAGTGAATTTAGCTGACATGGTCAATATAGTGAAATAATAACAACAACTGGTCGTTTTCACAGCAACTTCAAAGGAAGCAAGACAGTGTTTTAAAAATGAGCGCTGGACACCTGAGCTAAAACTTCTCATCGTTTATTCAGAGGGTATGAAAGATTGTTTTCCATATCCATTTTGTTGAAAAGGGGCTTGACTTGTCAAACAGTGGTGGATTTTTCTGTACCTCGGTGATTATCTTCACAATATTGTCTGGCCTTTTAAATGTGCAAGCCCTTTGTTTAAATTCGAGTGGATTTTGATTGTCTGTCAGTGTTTTTTTCGTTTGACAGCTGGAAAAAAACATATTCTGAAAATGATCCCAACGATATCGCTGCTCATATCTTTATCGTTGTATACAACGTAGTTGTGGTGTGAACTCTGCTATTCTTTAATATGGAGAACGATTTTTATAACTATATCTTTTTCTTTATCTCTAGAGTTGTCATCCTTGGTGTGAATGGGCCTTAATTGTAAAAATCTAGTAATTTGTACATTTCACATACTCAACCTTTTTTTTCTCAATAAAACTCAAGTTAAAATTAATTGATTGGTTTGTGTACCAATGTGTCAAGGGGAAAAAAAGTGAGACGGGGCAATTCTTAATAGATTTGTCACTCATTTCCTCCACTTCTGCAGTTATTTTTCTAGTTGCATTCACTCATTTCCCAAAGTCATCTTAACCCTCTGAGGTCTGAGACTCTGCTCTGACATTTGTGCTTATTTCTGTTACTTGTGACATTTTCACGGCTAAAGTCTGATTACACTGTATTCAGCACAAACTCTGCTACAGTAATATGTCAGCAGCATGTAGCTAAAAGTTTCTAGTTTTGAGATAATGACGTTTATGCTTGGTTTGTGGAAAAAAAGTCTCTTAAATAAGGACATAAAAACCATATTGATTATTTATTCACAAGACTTTTGAAATTTGTATCACGTAGCCTAGAATATTTGCTCCAAAACTATGTGAAAATCATCCTGACTACTCATTCATATAAGACAATATATTGATTTAAAATTTGTAAGACATGTTTTGTGTGAGAAAGCTTTATGCGTGGAGGCGTGAATCTCTCATTAATATGTGTGGCATTTCACACCTGAGTAAGACAAAGACCCTCCCCATAATGGCCCTATTAGCTGCTATCAGGCCATATCATTATGAGGAGCCTTGCACACAGAATGAGGAGATTTAAAAAATAATGTCTTTTAGATTGTTTGGATTTATTTACAACACAACATAATCCAAAGATACACAACAAAGGACAAAAAAGCACATTAGTAAACACACTGATCTAAAGACAGATGATTGAACAGTGACAAACCTTTGTGCCATTACTGAAACATAGTACATACCTGTCATTTCCAAGGTGTTTGATTTTTCATTTTACCATGTTCATGTACAGAGACTGTTGAATGTTGAAGTCAGCAGGACTCATCAGTGGCATCTCGTCCCTGTAAAAAAAAAAAGGAAACACCTGTGAACATGCTGATATGAAGAGAAACTAAAGGCTGCACAATTTTGGGAATACATTTTAGATTTTTCTGTTTAAAATTTAAAAAAACACACACACACACACACACACACACACACTAGAGCTTAGATTCTCTGCCCGAGCCCGACCCGAGTCGGGTTGGGCCATTGATCAAACACGTCACATGTCACGCGCAGCGTCTCCTCCACTCGCAAAACGTAAACTTTTCATTAACCAATTGCCTGGATTTAATAAATAAGAAGCAAATATTGCAGACAATATAGCCTAATCATGACAGGGAGGCGCCGGCAAGCTGCGGTCACCATAGCACGTGAACTGGAGCATCTCATCATAAATTCAATCAATTCTCGGCACGCTTGTCACCGAATTTACAAATGCACATCTTGCTTGTTGCATGCACACATATGTCGAAATTACATTATTAATAATAATGAATCTTTAACCTTTAAATGGCGTTATATTAAGAATATTTGATAGAATTTTTTTTA
This sequence comes from Chrosomus eos, assembly GCA_036326025.1. Taxonomy (NCBI): domain Eukaryota; kingdom Metazoa; phylum Chordata; class Actinopteri; order Cypriniformes; family Leuciscidae; genus Chrosomus; species Chrosomus eos. The sequence continues at coordinate 340,677 of JAZAVI010000097.1, read as the reverse complement.
AATGAAAACTTTCATTGTGATAATTAAAATAATTTAATATTTAATATTAAGTGGCCAATTTGTGCACATTTATTAATAGAATTTATATAATATAGCTATATATATATATATATATATATATATATATATATATATATATATATATATATATATATATATATATATATATATAAAATTGTGCAGCTCCCCCTGTCAATGGTCTAGCACCCATTCAACACCTGCGTTAAAAAAAATATCTTACGATATATATATATATATATATATATATATATATATATATATATATATATATATATATATATATATATATATATATATATATATATATATATATATATATATATATATATTTGCCATTTGATGTTGGGCAATGTTGTTGTCGCACCAGCATCTCGAGTGCGCTTGCCACACACAACGCCTACATGTAAAATAACAAAAGTTTGGTCGGCAGGAAAAAATGGTCCAACGAACCGTTCGGTTTGAAAATGCGTACCGAAAACCAAACCGAAAGCCTCGTACCGAACGGTTCGATACGAATCCGCGTATCGTTACACCCCTAATATATATATATATATATATATATATATATATATATATATATATATATATATATATATATATATATATATATATATATATATACACAGTGTTGGGAAGGATACTTTTAAAACGTATTTCGTTACAGAATACAGAATACATGCCCCAAAATGTAATTTGTAACGTATTCCGTTACGTTACTCAATCTGAGTACTGTATTCTGAATACTTGGATTACTTCCGTATTGAATTGCATTTTATAAGTGTAGGAATGGGGAATGGTGATGCGGTGTGGTGACGCGTTGTAATATGTAGGGATGGCGCTGCCAATAAAGCAGCTAAAAGCTGTCACAAAGAACCGGCAAAAGTATTGATTATGAATATGTAAAATATAGCAAGGAGATATTTTAATTGTTTATTAATAAACAAGTGTTTTCCGTCTGTGTCACTGTCGCTTGCAAAGATGAAGTTGACGATGCTGACTCGCGATCTTTGCAGTAAGTGAACGTGCCAGAGAGAAATGCGCATTTCATACGGATTACATAAGCAGAACGCAGTCTGTTTTGTTTCGTTTTGAATTGTTCTGTTTAAATTTAGACATGTCTGTGACTGTGAGGCAAGAATAATCTTACGCTAAGTTTCGGTTCATAAAAGACAAGCTCCAGTTCACACGCCGGCGCCTCGATGTCGTGAAATATTTAGCCTACTTCTTATTTATTAAATCAATTGGTTGATGAAACATTTATTAAAACTAAGATACAATTAATACAAAACGAAATTCCCTTTAAAGAAAGGCGTTGTGCTCTCTGTTTGAGGTCTCTGTGAAAGTTTTAAAGCAGTCTTTGCAGTTTTCAGAGTGGTCACGTTCGTAATATTGTTTTTTCCTCATAAATGCGAACGCGAAAAAATTTATAAAATGTAGGCTATATTTCATGTTCTGTGGAGAGCCAACCCTTCTTCATCCGGTGGGTAGTATGACTTTTGGTTTGAGCAGAGTGTAATTCACAGAAGTAGTTAAAGTCACGTTTTTGTGTCACGCATGTTTATTTCCCTCATATTAAATAGAAAACGCATCTGTAGACAGATATTTTTCTAATGTCTGGACTCCTTTATTACGGGAGTATATGGATATATAAACAGACGTTTTTAAATATAGCCTATTCGTATTAAATCAAATGCATTTTCAGAGAATTTCTATTTCCAGTTTTGACTGCAAATGTCGCGTCCATAACGCTGGAATTGCTCAATTTTTAAATCATTTATTTTGTGGTGTAGGTCTACATATTTTATAATGTTAACTTCAAATAATTCTTAAAGTAATTTCAAGATGTGGTAGCATTGGATCTGGACGGGAAGGATAACTTACTTTACGATGCTTCGGTTGGAGGTGAAGTCTTTGGACGCTGAAAGGAGCTGGTTGCTGGCAAGCAGAGGTTGCACTGCACAGTTAGGCTATATTTCGTTCTCCCTTCTCTTTCTTTAATGTGAAATGCTGTTTGAATTTCCCAGATAGAAACGCATTCTTGCCCTGGCTCTGTTGTTCCGGCTCCATGTCTACTCTAGCTCCCGCTGCTCCTCTTCCGACTCCATTGTGACTGATCACGCAAACCGCGCATTTTTTTTTTCGTTTTCACATTGGGGCTTCTGGGAAATGCTGAGTTGCCTTAATTTATTTAGCTAGAGAGTGAATAAACTCGTGAAACAGAGAAGTATCCATTGATTTCAACAATGTAACTGTATTCTAAATACCCACTATTTAAATTGTAACTGTAACGGAATACAGATACTCATAATTTGTATTCTGAATACGTAACGCCGGTACATGTATTCCGTTACTCCCCAACACTGTATATATATATATATATATATATATATATATATATATATATATATATATATATATATATATATATATATATATATATATATAATGAACGTTGTGCCTTGTAGGCTACACTTGCCTACAAGGCACAACCAACCTGGTGTTAATTTTATATGTTTAGGACTGCATAAAATAACAATAACAATAGCCTATAGCAGGTGGCCTATAGATCGTTAAAAATGAACACTTCAGAAACACTACACTGGAGAAAAATATATGAATCATATGTTACTTCAAATGTTTCCATTCGTTGTGACGTTATGAAATGAGATTGGAGTAAAAACATGAAGGCTATTGTTTGGCGTGCTTTGCTTTTCAAACGCACAGCGCGACTGACTGAAACTCAGCGTGTGCAGAGAACATTTACTGAAGCAATCGAGCCGCTCCAAACTATGAAACATTATTGTTACCACATTATATGTATGTTTGAGCAGATAACTACAAACACAGTATTTAACAGTAACCACTGGTCTAAACATTATAATATAATTTTTATATCCTGCTGTGTTTATTATCCTCGTGTTGTGTTCATAAATTAAGCATTAGGCTTCATGTTTTTACTCCAATCTCATTTCATAACGTACATTTTAGTCTGACACCAGTTTGACTAGTTGCTACAATGTAAAGTTTATATAACAATAACATTATGAGTTTAGGAGTAAGTAAGCGGATAACCTCTGCTTTCGGTTCCAAAAACGGAGGTAATTTTCGGGTTAAGTAACCATAGCAACTGACTCTCTGAGTATAACCTGCAGGTTATGTTGCAGGGTTAGTTTCTTTCAGAGAGGTTTCCGAGCATGGTGTGACCTTTTGAGGAGGATCCTTTTTTTTCGCCGTGAGAGGGTGATACGACCACGTATCGATGTGTTTTCGTATCCAAATGAATAATTGCGGGAGCGTTGCCGTTTTTCAAAAGAATCGTTCATTTATTAAACAAAGATTTTGAAAACATATATAGCAAACGTGACACATCGCGGATTAGCGCTTAACACGGAGCACATATTGTGCATTGCCCTTCGCTTTTTTCGGGGAGTTTTTTGTATACAATAGGCGATACAGAGCATGTGGGAAAGGCAACTGTGTGTAGGGCTGTTCGTACAGTATGTATTGCACTCAAACGGTTCCTACAGACTTTTATGCAGTTCCCTGGCCATAAACCAGTGAGGGTCATTAAAGACAGGCACAGGCACAATTCAACCTGGCCCACAGCAGAACACAGGCCAAGGTGGAAATGACCATAGGCATCCTGAAGGTGAGGTTTCAGTGTCTGCGTGGGCTCAGAGTCAGCCAAGAATGGCCATGTGACATTACAGCTGCACTCAAAAAAAATGATATGTTGGCTTTAATTAACTTTTTTATGTCAACAGGTTCCATAAATTAACTTTTGTATGTCAACAGGTTCCATAAATACACTTTTTTATGTCAACAGGCTGCACATTACTGGGTTACGTTTAGTGTTGTTTTTGGCGGCCTGTTTTAATTTTAGTTTTAGTCTAGTCTTTGTGTCAAGCTGTCATTTTAGTTTTTATTAGTTTTAGTCACGTTCATACTCTTTTTAGTCTAGTCTAGTTTTAGTCGACGAAAACTGATGACATTTTAGTCTAGTTTTAGTCGAGGAAAACTGATGACATTTTAGTCTAGTTTTAGTCGACGAAAGACATAGTCTAGTTTTAGTCAATGAAAATTGTATTTTAGTCTTTTTAGTAATGCAATTCTATTTAAACCAGTCAATATGTATACCTAGTAGTAGACGAAACCAACATTTTCTTTTAGCCAAACCCATTTCAAAAAATCGTATCTTATTATTGTTAGTCTATCTTATTATATTATTGTTACCTTATAGACTCAAGAATGCTATTCCAGACACAGAAGACGCTCTGATATGAATTTAGAACATATTTATTATTTTTACCAACCAAAAATGTTGCCTACACACGATGAAATTAAAGTTTTTCCAAATGTCATTTCTTCTTTTTCTCCCAAAGACGTATCCCTTTCTCTGTGTCAGACTTAACTGCGTTTGTTGTCGTTTATGCTAACGCCTGTTTCACACATAGCCTACTCCGTTTGCGGTGTGTATTTTTTCCCGCACCCATGTTAGGTTAGAGCGCTCACACCGCACGCGGGAGCGGTGCGTGCATAACAGCAGAGCAGAGATCTACACAGTAGCCTACCTCAACAACGCGATGGATGTAGGCTAGAAATATTGATTTGAAATAAAAAATAGAGAATAAATGTTGTGATTGTGGTATTACAGCCGTAGATCAGCTGCGCACTGCAAACGCAGCACATGTGAAAACACAATAGCACGAGCTGCTCCTGCATACACACCGCACCGCATATGCACTACACACGGAGTATGTGTGAAACAGCCGTAACTCACGCAGCTGCATCTTCTAAATAATGCCGCGAATGGGGCTTGAGGATGTGATGTCGCCTGCGTCTGCGCAGTGCGATCTGATGCAGCCCCTGAAGTGAAACACAGGAAACAGAAATGCTGCGTACCGGTAATAACGCAAGTAAACGAGACGAAATAACGTTAAATAACATTTCGTCTCGTCTCGTTTTGGTCAACGAAAATGAAGAAACATTTTAGCATAGTTTTTATTTTGTAAACCACATTTAGTCTCGTTTTTATTCGTCAACGATATTACATTATACATTTAATTATAGTCATCGTCACATGACCAGCATTTACGTTGCGTCTCGTCTCGTTTTCGTCACGTGAAAAAGGTTCGTTGACGACGATATTTCGTCATAATTTTCGTTGACGAAAGCAACACTAGTTACGTTAAACAAACATAATTTGTTCATATAACTTCAACACACTCAAATAAATGATATGTTGGGCTTTAATTAACTTGTTATGTCATCAGGTTCTGATATGTTGGCTTTAATTAACTTTTTTATGTCAACAGGCTGCACATAACTGGGTTACGTTGAAGCAGTGTTAAAGTTAATGAGATAATTAAGTGAATAATTGAGTGATGATTGAGCATTATTGAAGACACCTGATGTTAACAAGCAGAATCACTGAAGGAGAAAACTGGAATTGTATGTCACCACTATGGAGATCAGTGTGTGTTTTAGTTGGGCTCTTGACCCTTACATCATTCACTTTAGATTTTGTTTGGCTGCTGTACATGAGTTATAACTTCCAGATGAACAAATAGAAAAGGTGATCTGATGGTGTTGGTTGTGTTTTAACATAATCATTATATCACAATCATTGAAACACACCCAATCAAAACTGATGCATGGCTCCCATCATGCATTGCTGCATGAATAAATAATGAGCTTAAGTTCAGAGGTGATCTGTTTGTCACCATTGCTGAGATTCATACGCTAATTCTTGATGTCTGTGTGTGCCTGCATCCAAATGTTTTTTTTTATAGAAGTTTCTTTTTTTTATTGATTTGATCATTTGGATTTCATTGAAAAGGCTAAAAATGGTATGCTCTACAATGGCAGTGCTGCTATAATCCATAAGGTAAACTTAAAGGGTTAGTTCACCCAAAAATGAAAATTCTGTCAGTATTCACTCTCCCTCGTGTTGTTCCAAATCTCTGTGTGTTTATTTGTTCTGCTGAACACAAAGAAAGATATTTGGAAGAATGTTTTAATCACACAGATCTCATTCCCCATTGACTACCATAGTAGGAAAAAATACATACTATGGTAGTCAATGGGGAATGAGATCTGTTTGATTAAAACATTCTTCCAAATATCTTCCTTTTTGTTCAGCAGAACAAATAAACACATAGAGGTTTGGAACAACATGAGGGAGAGTGAATACTGACAGAATTTTCATTTTTGGGTGAACTAACCCTTTAACTCAGAAATTGAATTCTATACGAGTTCAGGTCAAATGATTGTGAAATAATGATTGTGTTAAAACAGAACCAACATGTCACCTTTTTTATTTGATCATCTGGCTGTTGTAACTCATGTACAGCAGCGAAACAAAATCTAAAGTTAATGATGTGAGGGTCAAGAGCCCAACTACACCGATCTCCATAGTGGTGACTTTAAATTCTGGTGCTCTCCTTCAGTGATTCTGCTTGTTAACATCAGGTGTCTTCAATAATGCTCAATCATCACTCAATTATTCACTTAATTATCTCATTAACTTTAACACTGCTTCAGTGCTCATTTAACACTCAGCTCAGAGTTTAATTGGGTCGCTTAAAATTGCTTAATTTCATTGTTGAAGTTACATGAACAAATTAGGTATGTTTAACGTAACCCAGTTATGTGGAACCTGTTTACATAAAAAAGTTGATTAAAGCCCACATATAATTTTTCTGAGTGTAGTTATGCATTAATATGTTTACTGGAGCTATTAAAGAGTTAGTTCACCCAAATTAAGAGATTTTTTTAACCCAATTTAAGAAATCCAAGAGCTATCTGATCCCACCTATGAACTGCAATATTATAACTGCTTTCAAGCCCCAGAAAGGTAGTAAAACATTGTTAAAATAGTCCATATGACTACAGTGGTTCAACCTTAATGTTATGATGCGATGAGAATACTTGTTGTGCTCAGATGTTTTTGTTCTTGTAACGCTTCACACTACAGTGACCATGTGACTTTCTGTAAAGGGTGTACAATGCAAAGTACTTACATTGTTTTACCTCAATTTCTCTCTTTATTTCTTCAAAAAGAATCAAATGAAGAGGATGTTGATGGATGATCACACCAAGCTTTTACTTTCTTCTTAAATAAGTAAGCCTGTTGGTAAGAAACTTTCTGAACAAACACAACCTGTAGTCTTGAAAGTAGTAACACAATGACAGGAACTGACGCTCTGATGGATGAAGTTCTCAAACTCCCCTTGATCTGATGAAAACATCACAGCTTTCAGGAAACATCTGAAGACATGACTCTTTCAAAAGAGCTTAAATCACAACCAGAAACAAAGACACTTACTGTAACTCATATTTATTAATTTCTACATTAGGCTTAAGCACAATTACTAACACACTTAAAACATTTAAAGTATAGCTCCAAAAGTGAAAAAAAAAACGCATCTTGAACTGTATAAACATTAATCAAACAATCCATGTATGCACCAAACCCATCTTAAGTGTTTGCTGCCAAAAAGCTTTTTTTGTTTTGTTTCATCTGACTCACAGCTGGTTTCTTGGAAAAACAAGGTTGCAAAAAGTATTTAATAAAATGGGGCAGATAATTGTTCCCAATTTGTTTTGGAGAAAAACATTTATTTCATGATGTGATTTTCACCACTTTTTTGTAATTCTTTTACTTCAATAAAAGGTTAGATTTTTGATACTTTTTTAAAATAAAATATCAAAAGGATTAACAATGCAGATTTATTTTTACAGCCATCTTTGATTATATTTACCAAGGGGACAAACAATTCTGACCAGCACTGTGTGTGTGTATATATATATATATATATATATATATATATATATATATATATATATATATATATATATATATATATATATAACAAAGTTTGCCATTAGTCAAGGTTCCTTTCACCAGGTAGTCATTAGCAATAAAAAGATTGAAGAGTATGACATTAACACATTATATTAAATAAGCAGGAATTAAATGTTGCTTTACTCAATGTAAGTCTGCCATTTTGCTATTAAGACCACACATTTCTTCTGCCGCTTTAAACAAATATAATCCATTCTCCCAGGTGTCTGCTGCTGCATTTGTTATAACATTACACACAGATTCAGCTTCATCTGCTGCATTCCATGCAGAAACAATTCCTCCTACAGCTCCTACAAAACCTCCAGCTACAAGCACACCTGTAGCCATCGCACCTGCTCCTACACCTGCTCCTACACCTGCTGCTACACCTGCTGCTCCTACACCTGCTGCTGTAAACGCTGTTGTTAGCGTTACATATAATTTTAAAACAGACATAACAAAACCTACAGCATAAGCCATGCCGAAAAGAGCACCAAGCACGGCCCTTGTTGTTACCCCTACACACTTCAGGAAATTGGAATGAATAATATTTTTAGCTTTTTCTCGTTGTTCTTCTGGATCCAACTTGTCTTTAGTCATATTCTTCATCTCCTCTTGAATATCTTCCTCCAGCTTTTGAAGCACCTCGTTGGTGTAGCAGTCGTTCTCTTTCACCATCTTGTCGATGGTCTCCAGCAGATTCCTCACCTGAACTCTGTTGCTCTTGTTTCCTCGTTTACGTTTATTCCAGTATTTGTTGTCGATGACGTGACAGCGTCCTCCACATTTATCAACCAGCTCCTGTAGTTGTGGACAGTCCTTCATAAATTCTTCAATGGTCTTGCCTTCGAGTTGCTCGCCATGAGTGAATAAGATCACAGTGTGTTTCAGGACGTGTTCCTCACTGAAATTGTTCAGGAGTTTTTGTATCACCTCATTTTCATGTCCTGTGTATCTTCCGACCTTCAGGACAATGATAAAGGCATCGACGCCTGGTGCGCAATCAACCAGACATTTAATGGTCTCAGATTTCAGCGCTTCATCTTCACAATCTGTATCAAAGTCTCCAGGTGTGTCAATAACCGTGATCTTTCTTCCATGAACCTTCTTGTCTGTTTTTTTAAATTCAACTCCTGCATTTGAAGCCGAAGCTTTAGTGGTGAATACATTCTCTCCAAGAATTGTATTCCCGGCGCTGCTTTTGCCATCTCCGCTTTTCCCAAGAAGGACGATCTTTCTTTTTGGCACTGACACACTGGCTGTTGGAAAAATAAACGTTTAAATGAGAGTCTTTAATTTTAGGTTCCTGTTTATGAAACTTCCGTTCCGGATATGGAAAATATGATACATTTTTATACTGTTCCTAAAGCATTGAGTAGCTCGACACTCTGCCATTAAACAGATTTTAGACAATAAATGTGTCATTGTGCAACAATTATAACTTACAGGTACATCCCATGATCCTTGTCTGTTGATGATGTCAGTCTCTGTATACAGGTACATGATATTTAGGTTATTCTTGACATCAACCACCAAATTATTTGTTTCAATGACTGTATGATTTCATTTCAAAAGTGGTCAAGGAAAACTGACATCTTGACTCAAATATTTTTAAACATTTGTTAAAAATATAGCGTAGTTGTGCTTGGAGATGGAAATTGTGACTACATAATTTCTGAACAGGCTGTCATGCTAAGAAATTATAAATGCAAAAAGAATGAAATATTAATAACTGATTATGTTTTAGTCAATGTATGCTTTTTCCTGTACGCTTTTTATTTTTCTGTGCATTTTTCATTTGCATAGTAAAATAAAAATGTATATCTGTAGTTTTCTCCTTTTTTTGCCAAATATGTTTTGTCAGATAAATATCATAACCAATTCTAGTGTCTATTTTCCTCATATTTCGATGGTTTAGTAGAACTTGTAGGGTTACTACAGACATCGTGTTTGTGTGTGTGTGTGTGTGTGTGTGTGTGTGTGTGTGTGTGTGTGTGTGTGTGTGTGTGTGTGTGTGGTGTGTGTGTTGTGCGTGCGTGCGTGCGTGCGTGCGTGCGTGCGTGCGTGCGTGCGTGCGTGCGTGCGTGCGTGCGTGCGTGCGCGCGTGCGTGCGTGTGTGTGTGTGTGTGTGTGTGTGGTGTGTACAGTATATATAAAGGGCATCTGATAGCTGAAATATAAAATGGTAAAATTAGTTTTAATGCTAGTAGTACATAGCCTGTGCAAGACTCTTGAGCTGAGATTAAAGTTAGTGGGATCTAAAGTGCATCATCATAAAAAAATTCTAAGTTCCATCATTATAAAATATCCACAGATATCTGGGCACTGTAATCAGTCCTGGTAACGCTTCACAAATCACTGTGACTTTCTGTAAAGGGTGTACAAAGCAAAGTACTTACATAGTTTTACCTCCCTTTCTTTGTTTCTTCAAAAAAGTCAAGCCAGAAACTTGGAATGATGTTGATGGATGATCACACCAAGCTTTCACATTCTTCTTAAATAAGTAAGAAACTTATTTAGTGGTAAGAAACTTTCAGAATATTTTTTCAAGAAAGACTTGATACATGTCTAACGAACAAACACAACCTGTAAGCATGGTCTTGAAAGTAATAAAACAATGACAGGAACTGACAGTCTGGTGGTTGAAGTTCTCAACATCCACCTGATCTGATGAAAACATCACAACTTTCAGGAAACATCTGAAGACACACCTCTTCCACAAGAGCTAAAATCACAACCAGAAACAAAGACACTTACTATAATTCATATTTATTAATTTTTTTACAATAGGAATGAGCACAAATCATTTTCTAAAAAAAATATTTTATTGCGTTTCATTGTTCAAGATTTAGGGAAGAACACCGTCATGCCATTTCATATTTCATCTTCAGTGTTCATTTGTAAGGTATATTATATATTCCTGCAGCCATGATTCTGCCAGGGTTTCAATTGCTGGAAACCTGCATATTAAAATAAAATATAGTTTTTGCGTCCGACTGTTAATTCACATGTTAAACGAGTGCCATCTGCTGGACAGAGAGTCATTCATCATGTCAGGTCATTTGATGTTCAATCCTGCTCCTGGACATCCGCTGTCCTGCAGAGTTTAACTCCATCACACCAGCCTGGAAGTTTCTAGTGAGCCTGAAGAGCTTGATTAGCTACTTTAATTATATGTTTAATTAGGTGTGTTTAATTGTGTCTTATCGGTCAAAAGCTCAGTATGTTGTACCACAAGACTCAGTACTAGGACCGTTGCTGTTCACTCTCTGATGTGAACAGCATCAGAGATACTCATATACGCTGATACTCAGCTGTATATTTCTTCAAAACCTAACGAAGTTTACCAATCCACAAAATTAACAGAATGCATAGCTGATATAAAAATGAATGACTAGTAATTTCCTACTACTAAATTCTGAAAAAAACAGAGATTCTAGTTATTGGACAAAAAACTTCCTCACCTAATAACCTAGAATACTGTTTAACACTTGATGGCTGCTACCTGGGTCGGCTCTCTGATACCAAATCTTTCATTTTTTGATTTCCAAATCTTTCAAAGTCACGTGTCTAGTATCTGTAAAACATATCTAAATTATGTTAATTCTCTCAATGAAAAATGCAGAACAATTAGTACATGACATCAGGGCTAGATTATTGTAATGCTCTACTGGGTGGTTGCCCTGCACGTTTAATACATAAACTACAGCTGGTCCAAAATGAAGCAGCTCGAGTTCTAACCAGAACAAGGAAGTATGACCATATTAGCCCGGTTCTGTCAACACTGCATTGGCTGCCTATTAAACATCGTATACCTTATAAAAAATTTCTCATTTCTTACAAAGCGCTAAATGGTTTAGCTCATCAAAATCGACTGATGGCGATAGATCTTAAAATTGTCTGGGAAGCAGACACAGTCTGTCAGTTCAAAGCTAGACTAAAAACACATCTCTTTGACCTAGCATTCACAACACATTATCGACTTCTATAATTCAATGTTAGATCAGCCGGAACCGGGAACACTTCTAAAAATTATCATTATGTACTTCATAAGCATCATAACAAGAATGGCATCTACGCTAATATTAGTCTCTCTGTTTATCCCGAGGTCTCAGTCTGCCAGATCCAGGCCGTATCCAGATCTGAGGAAAGACCTGCGCCTGGACACGACGACAACGCAGTCCTGAAGTGTCACTAGTCTCATTTCTGTATTATATTTTTTTAAGACCAGACAAGTAGTTTGTTGATGGTTGATTTAGAGGACTATGCCTGCGCACATAAATATTAAAGCGCACATACCTATGGACTAAACACGTGATGTGCATGTGTGCACCATCTGCGTTTACGCGGGTTTGCGTTTTTGAGGTTTGCGCAGAGAAAACCGATAATGCGTTCTCGAGACACCTGGCACTGTTTTATGTGGATCGGCGGCCAGAGCGCATTAAGGGTTTTTCTGTTAGAACTGTGTCGTGTTAGCGGCCCTTAAGTTAATAACTAATTATCTTCGCAACGGAAGTGAATCAAACAAAACTAACTTTACTCAAGTCAAGACACCTTTATTTATACTTTAGCTATAAACTTTAGCTGGACAATAACTTTATCCTAATGCTGTTGTAAAGCCTATACACTATGTTATGGTAATTTCTATTATCACTGTAAATCTGCTTAGAAACAATCTATATTGTTAAAAGAGCTTTATAAAAGGTGACTTGACTTTACTTGACTTGACTTGAATATGAAAGCCGCATAAGCTGCAGAATCAACATTAATATGAATGATTCTATATTGCAAATTACCAGCAGAGATTTACATGCAGGGACTGATGCATTAATGTTTCTTTTCCTTTTGAACATGTTTTTTTTTTTTTTTCATTCCAAACAGAGTTTTCCTTTATAAATATATTTTATGTTGTTTCTGAAACTATCCCTTATTTAGGGTTAGGGTTAGGAGAACCTAATTGTTTTCTCAGTGTTAAAAGTGATTTGAGTACGTACCGCATTAGGTTTTTATGTTTAATGTTTTGTGGTGTTCAAACTTTGTGTTGTTTGTCATGAATTTGTGGTTTCGACAGCTTCAGCTCTTCTGTTGCCTTTTTCGCCTCTCTTCGCCTTTGTCGCCATTGGCTTTTGGCTTGCTTAGTTGGGGACATTTAACATTTAATTTTGAATTTAACAATACTATTACAACATTATTTTCCTGCTATCTCTGTAAAGCTGCTTTGAAACAATTTGTATTGTAAAAAGCGCTATATAAATAAAGGGGACTTGACTTCTGCTGCTGCAGCTTTAATCAAACACACCCTGATCCAAGATCTGATTCCTGCAAAACACGTGACACACTGAAAGAGAAACACAGTAACCACACTCTGCAAAGAACAGCAGCTGAACCTGGAAGTTTAGCAAGAGTAGCATAATCATGCAGGTGTGTGTGTGTGTGTGTGTGTGTGTGTGTGTGTGTGTGTGTGTGTGTGTGTGTGTGTGTGTGTGTGTGTGTGTGTGTGTGTGTGTGTGTGTGTGTGTGTGTGTGTGTGTGTGTGTGTGTGTGTGTGTGTGTGTGTGTGGCTTGGTTTATGTGATTTATGAGGACACAAATTTGTATAATGACATGTGTATTACACTGGTATTACAACTTATGGGTGGTTTATGAGGACACTTCCAAAGTCCCCATAAACCAAATAGCTTAAAAAACATAAAAAACAATGTTTTATTAAAAAATTAAAAATGCAGCATGTCTCTTGTAAGGGGTAGGTTTAGGGACAGGGGCAGTGTAGGGGGATAGAATATATAATTTGTCCAGTATAAAAACCATTACGCCTATGGAGAGTCCTCATAATGCTGTTGCACCAACGTGTGTGTGTGTGTGTGTGTGTGTGTGTGTGTGTGTGTGTGTGTGTGTGTGTGTGTGTGTGTGTGTGTGTGTGTGTGTGTGTGTGTGTGTGTGTGCGCGTGTTTGTCCAGACGATCTCCAGACTTTTTGCTTTCATTTGGTTTCCATCCTTTAAAAGGCTGCAATGGGACTAAATCATGCTTGTTTGATCTACTGTATGTATCTATTTAAATTATTTTTCAAAACTACTGTTAATAAATATAATAAATAAATTAGCCTAGTTTTATTTTACTGTTATTAGTAACCATGCATGTATTCCCTCATTAGTTTCTTGCGCTTATAGTTTACATTGTCAAAAATGTTATCTCTAGTTTGTTCAATTTAAAAATACACATTTTAGTTAAACCCAATTTCATTGTTTTAAAGATATGCATTTATTTTGAACACAAAGATACATTCAGATAAATTGCAGATGCCGATATATTCAAATACAATTATTACATTGGTTAACTACACCGCAGACCCCCAGTGTTAAATGAACACCCCTCAGTGTTCGTATGTATCCACAGATCTAAGTGAACGAAAACATCCTGCAAAGTTTTCAATATGAAAGTTCACCGAATACAAAGTTATTGTCTCTCAAAAGTAAGAGTCGACTCTGAGTCGCTGATATGAATCGATAGACGAACGATGCTTTTTCTCTATCTAAATGACGTCACCTCGACAAGTTATTTGAATAAGATACACCCACTCATTGCACGCGCCGCGCAGACACCAGTGAAACTTGAAAACATCATGTCGACGAGACGCTGTGTTCTGAAGTGCGAATCAAAAGCAAACTTTTTTTTCACTGCCCAGAGACGAGCATGTGAAGAATCAGTGGCTAGAGTTTATATTTACAACTATACCACACAAGTATAGCCACCTTGAGCTGTGTTCGCGTCATTTTAATGACGATTGCTTTACAAACATAAATGCTTTCAAGTGTGGATTCGCAAGCCGGCTGATACTGAAGGAAGGTTCAGTACCAGTTTTATTTGGATCAGCTTCCTCCTCCGAATCACAACCTGTAAGTATTATTAATAATTGTTGCTTTTATGTGTTTTGTAGCATGCTGCTCAATAAGTATTTGTGTGTGTTTTGTAAGTTACGCTCTGCGCAGCTTCAAGGTCTCCAATGTCATTATTTTTTTTTTAATATGTGAAATGTTTGTCGTTGTTATTGGAGTTGTCATAAAGAATAGAGCGTATTGTAGTACTGCAGTGCTTTATCAATCAGTTTAAGCTTTGGGCTAACTCAAAAAATAACTGACTGGGTCATCTGACCAATCACCACAGATTAGCGTCACGTAAAGGAGGGGTTTGGAAAAATGAGTCATTAAACGAATCATTTGGGAGTCGGTGAGCAAATCAGGTAAAAATAAATGCATATTATAAGACAACAAAAGTGTTCTCTTACGAGAGTATCTCTCATACTGCGTAATATCTTACGCTATGGGGAAAACTCTTTTCCACGAGATATTGAAGCCACAAATTATCCTTCATTTTTAATCAATGTAAAACGATTTGCAGCAGCAAGCAAACATAGGCGAGACAGCTCGCGCGCCTATTGGCTGTCCTGCGGCAAAAGCAGCAGCCTATCGAGAGAGGCTCTGCGTGACGTCATGACGAATGGGTCTCTGTCTGAATGGCATTCTGTCACGTCCCGCCAGAAAGGGCGTGGTCTCGCCCTATAAATAAGCTCGATAGGCTGCCATACTCGGATTTTTCAACTCTTCAGCGAAGCTCTCGCATCGCTGGATCCGGAGTGAGAAGCCGCGTCGTCGACCTGTAGCCTTCAGCGGGACGTGCCCTTGAGTCTGGAGTCGCTGGCCTCGCCGCCTTCAGCCGCCGTACCTGCTGCGCTTTCCGGCGTACTATATCCTTTTACTCTGCCTGAGAGTGTGTGTTAGCTTACGTGACGCAACGCACACTTCTCCTTAAACTCTAAAAGAGCTGCGTCTTTTTCAAGATGCCTTCCTGTGGCTCGTACGTACTGAGCCCAACTCAGCACGGGTGAAGATCACGCGGCTCTCGCGCTCACTGATGGCGGATGCCCTCATTGTGAGCTGTTGCCTATGGTGACTCTGAGGACTCACCTGGCATCCTTTCAGAGCCTGCACTTCTGCCCGCTGTGGTGCCGAGCGCGCCCCAGAGCTCTCTACAGCCCGCCAAAGCTCGCCGGTTCGCCCGCCAGCTTCGCCGGCATCGCTCGAGTCGCTCAGAGATGGACAACGGCCGCCGTCTGCCGCCGCGTCCGCCCTTGAGCTCGACGAACCTACCGAGGCATGTTCTCTCCTGGCATCGGACAGTGAGGATTGGGGCGAGCTCTGTGGACCTACCCCATACCAATCCCCCCCCCCCTTTCTTGGGAAAGACGAAGCTCCGTCACACGTCGAGACCCGCGCCCTTCCTCCCTGAACGGTCGCTGAGAGACATTTGTGGCTGACGCTATCCGAGATGACGGAAGCTGAGCGCTCCGTGTTCCTCGACGCGCCCCCACCCGCCGCCACCGCTTCACAGCGCCGCCAGGCCCGAGACCAAACACCGCGCTCTCGCTCTGCTGGACGCCGCCCCCCTCAGCGTGGGCCCCGGCCGAGGAGGTCTCAAAGCCTTCCTAGCCTCTCTAGGAAGGCGACGGTGTTCAAATCCCGCTGCGGCCGGATTTCACCAAAACTTCTCGCTCGTTCAGTTCCAAGCAATGTGACTGTTCCAAAGTATTTCGCAGTAAACAAGCTGGTTCCACAGCCCGCTTGCCTGCGCACAAACGCAGTGTTTTTCGGCTACCCAGATAAATCCAATAAAGAGTGCATTTTCTGGTGTTCCGGCCACGGCCGATGGTGTTATGAGTGTTGATAGAATGCCCACGTCCCAGTGCCCATTCCCACACCCAGACAAAGCCCGCCACGGTGCAGGGCTAGCACAAATAAAATCGACTCATGTCGATTGTGCAGAAAATGTAGTGAACGCGCCCATATCACAGTGCCCGCTTACACTACACGATGCGTGTCCCTTGGTTTCTGTAAAAACGAAGCTAACACACATTCAGTCGGCGCGAGCCGAGTGTTTTCAGTGCAGAAAATGTGCCCGCTGTCTCGCGCCCGCATTTCTTCACAGACACGCCGAATCCCACAGGATTCGCCCCGCTCGTCTCTGCACAATGCAGAAAATGTAGTGAACCCGCCCACATCACAGTGCCCGCTTACACTACACGATGCGTGTCCTTTGGTTTCTGTAAAAACGAAACTAACACATATTCAGTCGGCACAAGCCGACAGTGTTCTCAGTGCAGTAGATGTGCCCGCAGTCCCACGGCCACATCCTCTCACAGACACGCCGAATCCTACGGGTGTTTCCCCCGCTCACTTTCTCGGCGCAACCCGTCATAGAGAAGCTGAGCGCGGCCAGGCTGCCCGCTGTGATCAGCGCGCCCCCCGCCTCGAACGCTGTAAACGCGGCGTCATGTTCCCCAGTACACCGGGGCTCTCGAGCTGCCGTCTTGTCGCGGCCAGAGCCCGGATTTCATTCTACCTCTAGCTATTCACGCAGACGTGTGGTCAAAGCTTCCCGGGGTATCAGAATGGGTGCTGAACACTATAAAGAGAGGCTATTCGCTACAATTCGCTCGACGTTCCCGCCGTTATACGGCGCGTGTCGAAACTACGGTGAAAACGAAGTATCTACTTCGAGCCGAGATAGCGAAACTACTGAGCAAAGGGGCTATAGAACCTTTTTAACTCAGAGCGAAGGGGGCTTATACAGCAGATATTTTCTGGTACCAAAAAAAGATGGGGGTTTCAGACCCATTCTAGATCTGCGACAGCTGAACAGAGCACTTGTGAAGCGCCAGTTCAGGATGCTTACGACCAGGAAAATCCTCGTGCAAGTGCGCCACGGGGGACTGGTTTATGTCAATAGATCTGAAAGACGCCTATTTCCAAATACAAATAGCGTCCCATCACAGGCGATTCTTGAGATTCGCATTCGAGGGCCAGGCATATATAGCACCTCAACTATACAAAGAAACTGTTAAGGCCCTGTATTATTCTTTAAAGGTTTTATAAAATCTGTCTTCTCATATTTTAGAAATGTATAAATATTGAATACAATAAAACAATGTATTTCCTGAGGATAACATATTAAAGCAGTGGTTTTCAACCTTTTTTCCCCCAAGCTTCCCCAACATAAAGATATATTCAAGGGCCCCCACAGGAGAATTTTTGGCCTCAGAAAAGCATGCAAGTGATTTGAAACAGCTTGCCATTGTTGAAATTAATTAAGATTGAATGACCCGTGCTGTTAAAATGAGTTTTATATTATTAGTGACGTTCACAGCGCCGGTCAGCGTCGTCATTAACATTTTTATAAACCCTATTAGCAATTTAAAGCATGCATGTTAACATCACTGCAAAAATACATCTAATATTTATATTAAAAATATAATTTATATTTTATAAAAATCAATATTTATTCACCTAGTATAATAATAGCAAGTTCTCTCCCTCGTGTCCCGCAAAATCAGGTCTGTTGACCTGCAACAATAGCCAGGTGGTCTAGGAGTAACATAATATATGGAGATTGGGTGGCCAGGAGAATGCAACAAGACACGATACTGAATGCTGTCAGTTGCGGTTTAAATTATAAGCACTTGTCATTAAAATGTGTTTTTGACACGGAACTACATTTGACCAGAGCACGCAGAGCAAGTACCCCTGCGCGCGCCTATGTGCAGGTCAGGTGCGCCTTCCGCCCTGCCGCGAGCGCGGCGCGAAAAATCTGAAAACAAACAACTGCGAGGTTGGATCCGAAAACTTGGAGGAACCGGCTTCACAGTTACAATACGCAGATATTTTTTGAGGTGAGTGTCTTAATGACAGCTGCCAGAGAAACAGACTATTAACGTAAAGTTACTTGCTTGTCAGGGGAACATTTTCATTGGTATTTTTTTCAAACGTTTAATGTGTTTTGTAACGTTGATGAGTTATGCTAACGTTAGCTGACCAACGGGGCTAACTAAAACATCGAATTAACGTTAGCTAGTCGAGCTAGTTGCAGATATTAAATTTCGATATTATAGTAACTTAAGTTACATTAACCAAATATAACGTTAACATTACTGAAATGCCTTTGATCTAACTTAACTGACAACTCTGGAGAGACAGAGAGAGGGATAATTTAATATTCTGTAACGTTAACTTTAGATAGGTTATGATTAATATGGGCAGATTTGTTGCTGCACATACACTTAAGTGTAAGTTAGTGTAACTGGGGCCGTTCATTTATGTTGTAATAATAATGCCAGTGGTCCCTTAACCTGTAACCAATAAGACTAACGCCCGTTTCACAGATACTCTGTGTAAGTTAACTTACTTGTCAACGTCATGCCAAACAATGGTTAAATAGGACCGGAGTTAAAAAAAGCAAACTTGACCTTTAAGGTTTCAAAGAGTTGTCTCTATTAATATGGTGGGATAACAACTAGGACATTACATTTTACTGACAGTCCCCAATATGTAACAATTTAACTACCTCAATAGGTTGATGCAGGAGAAGATGAACGAAGCATCCGGGAACATCTGAGAGTAATTAAAGTGGAAACAGAGAAGCTTCGACCAAACTTAGAGCTCCTCAAAGAAAGGATGGCACTGATAAAAGGCTACAGAAGAAATTGAGTCCAACCACAGCACAGAGGAAACTCTCCAAGTTTCCGTTTTTCAGACTGGTCAAAATGGTAAGTACAGTAGTGTGCTAACTACCTCATTATTTAATTGTATGAGTTGTAACTATATTTTAATACATGTCTTTTCTACTTTGCTTCATCTTAACATATTAAGCTCCTTTGGGACCTGCATGCGAGACCACACAAACATCGATGCAGACCAACAGATTGTCACACAACTCTCTGTAATGGCACCTCGAGTCCACTTAAGAAGAAGTTCAGATGCATTATTGTTGACTGTGAAAATGGCAGGCTGAAAAAAGGTAACTAAATCTGCACTGCTTAGATTTTCAGTGTACCACTTAGTTGATGGACTAACACCCCTACATATTTTCCATATACCTGTGTGACCCATATCTTACCTGTCTTCTTTTCTGCAAGGAGTCGTCTCACACACAATAATATATATATTTTTTTCTAAAGGCATTAGGTACAACATGTTATTTTAACTTAATGTTATTTTGTATTAAGGCCTACAGTTGGTAGCAGCCATTCTGCTCTTGCCTGCACTGTTCAAGGAGGACCCAGGGTTGATGTTTGAAGTTGAGGTGAGCCATGAACAGTTGACTACAATGCAGAGTTGTAGACTCGACTCGCATGACAAATCTAACTCTAAAAAAGACTTGACTCAAAAGTTATAACTGCTATAACTTGCTAGTCACTAGGGCTGTGAATCTTTGGGTAGACAGCGAAACGATTCGATTCACGATAGGTTTTCGTTTCGATTCAAGAACGATTTGTGCAAATTCAAGGCGATTCACATCCAAATTCGATGCGATTCTTAATTTTTTATTTGAGCAGTTGTATGACGGTAGTTAAATTAATTTGTTTATTCATAAGGTTTGCCTTCAAATACATGTGAGAGAAGATGGTTAATGCTTGTGTCCTCTCTTCCCCAGGGCCCAGACCAGCACTCCTGGCATCTCAACACCCAAGATGGTGCTTAAAGGCTGCAGGGAAGGCCATCATATGCAGTATGACCACATTGTGCTCACTATGGATTGGCAGGTAATAACAGAAGAGAGCGAGGACATCTCGATGGCATTAGGTCTCCTCCTGTGTTTATTTTGTGTTTGGGATCCAGTATCCTAAAGGACTCAAGAAGACACTGACCTTTTTGGAGTGTGTTATATTGCAACTGAAAGATGCAGCCGGACTTCCTGTCACAATAAAAAGAGTCTACAACTCAATCTCTGAGTAGACTGTAGGACTCCATAATCTCTTTCTGGATGGCCAGTTCAAGAGAACAAGGACTTTTACACTGAACTGGGCCTCTTCTAGTTCTAGTTCCACTTTCTTTTGTTTTTGAAATCCTTATAAACATCTTATTGTTCTTATTGTGCTGAAACATACTTGAGGACGTCAACTGTATTAGCCAGTTTCACATCTTTCATTAACTCGCTTTTACAAATTATATATATATATATATATATATATATATATATAATATATATATATATATATATATATATATATATATATATATATATATATATATATATATATATATATATATATATGTATGTTAAAAAGTAGTCTTATGCCTGAATAGGCCACAAAGAGATCAGCTTACTGGGCTACGGTAAAAGTTATTTATTTATTTATTTTACATATTTAAAATGTACATAGTATAGCTTTTTGGATTATTTTGTGTCTATAAAAGGGAAGTATATTGTGATTATTTATATATATATATATATATATATATATATATATATATATATATATATATATATATATATATATATATATATATATATATGTATGTGTGTGTGTTTGCATATGTATATAAATTTTTTTTTCTCTGACTTGTCAGCTCGGAATTTACTTGCTGTGGAAAAAATTAATTAAAAGGTTTTGTAAGGGTAATGCAGTTTGTTTCTTTTAAGTATTTAGTACATGATTTAGATTTTTTTGAGCCACTGTGTGGTAACAAATGACTATCATTAATTTTTTAAGTAATTGTAGTTGCCATTTAGAAGCATATTAACTTGTCTTTAGGATCTGCCATGATTTAAGAGTCCTACTAGGGCAAAATGCAAAAACAATATATGGCACGTAATGGTTCTATAAAGTCCCATTTAAAAAATCTCTTTAAAAATAGGTGCCATATAGCACCAAAACAAGTTCCCCTATGATTACGAACCAAAGAACCACTGTTGGGTACTGTTAAGCACCATTTTTGTTGAAGCAATATAGTGCTAAATGGCACCTAATGGTTCTATATAGGACCTATCTTTACAGGTGCTATATAGCACCTGTGAAGATGGGTGCTATATAGCACCAAAACTGGTTCCCCTATGATTACGAGCCAATGAACCACTTTTAGTGCTGTTTAGCACCATTTTTTTTTAGTGTGTAGCCACTGATTTTTCACATGCTCGTCCCTGGGCAGTGAAAAAAAAGTTCGCTTTTGATTCGCACTTCAGAACACAGCGTCTCGTCGACATGATGTTTTCAAGTTTCACTGGCGTCTGCGGCGCGCGCAATGAGTGGGCGTGTCTTATTCAAACAACTTGGCTAGGTGATGTCATAAAGTTAGAGAAAATGCATCGTTTGTCTATCGATTCATATCAGCGACTCAGAGTCGACCCTTACTTTTGAGAGACAATAACTTTGTATACGGTGAACTTTCATGTTTAAAACTTTGCAGGATGTTTTCGTTCACTTAGATCTATGTACACACTACATGAAGGGCAATTTTCAAAAATCCATAATAGGTACCCTTTAAGGTACTATTATGAATATTTTTGGTGTAAAATATGTACTTTTAATGGTACTACCCCAGTGATATCCCTAAAGGGACAATTTTTACACACTTGTTCTTTAGATCAAATGTGTTCTTTGCAGTTGTATGAGAGGGTTAGAGGAAATCACTTTATGAAATTTTCTTGTGTAAAGGTAAAAAAATGATGTGATTAAACAATGTCATTCTTACTATTGACAACATAACATTTAACTAGGGCTGTCGTGGTGAAGGAATTAACCTTGCGGTGATTTTGAGTGGCTCAATATCGCAATATGTGATATTACCACCATTATTTTTATTTTATTTGACTATATAATTAAGTGTTACGATGTGGTCAGCAGGCACGAAGACTAAGGAGATTCACAAACAAAACAGGCATTATTATAATCCAGACTGAATGAACACACAGGAGAATAAAGCAAACAACGCATGAACAAGAATTGACTATAAGAGCAACTGAAACACAGGGCTATATAACAGGAGTAGAACAAAGGAGAGTAAACTGTATATCAGGTATGTAAAAATATAGCACTATTGACACTTCAGAGTGAAGAAATGCATGAATGTGAATATAAAGAGCAGGACGTGCTTAATGTTAAAAGAGTTATAAGCGTAATATATCCTGAAAGAGGAACTCGTGGTGCTGACTGCCAACGTGCCACACGGAAAGATGCCTTTCTTTGCCGTTCACGAATTTGGGACGTGTTCGATGTTAAAAGGTGTTATTAAGAACAATAATCAGTGAAAACGAAATCAGTGCTGTGTGTATTAAGGCAATGCAAAAACTTTATGGGTTTATAGAATATATAATGAGGTTAGTGACAGACAAAAGACAGGATATGTGTCTTATAGCGACAGAACGTGTGAAAGTTTAACTTCTGCGGTTACCGGTCCTTACATGATCTCAAGAAAAACATACTCGTTCTTTGTATGGAATTGTATGGTGATTGGAATTTCGCTGGAGGACCTGTAACTACATCGAGTGGTGGACGAGACCTCATGCCTGTGCCTTGTCTGTATATATATATATATATATATATATATTCACCAGTGGCGGCTGCTGGTCTTTCAAAGAAGGGAAGCTCATTTTTTTTAAACTCGACTGTCAGGTGTGGGGATGGTGAAAAGAGCGAGGACTCAGGTGCAGAGTTGATGGGCTTTATTTTAATAATAAAATAAAAAATACAAACAAAAACTACGAACCAGAACAGGACTGCAAACACAAGGAGAATAAATATGGAGCAAACAAGGCAGGTAACAAGGGAGGACAGGTGGGGCAAAATAACTATCAGGAAACAAGATGGGAGTCGACACAATCGACAGGAGAGCACATGGCACAAAGGAAAACACATTACAAGCCATGTGCTCACTCCAAACATGACAAAAAAACAAGCACATGGCCAGTAAAACAAATTACAAGCAATGTGCTCACACAAAACAAGACATGAAGAACACTCATAAGCCACGTGTTCACACAGAACATGACAACATGAAAGCACACAGCACAAGACATGAAAGCACGCGGCCGATGTAAACACGAACCGTGTGCTACACAAAACACAACACACGTGACAGAGCGAACACAAAACCGCACACTCACACAAGACAGAACGTTATGCACGAACGAGTGAAAGCTCATCCTGTGCGCTCACAACAGAAAACAAACACAAGGAGCATGAATGTCCGAATCCCGACACAAAACCGAAACCAAACTAGACAGATGTGCCGTGATTCAAACACCACCACGCCCCGCACATGTAACAAGGCACCTGACATCGACGGAGGAAATGTGGGAATTAGGTTAAACTGTGAAATGTATGATGAAAATTGCAAATACCAAGAAATATGTTAGGCTACAGCAGTTTGTCTTTCGAGTACACTTTTAAAATCCATGATGGGACTGTGAGCTCGAAATCTCGAATAGCTTCCTAACTTTTTAATGTACGAAATCGCTGTCAATCAAAAGGAGATGTAGTCCTCCAATCATCACGCAGACGCCAGGACTCCAGGCCCTTGCTGCTTCTCCCACTTCTCTATTCACCCCAGAGACGCTGAGCGTCCGTGGGCGGGACATAATCGCAGCATTTATCCAATGACCGTCTAGTTTCGAAGCACTGAAAAAAACTGTTCAAAGCAGCCCCATTGAAGTCAATGGACTGTAGCGACAACGAGAATGGAACCAAACACAATTGTAGCTTTTAAGGTGACTGTTCATACATAATCCCACAAAGAGCCTTCACATTCCAGAATCAAATCACCAGACCCAGAGAACAAGCAACCGGAGACACTTTTTATTGTTTAACTAAAGGAAGAACGTTGCCAATGTTCTATGATTTTGAAAGACAGATCTGTTCTGAAATGGAACTGCTCAGGGCCTAGCAAAGAGGTCACCTGACCCCTGCAACTAACAGACCCCATCTTTATTAAGGAGCAAGGTCCCATGAGACGATGAACAGAACATACTTCAGCAAGGACTACTCGTGACCTCAGATTGGAATGTCTTTCTTAAACCCCAGAAACTTTACACACCAACACACTTTACATATAGAATACATAAACTCATCCCAGAACAATTTTTGACTGACCTATAATCAAAACATATAACATAACATAATTATATATTGTGTTTACAACCCCTGTATGTGTCTATTCTGCTTAGATTACATATAAGTCATTTGATTGTTATAACTATGAGATGCTTGAATGAAAGTGTGTCGTGTTTCCTATCATTATGCTAATATATTCTTAATTCATAAGATGGCTTGATTTAAATCTGTGTGAAATGTTTCGTGTTCTTACAATAGGAATCATGTCTAAATTGTGTCTCTTGCACTCTCTGCTAAAACTGAGAGCGGGGAGATCACAAGATACCACATGATTCTTGTTGAGAGAAGGGGGGGGGGGGGGGTTAACTTAAACTTTTGAGTTTAGTTGTATTTTATTTTCTCGTTAAAAGTCTCGGTTCTAAGTTAAGTTTTGCTGCAAAGTCTCGTTTTAACGTTTCAACTGCAAAACCAGCTTCCAACTTCAAAGACTTTCATTCATCCGCGCCAACACCCCACGTGACTGGCCGTCCAACTTCCATACAGGCACGAGAAGACCAGCCAAGCAACGGACCGGGAAACCCCTCTGACCCGAGAAAGGGGAACCCCCAAAAGCAACGCAAAGGACAAGCAAGTAGCCTCCAGACTGTACCTGAACTGGTGCTTTTTATTTAAATTGAATAATCTGTCTAAGAAACGAAGGTTTAATTTAATGCTTGGTGGTTCGTTCAGGTCATGTCTTAAAGTGCATAGAAGCTTGGGATTTCACCATCTCACTCTTAAAACTCATTCTTTCCTCACTCTCTTTCTTTTCTGCAACTCGTATGAATGTGTGTGTGCGTGTGTTTGTGTTAGATATTAGCTTTATGTTCTAGGATAGTTAATAAAGTCGTCCATATATTTGAAAAGATATTTGCCTTGTGTTGTGCTTACAGATTTATTGTCTTGTACTGTCGATCTAAAGTTACCTTGCTAATACATAGTGTTTCACTATAGATTGGATATTTATATCTGTTGCCAAGGTTATAATTACGGCCCGTTCAAATGAACTCTAAACGAGTCATTTGCTCGGTTCCATAGTGATTCGGTCAAGATTCATTGCAAATCGATGAATCATTCCCTTTGAGCTAAATTGGCCTTCCGGCCCCTTAAATACATTTTATGTATATTATTATTGTGTGACTTCGTTACAGGACGCTCGGCTTCAATGGGGAAATTCACTGTGACGCTACTATATGGGAATGTATGAGAAGGAAATCGAGTCAGCCGACCTGCTATATGAAGCTGATTCTGAACGAACACGCTTCAAGATGAATGTGTTCTAATGCATTTTTAGTCAATAAAATGTTTACACAATACAATAGTAATAGTACATATTTGACTATTCATTTTTGACATTATAGTGGAAGCTGAGCTTCCCTTGCAAAAAGCTGTGAAAGCCCGTTGATGTGATTGAAAATACTCACCTTTCTCTCTGTTTGAATCCAGTTCCAGAGAATGTTATGTGGCAGTATAGATGTTTGGCTTCGGGCTTCTATTGGTTGCGTCGGGTTTATTTATTAAGCCTATCATGGCTAAAGGCGGAGCATATATACCTGCATTGCATGGAATTGCGTCACGGAGCTTCTTCCTTGCTTTTCCGGTTCCGCATGCTGAGGAGCATGCGGAAAATTGTTTGTAAAGTCCCTCTTATGGCATGTAGGAGAACCGAGTGCTGTTTCCCACGGCTAGTGGTCTTGTATAGACTTTCCACAGCATGCACATTCACACTTCGGACCGCCGTGACTGGATTCCCTGCACCCTAAAAGTGCAGTAGCGGGGAGGATTCCGTTGCTGGGGTAATCGGTCATTCGCTGGTTTATCACGGAGCGCTGCTGTTTTGCTGCTGTTTGGCTGTTGTCTCAGCTGGAAATTAAAACGAAAGGAGTTGCGTCAATTTTGCTATTCCACTCACCTCCCTTCTCTCTGCCTGAGTCCAGTGAAGAGCCTGCTAAAGCTGTGAAGCACACATACCCTTCTCTCACATACCCACATAAACCGGTACGAATCCTCCGAGGAGGGTCGTAAAGCAGTCAGTTCGGTTGTTCCCTGCCGGTTCGCCGTTTCAGGGCGCCGAGGTGGCTGTTTGTCTAAATCCAGAGGCCAGTCTCGAGAGACTGGTACCCTTAGTAGAATTTCTGGCAGCGTGGAAACTACTGCCAAATAAATCTCGTTGGGTCCTGCATATAATAGAGGGGGGTTGCAGAATTCAGTTCGGTTCTCGTCCGCCCAGATTTATGGGGGTCCTCCCAACCGTGGTGGACCCCGAACAGGCTCTGGTTATGGAGCAGGAAGTTCTGACTCTTCTACGAATGGGGGCTATAGAAAGAGTTCCTCCTCCCAGCAGGGAGTCAGGGTTTTACAGCCGTTACTTCATTGTTGCAAAAAAGGTTGGGGGGTTGCGTCCTATTCTAGATCTGCGTCAACTAAACCGCAGGGTTCAGAAACTCAAGTTCAAAATGCTTACACTCAAACAGATCGTGTCACAGATTCAGTCCGAGGACTGGTTTGTCACAATAGATTTGAAGGACGCGTACTTCCGTATATCCATCCATCCTCATCACAGGAAGATCCTGAGGTTTGCTTTCGGGGGAGAAGCATATATGTATATGTATATGTATATGTATATGGTTGTTTAATATATGGTTCTTCCGTTCGGCCTAGGTTTATCACCCCGCACTTTTACGAAATGCGTGGATGCAGCTCTGGCTCCCTTGAGACTCCAGGGCATCCGCGTGTTGAACTATATCAACGATTGGTTGATTTTAGCTCAGTCCGAGCATATTTTTTCAAGCCGAGATTTTCGGTCAAGCTCAGGTCGATCTTTTCGCATCGTCAGATTCAACGCATTGTCCCATGTGGTTCTCCCTCATGCACCCAGCTCCTCTCGGGCTGGATGCGATGGTGCAGGTGTGGCCGAGGCTACACCTGTATGCTTATCCGCCGATATCTTTGCTCCCAGGAGACCATACTCCAGTCTAGAGCTCCCTCCATGAGAAAACTCTATGCTTTTAAATGGAAACTGTTCTCTGCTTGGTGCGGAGAACGTCATATGAATCATGTTATCTGCCCTGTTGGTACAGTACTTGATTTTCTGCAAGAATGTTTCTCTGCTGGACTGTCTCCTTCCACCTTGAAGGTGTATGTGGCGGCTATATCTGCTTACCACACTCCTTTAGGGAGAGATCCTCTCATTACTTGTTTTCTCCGTGGTACCCTGAGGCTGAGGCCTGCATTGCGCAATAGAGCACCGGCCTGGGATTTGGCCGTTGTACTGGAGTGCTTGGCTTTGGCCCCCTTCGAGCCCATTGAAGAGGTTTCAGATAAGTTCCTTACTCTAAAAACTTTATTTCTCATTGCTATTTCGTCTATCAAGAGGATTGGTGATTTGCAAGCCTTGTCGGTCACCCCTTCATGCCTAGAATTTGCTCCTGGCATGGTGAAAGCTTTTCTTCACTCTAGGCAGGGCTATATCCCCAAGGTTCCTACTAACGTTACGGGCCCCATTGTGCTGCAGGCCTTCTGTCCTCCACCTTTTAATACACCAGATCAGGAAAAACTTAATCTGCTGTGCCCTGTTCGGGCATTGGACGCTTATGTACACAGAGCTGCCATGTG
This sequence comes from Chrosomus eos, assembly GCA_036326025.1. NCBI lineage: Eukaryota > Metazoa > Chordata > Actinopteri > Cypriniformes > Leuciscidae > Chrosomus > Chrosomus eos. The sequence goes on along the minus strand of JAZAVI010000097.1, from coordinate 312,278 downwards.
GCGTAATTCAGATCAACTGTTTGTCTGTTTCAGGTCACCTAGAAGGGGTAACCCTGCTTCCAAGCAGGTTATGAGTAAGTGGATAGTCGAGGCTATATCACTTGCTTATGAAGCGACTGGTCAGCCATCACCTCTGGCTGTCCGGGCCCATTCTACCAGGAGTATGGCTGCCTCTAAGGCATTTTTGTCTGGGGTCTCCCTCATTGACATCTGTGATGTGGCAGGTTGGTCCTCACCGCATACAGTTGTTAGGTTTTGTTAGCTACACTCCAGTTTCCAGGGTGCTTGCTCCTTAGTGTGTGCATGGACTTCACACAGAACAGGCATTTGCTACTATGGCGTTGTGGGTATGGTGTTCCCACCGCTCGAGTTCCCTTGAAAGGGAACGTCTCAGGTTACGTATGTAACCCTGGTTCCCTGAGAGGAAACGAGACGCTGCGTCACCCTGCCATACTCCCTGCATGCCTGTGATCGACTTGCTTCGGCCTATCAGAAGCTGGCACGGTCTGTTTTCAGGTATGCTTTATAGCTTCCTGGTCTGTGACATTACCCGACTATGACGTCTCGCTTTTCCATTGGACTGATTATACACGTGCTTCACGACGGAATCACGCAGGGCGTTCCCACCGCATCTCAACGCAGCGTCTCGTTCCCTCTCAGGGAACCAGGGTTATATACGTAACCTGAGACGTTTTCTTTCTTTGTGAACATGGTTGATTGTGTTTTTTTGTTCACCCCAAACAGTGTTTTCCAAATATCTTTTATGTCATTTCTGAAACTATCCATTATTTTAAAAAGAGAACTGACTTCTTTTCTCAGTATCAAAAATGTATTTGAGTAACCGAGGTGTTTTATCAGGTTTTTATTTTATTTAAAGCTGCAGCTTTAACCAAACACACACTGATCCATTTCAACAGTCTGTGTCGTTTTATTTAAATGCACCCAAGAACTGATTCCTGCAAAACACGTGACACACTGAAAGAGAAACTAAACACAATAACCACAGTCTGCAAAAAAAAAAAAAAAAAACACACTGTAAAATCTAATTAGTTACACTTATTTAAAAAAACACCGCAAACCAATTGGCTTTAAAAAAAAAAACAAGTAAAGTAAAATAGGAATAGTATGCTGTATAGACAAATGCTTAGTTACTAGTTCACTTATACAAAAGAGTTCTAGTATCTAAAAATAATTTACTTTAAATAAACTGCAATTGTCTTGTTTTGTATGTTGAATGTTGAAGTCTCTGTGTGACTGATGGTCAATTACAAGTTATTGACACAAATATAGAGGGATTATATCAACCCAATTAAAAGTTTCACAAGGCGTTTATGACATAAGTGTAAGCAACAAAATTTCAAAAGATCATTATTTGACATAAAATATAGTTATGTTATACACTAGTGCAGTGGTGTAAAGTATAGGAGTAAATGTAATTAATTACTGTTTTTAACTTTTGACTACTTTGTAGTTTTAGTATAAAATATATTAGCAACCTTGACTGCACGATTTTAGCCCCGATTTTGGCTCGCCGACAGGTTTTGAGAAATCATCGACAAATGCCTGAAATCACAGGCAAAGCGGTGCTCGTTCACACGAGTGACAATCATGCAGTGTGAATGAGCAAAGACGTGATCAGAGGTAAATCGCCGACGAGTTCCCGACGCCCGTGAGATATTTGGCATGCTAAATATCTGGACCTGTCGGCGATTCACAATCCTGCTGTGTGAAAGTGTTCTGACTGAAAAGTACATCGGCGATGACCGACAGCCAATGAGAGAGCAAGATACAGGACAGCAGGCTGTTCGGGGAGGAGTTATAGACCAGAATATCAGTATTTTAATAGATAGGCCTATATTTACAATTATATCAAACAGAAACAAAGCACAAGCATTTGCATGACCAGCAGCAACAGCAGCAGGACATTTGCAAAATTATTTATTTATCCCCAACTCTCTTTGCAAAACACAGTCCTTGCTCCCCTCGTCTTCCCAACCATCTCCTCCTGCATAAACTGTTTATTTTTCTCATTTTCGCTACAAATCAGCGCACAGATCATTTGGATCGCAATCTTCATTTTTCATAACAAATTCAGCGTCGCGCGAGAATGCTGGTCATTTAGATGTTACCACTCATGTAAGTTTATTTTGAAGTTTAATTGAATTTTGTAATGTTTTTTATGTTAATTATGACTTTTTCAAATACATTTAGAAAGAATCAAGATCTGAGTAAATTAAATGACCCGATTATTTTGAAAATCGTGCAGTCTGAACTCGGCGTTACTCTCTTCAACCTATTGCCACCACTAACCTCCAACCAGATATTGTTTTGTGGTCTGGATCAGCACGCATTGTTCAACTGATAGAGTTAACAGTTCCATGGGAGGATGCTGTAGATGAGGCATATGAGAGGAAGAAACTGCGGTATGCTCAGCTGGCCCCTGAAGCAGAACAGCGAGAATGGAGGTCCTCAGAGACGTCAGATTCAGTGGCCAAGAGTTGCGTTGCACAGTAAAGAACTTATCTGAAGTAGCAGAGAGGAGCAGCAACTGGCTGTGGTTGAGACAGAAAGATTCTGGCTGGTTGTGTACAGGCCGCCACCGCGCCACGCTACGGTTTCAAAGAATTCTTGAAAAACTCGAAGAGTCTGTTTATTTGTATAGTTTGCAAAGTAATTACAGTTATTATGTTCCTGTGTATTTTGCGTGAATGAGGATTGGTGTTTGGACAGGTAGTATGCCATACGGAACCATTGCCACTGATCCTGCTTTAAACGTCGACAGTAGGGCTCGACAGCCTTAGTCAAACGGGTTTGCGCATACGGTCGGGTTGTGGAGATATAGAGATTGTGGTTAGGTCACACGTGAACTACGAGGAAGGAGCAACCTCAGCAGCAGGAGAGATGTAAAGGTCAGTAAGCTGGGCTGAGTTGAGTGGGGGACGGAGGGGGGTGACTCTGGGATGCCAGAGTCACTGGCGAGCCCTCTTGAGGTGTCGTGGGCTAGTCGACAAAACACTGAGGACGGAAGGTGCCCACTTGAAGACCCTAGAGATGTCCCCTACTCGGCTCAATCCAGACGGTTGTCATGCTGATCCACTGGGGAGACCGCACTGTGGTTGCAGCCATTGTGTGTACTGACGCGATTAACACCAGACAGAAGGAGATTCACATCACCATATGGAAAGAAGTGTAAATGGATGGAGAAGCATAGGTTACTGTAAAGCTACATCTTAGTTGGTGCTTATCTCGGCGAAAGCCGAGTACAAATCAGCATGAAGTTTTAACATCTACTCTCATGTAATGGAAATCATTCGCAATCACAAAAGTTCATTACTTGCTCGTACTTTAAAGCTTTGCCGGGTAAACATTTCATTGGCCTTCTGTTCTGACATGATGCACTTTTTCTGAGCGCGTACGCCCGATACCTACTGCATTTATTACTATTATTTATATGAATTTCAGCAATTAATAAACTACTAATAAATGGCAAACTACTTATTCACTGCTGATTCCTGATGGTTTAGAGGAGAATTACTCAGAGTCGCCCACCTGTCGTTTCACAGAATAGCACAACGGCGAGCACGTCAAGTATAAACGCCTCATCCGTTTGGAGAGGTGCGCGCACAGTCAGCGGAGACTCGCGCTCGTGCGGACGCGTCGAGTATAAACAAGGCTTCAAACAGCGCTAAACTGGACTTTATCTTTTGCGTCTGATTTTTGTTGGGTCAGACCCATCTGCTAGCGATGGGGGGGCCGAGACTGAGACATGGAGCTACATGGACAATTATGCACCAAACTTTTTGAAATGTTGCTGTTTTTATGAATACAAAAGTTGGGTGACCCTCCTCCTAGACTAAAAAAAGTTGTATGACCCTCCCCTCAACAAAGAATAAAAAGACATGACCCTCCCCTATCCTCCGGTGGTCCATTCAATAAATATCGAACGGTCCCTAAGAATAAGTGAATTTGCTCTGCATCAAATATATTGTAATTTAATAGATAAGACATTTAGATGTTACCACTCATGTAAGTTTATTTTGAAGTTTAATTGAATTTTGTAATGTTTTTTTATGTTAATTATGACTTTTTCAAATACATTTAGAAAGAATCAAGATCTGAGTAAATTAATAACTACTAGCCTGGATGCCAGCCCGAACCCCGCCCACAACATTCTTTGGTCGGGAAGTTCGGTCTGGACTCGATTCATTGAGGAGTAATTATGATTGGTTCAGAAATCGTCGGGCCAATCAAATTGCCAGGGCGAGCTTTATACAATGATGGACAGATGATCTGCAGTTACGTAATCATCACGTCATCACACGTATTTCTTTCAAAAATGCTTTTCGTGTTTGGAAGTAGGCCTACTCTGCGAATCCTTAAATTATTTTTGCAACACCGGCAAAGATCGTTAACACTTATTATTGTTGTAATACTTTTTCCAGAGTGCGTGCAGTTGAGTTCTGTTGACAACTATGCGTCGCTCAACATACGTCACTTACTGCGTTGCTCTGATTGGTTGAAGGTCTATCCAATTGAGTGCAGAGTTTTGTTTTTTTCCTGGTTCGGTTAAGACACGCCTCATAATCAAAGCTCTATGGAGCAGTATCAGACTCACATTCTGACTAGAATATATGATGAAGTCAGGCTAGATAACTACATTTACTGTGTAGAAATACCTTCTTAAAACAACAACTGCTCATGTTCACTTTTTACAGTGTATTATTTTCAATAAAACACCAAAATCTTTGTTAAAGTCCCTGTAAAGGCAATTCAAAAAAAAAAAAAATCTAAACACATTGTAAATGTTAGAAATGTATTGCTAAAACATATTACAAAGACTGTAAACTACTGAATTGTGGAGTTAGACCATTAAACAGTTCTCTTACGAGAGTATCTCTCGTACTGCGTAATATCTTACGCTATGGGGAAAACTCTTTTCCACGAGATATTGAAGGCAAAAATTATCCTTAATTTTTTATTAATGTAAAACGCTTTGCAGCAGCAAGCAGACATAGGCGAGACAGCTCGCGCGCCTATTGGCTGCCCTGCGGCAATAGCAGCAGCCTATCGAGAGAGGCTCTGCGTGACGTCACGACGAATGGGGGCCTTTCGCGCCCATATCGTCACGTCCCGCCAGAAAGGGCGTGGTCTCGCCCTATATCTAGGCTCGATAGCTGCTCTTACGTCGATTTTCATCTCTTCAGCGAAGCCTCCCGCATCGCTGGATCCAGAGTGAGAAGCCGCGCCGTCGACCTGTATCCTTCAGCGGGACGTGCCATTGAGCCTGGAGTCGCTGGCCTCGCCGCCTTCAGCCGCCGTACCTGCTGCGCTTTCCGGCGTACATATCCTTTCCTCTGCCTAGAGTGTGTGTGTGATTGCATTTCTGCCTTTTTTTCCCACCCCTCTAAAAGAGCGGCGTCTTTTTAAAGATGCCTTCCTGTGGTTCTTGCCGAGCCCCACTCAGCGATGAGGACCGCCATGTCATCTGCGTGTCCTGCCTGGGTGAGGATCACGCGGCCATCGCGCTCGCTGACGGCGGATGCCATCATTGTGAACGTTTGCCTATGGTGACTCTGCGGACTCGCCTAGCTTCGTTCTCCGAGCCCGCATCCCAGCCTGCCGTGACGCCGCGCCGCAAGAAGCGCCGCGCCCAGCGCGCGCCCGAGCTATCTCCAGCCCGCCAAAGCTCGCCGGTTCGCCCGCCAGCTTCGCCGGCTTCGCTCGAGTCGCTCACGGACGGACAGCGTCCGCCGTCTGCCGCCGCGTCCGCCATCGAGTTGGACGATAACACCGAGGCATGTTCTCTCTTGGCTTCGGATAGCGAGGATTGGGCGAGCTCCGTGGACCTCCCCTCCGCTAACGTTTCCCGCCAACCCTCTGGGAAGAGAGCCGGCATTGAGGCTGAGCTGATGCGTCTGCTCACCAAGGCCGTGGAAAGCATCGGCCTCGATTGGGAGGGACCCACGCTGCCGCCGCGCAACAGATTAGACGGGCGCTTTCTCTGGAAAGACGAGGCTCCGTCAAAATCTAGGCCCGCGCCCTTCCTCCCGGAACTTCACGAGGAGGTTGCAAAGTCGTGGAAGGCCCCCTTTTCCGCCAGGATGCGTACCTCTACCTCTGCGGCATTCTACGCTGTCGACGGTGCGGGAAGTAGAGGATACCTCGCCATTCCTCCGGTGGAGACGGCTGTCGCGTCGCATCTCTGCCCGCCCTCCGCTGGACGGCGTGTTCAGACGACGCTCCCGTCCAAAGCCTGTCGAGTGACATCATCGCTGCACGGACGCGCTTACACCGCAGCCGGGCAGGCAGTCTCAGCGCTGCACACGATGTCTATTATGCAGATCTACCAGGCAGACCTCCTCCTCAAGCTGGACGAGGAGGGACCCGGTGCTATCTGCGTGGCGGACCTGAGGAGCGCTACGGACCTCGCTCTACGCGCTTCTAAAGCCGCTGCACAAGCCATGGGGCGGAACATGGCCTCTCTCGCCGTTGCCGAGAGACACTTATGGTTGACGCTGTCAGAGATGACGGAAGCCGAGCGCTCTGTGTTCCTCGACGCGCCCATTTCCCCGGAGGGCCTTTTCGGAACGGCCTTCAAAGACTTCGCGGACAGGTTTGTTGAGGTGCAGAAGACTTCTCAGGCTATGAAGCACTTCCTGCCGAAGCGCTCGAGCTCCGCTACAGGCCGCACCAAGCCGCCTGCTCGCAGCTCTCAGCCCCAGCCTGCACCGCCCGCCGCCGCCGCCGCCTCACAGCGCCGCCAGGCCCGGGATCAGAGACCGCGGTCTCGCTCCGCCGGACGCCGCCCCCCTCACCGCGGGCCCCGGCCGAGGATTGAGATCAAGCCCGAGGCCTCAAAGTCTTCCTAGCCGCCCTAGGAAAACGACGGTGTTCAGATCCCGCTGCGGCCGGATTTCCACCAAAACTTCTCGCTCGTTCAGTCCCATGCGTTGCGACTGTCCCAGTGTATTTTGCAGTGAAGCAGCCGGTGTCTCAGCCCGCTTGCCTGCACACAAAAGCTGTTTTTACGGCTACCCAGATAAATCCAATAAAGAGTGTATTTTCTGGTGTTCCGGCCTCGGCCAATGGTGTTATGAGTGTTGTAAGAATGCCCACGTCCCAGTGCCCATTCCCACACCCAGACACAGCCCGCCACGGTGCAGGGCTCGCACAAATAAAATCGACTCCGGTCGATTGTGCAAACAATGTAGTGAACGCGCCCATATCCCTATGCCCGCTTACACTACACGCTGCGTGTCCCTCGGTTTCTGTAAAAACGAAACCAACACACATTCAGTCGGCCCTAAACGACAGTGTTTTCAGTGCAGCAAATGTGCCCGCGGCCCCGCGCCCACATTTCCTCACAGACACGCCGAATCCCACGGGATTCGCCCCGCTCGCTCTCTCGGCGCCACCCGCCTTAGAGGAGCTGAGCGCGGCCAGGCTGCCCGCTGTGATCAGCGCGCCCCCCGCCTCGAACGCTGTAAACACGGCACTGTGTTCCCAGCACACAGGGACTCTCGTGCCGCCGCTTTCCCGCGGCCAGAGCCCAGATTTCATTCTACCCCTAGCTATTCACGCGGATGCGTGGTCAAGGCTTCCCGGGGTATCAGAGTGGGTGCTGAACACTATAAAGAGAGGCTATTCGCTACAATTCGCTCAACGCCCTCGCCGTTACACGGCGCGCGTCGAAACTACGGTGAAAAGCGAAGTATCTCATTTACTTTGAGCCGAGATAGCGAAACTACTGAGGAAAGGGGCTATAGAACCTTTATCTCAGGCTCAGAGCGAAGGGGGCTTATACAGCAGATATTTTCTGGTACCGAAAAAAGATGGTGGGCTCAGACCCATTCTAGATCTGAGGCTGCTGAACAGAGCGCTCGTGAAGCTGAGACTTCGGGGCATGCGAGTTTTGAACTACTTGGACGATTGGCTGATTCTAGCTCGTTCACGAACGGAGCTCTTAGAACACAGGGCCACATTACTCGAGCACCTCGAGGAGCTGGGCCTTACAGTCAATTGGGCGAAAAGCTCACTGCTCCCCAGTCGGAGGATTTCCTTTCTGGGAACAGTGCTAGACTCGCTATCCATGACGGCACGCCTGTCACCAGAGCGCGGATTGAATATTCAGCACGTCGCGAAATCCTTCCGCCACGGCTCTATAGTCCTGCTCAGAAGGTTTCAGAAAATGCTGGGTCTCATGGCCTCAGCAGCCTCCGTACTCCAGTTGGGCCTGCTCCGCATGCGCCCACTGCAGCTATGGCTAAAAGCACGAGTTGCCCCCAGGGCGTGGACCGCAGGTCTATTTCGCCTCAGGGTCGACCTTCAGTGCATTTCGGCTCTGAAACCATGGAAAGCAACCGACTGGTATCAGTCAGGTGTGAGTCTGGGGATCCCCTCGAGTGTGAAGGTGGTGTCTACGGACGCCTCCACTTCGGGGTGGGGAGCGCTGCTCGAGGGCAGACCGCTAGCTGGCCTATGGTCAGTGCGGGAGAAGCTCCTTCACATAAACTGCTTGGAATTAATAGCAGTCGACAAAGCGCTAAGGCGCTTCTGTCCCCAGATAATAGGCCACCATGTATTGGTCCGGTCGGACAACATGTCAGTGGTGGCGTACATAAATCGCCAGGGCGGCGTCAGGTCCCGAAACCTTTACAAGCTGACGGAACGCCTCCTGGTCTGGGCTCAGCACAACCTGCTCTCGCTGAGAGCGGCGCATGTGCCTGGTCACCTAAATGTGGGGCCAGACAGGCTGTCCAGAAACAACGTCCCAGCAGGAGAATGGTCTCTGCACCCGCAGACGATCCAGCTGCTGTGGGAAACGTTTGGCAAAGCGCAGGTGGACCTGTTCGCGTCCCAAGAAAACGCTCACTGCCCGAGATTCTTCTCGAAAAGCCGGGACGCGCTGGCCCATGTTTGGCCCCGCCGCCCCCTATATGCTTTTCCCCCTGTCTCACTCCTGCCTCAGGTGTTGGAGCGAATCAGGAGGGAGGGATGCCCAGTGCTACTCATAGCTCCGCTCTGGACAAACCAGTCGTGGTTCCCTGTCCTGATGCAGCTGACCAGCGCTGCCCCATGGCCTTTACCGTTGAGGAGAGACCTCCTCTCTCAGGCGGAAGGCTCGATTTGGCATCCTCGCCCGGATTTGTGGTCCCTGCACGCATGGGCCATCAACGGGTACCCGCTGACCTCCCAGAGGGAGTGTTAAACACGATCGCGCAGGCTAGAGCCCCGTCTACCAGACGGCTCTACTCCTCGAAGTGGTCTGTGTTCTCTGCTTGGTGTCAAGCGCAGGGCTTTTCACCTGTAGACTGCGGGGTTACGGAAGTGCTTTCCTTCCTTCAGGAGCTACTGGATAAGGGCAGGTCCCCTTCCACGCTCAAAGTATACGTGGCGGCCATAGCAACGTTTGCAAAACCGGTGTCTGGCCAGTCACTAGGAAAGAGCGACTTAGTCGTGCGTTTCCTTAGAGGAGCTCGGAGGCTAAACCCTCCCAGGCCCCCTTCAGTCCCGACATGGGACCTTTCCACGGTCTTGGAGGCCATGAAAGGTGCCCCATTCGAGCCAATCCAGTCGTCAGACATGAAACACTTGTCTTTCAAGACAGCGTTTCTTATGGCTCTCGCTTCAGTGAAGCGCGTAGGGGACTTGCAAGCGCTCTCAGTAAGCGCGTCATGCATGGAGTTTGGACCTAATGACTCAAAGGTCATACTCAAACCGAAGCACGGCTACGTGCCGAAATCCCTCAACACACCGTTCAGGGCCCAGGTGATTTCCCTGTCTGCCCTTCCGGTTCTCAATGAGGAGAAGGACGCGAGTCTCCTTTGCCCTGTCAGGGCACTAAGGGCTTATGTGTCCCGCTCGTCTGGTTTCAGACAGACTGAGCAGCTTTTCGTTTCGTTTGGCGGCCGTGCTAAGGGACTTGCCGCTTCGAAACAGAGCCTATCCAGATGGATAGTCGGTGCCATAGCGCTGGCTTACACTTCTAAGGGCCTACAGTGCCCTTTGGGTGTTAGAGCGCACTCCACAAGAGGCATGGCCTCCTCGTGGGCATGGTCTAGCGGGGTTACCCTGCAAGATATTTGTATGGCCGCGGGCTGGGCCTCGCCGTCTACATTTATAAAATACTATAACCTGGAGGTTCCCGCCTTGCAAGCTAAGCTTTTGGCGGTATAAAGTTCAGTGCCATCTGCCCGCTGTGCGGCTCAGATACTGAGTTTGACCTGCGTATCGCTCACTGACCGGTACAGCAGCTCATTAAAATATCGACACACTTGTGGCCACCCAGTTCAGGCTGAATGTTCACCCTGACGGTGTGGTCTATTTGTCGCATGATCAGCTCCTTCGGATGCTATTTAAAGGGAATGATGCTTCTAGCCTCTCTTCCCTCACTCTCTGTGAGTTTATGGTGATTATGCACTATATGCGCCCCGGGCTTCGGCCCCTGGGACTTTGGTGTTGGATCCCTACCAGCACGGCGTGTTGCATTGTGTTCCCCATAGCGTAAGATATTACGCAGTACGAGAGATACTCTCGTAAGAGAATGTACTCGGTTACTAACGTAACCTCGGTTCTCTCTAGAGAGGGAACGAGTACTGCGTATCTTGCCGTGCTTGGAATACGCTCTGGTTCGCTTCGGCGATGAAAACCGACGTAAGAGCAGCTATCGAGCCTAGATATAGGGCGAGACCACGCCCTTTCTGGTGGGACGTGACGATATGGGCGCGAAAGGCCCCCATTCGTCGTGACGTCACGCAGAGCCTCTCTCGATAGGCTGCTGCTATTGCCGCAGGGCAGCCAATAGGCGCGCGAGCTGTCTCGCCTATGTCTGCTTGCTGCTGCAAAGCGTTTTACATTAATAAAAAATTAAGGATAATTTTTGGCTTCAATATCTCGTGGAAAAGAGTTTTCCCCATAGCGTAAGATTTTACGCAGTACTCGTTCCCTCTCTAGAGAGAACCGAGGTTACGTTAGTAACCGAGTACGTTTTTCACCATTGCTGTGTTCCGGATTTTTTGGGCGGGGCTAAAACGGGGTCTTGATGACGCACTGGAGCCCCTGAGCTCCTGGACACGCCCCTACTTGATGACGCACTGAAGCCACTGAGGCTGGCCCCTCCCCTCACAATATAAATAGAGCACAATCACATCAGTTTGCCACTCAATCGCGAGTTACTGTCAGTACTACTGTACTGTAGTTACTACAGCCTACAATTTGCTAGCTAGCTATGCCTTCGTAACGGAAATGCGAACTACCTGGATGTACAAAACAGATCGGTGTCCTTATTTACATATCCGAAAAACGATCACATCAAGAAGAGGTGGATTAATTTTGTGAGGAACCACCTTGTAGCAAAGTTCAGGGAAGAAGGAGGCGGGAACCGGCAAGCATTCAAAATACTTTATTTATAATAAATCAAACACCGCAGGTGTTTCACAGGTGTCACAGGTGTCGCTCATTAACACTCGCACCACCGGCCTCGCTCCATTCTCTAACGTCCCTCGGCCTCGTCCTGTTCACAACACATTTTGATGGAGAGCTGAGGATCACCGCCATAACACGCCATTGTAGTGATAATTTTACACGGGCTAGCTTTATGAACTTTCGTCGGAGACAGCTGGAATGCACTGATAATCCGCTGTTACTGGTGAATGGGGCCAAACCGACTATCTCCCGCCTCGGCCTTCATCCTCCCGTTGCACTGACAACTGGTGCTATCATCGGCAGCGCGTGCCCACTGTGCGAGCATCCATTACGTGAGTGGGCGTGGTTTCAGCGCAGCCAGCGGACACGCCCCTAGCGTTTGAGAGCAGAGACTACTGCTCATTTTTTCAAGATTTTGGTAGCTTATTTTATGTACTTGCCGGCTTTTTTATCATTCAAATTTGGCTGGGTGGCTAATAACACATTTTTCTGTGTTGTGACAAACTCAGAACACATACTTAATTTTGACTTTACAGGGACTTTAATTCTAAATAAGAACTTCTGATGCCAGCTGTGACTGAAAGTCAGTTGTAGTTCTAATGTTTCTCCTTGTTTCTTTTTCTGTTCTCTTTTTTCCTTCAGTGATTCTGATTTGTATTACCTAATTATCTCATTAACACTGATTCAGTTACATTTACAGGGGGTAGTGCACACTGAGCAGTGTTCATTTTATCTGGGCTTATGTTATTATGTTACATGCAGTTAGTAATAACTATAAATTATGCATAAATGCATGCATCTAACCCTAAACCAAACATGAACCCTAATTCAAACCCTATAAGTACATGTAGTTACTTAATATTACTTAGTGTCCAAATGTATAATTACAGCCCAACAACGACACCTTTTTATTCACTTTTGTACTGTTTTCCCACTGTTTTCACAATTTTCAAACCTCTTAGTACAAAACTTCAAACTGATCTCATTTGTTGCACTGGAAGTCATTCTTTCAAAACCCGATAACATGTTAATTTATGTTTATATTAGCATTTCCATATAACCTATATGAAATATCGAAGTATACATGTCAAGCACAGACTGCAAAGTGTCATTTTAAAAGCATGTTATTTTTATTCTCATTCATTATGTTATTTGCAACAATAAAACTTGCTTAATCACACGAACTGTATAAAGACATCATACTGTCAGGGTTTGTGCAGGTAGCTGAAGACGAGGACACGAAAGCTTCAATATAAATGATTTAATACCAAAATGAAAACTTTCCAAACTTAAACAGGAACAAAACTCCAGGAAATCAGAAACACACAACCACACATGGACGACGATCGACCAACACTGAGGGAAAACACAGGGCTTAAATACACTGAACCAAACAAGATAATTAACTGAAAACAGGTGCATAAAATTGGACACAAACGAGGAGCGGGAAAACTTAACAGGACTAAACCAAAAACCACAAAGACAGGGGGAAACAAGATCACAAAAGATTAACAGAACACATCAAAACGTGACAGTACCTCCCCCCTCCCCGAAGGCGCGTCCTCGCGCCGTATAACATCCAAAGGGGTGGGAGGGTGGGCGCCCTGGAGGCTGACGAGGGCATGGTGCAGGTCCAGGAAGCCTCCAGGGCGGAGCAGGCTGTGGGCGTGGCCACGGCGGAGCAGGCTGTGGGCGTGGCCACGACGGTGCAGGCTGTGGGCGTGGCCACGACGGTGCAGGCTGTGGGCGTGGCCACGATGGTGCAGGCTGTGGGCGTGGCCACGATGGTGCAGGCTGTGGGCGTGGCCATGGTGGAGCAGGCTGTGGGCGTGGCCACGGCGGAGCAGGCTGTGGGCGTGGCCATGACGGTGCTGTGAGACTCTCGGGCGTCCAGGGCGGTGCAGGCTCTTCAGGTGGCCACGGCGGTGAAGACCCTTCAGGTGGCCGTGGTGGTGAAGACCCTTCAGGTGGCCATGGCGGTGCAGACCCTTCAGGTGGCCATGGCGGTGCAGACCCTTCAGGTGGCCATGGCGGTGCAGACCCTTCAGGTGGCCATGGCGGTGCAGACCCTTCAGGTGGCCATGGCGGTGCAGACCCTTCAGGTGGCCATGGCGGTGCAGACCCTTCAGGTGGCCATGGCGGTGTTATCTTTTCGGGCCTCCGTGGATCTTTGGCCGGCCACGGCGAAGGCGTATGGCGCCCCCCCAAAATTTTCTTGGGGAGGACAGGCTCATGATCGGGAACTGACTTGACATCAACGGGCGCTGGGTCAACGGGCTCTGGGTCTGGGTCAACGGGCTCTGGGTCTGGTGCTGGGTCAACGGGCTCTGGCGCTGGGTCAACGGGCTCTGGCTCTGGCGCTGGGTCAACGGGCTCTGGCTCTGGGTCAACGGGCTCTGGCTCTGGCGCTGGGTCAACGGGCTCTGGCTCTGGCGCTGGGTCAACGGGCTCTGGCTCTGGCGCTGGGTCAACGGGCTCTGGCTCTGGCGCTGGGTCAACGGGCTCTGGCTCTGGCGCTGGGTCAACGGGCTCTGGCTCTGGCGCTGGGTCAACGGGCTCTGGCTCTGGCGCTGGGTCAACGGGCTCTGGCTCTGGCGCTGGGTCAACGGGCTCTGGCTCTGGCGCTGGGTCAACGGGCTCTGGCTCTGGCGCTGGGTCAACGGGCTCTGGCTCTGGCGCTGGGTCCACGGGCTCTGGCTCTGGCGCTGGGTCCACGGGCTCTGTGCTGGATTGGACCAGCATATCAGGAAACTCGGGGCTGGACGGGACCAGCATATCAGGAAACTCGGGGCTGGACGGGACCAGCATATCAGGAAACTCGGGGCTGGACGGGACCAGCATATCAGGAAACTCGGGGCTGGACGGGACCAGCATATCAGGAAACTCGGGGCTGGACGGGACCAGCGGTGAAGGCTTGATTGGGCTGGACGGGACCAGCTGTGAAGGCTCTGGGGGAAGAAGCTCTGGAAGGTCGTCAAACGGGTCAGGCTCTGGCGTGCATGCAATGGGCTCAGGCCATACTGGACTCGGGACCACCAGAACTCGGTCACATCCCCTACTACGACCTCCACGGGTCCCACGAAATATGGCCCTCCGGGTACCTACGAAGGCCTGCTTCCAGCTCTCCATTTTTTGTTCTGGTCGATCGTTCTGTCAGGGTTTGTGCAGGTAGCTGAAGACGAGGACACGAAAGCTTCAATATAAATGATTTAATACCAAAATGAAAACTTTCCAAACTTAAACAGGAACAAAACTCCAGGAAATCAGAAACACACAACCACACATGGACGACGATCGACCAACACTGAGGGAAAACACAGGGCTTAAATACACTGAACCAAACAAGATAATTAACTGAAAACAGGTGCATAAAATTGGACACAAACGAGGAGCGGGAAAACTTAACAGGACTAAACCAAAAACCACAAAGACAGGGGGAAACAAGATCACAAAAGATTAACAGAACACATCAAAACGTGACACATACCATGTTATCAGTTATATTATTGCCATTTGTCTCTGATAAATTGAGAAAGATAAAGATAAGATGATAAGATAAAAAGCAGGGCAAGTTTAGCACTAATGGTTTAAAAAAAAAAAAAAAAAAGCCCATATATGCATGATAAATGTACAGGGAAGTTAATGTGTGACTGGAACACAATTTAATTATTAATAACCCTAGTGTGCAAGGTCTAAATGAGTCTAAATTAATCTGAATTGCATTTATCTTTTTTTTTACATAGTTTTCCAAGCTTTTAATGTGGACACAAGTAAATATTACTGGAAATTGTCATTACTCAATATATCTGAATTAAAATTTTTTATTCAATTATCTTTTTTTTCTCCCTGAAGTGTATTAAAATATAGAGCAACTTGTAACTTCTCAACCATAACTGTTGCATTCTCGTAGGTTAGCTTTGCAGCTTTGTTCATTGCGTCATACACTGAATCAGCTTCTTCTGCAGCTTTCCATCCAGTGACTCCTCCACCAACGGCTCCTGCAAGAGCTGCAGCTCCGACAACACCTGCAGCAAAGGCTGTAACACCAACACCTCCACCAGCCGCTGCTCCGGCACCTCCAGCCGCTGCTCCTGTTTCCACTGCTGCTGCTCCTCCTGCTGCTGCCTTAACTACTGCTGCCTTAACTGCTGCTGGTGCTGCTTTTAGCACTGTGCAAAATGCATTTAATAAAGTCAGAACTGCAACCACTGCAACACCTACACCCAGTAAAGCACCAATCAGCAACCCTGTTGATGCTCCTGCAACTTGCACCCCAAACTTTTTATGAACAATTTCCTTTGCTTTTTCTCGATTCTCTTCTGGAGGCAGATTGTCCTTATTTTTCTTCATCTCCTCTTGAATTTCTTCTTCCAGCTTTTTAAGCAGCTCATTGGAGAAGCAGCCGTTCTTTTTCACCATCTCGTCGATGGTGTCCAGCAGATTCTTCACCTGAACTCTGTTGCTCTTGTTCCCTGAGTCACAGTCGTTCCCTGAGTCACAGTCATTCCAGTATCTGTTGTCGATGACATGACAGCGTCCTCCACATTTATCAACCAGCTCCTGTAGTTGTTGATTGGGCTTCACAAATTCTTCAATGGTCTGGCTTTCTAGTTGATCACCAAAAGTGAATAAGATCACTGTGTGTTTCAGGACATGTTCCCCTTTCATTGTGTTCAGAAATTGTTGTACCACCTCGTTCTCTTGGCTCGTGTATCTTCCAACCCTTAGAACAATGACAAAGGCATGGACACCAGGAGCGCATTCAACGAGAGATTTGATGATCTCAGATTTGATCTCTTCATCTTTACGATCTGTGTCAAAGAATCCAGGTGTGTCAATAACGGTGATCTCTCTTCCATGGACCGAACCATGTCTACTTTCAGATTTAGCAGTAACAGAATTAGCTGAAGCTTTAGGGGTGAATACTTCTTTTGAGAGAATCGTATTTCCGGCACTGCTTTTGCCATCTCCTGTTTTTCCAATAAGGACAATCTTTCTCGCTGTCAATAATAAAATTAGTGTGAGGTATACGGTGAGGTATCAATAATGCTTGTACTTTTTACACTGAAAACACTGTGTGCAACAATAATAACTTACATTGCATGATCCTTTGCCGTTGATGACGTCAATCTCTGTAATGAAAAATAATATTTATGTTATTCTTGGCTCTGGTTTTAACTAAAGTGTATCATATTCCAGCATAAACTAAAATAATATCCCTGATGAATCCACTGGTGTCAGACTAGAACAGAGCCCGGGAACACTTCACTCAGTGACCGTTGAACTGTCTGTAAATGGTGTGAAGTGTAAAGTACTCACTTTTATTTCCTTTTCAAGACTTAAATCGAAGAGGTCGTCGGACGGTCACGGCCTATATGGAAGAGTGGCATGCTTAAACTCCCATATAACACGAATAATAACAGAATAAATGACCAGCTTTAGATTATGTTTTTAAAAAGATTAGAATCATGATTTTAAACTTTAACAGCAGACAAAAAAAATGTGATATCTAAAAAAAAAACATATATATTTTATTGATGTTTGACATGATGTCTATTTGAAAACTAATGAAGAATGGGTCTCGGACTTGTTCACAATCAAGTCAACTGTATCTGTGTAAAGTTTTGTGTTGATAGCTCAAAGCAATCAAATGTTATGCCCTCTGTAACAATAGCATTTTCATCAAAATAGTAGAAATCAAAGAGTCCCAAAACTTCCCAAACAAGTGATTTGTGTGTTCTACTGAAAACAAGAACTACTTACACAGAGGAATACGCAGCGAAACCTCCAATAAATCCTGTATAGAGTTTTTTTTTTTTTTTTTTTGCTTTTAGGAAGTCACGAAATCAGTGAAACAGCTTTATATCCATTCAATCGTTTGTAAGTTTCACTTTGCACGTACTTTAGCCCAGTGCTCTGCTTGGTTGGATTTCGGGAGTGTACTTTGACATTTTAAATGTATGGATCATTCCTGGGATTCGGTAATATCTCAACTCGGTCAGTTTTTTTACTTTCACTTTCTGAAGTGATCAACTGCTGGAGTTTGAGACTTCTTCACTGCGACATAACTCTCGCGCTCATTATTGATTGTGTGATATCAGCTGTCTTGATCCACTGCCTTAACGGTTTTAAAACTGAAATATTTCCAATATCACGACGTGACATTTTTTTTCTTTATGATCTATTGCTAGCAAAATGATGGACAATATATTCACATTTCCCTCGATGAATATAGTAGGGTAGAGTGGGGGGCTGGGGAAAACGCCCCCCTTAAGGTAAAATGTGACATTACTGTGAAACAAAACATAAATGTGACTAGAATTGCCATCCCAGTTTTGAATGACTATGGAGGAGTTATTCACCAAATATTAAAATTGCTCAGCCTTAGTAAATATTTTGAAATTTGACTTTAAATATTTTTGTACAAAGGGGGCGTTTTGCCCCAGCGGTGGGGCAAAACGCCCCCCAAGGTGGGGTAAAATGCCCCCTTTCTTACCAACCAGTTTGCTTCATAGATCAACAGCAAAATGAACATAGTTTTTAATCTCTAAAAGTAAAAGGCAAGTAATGCAACAATATGTATATATATATACCTATTAATATTAATTTCAGGAATGTACAAAATAGCCAAATTTCTAACATTTTAACATTTTGATTTCTACACCTATATGGGGTTGATAATTGATGTAGTATTTGTTCCCCACTATCATCAGGAAAAAAAAAACCTAAATAAATATTAAACAAAAATTAGTATATTTATAGTGAAATATATTCCATAAATGCATTAAAAGTCACTATGTTTTATCATTGGGTCACCTAACCACCTTCCATCATTGCATCCACGAAGCTAGCTAGCTAATGCTCACTTGAGGTAATTTTTTCATGTTTTGCTCAAATATTTTGATTTTACCGCCTAGTTATAATACATTAAAGTGTAAAATAAAGACTTTGATAAACAGAAATATATTACTATAGTAATTATGATAAAGAGAAACTATGTCCCTTGGGGGGCGTTTTACCCCACAAGCTATGTCTTTTTAAAAAATAGTTTATTTTTAAAAATATAATTATATTCCTTATAAATAACATATGCTCTCAAACTACAGACTTCACTATTCATCTATCATATATCACTGTGATATCACTGTGAACAATATTCTATTAAACACTTGTTTACTAATATCTGAAAATTATAGCACTTTCCATGTAATCCTCTTCTCTTCAAATACGTCGCTGATGTCAGCTTCTCCATGGAGATTTGTATATCCCCGTTGTCAACGTAGTGCATAGCAATAGTAAAAATGTATCTTGATTCATTCTAGTGGTTATTTTGGGAAAAACGGGTGGGGGGCGTTTTACCCCAGGGTGGCATTTTCCCCCACTCTGTCTGAAGTGATCAACTGCTGGAGTTTGAGACTTCTTCACTGCGACATAACTCTCGCGCTCATTATTGATTGTGTGATATCAGCTGTCTTGATCCACTGCCTTAACGGTTTAAAACTGAAATATTTCCAATATCACGACGTGACATTTTTTTCTTTATGATCTATTGCTAGCAAAATGATGGACAATAAATTCACATTTCCCTCGATGAATATAGTAAATTATTAAATAATAAATAGATAAATAAATTAGTAAATTAACTGATTTAAAACTCAATAAACGAAGAAAAAATATGAATAAAACGTTTGATACCGTATTCTATACACTGTTAAAGAGACCTGAATGATGTCATTTCTGCTAAATGATGTCACATATGGGCGGAGTCTAAATTACTGTAGGTGTGAGTTCAGACTGAGGGACATCATTTAAGGTCTGGATTTTATAAAATAGCTTGCTTTTTTTAGGAAAATAAATATTTCACAAGAACGTAACAAGTAAATACTTACAATAACAATAACATACATTTATAGACTCTGTGCACATTTTGTTAAATATGTTCAAAGAAAGTAAAATTTTATTTGAAGTGACAAAATAGTGTACGACAGAAATAATATATTATTTTATGATAAAATATTGTTTAATATTTTTATTCATTAGCCTATAATTGACACACCCAAGTAAAAAAAATAAAATAAAGTTTTTTAACTTTCCATTTTTTTTAACCATCACATTAAAAGTTATTACATACTAAAAAATATTATCGAATCCCAGGAATGACTTATAATGGTTTGGTGTTGGTGTTTAGTGAGTGTTGGTGTTGATTTTTAACAAAACAATATTATTTACATACGTAAGAAATTACGTTCAGTTTGGGGATATGTTCAGCTGATAAAACACACAGGTTTATTAATGTCTGTTGTAAATTGTCTGAGCCAGCAGCAGGTGACGCTGTTCCCGGTACAATCAGGACAAAACATCAGACCTCAGTCAGGCTCATGCATAAACTGACATGTGTCACAATAAACCAAAAAATCCTTACATTAAATAAAGTAATAAAATCCTGGCCGGATGAGTTTCCAGAGCTCAGATCTGCGGCTCGATGAAAAACGCCTGTCAATCTGAGCTATCAGTCCAATCCAATTTTCATACACATGCTCTGTGTGGTTATATGCATGATTTACACAGAAACTTGTTTCTGCTTGTGCTTTACATAAGGTAATGCAAAAACGTTATGGGTTTATAGAATAAAGATAGGCTAAGTGAGGTTAGTGACAGACTAAAGACAGGATATGTATCTTATAGCGGCGGAACTTGAACTGAGATGTTGTGGTTACCGGTCCTCGCTTGCTCTCACATGACTACTTTGTTCTTTGGTAAAAACAAAACAAAACAAAAACTTTTTGCACACACATAAGATATTTCACACACCAAATAGGCCTATCATAATCCAATACTTTCATAGTCTTACACTTTCCTATATTCTCATTCATTCTACTCTTTCTACAGTGTTTTTCTGTTTCACCAGACTTGTCACAGACGATCTTTAGAATAAACCTCCCAAAAAGCCACCAGATGTATTTTTGGAAATCATTATTCTGTCTCTGCAGAATTAGACATACATTTTCACATTGTTTGTATTCAGACTCATGTCACACACTCACTGTGTGCTTCTCAATATCCCTCCTCGTCTCCTCGCTCCTCTGTCTTCCATCCTATGACCCTGAAACTGATCGAGCTCAGCCATCTTGAAGGACATCTCGATTCTCTAATTGCACCGTGAGGAGGCGAGGATCGAGGAGTGAGGAGGCTTCCAGAGGAGTCATGAGCGAGGATACGCAGGTGTATTCTTTGCGGAAGAGTTTTATCGACTAAACGTGACGAACGCATCAATTCTCCTCCCCCTTCACATCTGTCACAATCATTTGAATATATACTTAACTTTTGCAGTTTATATAAACCACACATCTCACATATTTCAACAAGGTATCTTCCTTTATTATTATTTATTATGAATTTCTTAAATAACCAAACTTTAACAACATAAGGGCAGATCCTTTGAGCACAGCTGATAACACTAGAAGTGACGCTCGAGTGATCAAGTATTCCAATGTATAAAAACGTTTTCATTCGATTCCTCCGTCCTCATTTTCTTTCCTCGCATCCTACAGGGGTGGAGCTGAGACGCGAGGAAAGGAAACGAGGATGCACAGATAAGAATTGAGAAGCACCTGATTTAGAAGTGTGCTGATTTAACTCTTTGGCTGTAGGTTTGTGTCTGAAAGCCTAAGTTTTAAGCTGTTCCTCTGAGGGTCAGAGATGCCATACAGTTCTTGATTAAAGTTTAATAATATGAATAATTCTGTATTGCACTGTAATTTGCTCTGTAAATGGTGTGAAGTGTAAAGTACTCACTTTTATTTCCTTTTCGAGACTGAAATCGAAGAGGTTGTTGGACGGTCACACCCACACCAAGATCTAGCTTTCACTTCCTTCTCACACGGCCTATATAGAAGAACAAATTCCCATATAACACGAATAATAACAGAATAAATAATCAGTTTTAGATTATGATTTTAAAATGTGGATAAAAAAGATTAGAATCATGATTGTAAACTTTAACTGCAGACAAAAAAAATAAATATCTAAAAAATATATATATTTTTCTGTTATTGACGTTTGACATTATGTCTATTTGAAAAGTATCCTTACTTTTGCGGGTCTCGGACTTGTTCACAATCAAGTTAACTGTATCTGTGTAAAGTTTTGTGTTGATAGCTCAAAGCGGTTATGCCCTCTGTAACCATAGAATAGCGTTTTCATCAAAATAGTAGAAATCAAAGAGTCCCAAAACTTCCCAAACAAGTGATGTGTGTGTTCTACTGAAAACAAGAACTACTTACACAGAGGAATACGCAGCGAAACCTCCAATAAATCCTGTATAGAGTTTTTTTTTTTTTTTTGGTTTCAGGAAGTCACGAAATCAGTGAAACAGCTTTACTATCCATTCAGTCGTTTGTAAGTTTCACTTTGCATGTAGGAACTTTACCCCAGTGCTCTGCTTGGTTGGATTTGAGGAGTGTAGTGTCCTTTGACAGTTTAAAGAAATATTTGGTCCATTCCTGGGATTCGGTAATATCTCAACGCGGTCAGTTTTTTACTTTCACTTTCTGAAGTGATCAACTGCTGGAGTTTGAGACTTCTTCACTGCCACATAACTCAATAAACTAATAAAAAATATGAATAAAAAATGTGATACTACTTACCATATTCTGTATCCACTGTTAAAGAGAACTGAATAATGTGATTTCTGCTAAATGTTGTCACATATGGGTGTGTCTAAATGACTGTAGGCGTGACGGGGTTGAGTTCAGACAGAGGGACATAATTAGAGTCAGGATTTAGCTAAATAACTTGCTTTTTTTTGAAGAAAAACAATTCACACGAACGTAACAACAAGTAAATACTTACAATTACAATAACTTAAAATTATACTCTGTGCACATTGTGTTAAACATTTTCAAAGTACAAATGTATTTGAAGTGACACAATATTGTACGATAGAAATAATACATTATTTCATGATACATTTTTTTAATATTATTTGTATTCATTAGCCTATAATTGACACACCAAAATAAAAAATAAAAAGCTTTTAACTTTCAATTTTTTTTAACCATCACATTATTCAATTTGCATACACATACTCTGTGTGGTTATATGCATGATTTACACAGAAACTTGTTTCTGCTTGTGCTTTACATAAGGTAATGCAAAAACTGTATGGGTTTATAGAATAAAGATAGGCTAAGTGAGGTTAGTGACAGACTAAAGACAGGATATGTATCTTATAGCGACGGAACTTGAACTGAGATGTTGTGGTTACCGGTCCTCGCTTGCTCTCACATGACTAAGACAAAACACACAGCATACAGATTAAGTGCAGTAAAGTCTCAATATTACATGTTAATGTTATAAAAATGCCTGTATAAAAAGATATGTCTTGAGACGCGTTTTAAAAGTCAACAAGATCTCACTATTGTGAACATCAGTGGGAAGAGAGTTCCATAGGCGGGGGGCAGCACAACTAAAAGATCTGGCACCCATGGTAGTAAGTCGAATCCGAGGTACCACAAGAGAAAATTAAAGATGAAGATCTGAGAGCACGTGAAGGAGTGTAAACATGGAGAAGTTGAGAAAGGGATTGTGGTGCAAAATTATGAAGTGCCTTTTAAGTAAGTAGCAAGATTTTGAATTCAACTCTATACTTTACTGGAATACTTTACTGAATACTTCAACTTTTTTGTGAGATAACCTTCCACACTGTCCCCGCAATGCGCTCAGCAATGGGGAGGGTGGGAGGGGGCATGTGACACATCCTATATAACCCTTGAAACACATCCTCACACAAAACCTATAACATATAATCCCGGATCAAAACCAACTGTCCAAATCCTGGTCAACAGGTCAAAACTATGTGTCAACTTGATAGATCATATCCTGGATCAAGACCATCTGTCTAAATGGCGGATCATTTCCTGGTCTACAGGTCAAAACCAACTGTCAACTTAATATATCATACCCCCGGATCAAAGACAACTGTCAAAATGACGGATCATTTCCAGGTCAATAGGTCAAAACTAACTGTCAACTTGATATATCGTATCCAGGCAACAGGTCAAAGGTTAATCCCTACACCGGAGGTACACCGGAGGTTCACTGGAAGGGCAAAGGTCAGCCCCGCCCACCTGTCAATCATAGGGTCATAAATCATATTGACACAATGTGAATTAGCCTTTCGACGAGCCCCGCCCCCCTTAGTTACTGTTGCTATGCCCGTCAAACAAATAGTCAAACACGACCAGCGTGACAGATTGCCATGACGGGAATAGGTATATACTCGTGCGTGTCAGTGACCTTTTTTGGAGCAATACCTCCGCGATATGCTCCAGATCGAGGCAAAAACGGATTACACTATGCAGTGGAGGGATATATTCAAGTTTATAAAAATATGCAATGAAGGAGACAATACTACTATCGAGGCTAATGTATACCAGTCTCAAGCGAAATCTGAAACCCATGACCTGTAAGTTAAGTTACCTCAAATGCAACCAGCACTGCCTTGAAGAAGATTTTATAAGCTGGTTCAGTGGCAAATTGTTTGGATTAAGAAATATATAACTCGCGCTGCATATTTAGTAATTTTGCCTCAGATAACGTTACAGGATTAACGTTATACATTCGCTTTAACAAGCTTGTTCATTACCACGGCAACCGCTTGTGTGTCATAAGCTGAATGCGATTTTCGTGTTTAAAAAGTAACTATACATAAGAGACGGAAAGATACAGCTGATTCTGTACATTATTTAATTCTATTCGTTACGATATTGATATATGAACTGATGTTGTCAAGTAAGTTAAGCTTCATGCGTTCCCCGTTGCGAGCGTGCACTCCTCTAAACTGTAGTCTACGGGTGCTGCACTGCTAGTGACTGCTGCTCATTTCCCCCCGAAAATTTAATCTTAACAACAACCCTTCAGAAAACGTAGCTAATTCCTTTGTGGATCCTCTTGATCTGCTTTATCCATGTTTCTTTGACTAATCTCAGTGCCTCAGTCTCACGCACGAGTTAACCATGTTCGACTCATTTAACTGGGAGTGGGGCCGTCCACACTGTTTTATCCATTGTAGGCACCGCTCACAATGTGTTTTCGGCTTTGGGAACGGAAAGAACA
The DNA here is from genome assembly GCA_036326025.1 of Chrosomus eos. NCBI lineage: Eukaryota > Metazoa > Chordata > Actinopteri > Cypriniformes > Leuciscidae > Chrosomus > Chrosomus eos. Next base: position 287,738 of record JAZAVI010000097.1, on the reverse strand, counting down.
CAACTCGTCCAGACAATCTCTCGGGGTATCTAGTGTCCGATTTACAAACGCCGTGGCCGCACCGCTTCAGCATCTTGCTTGAAGTCAATGTTTGACGGAACTGCTCAGGGGCGTCGCACCCGTGGGGGATGTGGGTGTTTTAACACCCACACTTTTCCCAGTGAGAGGGTTCAACACCCACACTTTTTCTGCAGTTTTGCACAAACGCTTTACTACAGTCGCTCCTCCGTTTCTCTGGCCGCTCTGGCTGCTCTGTGTGTGCGCTTGCTGCGGCTCCTCCTCTCCCCCGCCCTCTCGAACACGACACCGGCTTTGAGTAGTGTGACCGGCTGATGATTGGCTGTTCTGCCTTAAGTCCCGCCTCTCTTGGTGTGTTAGATTTATCTGTCAGCTCGTGCTGAGGAGGCGGGAACTTATGGTTATTTCTCCCTTTTCCAGGTATTATAAAGGTATTCCAGGTATTATTTCCTTTCGGCCCCGCGCCCACATTTCCTCACAGACACGCCGAATCCCACGGGATTCGCCCCGCTCGCTCTCTCGGCGCCACCCGCCTTAGAGGAGCTGAGCGCGGCCAGGCTGCCCGCTGTGATCAGCGCGCCCCCCGCCTCGAACGCTGTAAACACGGCACTGTGTTCCCAGCACACAGGGACTCTCGTGCCGCCGCTTTCCCGCGGCCAGAGCCCAGATTTCATTCTACCCCTAGCTATTCACGCGGATGCGTGGTCAAGGCTTCCCGGGGTATCAGAGTGGGTGCTGAACACTATAAAGAGAGGCTATTCGCTACAATTCGCTCGACGCCCTCGCCGTTACACGGCGCGCGTCGAAACTACGGTGAAAAGCGAAGTATCTCATTTACTTTGAGCCGAGATAGCGAAACTACTGAGGAAAGGGGCTATAGAACCTTTATCTCAGGCTCAGAGCGAAGGGGGCTTATACAGCAGATATTTTCTGGTACCGAAAAAAGATGGTGGGCTCAGACCCATTCTAGATCTGAGGCTGCTGAACAGAGCGCTCGTGAAGCGCCAGTTCAGAATGCTTACGACCAGGAAAATCCTCACGCAAGTGCGCCAAGGAGACTGGTTCATGTCAATAGATCTGAAAGACGCATATTTTCAAATACAAATAGCGTCCCATCACAGGCGATTCTTGAGATTCGCCTTCGAGGGCCAGGCATATCAATACACAGTCCTGCCGTTCGGCCTGTCCCTAGCACCCCGCACGTTCACGAAGTGCATGGACGCGGCCCTCGCCCCCTGAGACTTCGGGGCATGCGAGTTTTGAACTACTTGGACGATTGGCTGATTCTAGCTCGTTCACGAACGGAGCTCTTAGAACACAGGGCCACATTACTCGAGCACCTCGAGGAGCTGGGCCTTACAGTCAATTGGGCGAAAAGCTCACTGCTCCCCAGTCGGAGGATTTCCTTTCTGGGAACAGTGCTAGACTCGCTATCCATGACGGCACGCCTGTCACCAGAGCGCGGATTGAATATTCAGCACGTCGCGAAATCCTTCCGCCACGGCTCTATAGTCCTGCTCAGAAGGTTTCAGAAAATGCTGGGTCTCATGGCCTCAGCAGCCTCCGTACTCCAGTTGGGCCTGCTCCGCATGCGCCCACTGCAGCTATGGCTAAAAGCACGAGTTGCCCCCAGGGCGTGGACCGCAGGTCTATTTCGCCTCAGGGTCGACCTTCAGTGCATTTCGGCTCTGAAACCATGGAAAGCAACCGACTGGTATCAGTCAGGTGTGAGTCTGGGGATCCCCTCGAGTGTGAAGGTGGTGTCTACGGACGCCTCCACTTCGGGGTGGGGAGCGCTGCTCGAGGGCAGACCGCTAGCTGGCCTATGGTCAGTGCGGGAGAAGCTCCTTCACATAAACTGCTTGGAATTAATAGCAGTCGACAAAGCGCTAAGGCGCTTCTGTCCCCAGATAATAGGCCACCATGTATTGGTCCGGTCGGACAACATGTCAGTGGTGGCGTACATAAATCGCCAGGGCGGCGTCAGGTCCCGAAACCTTTACAAGCTGACGGAACGCCTCCTGGTCTGGGCTCAGCACAACCTGCTCTCGCTGAGAGCGGCGCATGTGCCTGGTCACCTAAATGTGGGGCCAGACAGGCTGTCCAGAAACAACGTCCCAGCAGGAGAATGGTCTCTGCACCCGCAGACGATCCAGCTGCTGTGGGAAACGTTTGGCAAAGCGCAGGTGGACCTGTTCGCGTCCCAAGAAAACGCTCACTGCCCGAGATTCTTCTCGAAAAGCCGGGACGCGCTGGCCCATGTTTGGCCCCGCCGCCCCCTATATGCTTTTCCCCCTGTCTCACTCCTGCCTCAGGTGTTGGAGCGAATCAGGAGGGAGGGATGCCCAGTGCTACTCATAGCTCCGCTCTGGACAAACCAGTCGTGGTTCCCTGTCCTGATGCAGCTGACCAGCGCTGCCCCATGGCCTTTACCGTTGAGGAGAGACCTCCTCTCTCAGGCGGAAGGCTCGATTTGGCATCCTCGCCCGGATTTGTGGTCCCTGCACGCATGGGCCATCAACGGGTACCCGCTGACCTCCCAGAGGGAGTGTTAAACACGATCGCGCAGGCTAGAGCCCCGTCTACCAGACGGCTCTACTCCTCGAAGTGGTCTGTGTTCTCTGCTTGGTGTCAAGCGCAGGGCTTTTCACCTGTAGACTGCGGGGTTACGGAAGTGCTTTCCTTCCTTCAGGAGCTACTGGATAAGGGCAGGTCCCCTTCCACGCTCAAAGTATACGTGGCGGCCATAGCAACGTTTGCAAAACTGGTGTCTGGCCAGTCACTAGGAAAGAGCGACTTAGTCGTGCGTTTCCTTAGAGGAGCTCGGAGGCTAAACCCTCCCAGGCCCCCTTCAGTCCCGACATGGGACCTTTCCACGGTCTTGGAGGCCATGAAAGGTGCCCCATTCGAGCCAATCCAGTCGTCAGACATGAAACACTTGTCTTTCAAGACAGCGTTTCTTATGGCTCTCGCTTCAGTGAAGCACGTAGGGGACTTGCAAGCGCTCTCAGTAAGCGCGTCATGCATGGAGTTTGGACCTAATGACTCAAAGGTCATACTCAAACCGAAGCACGGCTACGTGCCGAAATCCCTCAACACACCGTTCAGGGCCCAGGTGATTTCCCTGTCTGCCCTTCCGGTTCTCAATGAGGAGAAGGACGCGAGTCTCCTTTGCCCTGTCAGGGCACTAAGGGCTTATGTGTCCCGCTCGTCTGGTTTCAGACAGACTGAGCAGCTTTTCGTTTCGTTTGGCGGCCGTGCTAAGGGACTTGCCGCTTCGAAACAGAGCCTATCCAGATGGATAGTCGGTGCCATAGCGCTGGCTTACACTTCTAAGGGCCTACAGTGCCCTTTGGGTGTTAGAGCGCACTCCACAAGAGGCATGGCCTCCTCGTGGGCATGGTCTAGCGGGGTTACCCTGCAAGATATTTGTATGGCCGCGGGCTGGGCCTCGCCGTCTACATTTATAAAATACTATAACCTGGAGGTTCCCGCCTTGCAAGCTAAGCTTTTGGCGGTATAAAGTTCAGTGCTATCTGCCCGCTGTGCGGCTCAGATACTGAGTTTGACCTGCGTATCGCTCACTGACCGGTACAGCAGCTCATTAAAATATCGACACACTTGTGGCCACCCAGTTCAGGCTGAATGTTCACCCTGACGGTGTGGTCTATTTGTCGCATGATCAGCTCCTTCGGATGCTATTTAAAGGGAATGATGCTTCTAGCCTCTCTTCCCTCACTCTCTGTGAGTTTATGGTGATTATGCACTATATGCGCCCCGGGCTTCGGCCCCTGGGACTTTGGTGTTGGATCCCTACCAGCACGGCGTGTTGCATTGTGTTCCCCATAGCGTAAGATATTACGCAGTACGAGAGATACTCTCGTAAGAGAATGTACTCGGTTACTAACGTAACCTCGGTTCTCTCTAGAGAGGGAACGAGTACTGCGTATCTTGCCGTGCTTGGAATACGCTCTGGTTCGCTTCGGCGATGAAAACCGACGTAAGAGCAGCTATCGAGCCTAGATATAGGGCGAGACCACGCCCTTTCTGGTGGGACGTGACGATATGGGCGCGAAAGGCCCCCATTCGTCGTGACGTCACGCAGAGCCTCTCTCGATAGGCTGCTGCTATTGCCGCAGGGCAGCCAATAGGCGCGCGAGCTGTCTCGCCTATGTCTGCTTGCTGCTGCAAAGCGTTTTACATTAATAAAAAATTAAGGATAATTTTTGGCTTCAATATCTCGTGGAAAAGAGTTTTCCCCATAGCGTAAGATATTACGCAGTACTCGTTCCCTCTCTAGAGAGAACCGAGGTTACGTTAGTAACCGAGTACGTTTTTCACCATTGCTGTGTTCCGGATTTTTTGGGCGGGGCTAAAACGGGGTCTTGATGACGCACTGGAGCCCCTGAGCTCCTGGACACGCCCCTACTTGATGACGCACTGGAGCCACTGAGGCTGGCCCCTCCCCTCACAATATAAATAGAGCACAATCACATCAGTTTGCCACTCAATCGCGAGTTACTGTCAGTACTACTGTACTGTAGTTACTACAGCCTACAATTTGCTAGCTAGCTATGCCTTCGTAACGGAAATGCGAACTACCTGGATGTACAAAACAGATCGGTGTCCTTATTTACATATCCGAAAAACGATCACATCAAGAAGAGGTGGATTAATTTTGTGAGGAACCACCTTGTAGCAAAGTTCAGGGAAGAAGGAGGCGGGAACCGGCAAGCATTCAAAATACTTTATTTATAATAAATCAAACACCGCAGGTGTTTCACAGGTGTCACAGGTGTCGCTCATTAACACTCGCACCACCGGCCTCGCTCCATTCTCTAACGTCCCTCGGCCTCGTCCTGTTCACAACACATTTTGATGGAGAGCTGAGGATCACCGCCATAACCCGCCATTGTAGTGATAATTTTACACGGGCTAGCTTTATGAACTTTCGTCGGAGACAGCTGGAATGCACTGATAATCCGCTGTTACTGGTGAATGGGGCCAAACCGACTATCTCCCGCCTCGGCCTTCATCCTCCCGTTGCACTGACAACTGGTGCTATCATCGGCAGCGCGTGCCCACTGTGCGCGCATCCATTACGTGAGTGGGCGTGGTTTCAGCGCAGCCAGCGGACACGCCCCTAGCGTTTGAGAGCAGAGACTACTGCTCATTTTTTCAAGATTTTGGTAGCTTATTTTATGTACTTGCCGGCTTTTTTATCATTCAAATTTGGCTGGGTGGCTAATAACACATTTTTCTGTGTTGTGACAAACTCAGAACACATACTTAATTTTGACTTTACAGGGACTTTAATTCTAAATAAGAACTTCTGATGCCAGCTGTGACTGAAAGTCAGTTGTAGTTCTAATGTTTCTCCTTGTTTCTTTTTCTGTTCTCTTTTTTCCTTCAGTGATTCTGATTTGTATTACCTAATTATCTCATTAACACTGATTCAGTTACATTTACAGGGGGTAGTGCACACTGAGCAGTGTTCATTTTATCTGGGCTTATGTTATTATGTTACATGCAGTTAGTAATAACAATAAATTATGCATAAATGCATGCATCTAACCCTAAACCAAACATGAACCCTAATTCAAACCCTATAAGTACATGTAGTTACTTAATATTACTTAGTGTCCAAATGTATAATTACAGCCCAACAACGACACCTTTTTATTCACTTTTGTACTGTTTTCCCACTGTTTTCACAATTTTCAAACCTCTTAGTACAAAACTTCAAACTGATCTCATTTGTTGCACTGGAAGTCATTCTTTCAAAACCCGATAACATGTTAATTTATGTTTATATTAGCATTTCCATATAACCTATATGAAATATTGAAGTATACATGTCAAGCACAGACTGCAAAGTGTCATTTTAAAAGCATGTTATTTTTATTCTCATTCATTATGTTATTTGCAACAATAAAACTTGCTTAATCACACGAACTGTATATAGACATCATACCATGTTATCAGTTATATTATTGCCATTTGTCTCTGATAAATTGAGAAAGATAAAGATAAGATGATAAGATAAAAAGCAGGGCAAGTTTAGCACTAATGGTTTAAAAAAAAAAAAAACAGCCCATATATGCATGATAAATGTACAGGGAAGTTAATGTGTGACTGGAACACAATTTAATTATTAATAACCCTAGTGTGCAAGGTCTAAATGAGTCTAAATTAATCTGAATTGCATTTATCTTTTTTTTTTACATAGTTTTCCAAGCTTTTAATGTGGACACAAGTAAATATTACTGGAAATTGTCATTACTCAATATATCTGAATTAAAAAAAATTATTCAATTATCTTTTTTTTCTCCCTTAAGTGTATTAAAATATAGAGCAACTTGTGACTTCTCAACCATAACTGTTGCATTCTCGTAGTTCAGCTTTGCAGCGTTGGTCATTGCGTCATACACTGAATCAGCTTCTTCTGCAGCTTTCCATCCAGTGACTCCTCCACCAACGGCTCCTGCAAGAGCTGCACCTCCGACAACACCTGCAGCAAAGGCTGTAACACCAACACCTCCACCAGCCGCTGCTCCGGCACCTCCAGCCGCTGCTCCTGTTTCCACTGCTGCTGCTCCTCCTGCTGCCTTAACTGCTGCCGATTTTAGCACTGGGCAAAATGCTTTTAATAAAGACAGAACTGCAACCACTGCAACATCTACACCCAGTAAAGCACCAATCAGCAACCCTGTTGATGCTCCAGCAACTTGCACCCCAAACTTTTTATGAACAATTTCCTTTGCTTTTTCTCGCTTCTCTTCTGGAGGCAGATTGTCCTTATTTTTCTTCATCTCCTCTTGAATTTCTTCTTCCAGCTTTTTAAGCAGCTCATTGGAGAAGCAGCCGTTCTTTTTCACCATCTCGTCGATGGTGTCCAGCAGATTCTTCACCTGAACTCTGTTGCTCTTGTTCCCTGAGTCACAGTCGTTCCCTGAGTCACAGTCATTCCAGTATCTGTTGTCGATGACATGACAGCGTCCTCCACATTTATCAACCAGCTCCTGTAGTTGTTGATTGGGCTTCACAAATTCTTCAATGGTCTGGCTTTCTAGTGTGATCACCAAAAGTGAATAAGATCACTGTGTGTTTCAGGACATGTTCCCCTTTCATTGTGTTCAGAAATTGTTGTACCACCTCGTTCTCTTGGCTCGTGTATCTTCCAACCCTTAGAACAATGACAAAGGCATGGACACCAGGAGCGCATTCAACAAAAGATTTGATGATCTCAGATTTGATCTCTTCATCTTTACGATCTGTGTCAAAGAATCCAGGTGTGTCAATAACGGTGATCTCTCTTCCATGGACCAAACCATGTCTACTTTCAGATTTAGCAGTAACAGAATTAGCTGAAGCTTTAGGGGTGAATACTTCTTTTGAGAGAATCGTATTTCCGGCACTGCTTTTGCCATCTCCTGTTTTTCCAATAAGGACAATCTTTCTCGCTGTCAATAATAAAATTAGTGTGAGGTATACGGTGAGGTATCAATAATGCTTGTACTTTTTACACTGAAAACACTGTGTGCAACAATAATAACTTACATTGCATGATCCTTTGCCGTTGATGACGTCAATCTCTGTAATGAAAAATAATATTTATGTTATTCTTGGCTCTGGTTTTAACTAAAGTGTATCATATTCCAGCATAAACTAAAAGAATATCCCTGATGAATCCACTGGTGTCAGACTAGAACAGAGCCCGGGAACACTTCACTCAGTGACCGTTGAACTGTCTGTAAATGGTGTGAAGTGTAAAGTACTCACTTTTATTTCCTTTTCAAGACTTAAATCGAAGAGGTCGTCGGACGGTCACGGCCTATATGGAAGAGTGGCATGCTTAAACTCCCATATAACACGAATAATAACAGAATAAATGACCAGCTTTAGATTATGTTTTTAAAAAGATTAGAATCATGATTTTAAACTTTAACAGCAGACAAAAAAAATGTGATATCTAAAAAAAAAAACATATATATTTTATTGATGTTTGACATGATGTCTATTTGAAAACTAATGAAGAATGGGTCTCGGACTTGTTCACAATCAAGTCAACTGTATCTGTGTAAAGTTTTGTGTTGATAGCTCAAAGCAATCAAATGTTATGCCCTCTGTAACAATAGCATTTTCATCAAAATAGTAGAAATCAAAGAGTCCCAAAACTTCCCAAACAAGTGATTTGTGTGTTCTACTGAAAACAAGAACTACTTACACAGAGGAATACGCAGCGAAACCTCCAATAAATCCTGTATAGAGTTTTTTTTTTTTTTTTTTTGCTTTTAGGAAGTCACGAAATCAGTGAAACAGCTTTATATCCATTCAATCGTTTGTAAGTTTCACTTTGCACGTACTTTAGCCCAGTGCTCTGCTTGGTTGGATTTCGGGAGTGTACTTTGACATTTTAAATGTATGGATCATTCCTGGGATTCGGTAATATCTCAACTCGGTCAGTTTTTTTACTTTCACTTTCTGAAGTGATCAACTGCTGGAGTTTGAGACTTCTTCACTGCGACATAACTCTCGCGCTCATTATTGATTGTGTGATATCATCTGTCTTGATCCACTGCCTTAACGGTTTAAAACTGAAATATTTCCAATATCACGACGTGACATTTTTTTTTCTTTATGATCTATTGCTAGCAAAATGATGGACAATAAATTCACATTTCCCTCGATGAATATAGTAGGGTAGAGTGGGGGGCTGGGGAAAACGCCCCCCTTAAGGTAAAATGTGACATTACTGTGAAACAAAACGTCTCAGGTTACTATTGTAACCATAGTTCCCTGAGAAACAGGGAACGAGACGATGCGTCAGCTGACACGGTGGGAACGCCTCTAGCGTGATTGCGTCTGAAGCATCTATGCCAACTAGTCCAATGGAATGAGAGAATGAGCGTCACGGGCGGGTGACGTCATGAACCAGGAAAGGATAAGAGCACTTCCGCTGCTCGCCGGCATTTAGCTTCGACAGTTGCCGAAGCAAGCCGATCGCAGGGATGCAGGAAGTATGGCAGGGGGACGCATCGTCTCGTTCCCTGTTTCTCAGGGAACTATGGTTACAATAGTAACCTGAGACGTTCCCTTTATCGAAAAAGGGAACTTCGAGATGCGTCAGCTGACACGGTGGGAACGAGAATACCCAACCCGCCATAATTACAAGTACCTGAGTGTCAGTCTTCTTTCTTGTTGATCTAAGCACTCAGCACCTGAGAACCTGGGGCAGCATCCAGGTCCAAACTGTAAAATCTCACGAATGTGAGCGGAGAGGACCAGCCCGCCGCATCACAAACATCTTGAAGAGATACCCCCTGCAATATGGCTTTAGAAGCCGCCATACTCCTGGTCGAGTGGGCTCGGACCACCAAAGGACAGGGCTGGCCCGAGTACTCGTAAGCCAGTGAAATAGCCTCGACTATCCACTTACTGACTGTCTGTTTTGAAGCAGGAAGACCTTTCTTAGGTGATCCAAAGCAAATCAGTAATTGGTCGGACTTTCTGATTGAGGATGTCCGATGTACATATGTGTCCAATGCTCGCACTGGACACAACAGGTGCAGTCTTTCCTGGTCCGCAGTTGCAAATGGAGGAGGACAGAAAGCCTGCAGCACAATAGGCCTCGGAGTCAAGGTTGGAACCTTAGGGACGTATCCCTGTTTTGGGTATAGGAACGCCTTGACCATCCCCGGTGCAAATTCAAGGCAGGTGGGGGAGACCGAAAGAGCCTGAAGGTCGCCAACTCTCTTTAGGGACGAAATAGCTAGCAGAAAGATAGTCTTGAAAGTCAGGAACTTTTCTGAGACCGAATCTAAGGGCTCGAATGGGGCCCTAGACAGGCCTTCTAGAACTATAGTCAAATCCCATGCTGGCACCTTAGTGTGAGTTGCAGGCCTTAGCCTCAAGGTGCCACGAAGGAAACGTGTAATCAGGGGGTCTCGACCCAAAGATATACCTCCCACCATAGTATGGTAAGCCGCAATGGCTGCCACGTAAACTTTTAGTGTGGAAGGACAAAGACCTGACACAAAGCGCTCTTGCAGGAACTCGAGTACTGTGTTGACAGAACAGTTAACTGGATCCCACTGGTGTTGGTGACACCATAAGGAGAAAACTCTCCATTTAAGCGCATAAAGTTTCCTCGTAGCTGGAGCTCTGGAGCTTAGGATGGTCTCAGCAGCCTCAGCTGAAAGACCACTTTCTATAAGTTGGGCCCCCTCAGAGGCCAAACCCAAAGATTCCAAATGTCTGGTCGAGGGTGAAATATTGTGCCCCCGGCCTGAGACAGAAGGTCCCTCCTCAAAGGGATCTCCAATGGAGGCCTGTCTAGAAGAAGGATCAGGTCCGCAAACCAGATCCGACTTGGCCAGCGTGGTGCTACTAGCAGTAGGCTTATTCCATACCGACGGACCCTCTCCAGAACTCCTGGGAGCAGAGCAACAGGGGGAAAGGCGTACAGACGTAGCCTCGGCCACGTCTGCACCATGGCGTCCAGCCCCAGGGGGGCTGGGTGCGTCAGAGAATACCAGAGAGGACAGTGCGTCGTGTTCTGAGACGCGAACAGATCCACCTCTGCCTGACCATATGCCTCCCAGATTTTCTCCACCGCCTCGGGGTGGAGTCTCCAATCCCCTGGCCTCAGCTCCTGCCTCGACAGGATGTCTGCTCCTATATTCTGGTCCCAGGAATATACACTGCCCTCAGAGAGAGTACCTTCCCCAGAGACCACAGGAGGATCTGGTGCGCCAGTTTGCAAAGCGGACGCGAGCGCAGACCCCCCTGGCGGTTCAGATAAGAGACCACTGATGTGTTGTCTGTTCGAACGAGCACATGATGGCCTCTTAGGTCCGGAAGGAAATGTCTCAACGCATTGAAGACGGCCATCATCTCCAGGCAATTTATGTGCCAAGAAAGATGATGGCTTTTCCACAGACCCTGAACCGAGCGGCCTTCCATTACCGCTCCCCAGCCGGTGAGAGAAGCATCTGTCGAGATCACTACTCGATGGCAAAGAGCTCCCAACACCGGACCCTGGGTTAAGAACCAGTGTTTTTTCCATATCTCTAAGGCACGAAGGCATCGCCGCGTAACCTTGATCATACGAAACGGGTTTCCCCTCGGGGAGAACCCTCTGGTTCTGAGCCACCACTGTAAAGGCCTCATGTACAGCAGGCCAAAAGGTATCACGTTGGACGCTGCTGCCAGTAGACCCAACAGTCTCTCGAACTGTTTTACAGTGCGTGACTGACCTAGCTTTAGCTCTTTGATGGCTGACAGGATAGCAGCTACACGTACGGGCGACAGGCTGGCCCTCATCGTCACTGAATCCCATACCACACCAAGGAAAGTGGTTCTCTGTACTGGAGAAAGTACACTCTTCTTGGCATTGAGCCTCAACCCCAACATTCGTATATGAGCGAGAACGACACCTCGGTGTCGAACCGCCAACTGTTCTGATTCCGCTAGAATCAGCCAGTCGTCGATATAATTCAAAATGCGTATGCCCTGAAGCCTGAGAGGGGCTAAAGCTGCATCCATGCATTTCGTGAATGTGCGGGGTGACAGAGCTAGGCCGAAAGGAAGAACCCGATACTGGTATTCTTTGCCCCTGAAAGAAAACCTTAGGAACTTCCTGTGCTGAGGGAGGATGGAGATATGGAAGTATGCATCCTTTAGATCTATCGTGACAAACCAGTCCTCGGATCTGATTTGGGTCACGATCTGTTTGATGGTCAACATCTTGAACTTGAGTTTCTGAACTGACCGGTTCAACAGGCGAAGATCTAAAATGGGACGCAACCCCCCATCCTTCTTTGGAACAATGAAATAACGGCTGTAAAAACACCCGATTCTCTGTCGGGAGAGTACACCTGTTCTATAGCTTCTTTTGCTAACAGGGCCTTTACTTCTTGCTCCATTACCAGAGCCTGCTCGGGATGCACCACAGTGGGCAGCACCCCGCTGTAACGAGGAGGACGAGAACCGAACTGTATTCTGTATCCTATCTCTACAATCTGCAGGACCCAAGGAGAAATATTCGGCAGAAGTTTCCACGCTGCCAGAAAATTTACTAAGGGAACCAGCCTCTCGAGGCTGGTCTCTGGTGTTACTGAGAGAGCCAAATCTGGAGCCTGAAACATAATGGCAGGAACTACCTGACCTGACTGCTCTAAAGCCCCCCTCAGAGGGCGCGAAACCGATTCGCTGGAGACCACTGCGCCCTGAAGCACCAGAGGTGGCAGGGTTGGCAGGAGGGCCTCGTGAGGACCCCGAAGTGGAACGGGCACCGTGTGATGAGGTGAACACCACTCCACTTCGGTCGGGGCTGTCCCCACAGGCCTGGTGCCTAAGCATCAGGACTTTTTTTTTTTTTGAGCCGAAGCCTTCTTCGCCTGAAGAACGGTCCTCAGATCCGGCTTAGGCTTAGTCGACTTCGGTTGAGAAGGTTGCGTCTGTCTCCAGTATCTACGTGGAGGAGCACGAGACGCAACACTCTCTTTTTGTTGCACACGATATGATGAGCTAGGCGGCTGGGGCTGCTCACGCCCAGCAGCCCCAGGGGGCTGGACACGGCGAGGGATAAACTTTTTAAATGCATCAGACTGTTTTTTAGTCTCCTGGAACCTTTCCACTGCAGCATGGACTGCGTCACCGAAGAGACCAGAGGGTTCAAGAGGAGCGTCCAATAAAAAAGTTCGATCTTTATCTTTAATCTCAGAAAGATTCAACCAAAGGTGCCTCTCAGTGGCTACCAAAGCTGCCATAGACCGCCCAATAGCTCTAGCGGTCTCTTTAGTAGCCCTGAGAGAAAGATCGGTAGCCCTACGAAGTTCTCGAACATCGTCATGACTAACACCCTCACTGTTATCCAAATCCCCCAGCAGGTCAGCCTGATAAGCCTGAAGCAGAGCCATAGTGTGTAAGCACGCTCCAGCTTGACCTGCCGCCGCATAAGCTTTGCCCACTAAAGTGGATGTAGTTTTGAGCGGTCTAGTGGGCAAAACTGGGGCTCTCATAGCAGATGCTGGACCAGGCGCGAGATAACTCGCTAAATTTTGCTCAGCCTGGGGCATCGACTCATAACCATATTCTTTTAGCCCTCTAATTCTTGAATAAGTGGTGGTTTGAGGGCTAAAAACACGAGATGAATAAGGTTTATTCCAAGATCTAGATATTTCACTATGTAAATCAGGGAAAAATGGGAGCCCTCGTGGTGGACATAATGTGGCTGAAGAGAGAAATCGCTCATCTAACTTGCTTTTAGGGCGAGTGTTTTTATTCTCAGATGGCCATACAATATTTAACTTCTCTACAGCTCGTGACATGACATCCACCAGCTCATCATACGCCGGGGAAATAAAATGTGTATCCCTTTCCCCCGTGTGTGCATTCTCACTTTCAACACTCATAGGATCAGCTTCCTCAGAAGAAGAACAATGCAGAAAGGGAGGGCTCTCTTCCCGGGCGGGAGAAACCGCAAAGCGTGCTTCCGACACCGGGAGAGGAGAGCTAGATCTCCCGGGTAAGGAAGGAGAAAAGGTCCGAGGACCCGTCTCCAACCCCTCCGCGAGATCTAATTGCGATCCCCAAGAATGCATTCTCCGCGCTGCCTCGACAGACGCGGGTCCTGATCCTTGTGGATCGCGAGCCTGACCACTCACACTATCAAAGAGTGACAGGCGGGATCTGAGCATGCGAAGCGGTAGCTGCTCACAGTGCTGGCATTCAGCCCCCTCAAAGGCTGAAGCCGCATGCTCAAATCCCAAACAAATCACACAAAGCTCGTGTGTGTCCCCACCCGTTAAATAACGCGGGCAGGGAGGAACACACTGCTTGTAAACTTGTTTCGCCATAACGTTTCCAACAATATTGTAACAGACAACAATAAATAGACAGAGACAGTTTGACACAGATCGCTTGCTGAGGCAACAGAAGCTAAATGCCGGCGAGCAGCGGAAGTGCTCTTATCCTTTCCTGGTTCATGACGTCACCCGCCCGTGACGCTCATTCTCTCATTCCATTGGACTAGTTGGCATAGATGCTTCAGACGCAATCACGCTAGAGGCGTTCCCACCGTGTCAGCTGACGCATCTCGAAGTTCCCTTTTTCGATAAAGGGAACATAAATGTGACTAGAATTGCCATCCCAGTTTTGAATGACTATGGGAGGAGTTATTCACCAAATATTAAAATTGCTCAGCCTTAGTAAATATTTTGAAATTTGACTTTAAATATTTTTGTACAAAGGGGGCGTTTTGCCCCAGCGGTGGGGCAAAACGCCCCCCAAGGTGGGGTAAAATGCCCCCTTTCTTACCAACCAGTTTGCTTCATAGATCAACAGCAAAATGAACATAGTTTTTAATCTCTAAAAGTAAAAGGCAAGTAATGCAACAATATGTATATATATATATATATATACCTATTAATATTAATTTCAGGAATGTACAAAATAGCCAAATTTCTAACATTTTAACATTTTGATTTCTACACCTATATGGGGTTGATAATTGATGTAGTATTTGTTCCCCACTATCATCAGGAAAAAAAAAAAAACCTAAATAAATATTAAACAAAAATTAGTATATTTATAGTGAAATATATTCCATAAATGCATTAAAAGTCACTATGTTTTATCATTGGGTCACCTAACCACCTTCCATCATTGCATCCACGAAGCTAGCTAGCTAATGCTCACTTGAGGTAATTTTTTCATGTTTTGCTCAAATATTTTGATTTTACCGCCTAGTTATAATACATTAAAGTGTAAAATAAAGACTTTGATAAACAGAAATATATTACTATAGTAATTATGATAAAGAGAAACTATGTCCCTTGGGGGGCGTTTTACCCCTCAGCATAGGGCGCGTTTTACCCCACAAGCTATGTCTTTTTAAAAAATAGTTTATTTTAAAAAATATAATTATATTCCTTATAAATAACATATGCTCTCAAACTACAGACTTCACTATTCATCTATCATATATCACTGTGATATCACTGTGAACAATATTCTATTAAACACTTGTTTACTAATATCTGAAAATTATAGCACTTTCCATGTAATCCTCTTCTCTTCAAATACGTCGCTGATGTCAGCTTCTCCATGGAGATTTGTATATCCCCGTTGTCAACGTAGTGCATAGCAATAGTAAAAATGTATCTTGATTCATTCTAGTGGTTATTTGGGGAAAAACGGGTGGGGGGCGTTTTACCCCAGGGTGGCATTTTCCCCCACTCTGTCTGAAGTGATCAACTGCTGGAGTTTGAGACTTCTTCACTGCGACATAACTCTCGCGCTCATTATTGATTGTGTGATATCAGCTGTCTTGATCCACTGCCTTAACGGTTTAAAACTGAAATATTTCCAATATCACGACGTGACATTTTTTTCTTTATGATCTATTGCTAGCAAAATGATGGACAATAAATTCACATTTCCCTCGATGAATATAGTAAATTATTAAATAATAAATAGATAAATAAATTAGTAAATTAACTGATTTAAAACTCAATAAACGAAGAAAAAATATGAATAAAACGTTTGATACCGTATTCTATACACTGTTAAAGAGACCTGAATGATGTCATTTCTGCTAAATGATGTCACATATGGGCGGAGTCTAAATTACTCTAGGAGTGAGTTCAGACTGAGGGACATCATTTAAGGTCTGGATTTTATAAAATAGCTTGCTTTTTTTAGGAAAATAAATATTTCACAAGAACGTAACAAGTAAATACTTACAATAACAATAACATACAATTATAGACTCTGTGCACATTTTGTTAAATATGTTCAAAGAAAGTAAAATTTTATTTGAAGTGACAAAATAGTGTACGATAGAAATAATATATTATTTTATGATAAAATATTGTTTAATATTTTTATTCATTAGCCTATAATTGACACACCCAAGTAAAAAAAATAAAATAAAGTTTTTTAACTTTCCATTTTTTTTTAACCATCACATTAAAAGTTATTACATACTAAAAAATATTATCGAATCCCAGGAATGACTTATAATGGTTTGGTGTTGGTGTTTAGTGAGTGTTGGTGTTGATTTTTAACAAAACAATATTATTTACATACGTAAGAAATTACGTTCAGTTTGGGGATATGTTCAGCTGATAAAACACACAGGTTTATTAATGTCTGTTGTAAATTGTCTGAGCCAGCAGCAGGTGACGCTGTTCCCGGTACAATCAGGACAAAACATCAGACCTTCGTGAGGCTCATGCATGTGCTACAATAAACCAAAAAAATCCTTACATTAAATAAAGTAATAAAATCCTGGCCGGATGAGTTTCCAGAGCTCAGATCTGCGGCTCGATGAAAAACGCCTGTCAATCTGAGCTATCAGTCCAATCCAATTTTCATACACATGCTCTGTGTGGTTATATGCATGATTTACACAGAAACTTGTTTCTGCTTGTGCTTTACATAAGGTAATGCAAAAACTGTATGGGTTTATAGAATAAAGATAGGCTAAGTGAGGTTAGTGACAGACTAAAGACAGGATATGTATCTTATAGCGGCGGAACTTGAACTGAGATGTTGTGGTTACCGGTCCTCGCTTGCTCTCACATGACTACTTTGTTCTTTGGTAAAAACAAAACAAAACAAAAACTTTTTGCACACAAATAAGATATTTCACACACCAAATAGGCCTATCATAATCCAATACTTTCATAGTCTTACACTTTCCTATATTCTCATTCATTCTACTCTTTCTACAGTGTTTTTCTGTTTCACCAGACTTGTCACAGACGATCTTTAGAATAAACCTCCCAAAAAGCCACCAGATGTATTTTTGGAAATCATTATTCTGTCTCTGCAGAATTAGACATACATTTTCACATTGTTTGTATTCAGACTCATGTCACACACTCACTGTGTGCTTCTCAATATCCCTCCTCGTCTCCTCGCTCCTCTGTCTTCCATCCTATGACCCTGAAACTGATGAGGCTCAGCCATCTTGAAGGACATCTCGATTCTCTAATTGCACCGTGAGGAGGCGAGGATCGAGGAGTGAGGAGGCTTCCAGAGGAGTCATGAGCGAGGATACGCAGGTGTATTCTTTGCGGAAGAGTTTTATCGACTAAACGTGACGAACGCATCAATTCTCCTCCCCCTTCACATCTGTCACAATCATTTGAATATATACTTAACTTTTGCAGTTTATATAAACCACACATCTCACATATTTCAACAAGGTATCTTCCTTTATTATTATTTATTATGAATTTCTTAAATAACCAAACTTTAACAACATAAGGGCAGATCCTTTGAGCACAGCTGATAACACTATGAAGTGACGCTCGAGTGATCAAGTATTCCAATGTATAAAAACGTTTTCATTCGATTCCTCCGTCCTCATTTTCTTTCCTCGCATCCTACAGGGGTGGAGCTGAGACGCGAGGAAAGGAAACGAGGATGCACAGATAAGAATTGAGAAGCACCTGATTTAGAAGTGTGCTGATTTAACTCTTTGGCTGTAGGTTTGTGTCTGAAAGCCTAAGTTTTAAGCTGTTCCTCTGAGGGTCAGAGATGCCATACAGTTCTTGATTAAAGTTTAATAATATGAATAATTCTGTATTGCACTGTAATTTGCTCTGTAAATGGTGTGAAGTGTAAAGTACTCACTTTTATTTCCTTTTCGAGACTGAAATCGAAGAGGTTGTTGGACGGTCACACCAAGATCTAGCTTTCACTTCCTTCTCACACGGCCTATATAGAAGAACAAATTCCCATATAACACGAATAATAACAGAATAAATAATCAGTTTTAGATTATGATTTTAAAATGTGGATAAAAAAGATTAGAATCATGATTGTAAACTTTAACTGCAGACAAAAAAAATAAATATCTAAAAAATATATATATTTTTCTGTTATTGACGTTTGACATTATGTCTATTTGAAAAGTATCCTTACTTTTGCGGGTCTCGGACTTGTTCACAATCAAGTTAACTGTATCTGTGTAAAGTTTTGTGTTGATAGCTCAAAGCGGTTATGCCCTCTGCAACCATATAATAGCGTTTTCATCAAAATAGTAGAAATCAAAGAGTCCCAAAACTTCCCAAACAAGTGATGTGTGTGTTCTACTGAAAACAAGAACTACTTACACAGAGGAATAGGCCTACGCAGCGAAACCTCCAATAAATCCTGTATAGAGTTTTTTGTTTTTTTTGGTTTCAGGAAGTCACGAAATCAGTGAAACAGCTTTACTATCCATTCAGTCGTTTGTAAGTTTCACTTTGCATGTAGGAACTTTACCCCAGTGCTCTGCTTGGTTGGATTTGAGGAGTGTAGTGTCCTTTGACAGTTTAAAGAAATATTTGGTCCATTCCTGGGATTCGGTAATATCTCAACGCGGTCAGTTTTTTACTTTCACTTTCTGAAGTGATCAACTGCTGGAGTTTGAGACTTCTTCACTGCCACATAACTCAATAAACTAATAAAAAATATGAATAAAAAATGTGATACTACTTACCATATTCTGTATCCACTGTTAAAGAGAACTGAATAATGTGATTTCTGCTAAATGTTGTCACATATGGGTGTGTCTAAATGACTGTAGGCGTGACGGGGTTGAGTTCAGACAGAGGGACATAATTAGAGTCAGGATTTAGCTAAATAACTTGCTTTTTTTTGAAGAAAAACAATTCACACGAACGTAACAACAAGTAAATACTTACAATTACAATAACTTAAAATTATAGACTCTGTGCATATTGTGTTAAACATTTTCAAAGTACAAATGTATTTGAAGTGACACAATATTGTACGATAGAAATAATACATTATTTCATGATACATTTTTTTAAATATTATTTGTATTCATTAGCCTATAATTGACACACCAAAATAAAAAATAAAAAGCTTTTAACTTTCAATTTTTTTTTTAACCATCACATTATTCAATTTGCATACACATACTCTGTGTGGTTATATGCATGATTTACACAGAAACTTGTTTCTGCTTGTGCTTTACATAAGGTAATGCAAAAACTGTATGGGTTTATAGAATAAAGATAGGCTAAGTGAGGTTAGTGACAGACTAAAGACAGGATATGTATCTTATAGCGACGGAACTTGAACTGAGATGTTGTGGTTACCGGTCCTCGCTTGCTCTCACATGACTAAGACAAAACACACAGCATACAGATTAAGTGCAGTAAAGTCTCAATATTACATGTTAATGTTATAAAAATGCCTGTATAAAAAGATATGTCTTGAGACGCGTTTCAAAAGTCAACAAGATCTCACTATTGTGAACATCAGTGGGAAGAGAGTTCCATAGGCGGGGGGCAGCACAACTAAAAGATCTGGCACCCATGGTAGTAAGTCGAATCCGAGGTACCACAAGAGAAAATTAAAGATGAAGATCTGAGAGCACGTGAAGGAGTGTAAACATGGAGAAGTTGAGAAAGGGATTGTGGTGCAAAATTATGAAGTGCCTTTTAAGTAAGTAGCAAGATTTTGAATTCAACTCTATACTTTACTGGAATACTTTACTGAATACTTCAACTTTTTTGTGAGATAACCTTCCACACTGTCCCCGCAATGCGCTCAGCAATGGGGAGGGTGGGAGGGGGCATGTGACACATCCTATATAACCCTTGACACACATCCTCACACAAAACCTATAACATATAATCCCGGATCAAAACCAACTGTCCAAATCCTGGTCAACAGGTCAAAACTATGTGTCAACTTGATAGATCATATCCTGGATCAAGACCATCTGTCTAAATGGCGGATCATTTCCTGGTCTACAGGTCAAAACCAACTGTCAACTTAATATATCATACCCCCGGATCAAAGACAACTGTCAAAATGACGGATCATTTCCAGGTCAATAGGTCAAAACTAACTGTCAACTTGATATATCGTATCCAGGCAACAGGTCAAAGGTTAATCCCTACACCGGAGGTACACCGGAGGTTCACTGGAAGGGCAAAGGTCAGCCCCGCCCACCTGTCAATCATAGGGTCATAAATCATATTGACACAATGTGAATTAGCCTTTCGACGAGCCCCGCCCCCCTTAGTTACTGTTGCTACGCCCGTCAAACAAATAGTCAAACACGACCAGCGTGACAGATTGCCATGACGGGAATAGGTATATACTTGTGCATGTCAGTGACCTTTTTTGGAGCAATACCTCCGCGATATGCTCCAGATCGAGGCAAAAACGGATTACACTATGCAGTGGAGGGATATATTCAAGTTTATAAAAATATGCAATGAAGGAGACAATACTACTATCGAGGCTAATGTATACCAGTCTCAAGCGAAATCTGAAACCCATGACCTGTAAGTTAAGTTACCTCAAATGCAACCAGCACAGCCTTGAAGAAGATTTTATAAGCTGGTTCAGTGGCAAATTGTTTGGATTAAGAAATATATAACTCGCGCTGCATATTTAGTAATTTTGCCTCAGATAACGTTACAGGATTAACGTTATACATTCGCTTTAACAAGCTTGTTCATTACCACGGCAACCGCTTGTGTGTCATAAGCTGAATGCGATTTTCGTGTTTAAAAAGTAACTATACATAAGAGACGGAAAGATACAGCTGATTCTGTACATTATTTAATTCTATTCGTTACGATATTGATATATGAACTGATGTTGTCAAGTAAGTTAAGCTTCATGCGTTCCCCGTTGCGAGCGTGCACTCCTCTAAACTGTAGTCTACGGGTGCTGCACTGCTAGTGACTGCTGCTCATTTCCCCCCGAAAATGTAATCTTAACAACAACCCTTCAGAAAACGTAGCTAATTCCTTTGTGGATCCTCTTGATCTGCTTTATCCATGTTTCTTTGACTAATCTCAGTGCCTCAGTCTCACGCACGAGTTAACCATGTTCGACTCATTTAACTGGGAGTGGGGCCGTCCACACTGTTTTATCCATTGTAGGCACCGCTCACAATGTGTTTTCGGCTTTGGGAACGGAAAGAACACAACTCGTCCAGACAATCTCTCGGGGTATCTAGTGTCCGATTTACAAACGCCGTGGCCGCACCGCTTCAGCATCTTGCTTGAAGTCAATGTTTGACGGAACTGCTCAGGGGCGTCGCACCCGTGGGGGATGTGGGTGTTTTAACACCCACACTTTTCCCAGTGAGAGGGTTCAACACCCACACTTTTTCCGCAGTTTTGCACAAACGCTTTACTACAGTCGCTCCTCCGTTTCTCTGGCCGCTCTGGCTGCTCTGTGTGTGCGCTCGCTGCGGCTCCTCCTCTCCCCCGCCCTCTCGAACACGACACCGGCTTTGAGTAGTGTGACCGGCTGATGATTGGCTGTTCTGCCTTAAGTCCCGCCTCTCTTGGTGTGTTAGATTTATCTGTCAGCTCGTGCTGAGGAGGCGGGAACTTATGGTTATTTCTCCCTTTTCCAGGTACTTTGAATGACTTTCAAGGTTTTTTAATGAGCTTGATATGGGTTTGGGAGGATGTAATGTTTATGTTTTGTTGACATGTCGAGTTTTTTCGGTATTATATTTCGTTTTTTAGACTAAACAGCAAAAGACTTTAATTAGGCTGTTTGCGCACTTTGCTCACGCGATCAGCATGGATCTGGTGTTTTCTCCAAAATAAAAGCTCAAGGGTTTATTTCTTGCAAGTGAAGAAATTAGGACAAAAGTATTGTAATTTTCTTATTCTATAGCATAATATAAAATATACTTTTTATATATTTATTTTCATTTATACAGTAGCATACATTTAGTAATTTTTTATCGGATATAAGGATTTTCCATCATAGGAATAATTATATAAATCATTATTATAGCCTATTATTATAATAAATGTTTGGCATTCTAAAACACCAGTGATAATGTAATGTAGACTGAGACTCTATCATAACTAAAAAGATGTTTGAGCCCTCTTTAGGTACAAGTCAATGCTTTTTCTTTGTTCAGTGTGCACAGTTCATGGGTTAAAGCCAGTTGAAGCTCTTAAATTTGAGCTCTCAAAGTGCACCAGATTGATGCATTTAACCTTAAAATTTACAAAATTTTCTGGAACTGCTCACATAGTAACGGTTGCTATGATGTGTGATTGGACAATGGCCGTTTTGGGGGAGGGGCCGGCGAAAGGTCAATTGTATTACTACTGATACGGTCTAAATCCATACTGAAAATCCTTTGCAGATACCATTTCTTTCAAGAAAGGAACACCGTTGTGAGGATACTGCTTTTTCTAACATCGTTGACAGAAAATTCAGATTTGAGATCGTCCTGTAATTGACTAATTCTGTAGGATCAAGTTGTGTTTTTTTAACAAGCGGTTTAATCAAAGCAGCTTAAAGGTTTTTGGTACGTATCCTAGAGACAAAGACGAATTAATGATATTAAGAAGAGGATCTATGACCCCTGGAAGCATCTCTTTCAATAGTTTAGTCAGTATAGGATCTAACATAGGCCTACATGTTGTTGATTTAGATGATTTAACGAGTTTGCTAAATTCTTCCTCTCCTATAGCAACAAATGAATCAAATTTTACCTCAGGGAGACTACAATGTACTGTCTGATGCGATACTGTAGTAGACGGTTGCATAGTTATAATTTTGTCCCTAATATTATCGATCTTATAAGTGAAGAAGTTCATAAAGTCATTACTGCTGTGTTTCTTGGAAACTTATGGGCTTGAAGCTTTCTTTTTCGTTAGTTTAGCCACTTTTTCAAATAAATACCTATGATTGTTTATTTTCTTCTAATAGGGTTGAAAACTTGCAGGAACACATTGTGATACATAAACAAAGACAATGCTGTTTTCCAACAAAACAATGATAAACCGTTGTAATTGGGCTAATCTTCAAATCATATACAAATAATAACAACAGTTAACAACAGTGTAATAATAATCAGTGCTAGCTAGTATCTGATTACATGTAATCTGTATGTAACCAGATTCCAAAAATAAGTACTTGTTATTAGATTACATTTTAAAATACACCTTATCAGTCTACATTTGTTTTTATTGATTACATGCTTATCCACACAATGGTAGTAAATGATTCATAATTTATGGATTCTCACTATTAATTATTTTTTCATCTGTTAAATCATCCTTTCTAAAAAAAAAAAAAAAAAAAAAAACTTTAAAAAAAAGCTTCTATTAATTCAGAAGATCTTCCAAGTTTGTGAAAAAGCCACACAGCATTTAATCACAGGGATAATAAAAAATCATTTCACTTTTAAAACGGCACTATTCAGGATTTCCGTTTTTGTCAAACAGCGCCCCCTAGAGTCACTTTAGAGTACTTGTATTTAACGTTACTGTCGTAAATAACCCTCACGCAGAGGGTCTCTGCACTCACGGCCTCTGCACTTTATAATAATAATAAAGTAGCCTACCGCGTTAGGCTTACCTGAGCCTGAATGCCAGATGACATCAATAAAGTTACATCATGTACGTCGCATTATTTCATAATGTCCGTTATGATGTTGTTAGACATGATTATTGCAATTTATCATAATAGTTTGCAAATTGCGCTAATTTACACTATTTACAAGGTGTATGCTTATTTATGTCCTGATAATTATGTGAGATATTGACCACTGTTCTCATGATAATCGCTGGAATCAACTTTAACAGTGAAAGCCTGACCGAGTGGGACTTTTGTCCGGTTCCTCGCGCTGTCAGATTCTCGTTTACTTTTTCTAGACTCTTCTGACCACGCTTTCTTAGTTTTTTTTTCGCCATTCTGAAAACACAGGTCCGATGTTTACTCTTGTCTGACTCCTCGCTCAGTCAGTCTGCCGTTTCCTCTTTCTCTGTTCCTCCGACAATGCTTTCCTAGCTTTCTGCTTCTTATATGCCGGCTTGGCCATGACGAGTTGTTCTTATAGCTAGTCGGATCCTGGATGGGGGCGTGTATGCGTGCATAGATATAGCCTCGAGACGGCCACCATTCAACCTGCATAGTGAACTGAATAGTGCAACTGCATAGTGCCGCTTTAAGAAGTGTTTTCTCAAAAATGCAACATTGCTCAGGCACAGGAATTGACACCGGCTCAGGCACAGGAATTGACACCGGCTCAGGCTCAGGCACAGGGACAGACACCGGCTCAGGCACAGGAACAGACACCGGCTCAGGCTCAGGCACAGGAACAGACACCGGCTCAGGCTCAGGCTCAGGCACAGGAACAGACACCGGCTCAGGCTCAGGCTCAGGCACAGGAACAGACACCGGCTCAGGCTCAGGCTCAGGCACAGGAACAGACACCGGCTCAGGCTCAGGCTCAGGCACAGGAACAGACACCGGCTCAGGCTCAGGCTCAGGCACAGGAACAGACACCGGCTCAGGCTCAGGCTCAGGCACAGGAACAGACACCGGCTCAGGCACAGGAACAGACACCGGCTCAGGCACAGGAACAGACACCGGCTCAGGCACAGGAACAGACACCGGCTCAGGCACAGGAACAGACACCGGCTCAGGCACAGGAACAGACACCGGCTCAGGCACAGGAACAGACACCGGCTCAGGCACAGGAACAGACACCGGCTCAGGCACAGGAACAGACACCGGCTCAGGCACAGGAACAGACACCGGCTCAGGCACAGCCACCCTTGAGGTGTGTGCCCCTCATGCACGCAGGACCGCCACTACATAAAATGTGAAGACAGCCCGCTTGGCCGTGACAGGACTGATGGTGGTCAGCTCTGGATCAGAGACCACCAAAGTCGGGTCCTCCGGGATGACAGCGGGCTGTTTGGGCACGGCCTCCGGGATGACAGTGGGCTGTTCGGGGCCGTTCTCTGGGATGACAGCGGGCTGCTCGGGCACGGCTTCCGGGTTCTTAGGGAAGCTGAAGGTCTTCCCCCTCCTCTGCCTTTTCTGATGGCGATGTGCAGGCTCTGGGCTTGCCGGAATCAGCGGCAGATGGAGCTCTGGGCTGGACATCACCAGCCCAGGGTCGAGGAGGGGCCGAAGCGGAGAGTGGTTCCGGGGCTCACCTCAAGCACATCCTCTCCTGCGACCTCCGCGGGTCCCAGAAAGTCTGGCCAGACGGGTTCCCTCAAACGATCATCCGTGTTCGATGGAAGGGGGCTCGGGAGATTCTACCGCCACGGTCTCCTCAGTGATGCGAGCACATAATGCGAAGCACTCGAAAATATTCATCCGGGGCGGCACCTCTCCAGATTGCGAACTCCCCCTCTGCTGCTTCCTCTCCCTCTTGGTGGCTGGGGAAGATGCACGTAAACCCATACCGCCAGGGCTCGACATTAAGGCTTGTCTGCTTGTCCGGGACAAGTGGATTTTTTGTAGGACAAGTGGAAGTGAAAATTAGTTGTCCCACTGGACAAGTTAAATTTCAAAAAAAATAAATGCCATATTACTTCACGTTATGTGCCACTCGTTATGTGCCACTCGTTATGTGTTATGTATTTAATTTTATCGATTTGAAACGAACACATTTTTCGCGCTGCATGTGAATATCCTCCTGAATGTGACTCACAGAAAGACGCGCGCCAGTAATGTGCATGCACAGACCGCGCGCCAGAATACAGATCTCTTTCGCGCTTGAACATTAACACACGACACAATTATGCCAAAATGTCGAGTATCTTTATAACATAAGAGCAGTCTCATGATGGACATAAAGAGCTGTGACTCGTGAGAGAATGAGGCGCGTGTGAGATTTGCGTCTCTGACAGAAAAGCGACTGGTCTTAACCCTTAGAGGTCGAAAACCGCGTCCACGCGTTTTGCTGGATTTTTTCCTTATCAGTGCAAAAGAGAATCAAATTACTCTGTTGATTTTGATCTTAAATATAAGTGTTGTACATCATTAGATCCTGTTAAGTTTCTATTTTTTTTGTGGATACTCACAATAAAAACAAAGTATTGTGCTTTTCGTCAAATAAAGAAAAATAAACATGATGCGCGTTTTAACTTGTCTCTGTCAGTGAGGTCCGTTCTGAAACGCGTCCGAAATATTAACTTTAACTCTCTCAATACTTGTCACAGAGATACGAGATATGTCTCTTTATGAAGCTGAGATTCTCTTCTTTTAAATGAAGTAATTTATTTAAAATATATATATTTACAGTTTATGTAATCCGTTTGAAACAAAGGAGAGTTACAGTTTTTTCGCTCTCCCTTCATTATAAATAATCAGGTGAGCCCGCCACACCCCCAGCGCTTTTGACATGGTAAATCTATGCATCACACGCGGCACGCCCCCCGATCAATGCCAAACACAGATTCTTCATCAGAGATTCACAGATAGTTCATCGCGTTTTAGGGATGGAAGCACGCTAACGTTACTCCTTCAGAGGATTATGGACAAATGGGAATAATTCACCTTTTTCTCAGTGGAATTTGAAACTCAGACGAGGAACGTTCCATTTTGAAGAACGAATTAACCCCGAGGATTCAAGTTCGGAGTAAGTTGTTTATAGTGTTTTATAATTCCTTTTCTGATCATAGAGCTCAAATGCATTTTCATATTTTGCATAGTAATTACCTCAACACAACATTCGTGTAGCAGCTAGGCCTATACGCTCGTGTAAACTTTTTAAATAACTGCTTAGGTTATAATGATTTAGTGAAATATATCGATCTGCGAGTGTTGTTTGAGTTCTTCTGTGGTCTAGTGGTTAGATCACTTGCCAACTGTGTCAGAGGGTACGGGTTCGAAACTGCCCCCGGCATATTTTTTTCTCTCATCAAAACCGAATATGTTCATCAGTGGTACAGTCTATATCAAGCACACACGTATATAGGACACCCGTTTGTGTGCGTTTTATTTTGTGATTTCACCGGAATGAATAGTGTCCGCAATGGCAATAGATTGAAGAGCAAGTTCTGTGCGCGCGCCGCCACAAGAGACTCACTGTATCCATGACACTGATAGCAGGACACGAGCGCTCAGCTTGAGTTCAAAAACAAAACATTTTAGCTCTAGATCTCTTATTTAAGAGCGGACTAAATGAATGCTCTACTAGTTAACTAGAGATGTTTTATTTGTATTAGGTACAGCCGTTCATTGAGTGTATCAGTAAATGCGTGCGGTCTATATGGGCCATAAACAGATACTCGCGGTTACGCAGTCTACCAATCAATAGATGTTTCTCTGTCCATCAACAGATACATTGTGCATCTATAATCATAATAGTCCATCAGTTTACTTTGGATAATGTGCTAACAGTTTTTTGCTTTTGTTTTGTTGTGTTTACATCGTCACCATCAGCCTTAATCATTCTGATATAATTTTTTTTAAAAAATCAATGTTGTAAACAGTTATACTGCTTAATTTTTTTTAACCTGTGATAGTTTTTTTAGGATTCTTTGAATGCACTTTTTTATTTATATAAGCACTATATAAGCAATATTTTATATATTTTTTTATATTAAAAAAAACAAGTTTGGTCTTTTTATGTTTTTTTTTTTTTTTTTTTTTTTTGAAAGGAAGTGTTAAGTGATATGAATGACTTTAAGTCTTTATGTTCTTAGGAAAGATTTCTATTTTTAATAAATGCTGTTCTTTTTAACTTTTTATACATCGAATCATTCTTAGTGATTCAATCATGTAACTGCCTCACAGCACCTTGATGGGGCATTAGCACATTGGGGGAGTGTCTTTAGTCTCCCCAGGTATAAGTCACATTAATATTCATGGGCATTAACACTCCCACGCATACAGCAGTAATGACCCAAAAACTGATGTAAGAAATTCAAATCGTTATATTGATGTTTCTGAAAGAGTGGTCAGAATGATTTTCACTTCATTTTGAAGTAAAAATTCTAGCCTACAAGAATAGTAACTCAAAAGTATAGTTTTCAACTATTCAGTATGTGTTAAATGGCCTTATTGCGGTGACATTTTTTTTCCCAAAACGTACTAACCACGCATATTTTTTTTCTATAAAATGCAAACATGTACATCCATTTTGCTCACATATTATTGTAGCAGAGTTTCTGCTGAATACAGCAAATTTATATGTTGGCAAATGGTATGTTTTAAGTAGCTGAAATAAGCACAAATGTCAGGGCATACCAAAACACCGAAAGAGCCCGAAAACAGCTCAGACCCCTAAGGGCCAGCTGCCAATAAAGCGTTCTGTCAGTAAAGTTAACCACAGAACAAAGGGAACAGAGAAAATTACTCACTGCTCTTGACTAAAGAACTTGTGTAGCTTTAATAAGGATTAGTCTATATATAAATTATGCAGCACAGACTGTTTGATAACTTTATTCAATTTCTGTATATAATTTTTATCCAGACATCAATGGCTTATTTATCATTATAGGTGTTATCAATCATTTAGTTATAGCTAATTTCAGAATGAATACAAATCTGTGTGTGCATTTGCTTTAGAACCAAACAAGTTGACTCATAAAACCATTTGTTTATTTTATCGCAATCGCATATCACAATCACAATATTGACCTCAATAATCACAATATTGACCTCAATAATCGCAATATGACATTTTCCCCAAATCGTGCAGCCCTAGATAAAATTACAAATCTTTACCCGGACAAGTGACTTTTGTGCATGGACAAGTGAAACATAAATTTACTTGTCCGAAGGACAAGTGCCTCAAAAAGTTAATGTCAAGCCCTGCATACCGCTATTCATGATGGGATCCTTCTCTCACGACAGGCACACACAAACAGGTAAGATCCAAGAGCAGTTTTATTGGGTAATCCGTGAGCGTAAATCCAGGCAGGCAAAAGGTCAAAATCCATGTAAGGGCAGTCCAAAACAAGAAACAAAAAGATAGGAACAGATCTCGGAAATGCTGGTAACATTAAACAAGGATCCCATGACAAACATTAAACAGGCAGGGTATGTATACACACAAAACTAACAATCATGATGGGGAACAGCTGGGTGCAATGAACTGTGATGAGAGCAGACAAGGATTGTGGGAAATGCAGTTTCTAATGTGACTGACACCGTGGGGGAAGAGGACCTCTAGTGTTGAACCAGGTAAACACAAACCAGACACTGTGATATTATCTCCATCACACCAGCCTGGATGTTTCTAGTGAGTCTGAAGAGCTCGATTATCTGCTTTAATTTGGTGTTTAATTAGGTGCGTTTTCAGTGTCAGTGGTCTTACATTAGCAGGTTTGGATGCTAAAATTGTAGATGCTGAATGAACAACAACAACTAAACCTTTACAAATACTTTTTTGTTCCACTGGATAAAGAAAGTTATACAGATTTGGGCCAACATGAGAGTGAGTATGTGGTGACAAAATGTTAATTTTTGTGTGAACATTAGTGGCACTTAAAATTGTGTCAATTTGTAACAATTAGGCCTATACTAAAACACATGAAACATTAAAAGTATAGGCTTCTGTTTGGTATTGACCACAAACCACATCTGATATAGTGTTACGGAACCGTGAGTAATTTGAACCGTTACTAATACAGTGTGTCTGAAACACCATATACCCTCATCCACTAGTTCACTTGAAGGAGTGAATGAAAACGAGTGAGTGAATTCAGACACTGTGTGTGATGGAAGGGCAGCCGCTTTTGCATAGTTTGTGCTTGCTGTTTAATAATCAAAATTATCTGAAAAGTTTATTTTCAGCTGCGGCCATCATCTTTGGGTCAGATGCGGGAATTAATTTGGCACAACCTTAGCAATGCATTATGGGTATTCTCTAGCCTTTGAGTGGAGATATCTAACCGCAGAACCACACACCACAGCAGTCTGAAGAAAACAGGGACATACATATCTTACATTTACAGGATAAGGAAATGATAACAGGTCACTGTGTCCTTTTTCTTGAAAAAATTGCACTTTTGCACAAAATGTATAGCATAGACATAGATGCATTCACTATATTTGTTTTTATAGCCTTTAATTTGCACATTTGTTTGGAAGACGACATTGGAAAGTATGTGGAATACTGTGTTTTTGTCAATAAAATAATGAAAAGAAAACTTGGCTTTTTAAAAACTAATCGATTATCAAAATGACTATTAGAGGACTTAATGCTTGAGATATGTGTATCTGCATCCAACAAAATCATACATACATTACATACATACTAGACATGACAGAATTATAACAAATTAAGTGTGCTGTATGTAAGCAATAAGGTACTCGAGGCTAGTGCTGTATCGTGAATAAGTCACGGCTGAAGGGCGTTGTTAGGCACGAAGCGGAGTAACCCCTTCAGCCGTGACTTATTCACGATACAGCACTAGCCTCGAGTACCTTATTGCTTTTATAAAACGGTTACCACACAAAAAAAAATATTAAAAGCTGAAAAATATGTATCTATGCAACTTTCATGAAGTAAAATCACTAAAAGCCTTTCCTCCGCTGGAAAAAGTAGTCCCTAACCGTAAACAGCAATAGAAGTTACATACATTATTTCGCCAATAGATGGCGGCAAAGACTGTCTTTATGAGTGAGTCAGTCAGTAGAGAAGACTTTTACATTGAAAGGATTCAAACTTGTGATCATGGAGAAGAAAGACGCAACTGACAGATGACTATAGGAACGGAAAACCCCATAACTGTTAAAAGGAAAAGATATCGCAGCGGACATTCAAACGGATTTTTGTATTATGAATATAGGACTGACCTGAAGGAAAATGCTACTGTAAATGCAGGTACACTCGCTTACTCGATCTCTCACAATACTCTACTCTAGCTGAAATGAACAATATCAATGAGATCAAACAAGTGTTTAAGTTGCTATGGGTGGTTGCTAGGGGTGTTGTGTAGTGATATAAACCATTGGGTAAAGCGGTCTTAGCCGTGTTTTATCGTGAATAAAACAAAGCTATTGACCAATCAGAATCAAGGATTGGAACTAATCGTTATATATATATATATATATATATATATATATATATATATATATATATATATATATATATATATATATATATATATATATATATACACAAAATGCATTGCCTTTAAGACCTCCAAAGATGTTGTACATGGCAAACTTATTTGTGTATATGGTTAACATGAGTTTGTAAAATAACAACATCATAATAGATTCAATGAGCTGTAAACGTTTTCACTGATCTCAGACTCAGAGGGTTTGAGATGACCCTATCACCATTGGCTGATTGAAAGTTAATCTGATAAGTAAAGTTTGCATAAATATTTAATCTGAAAGAATTACTTACCCATTCTAAGAAAATTGGTCCTCCAAATAAGGAAATAAAGTGACAATTTCGCGTGCAATGTTGGTCTGCAGTCTGTGGAGTTGTTCTTCTGTTTCAGTTAAGTTATACGCTAGCAGCTAGGTGTGCTGGTAAACGAGAGTAAAAGATAGTTGGAGGATAAATACATACTTTTAATTTTTGCATATCACAAATATTGTCATAAAACACGTATTGTAATGAGTTAAAACACTTAACGTTACTATGTGTTTAAGTTTTTACTGTTAAAAGCAAACTCTGTGTCAGCACTGCGTCACGAGTCAAATAAGATGCAGGCCTAGTCTGTGAGTAAGGTTAGGTGTGCACATCACATAAATATCATTACAAAACAATATAATGCCATGAAATACATGTTGTAAATTAGGTTAAAAACACTTACTTTCGGTGTTTTCCCTGTTAACGTTACAAGCCTCCTCCTCGTCGTCAGCACCGTCTCAGACATCCCAACCTGCAAGAAGTAATTTCAGGGAGGTATCTTGGTGACCGATTGTTGACGGGGGGTGGGGGGGGGTGGGGGGGGGGGGGGGGACGTTGACTGGATTGTTGACGGGGGGGGGGGGGGATTGGTAGACTATACTGCGCGCATACATAGCGAGCGCACAGGAGAGCGCGAGAGACACTCGCAAGGTGTGTTTCCCTTTCTGTCGTGCGTGTGGCGCGCGCGCTCTATGTTTGTTATGCGCGCAGTATGTTCTGTCTCGCACGCGCGTTATAGATTCCGGGAGATTTGAACTAATTTGCGGGCATCAGGGAGACGCTATCAATATGCGGGAGACTCCCGGAACTTCCGGGAGATTTGGGATGTCTGCCGTCTTGAGTCAAAGATGTCGCCTTTGAGAAAAGTTTCGGCTCGTTTAAGCGAGCAGAACATTTAAATATCGCTCTAAATCAATATATTATAAAATACATATTGTAAAGTAGATAAAACACTTACTTTCGCCATTTCCCTGTTAAAAAGCAAACCCATCCTGCTCTGGTCCGCATCGCGCGTCACCGGAAATGCCCCTCTGAGACCGGTTTAGCCGTGCACAGCACATACACATTGTTATAAGACTATACTAGACTATACTGCGCGCATACATAGCGAGCGCACAGGAGAGCGCGAGAGACACTCGCAAGGTGTGTTTCCCTTTCTGTCGTGCGTGTGCGCGCGCGCTCTATGTTTGTTATGCGCGCAGTATGTTCTGTCTCGCACGCGCGTTATAGATTCCGGGAGATTTGAACTAATTTGCGGGCATCAGGGAGACGCTATCAATATGCGGGAGACTCCCGGAACTTCCGGGAGATTTGGGATGTCTGCCGTCTTGAGTCAAAGATGTCGCCTTTGAGAAAAGTTTCGGCTCGTTTAAGCGAGCAGAACATTTAAATATCGCTCTAAATCAATATATTATAAAATACATATTGTAAAGTAGATAAAACACTTACTTTCGCCATTTCCCTGTTAAAAAGCAAACCCATCCTGCTCTGGTCCGCATCGCGCGTCACCGGAAATGCCCCTCTGAGACCGGTTTAGCCGTGCACAGCACATACACATTGTTATAAAACAATATAATGTTATAAAATGCATATATAAATGCGATAAAACACTTAATCCATCGTATGCCTTGCATCGCGAATCAAAGAAAATGGCGTCTGTGTAAAGTCTCACCTCGTTTCGTCGCGCTCAGCGTGTAAATGTCCCGGATGTAACTCATCACAGTGTTATTTATATCAGAGGGTGCGGCAAATTAACAAAGTTGAGTCAAATATGTTTCTAGAACAGTGAATAAAATGTTGAAAATTGGCTGGAATCCTATGGCTGGAATATATTTTTTTATATGTGACATGAACTCTGGTGGTGATATGCATAAGAATTACTTCGACATTATAAGGAAAGTTTTATGTTTGTAGGTTAAGAATAGTATACTAAACTTAGTACTGTGATAAAGTTTAGAGAAATTGTTACAAGTGAAAATTAAATCTGGTGACGCAGAATTTAAAATAAAAACTATTGATATGTAAAATATTCAACTGTATCTTGTAGAATACACTCTAATAAATAATTTTGTAATTAAAATGTGTGCTTGTGTGTGCAGTTTTAAATATCGTGTTTCATCTAATGTTGATTATACAGTATATGACCATGATTGACTATAGGCATAGGGCTCCACTTAGGACAAGAGCAAGAGCATGAGTGAAGTGCAGCCTTACACTGATTGGTAAACTGCACTGTGTTTTATACCTCTTAAAGGATTAGTTCACTTTCAAAAAGAAAAAAAAGAAAAAAAAAACGGATAATTTACTCACCCTGCTATCATCAAAGATATCCATGTCTTTCTTTCTTCAGTCGAAAATAAATTAAGGTTTTTGAGGAAAACATTCCAGGATTTTTCTACACAGAATGGACTTTAATGGTAACCAAATATTAAAATGTTCAAAGAAGGTTCAAATGTCCGTTCTAAATGTAGCTTCAAAGTCTCGACATGATCCCAGTCGAGAAATAAAGGTCTTATCTAGCTGAACGATCGGTCATTTTCTAAAAAAATGTATATTTGAAACTTTTTAAACTTCTTTGAACATTTGAATAGTTGGTTGCCATTGAAGTCCATTCTGTGTATAAAACATTTAAGGAAGAGAGACATGTATATCTTGGATGACATCAGGGTGAGTTTGAAAGTGAACTAATACTTTAAGATACACTCACCTAAAGGATTATTAGAAACACCATACTGATACTGTGTTTGTCCCCCTTTCGCCTTCAGAACTGCCTTAATTCTACGTGGCATTGATTCAACAAGGTGCTGAAAGCATTCTTTAGAAATGTTGGCCCATATTGATTAGGGGTGGAACGGTACATGTATTCGTATCGAACCGAAACGGTACGGGCGTCACGGTTCGGTGCACGAATTTGCACGTAGAATACACGGTACAAAAACGCGCGCGCGCGCGCGAGAGAGAGAGAGAGAGAGAGAGAGAGAGAGAGAGAGAGAGAGAGAGAGAGGCGCGATGAACAGTCAGTGTGTGTGTGTGTGTGTGTGTGTGTGTGTTTGCGCGCGTGCGAGAGAGAGAGAGAGAGAGAGAGAGAGAGAGAGAGAGAGAGAGAGAGAGAGAGAGAGAGAGAGAGAGAGAGAGAGAGAGGAGAGAGAGAGAGAGAGAGAGAGAGGCGCGATGAACATTGTGTGTGTCTGCGCGCGCGTGTGCGAGAGAGAGGCGCGATGAACAGTCAGTGTGTGTGTGTGTGTGTGTGTGTGTGTGTGTGTGTGTGTGTGTGTGTGTGCGCGCGTGCGAGAGAGATCTCTCGTGCGGGATCCAACAGTGGAAACATACTCCGTCATTTTTTCATACAGGACATCATTAAAACTGCAAAGTGTTTACTGTTTACTTTTGTGTACACTTGCAATAAAACACAACATTGTGCTTTTGTCACACTCTAAACTCGTGTCAAACTGTAACCTACAAATGTTAACAAAAGTTTTTAAAGGTAGTATTATTTTATACGGAAATCAATTATTTATAATTCAGATGAGAATAAAGTTAGGGTTAACTAAAAATGAAGGAAAACAAATATATTGATCTGAAAGAGCAAATTAATTTTAAATTCATTCAGGTACAATTACCAAACATATCTCAAGGTCTTTTCATCTTTTTAATAATTTAATAAATAAACTAATTATATAAAACTCCTGTCAGTGCACTACAAATAAACTGGTTCTATGCCTTTATTAATAAAACTTATTTAAAAAATACAAGGCTTAAGACATTTATAAAAATGCCTTCTGCATTTTTGTTTTGCTTTTCACTCCATTGTACCGAAATCGTACCGAACCGTGACGTCTGAACCGAGGTATGAACCGAACCGTGACTTATGTGTACCGTTCCACCCCTAATATTGATAGGATAGCATCTTGCAGTTGATGGAGATTTGTGGGATGCACATCCAGGGCACGAAGCTCCCGTTCCACCACATCCCAAAGATGGTCTATTGGGTTGAGATCTGGTGACTGTGGGGGCCATTTTAGTACAGTGAACTCATTGTCATGTTCAAAAAACCAATTTGAAATGATTCAAGCTTTGTGACATGGTGTATTATCCTGCTGGAAGTAGCCATCAGATGATGGGTACATGGTGGTCATAAAGGGATGGACATGGTCAGAAACAATGCTCAGGTAGGCCGTGGCATTTAAACGATGCCCAATTGGCACTAAGAGGCCTAAAGTGTGCCAAGAAAACATCCTCCACACCATTACACCACCACCAGCAGCCTGCACAGTGGTAACAAGGCATGATGGATCCATGTTCTCATTCTGTTTACGCCAAATTCTGACTCTACCATCTGAATGTCTCAATAGAAATCGAGACTCATCACACCAGGCAACATTTTTCCAGTCTTCAACTGTCCAATTTTGGTGAGCTCTAGCAAATTGTAGCCTCTCAATACTTCCACTGTTTAGTGCAATATCTCCTAAACTCAGGTGATTTTATTTATATTTATTCATACTATTCAAATACTGTAAATATGTTCATAATCCGCAAATGTTTATTCTGACTAAACCCAACTGTGGCCTTATATTTTATATTTATAGTATTTTCATATTTTTTATAATTTTATTTTTAGATTTTGTATTACTGTTTCTTGTTGTATTTGTATCTGTATATGTGCACTGGAAGCTTCAGTACCAAAGAAAATTCCTTGTGTGTGCAAGCACACTTGGCAATAAAGCTCTTTCTGATTCTGATTCTTTTTCCTATTTGTAGTGGAGATGAGTGGTACCCGGTAGGGTCTTCTGCTGTTGTAGCCCATCCACCTCAAGGTCGTGTTGTGGCTTCACAAATGCTTTGCTGCATACCTCGGTTGTAACGAGTGGTTATTTCAGTCAAAGTTGCTCTTCTATCAGCTTGAATCAGTCGGCCCATTCTCCTCTGACCTCTAGCATCAACAAGGCATTTTCGCCCACAGGACTGCCACATACTGGATGTTTTTCCCTTTTCACACCATTCTTTGTAAACCCTAGAAATGGTTGTGCGTGAAAATCCCAGTAACTGAGCAGATTGTGAAATACTCAGACCGGCCCGTCTGGCACCAACAATCATGCCACGCTCAAAATTGCTTAAATCACCTTTCTTTCCCATTCTGACATTCAGTTTGGAGTTCAGGAGATTGTCTTGACCTAGCCTGGATGCCAGCCCGAACCCCGCCCACAACATTTTTTGGTCGGGAAGTTCGGTCTGGACTCGATCCATTGAGGAGTAATTATGACCGGTTCAGAAATCGTCGGGCCAATCAAATTGCCAGGGCGGGCTTTATACGATGATTGACAGATGAGGTGCAGTTACGTAATCCTCACGTCACCAAAGAGCGCTTGGGTTGAATTCGTTTACAACAAAGTTCTGCCGCTGGAGAATTGAGATTTCATGAGTTCACACTTACAAATAAGTCAGATTAGGGCTGGGCGATATGGCTGAAAACTGTATCACGATATCAGTGTTCCATATCGGTCGATATCGATAATTATTGATTTTTTTATGACCCATTTAAAATAAGGACCAGGAGAAAAATATATTACATTTAAACATTTTTATTTAAACTTAACCTTCCTCTGATTATAATCCCAAGACAGAAATGTCAACACAACCATGGAAAACTCAAATAATTAAAATGTAAACATAAGTCTAAATTCACAATGAACACTTAACACTTATCTCTTAACATTGAAGGTGCAAAATGAAAGAAAATGTAAGAAACGCTTAAAGTATTGCAAAAAGTCTTAAATATAAACAGAGAAACCTGAGAATTTAGTGCAAGTTTAGTGCTAGGAAGTTCACTAGCTGTTCACCTTCTGGTGAATAAAGTGTTTTAAAATATGTGCAGTGTTTTGTAAACAAATCAAACTGAGGTAGACTGAGGTACATCTGTAACATGAAAAAAAAACCTGATACAGTATAGAAACATTGTTTGAACTTTGAAATATAAAACCTGCAGAAATATGAAAAAGGAACTCTTCAAGTTATTCTTCTTTCTCTAATCATCATACTTGAAGTTGAACTATTCAAGTATATTTTTTTCAGTCCAGGTTTCGTGCTAGGAACACCAGCTGGTTGACTTTCTCTGGGTCTAAAGCTGCCCTGGTGCATGTGACAATATTACCCCCAGTACTAAAAATTCTTTCTGAGGGGGTGCTGGTGGCTGGGATGCACAAGTACTTTTTCGCCAGCTGAGACAATCTGGGGAAGTTGTGTTCATGTAGCCTCCACCAGTCCAGAGGGTTAGACTCGCTGTCTGCATCAGGGCACGTCAGGTACCTTTCCAGCTCACTCTCCACTTTTTGTTTTTCAGTGAGAGGCAAAGCATCATCTTCTTGGCACTGTTTTTTGAAAAAGCTCCCCAATGACTTGCGTTGCTTTTTCACGCCCAGTGGCAGAGGTGGTCCACTGACAGCTCCTCCTTCTGCACCTTGGTCTGATCCTCCCTCAGAAGGCCCTGCCTGTGATTGGCCCTGGTCTTCATCCATGATCTCAGACACAGCTCTCATTTGAATGGCCCCTACCTTCTCTGGTCTGATGTATTGGGATTTAAACCTATGGTCCACGAAGGTAGCCATATCAAGGAGATCATATGTGTAAGGGTCAGCATATTTCTTGTCGAGATAGGTCATTATTTTTGTCTTCAGCTCTTTTGTGAGCTGAGTGTCCCCCTCATTAACTCTCAGCAAACTGGAGCGGAAAAGGTGGAGCACAGGCTTCACGTACGAGACCGTCACATATGACTCCCCAGAAAGGGAGTCTGTGAACTCCAGGAGAGGAGTTAAGGCCGCATGCATTGACTCAAGGACGTCAATATCCTGCCACGTTGGGATCAGGTGCCTGTTGTTTTTGTCAGAAGACAGAACTTCAGTGATGGCCTTTTGTTGCTCTAGGACCCTTGCCACCATCTTTTGTCTTGAGCCCCACCTGGTTAGTGACTCGGTGACCAGCTGGTGTGTGGGAAGATGGAGACGTTCCTGTGCTTTAGAGAGCGCACTCTTTTTCTTCCATGAGTAATAAAAAAAAAGATACCACTTTCTTGCACACACCAACAGCCCTCTCCACTCTTTTATCTTTTCCTGCAGCACCTGCAGAAATACAATGCCAGCGTAAATAACTGATAATAGATCACACACACACACACACACACACACACACACACACACACACACACACACACACACACACACACACACACACACACACACAGAAACACATAAAAGCACACACAAGGAGAAGCACACACGCACACACACAAACAGAAACACACACACACACACACACACACACACACACACGTTTGTTTTTGTGACTTATGAGGACATTCCATAGGCGTAATGGTTTTTATACTGGACAAACTATATATTCTATCCCCCTACACTGCCCCTGTCCCTAAACCTACCCCTTACAGGAGACATGCTGCATTTTAACATTTAAAAAAAAACATTGTTTTTTATGTTTTTTAAGCTGTTTGAAATATGAGGACGCATGCAATGTCCTCATATTTCACGTGTAAGTTGTAATACCAGTGTAATCCCCATGTCATTATACACATTTGTGTCCTCATATATCACAAAAACAAGCACACACACACACACACACACACACACACACACACACACACACACACACACACACACACACACACACACACACACAGTCATGTCAGTGTGTTGTTTCCATAAATCATAATAATATAATTTTAATATATAATCTCAATTACTGGCTAATAAAATCACCCTAGGAACCAACATTGATGACGAGCATTAAAATGACAAAGCTATTCACCAATAGCAGAGTGCAAACGATGGCCAAAACACTGCAGCCGTGTCCAGTTGTTCAGTGAAGTCGCCTTCACTACATTTGCCCCGCTGTCTGTGGTGATGCAAACCATTTTGTCTTCAATCAGACTCCAAGACAACAGTGCCTCCTTCAAGCCTTCTGCTATCACTTCTCCTGTGTGATCTTCGGGGAAATATGCAGTCTCAAGGCATCTGGTTTTCAAACCCCATTCATTGTCGATGAAGTGAATGGTCAAGCTAATGTATGGCTCAGAAGTACGGCTTGACCACAGGTCAGAGGTTGTTGCAACGTACTTGGCTGACAATATTTCTTGCTGCACAGATTCTTTGCACATTACATACAACTTAGGAATGGCAGTCTTAGAAAAGTACTTTCGGCCAGGAAGAACATAGCGTGGGTCAAGCACGTTATGAACTTTTTATAACCTGGCTTCTCGACAGTGCTAAGTGGAAGAATGTCTTTGGCTATATGATATGCCACTGCCTCCGTTATATATTTGTACCGTTTTGATTGTTTGTCATAAGGCACTGATGCAGAGTACCTCTCCATGGTGGTCTGCTGCTTGTGCGGTGTTGCAGCTGCAGATGTTGTTGGTTGAATAGGGCTGTGCTCCAAAGGGTGAGCGCGGCTGAGGTGGTAAAACAAGTTCGTGGTATTACCAGTCTTGACGGGGATGACGGTCTTGCATAACTTGCAGACGACATTGGTCTGACTACTGTCAGATTTATAATATCCAAAAAACTGCCATACTGGTGAGCTGACTTTTCCTCTTTTATTCACAATTTCCTCGCTCGCTGCGGCACTCATTTTCTGCTTATCAATCGCCGGTTACTGAAGAGGAATCCAGCAGCACGAGACAGCGAAATGGCGCAACCAAACATGACACTGTTACATGATTGGCTGTTAGCGTGTCACTCCCTACGTTGCTAGGTTACCAGAGAGTGCTTGCCTTTGTTAATGCAACCAAACTTGCTTCGCAACCTGTGTTTTTTTCCGACGAAGAAAAAAAAAATCGAACGTTTTATCGAACGCATTTTTTATTGATATCGATCACGTGTCTATCGCGATACATATCGTTATCGTGTTATTGCCCAGCCCTAAGTCAGATAGAATAAATGCGTATATGACGTGCTGTCCGAGGAGAGGGCTCCGTGATCGGTATTCGGCCCGAACCCAGAGCACTCCCCCCGTATTCCTGGCTGTGACACAATAAGCCAAAAGTGAGGAGTCGGCGTGGTGGATGCTGAAAAACTGTCGAGGAGTGTTAGGTGAGTTGACAGAGTGAATTTGCTTCCTCTCATGCTGATAGGGTACGTTAGACATGGTATTGTTTGATGACAAGTTGATTGGATTGATTATTTGAACGTGCTCCTCCCGAACTTTGTTTATGAAACATCGTGTGTAGATTCCGCCATCGCGTCTGTTATAGAAGATATCGACAGCGCATTGCTTTTAAAAGAGGAACAGAGAACCGCGATCAAGGCATTTGTCGGTCGGAAAGATGAATGAAGAACATGCGTCATTTACTCTGATTGGTTGTAGGTCTATCCAATTGAATGCAGAGGCATTTACTTTCCTGGTTCGGTTGAAACATGCCCCATAATCACAGCCCAATGGATCAGTATCAGACTCATGTTCTTTCTAGAATATGAGTATGACGAAGTCAGGCTAGTCTTGACCAGGACCACACCCCTAAATGCATTGAAGCAACTGCCATGTGATTGGTTGATTAGATAATTGCATTAATGATAAATTGAACAGGTGTTCCTAATAATCCTTTAGGTGAGTGTATATGCTGGACATTAATATTAAATTAGCATTATTTTCCTATGTTTTTACATCATGAAAATCTATATGGCTTTTGTATGTAGGAGATACAATATATGACATATATGATTAAAAATACATTAATATTATGCAATTTATATATGTGGATTTTGCAGCATATATGTCCCCTACAATATTCTGTTGGAACATATACGAATCACAGGTGTTTTTAGCAAACCTTTTCCATATGGGTAGGGCCCCATATTAGTTATTGAAACGGGCCCCAGATGCTTAAGGCCGCCACTGCCTATCAGGTAAGGTCAGTTTTGCCGAAGTGCGTTTAATTTAGGCTATTTTTATTTTTATCACTGCGCGCCGCTCGGAGACGGAGTTCACTGCTGATATTCTGAGAGCTTTCTAGTCTCGCGACTGTCATCAGAAGCGCCTTGTATCGCCCAAACAGCGGATGGCGGGCGGGCACGGTTTTGAAAATTGGTCAAAAACGTTGGTGCCGTTGGATGGCGGACGGATGATGAGTTTTGTGATGCGGTTGTGAATTAAATAATAGCCCATCCACGCATCTCTAGTTGGCACAACATCCATAACAGAATATTGTTTATATGAGTCCAATCTACAGTGTTTAAAGAAACACTGTTGATCATAAGAGGGGAACTCGGCAACTCTTGCCATTTCTTCGCTGATTTTCACTTTAGTTGTCGCATGTTTTTTCAGCGAGCTCCCCCTACAGCTGTGAGGCGTATATTTCACAACACTGTCGTAAGAAAACTCACTTGCGGCCCCCTTCTCCCGCTTTCTACTGCTCATGTGCGTTTGTTATTATCGGAGCCGGCCAACTTTATCATGTGGAGCTATGTCTACTGAGGTGGGAAATACATCATACACAGTATCATATGGCGTGTGTGTTTATGCCGAATTGTCGTAAAGCAGATTGTGTTTCTCGCTCGTTCTCGCTTCTAACAAGAATTCCTATTTCCAACTTACCGGGACGTTAGTCCCCATGTTGCAAGGTTGGTTTTCCACCTGGGAACGCTGGGGGGAGTGGGGAAAGTCACAATTCTCACCAGAACAGGTTATTAAACCATCCAAATGATTTCTAAACGGTTTTATTAAGTTGAAATAGTTGCCAAGTTCCCATTTAAGTGATTAATTAAGTGACGAATGAGCATTAGTGAAATCCTAGTAGTAAATTAGTAATTAGTGACATACTGAAGGATGCCATGATTAAATACTGTATCAGAAGGCTGCTAAAACTACACATATAAAATACTTCTCTGATCTTATAAAGAAGATTTCTAATAATCCTAAAGCGTTATTCAAGACAATAGACTCAGTTTTAAATCCTGACATAACAACAGGCCTTGATATTATTCAGATAACATGTGAAAACTTTTTAGAGTATTTCATTAACAAAATGTATGGTCTTACAGCTAGTATTATACCTTCAGGCCTCATCCTTGATTATGTCATTCCACCCTCATTAGTACAATATTTAAGTGAGTTTAAAGAAATTTCATTCCCTGATTTGGTAGTCTGCCAAATGAAGCCCAGTGTTCTTTAGATATTGTTCCCCGGCGCCTCCTCTATCTTTTATCAATAGTGAACTCCAGCTTATTGAGTGGTATTGTGCTATCCTGCTTCAAGCATCCAGTGGTGCAACCCCTTTTAAAAAAAGCCCAATTTGGACTCATCTGATTTAAAGAACTGTCAGCCAATCTCAAAATTTTCTTTCCTGTCAAACATTTTAGAGGGGGCTGTCTTCCAACAGCTTTCTACTTATTTAAATGGAAATGGTATTTTTGATAAGTTCCAATTGGGATTTAGGGCTCAACACACAGGTTCCACAAGGATCAATATTGGGTCCGGTCTTATTCTCTATTTGCATCCTTCCATTGGCTGATATTTGTAAAAAAAAAAAAACTATGTATATTATCGTCTTTACGCCGACGATACTCAGCTTTATCTACCTATAAGAAATGGGGGATAATTCAGGCCTACAGTCTCTTTTTGATTGTTTTAGTGATATTCTTTATTTTATCAGGGACAATGCACAAAAAAACATTAGTCTAAAAAATAAGAGATGTCATGTGCCAGGTTATAGCCAAAAATGCAAATTTCCACCCGCTGTCCCTGGACAGGTTGATGTTATACTTACAAAAATTCATAAAATATATACAGAATAATACATGGAATTCACTCCGTTCATTCATTCAGTTAAAGAATATAGCTAAATTGAAACCTTTTTTGTCTTTTAATGATTTGGAAGTTGTTATGCATGCTTTTATTACGTCCAGATT
This sequence comes from Chrosomus eos, assembly GCA_036326025.1. Classification (NCBI taxonomy): domain Eukaryota; kingdom Metazoa; phylum Chordata; class Actinopteri; order Cypriniformes; family Leuciscidae; genus Chrosomus; species Chrosomus eos. Next base: position 244,664 of record JAZAVI010000097.1, on the reverse strand, counting down.
GGACTATTGTAACTTGTTGTACTATGGTATTTCTCATGCATCACTTTCACGTCTGCAGTTGGTTCAAAATGCTGCTGCAAGGCTTTTAACCAGGACAAGGAAGTATGAGAGTATGCCACCTGTACTAGCATCCCTTCATTGGCTTCCAGTCAAATTTAGGATTAAGTAAACGATTTTATTATTTGTTTTTAAGGGCTTAAATGGGATGGCACCAAGTTACATTAGTGAACTTCTTCAGCAACATACATCCTCTAGGCCTTTAATATCTGTACATAGGTTTCTGTTAACCATCCCAAAGTCTCAACTAAAATCAAAAGGAGACAGGGCCTTCTCTGTTGCAGCTCCTTGTTTACCCCTCCATGTTAGATCTTGTTCCACCCTTGATGCATTTAAATCTCTGTTAAAGACTTATCTCTTCTCTTGCATTTGACTAATTACATTTTTGTAATTGTTTTAATACAGTACTTTGTTTTATGATGTTAGATTATATGTGCTGGGCTATTATGCAAAGCACTTTGGCCAATGTGTGTTGTTTTTAAACGTGCTATATAAATAAATGTGATTGATTGATTGATTTATTGAATTAGTAAAAAAAGACATTACATCTTTTAAGATCTCAGCAGAGAATGATTCAATTCCAAAAAAAAAAAGCTTCCAGCTTCACTCATTACTAAGCATGTTAACTTTATTTATGTTATTTGTCTACAGAGGGGAAAAAGGAGATGTCTTGTATGTGTAGAAGTTATATTGTAATAACAGGGTGAACATTATGAGGCGCTATTGCTTTACCATCTTTATTAGAGACACAACTGTCATCAATACATTACAAAACTCATGAACTTGGCATTACCAGCACCACACTCTTATTAATTCAGAGATTCATTCACTGCAAATACATATATGTGTGTATTATTGTGTCTCCTGTGTAATTAACAACAGGTTAGTAAAAAGTGGTTCCTCAAGTCACAATTGGTGCAAATAGAAGTGCATTTCTCTATTGAAAGCAAATAAGAGTAATATGTTAAGTGCTTTGGACTGATGCAAAATAGACTAAATGATTTTATGCAATAGAATTCACTTAAAGGCACAATATGTAATATTTTGTAATAAAATAGAGTATGTTTTGCACAAAAATATTTAGCCATTACTTGTGAATACTGTGAGCTTGTTCAAATTTACTTTTAGTATTAATGATTTAAACCTGTAAAACTGTGCAGTATTAACCCACCAAATCATTTGACAAATAGTCATATATCAGTAACAGGCTAATAGCATTTCACTTCACATTCCTTGCAGCTACTACATTACGATGACATAAAATAGTGTGATTAAACATAGAGGTAATTCAAAAACTAATTTATTATCTAATAATTTATATGATTCGTGAATTCCATACATCTCTGGATGGTGAAAACTACATCTCCCATCAATCCACTCTCCTTCACAGTGTCATCAAGCTTCATCTTTGTTATTATTTTGAAAATGCGACCTCTGGCGGCGGATTGTAAAACTCACAGATTGTACCATGTATCAACAACACAGGTCTCAGTGGTATATGTATTTTAATAACTAACTCTGTCATTATCCATAAAGAAGGTTTCAGTGATTTATATAAGCTCAGTGAAATGATAACTTTCATTCAAAGCATTTGAAACAAACTGAAAATATATACTGAACATACTCTTCTATAGGTAGCCCATATAACACTGGATCAAATGCAAATGCAAAAAAAAAAATATATATAGAAACACTGGCTATAACTTACAGGAAAACATTGTGATACATAAAACGAATCGGTTACCTAACGTAACCTCGGTTCTCTCTAGATGAGGGAACGAGTATTGCGTAAGCTAGCTTACGCTACGAGAAAGATTCCATCTTTCTGAGAAATTGAAGCCAAAAAATTATCCTATAATTTTGTATCCATTGTCAACGCAGTTCAGCTGCAGCAGACCATGAGAGGGCTAGCTAGCCGCTCATTGGTTCGCTCACGGAGAACTGCTTAAGCCTATGAGGGAGCGCGAGTGAACCCGCGACCAATGAGAGTCTGACTCGCTCTCAATACGTCACCGCCCGCCGAAACGGGTGTGGACGAGACTATAAATATCCCGAAATAGGCTGAATAATCTGTTTTTTTCATAACTGAAGCGAAAATCGCCAGTAGCACAAGCACGGCCAGGAACGCAATACTCGTTCCTCATCTAGAGAGAACCGAGGTTACGTTAGGTAACCGATTCGTTCTCTTACGAGAGGTTCTCTCGTATTGCGTAAGCTAGCTTACGATACGGGAACACCAGGTCAACGCCGTGCGTGCTAAGCATCCACTATTAGTCCCAGGGGGGGACCCCGGGGAACTCTGTAAGTGGGAATGAATATATGTACCTGTGACAAAAGGCCAGCGGAGCGGGCCGGTGATTGTGTAGTACATAAGCACATTATAGAGAGGGAACAGAGCGAGCTCGGTCTGCGTAATTAACCCCCTATAGTGCAGCTCAACCAGAAGAGCTGAAAACATACTAGACTGCTAGTAGTTTAGCCTGCAAGGCGGGTACTTCCAGATTGTAAAATCTGACAAAGGTGGGAGGGGAAGCCCATCCCGCTGCCACGCAAATGTCGTGAATGGAAATTCCGCTGGACCATGCCCACGATGAGGCCATGCCTCTAGTGGAATGAGCCCTGATGCCCAGAGGGCATGGCAGGTCTTTTGATGCGTATGCTGCTGCAATGGCATCGACAATCCATCTGGATAGAGACTGTTTCGAGGCGGCCAACCCCTTGGTGCGCCCACCGAACGAAACAAAAAGCTGCTCGGATCGTCTCACCGGAGCAGTGCGAGTAGCATATAATCTCAGGGCCCTGACCGGACATAAGAGATTAGAATCAGATTCGCTATCGGATGCAGGCAGAGCCGATAGGGATATAACTTGTGCCCTGAACGGGGTACCGATCGCTTTGGGGACATAGCCATGCCTAGGTTTGAGAACGACTAAGGAGTCATTAGGTCCAAACTCAAGACAGGACGCGCTGGTGGACAGCGCGTGTAGGTCTCCCACCCGTTTTACTGACGCGAGCGCGAGTAGAAAAACGGTCTTAAGCGACAGGTGCTTTAGGTCCACGGTGCTTAACGGTTCGAATGGGGGAGCTTTCATAGCATCAAGAACTATGGAAAGGTCCCAAATCGGCACCGAAGGGGGGCGAGGGGGGTTCATCCTTCTAGCTCCCCTGAGGAAGCGGACGACCAAACCATCTTTGCCCAGTGACTGGCCGCGCCAGGGTTCAGCAAACGCCGCGACGGCTGCCACATACACCTTAAGAGTGGACGGGGATCTGCCCTTGTCCAGCATCTCTTGGAGAAAATTTAGCAAGGAGGGAACCTCACATAACCGTGCGTCCAGACCCTTTTCGGTGCACCACTTTGAGAACACAGACCATTTTGACGCATAGAGCCTTCTGGTAGAAGCCGCTCTAGCCTGTATGATCGTGTTTAACACTCCCTCTGGCAAAGCAACGGGTAGTTGTTGATCACCCACGCGTGTAGCGCCCAGCGCTCTGGGTGGGGATACCAGATCGTGCCGCGAGCTTGGGAGAGGAGATCTGCTCTGACTGGAACGGGCCACGGCGCTGTCTGTGACAGCTGCGTGAGCTCCGGAAACCAAGTCTGACCCTCCCAGCGCGGGGCTATGAGGAGCACCGAGTGCTACGCTTCTCTGATTCTCTGGAGCACCTGTGGTAGCAGAGAGACCGGAGGGAAAGCATAAAGCGGGCGGCTGGGCCAGGTTTGGGCTAGCGCGTCCTCGCTCTTTGAGAAAAATATTGGGCAGTGGGTGTTCTCCGCCGAGGCGAAGAGGTCCACCTCTGCTCTGCCGAATAGACGCCACAGTTTCTGAACTGTAAGAGGATGCAGGGACCAGCTGGACCATCGTTCAGATGTCCCGGCATGTGCGTCGCTCTGTGCGAGAGCAGGTGACACTGAGACCAAACTAAGATGCGTTCTGTCAGCTGGAAAAGATTCCTGGATCTGACTCCGCCCTGACGGTTTAGATAAGAGACCACGGCTATATTGTCCGAACGGATCAGCACGTGGTGGCCCTGAATGCGCGGGAGAAAGCGCATGAGCGCGTTCTCGACCGCCAACATCTCCAAACAGTTTATGTGAAGGAGGCTCTCTTGAGCTGACCAGGGGCCGAAGGCCGGTGAGCCCTCGCAGACCGCTCCCCAACCCGTGTTGGAGGCGTCTGTCGAGATGACTTTTCGGCGTGAAACTGTCCCCATGGAAACGCCCCGCTGAAACCATTCTGCCACTGACCATGGCTGCAGAGCTGTGGTACAGGTCTGCGTTACTTTTATCAGCTGGTGGCCCGTGGTCCACGCTCGGTGAGACACACGGCTCTTCAACCAGAGCTGAAGCGGGCGCATGCGCAGTAACCCCAGCTGGAGTACCGCGGAGGCTGAGGCCATACAACCCAACGCTCTCTGAAAAGTCTTCAAAGGCGTGAGTCTGTTCATCTGAAAGGATGCGGCGAGACGCTGCACACGGTGCGCGCGCTGAGTCGACAGACGCGCCGTCATCGTGACCGAGTCCAGCTCTATACCCAAGAAGGAGATAGTCTGACTGGGTTGTAGTACGCTCTTTGTCCAGTTGACAGAGAGGCCCAAAGCTTTCAGATGGTCGAGGAGAACTGTAGGATGAGACAGTAACTCTCTCTGAGATTGTGCCAAAATCAGCCAGTCGTCCAAGTAGTTCAGTATTCGCAGCCCCTGACTCCGCAGGGGGGCGAGCGCCGTATCCATGCACTTCGTGAACGTACGGGGTGCCAGGGATAGGCCGAACGGTAGGACGGTGTATTGATAAACCTGGCCTTCGAAGGCGAAACGTAAGAATGGCCTGTGAAGGGGATTTATCTGGATCTGGAAGTATGCATCTTTCAGATCTAGTGATATGAACCAGTCCCCCTGCCGCACCTGCGCGAGGAGTTTCCTGATAGTGAGCATTTTGAACGGTCTCTTTACGAGAGCTTTGTTCAGAGATCTGAGGTCTAATATTGGTCTGAGACCACCGTCTTTCTGGGGGACAAGAAAATAACAGCCGTAAAACCCCGACTCGCTCATAGCCAGAGGCACCCTCTCTATAGCCCTCTTGCACAACAGACTTGCTATCTCTGAACGGAGCAGTGACACTGCTTCTGGGTTCACAGTAGTTTCTAGCCGCGCTCGGAAGCGAGGAGGGCGGCGACGAAACTGTAAGCGATAGCCTAGCTTTATTGTGTTTAACACCCACTGGGAGATTCCCGGAATAGCTTCCCACGTTTTTGAAGCGTGACGCTAGGGGGTGAATGGCTACATGGTGCCCATTACTGCACTTCGCGGGCTGCGTGAGCGCGCTGATAGTGCTTATAACAGCGGGACTTACACTTGGAGAGGAGTTTGAGGGCCCTGTAACAGAGTGAACAGAGGTGGGACGCGCACACGGGCTTGTGGGCGCGCTTACGCACTCTGAGACTCGAGCGGGCTTGGCCCGCTTTATGAGAGTGGACTCTGTGTGAGACAGGGGAACTGAAGTGCTTTTGTGTATTAGTGAACACAGTGTTGTGGGCACATTTCGTACACAAGAGGCTTTTATGCTCTTTTTGAGATTTCTCTGGGTCGCCGTGAAAACGGCGTTTGTGCTCATGCAAGCGGGAAGGGAGACCGGCTTGGTTATGGCAGAAAACACTGCTGCAGTAGCCGCCTGGGCGGGGACTAACAGAGGGCGAATCTTTGACGGCGGTCCGGCCGCAGCGGGAGAGCGCCGTCTTTTTCTTCTCAGCTGTGCTAGGCAGACTTTGGTTGCTCAGGGTTCAGCGCGATTCTAGGCCGAGGCCCCCGAGGAGGCGGCGGCCTGTGACGGCTGTCAGAGCGGGAACGCGGGCGGCCGCCCTGGCGTCGCTGAACAGTCTGGTTGTGCTGAGCTGTGCGCTGGGGTGGGGCTCGTGCAGGAGGCTGATCACGTGGGCGGCCTGCAGAGGAGCTAGCGCGACGAGGCAGAAAGAGGTTCATGGCCTGAGAAGCTTTCTGAACTTCGGAGAAGCGGTCGACGATACCCGTGACGGCAGATCCGAAGAGGCCGGCTGGAGAGAGCGGGGCGTTGAGAAAAGCGGCGCGCTCGGAATCTCCCATGTCGGCGAGGGTGAGCCAGCGGTGACGTATTGAGAGCGAGTCAGACTCTCATTGGTCGCGGGTTCACTCGCGCTCCCTCATAGGCTTAAGCAGTTCTCCGTGAGCGAACCAATGAGCGGCTAGCTAGCCCTCTCATGGTCTGCTGCAGCTGAACTGCGTTGACAATGGATACAAAATTATAGGATAATTTTTTGGCTTCAATTTCTCAGACGTCACCTCACTTAAAAATAATATATGCACTGACCGAACATGGTCAATACATGTCTCTTATATTTGCATAATTCTAATTAAATTAGATGTTTGAGCACAAATAATCATATATTCAAAATATATATTTACTAGTATGAATTAGCAGTGTCGTTATTTTATGAAGTAATAATATTCTATCTAAAGAAAAAAAAATCAAACATTTAGACTCCTGGCAAGAAATAAACAATTGTGACACTTACCACATGAATCCAGACAGAGGCTGTAGAGGTTTTATGAGGAGTGTTACAGGCTGTATGGTCCTGACTTTCTCTTTCTCCACTTATTTTGAGGAGCTCTACATTTAGTTTCGTTCTCTTTGTTTTGCATGTTTTCCATAAACGTATTTGTGCTGTTCCTCCAGGAACTAACGCTAAAGAAGAGCTAACTCTCTTCTTATTAGGGATACTGTATTAGGTATTGTGTCTTAAGTATGGCACTAAACTCCAGGTTATTTTATGGGTTTCATTTAATAACGTAACAAATGGCTCCTGAAAAAATACAACTAAAATGCAAATTGTTTTACTAGGCTACTTTACTTATTTCACCTGTACAATGAGCAAATAAACATTGTGTGTATACTTTAAACATTAATATAGGCTGCAGTCAAAACTGAGTTCTCGGTTTGTGTGGATACGTCATCAGTTCGGTCTGAGTGTCGCTTATTGTATATTGTATGGTAGAATACCATAGCAAGTGCTTGGGAGCAAGTGCTTTTTTCTCGCTCCCGTTGAAATAGAGAGGAGGAGGAGAGGGAGCGGGGGAGCGGACTTTTCACGAGAGATGATATTACTGAGTGCTGCCAAGCACTTGCTATGGTAATAATAATAATAATTCATTACATTTATATAGAGCTTTTCTCTGCACTCAAAGCGCTTTACATAGAAGGGGGAATCTCCTCAACTACCACCAGTGTGCAGCATCCACCTGGATGATGCGACGGCAGCCATATTGCGCCAGAACGCCCACCACACACCAGCTTACTGGTGGAGAGGAGACAGTGATGAAGCCAATTGGTATATATTATATATATATATATATATATATATATATATATATATATATATATATATATATATATATATATATATATATATATATATATATATTAGTGCTGGGCAACGATTAAAATTTTTAATCGCGATTAATCGCATGAATTTCTGCGATTAATCGCGATTAATCGCATTGTTACGCGCAAAATTAAATAATGAATTCTAAAGTAATGTATTGCACACTTTTGATTTAAATGTACTGTTATATACACACCAGTGCAATAACATGTGGTTTGCAAAAACTTTAAGCAAATAAGGTGCTTTATACCAGCAGTATTCTCTTTACACAGTAGCAATAAAATATTTATTGTAAATCTCAACTTAAACATTAATGTAATCAAATCAAATATTAAAACAAAGCTATTTGGCAAATTGGCACTGGGGATTACCTTTTATCTAGTTAAAACGAGTCCAGTTTTCTTGTTTTTTTTTTCTGAACATGTATCAAGGTATCTTTTATCAGGGAGCAGCAGAAACAGAATATGTAGTCAGAGGTCATGACCACTACTACAGATATAAGTCGACCACCGTTACTTCTCTGATAGTAGCATAGGTTTGGTCATGGCATGGTTTCCCACGTACACTAAGATTAGGCTACATTAAACAGAGGTAAAGCCCAATATACTTCTGCGTCGAACTTACGCCGTAGGCTGTGTTGTAGCGCGCGTACCCTGACGTGCACCTCTCCAAAAATGTAACAACGCGTCAATACGCGTACAGCAAGCGCTGTGATTGCTAGAACCGCTCCCCGGGTTTCACATGCTCCCTCTGTGTAATTGCGCGTCAACGCGGACAACGACGCAGAAGTATAATGAAAACCAACGTAGAGGTCGACGCAGAAGTAAATCAGTATAATTAAGAGGTGAAGTGGTCGAGCACAAGGTGCAGCGAAAAGTGGGTGCGTTCCTGTGAAACTGTTGCGGTCAAGCTCGCCTCACGCACGCGCCCGCCTGTTGCCGACGTTGATTTGTCTATAACTTCTTGTACACGACGCGCAGCCAGCACAAATCATGGAAGAGAGACTGATCCTCGGTTCGCTGTTTGTGAGTTTCCAGAATCTAAATAGTTCAGATCAACAGAAGAGAATTCACATGGCAGAGCATCCCCGCTAAACTAAACGCAGGCCTATCAGGTAAAGTTATGTATAAATTTAATTTAAGTTAAAAAGGCTACAGCTGCGTAGCGCACAGAAGCCGTTGGTTACTATCCGCGCCTGTCATTCACTCGCGGAGCGCTGTCTCCCTTTCTGTTCACCTGAGAGAACCTGCCAAAGCCTCTTCACTGCTTGTTTGAGTGGGTTATTTGCTGGCTGACCAACATCCCACCCCTCCTGTGATCCATGGTTTGACTGTAGGCCTGTGTATAGTATTCAGAGCCAGTGAGCAACGGACATAAAAAAAAAAAAAAAAAACTGCGTTAACGTGCGTTAAAAAAAATTGTCGGCATTAATTCATAAATGCGTTAACGCGATAATAATGCGTTAACTTGCCCAGCCCTAATATATATATATATATATATATATATATATATATATATATATATATATATATATATATATATATATATATATATATATATATATATATAATATGGGGTTTATTAGGAGGCCATGATGGACAGAGGCCACTGGGCAAATTTGGCCAGGATGCCGGGGTTATACCCCTACTGCCATACAATATAGTTATCCATTTTACACGCTTAGAAAAGCGCAACATTTTATTTTGTTTCCCCGTTGTTGGTCGAGTTACACTACTCTAGTAACTGTATTTAAATAGGGTAAAACGCGGAGGTGTTTGATCGCTTCTCTTCTTGGCACGTATTGAATGAACAGGGCTGAGATAAGATCTAACAAAGTTTCTCCGCAAGACAGCGATTTATGAGACGAGACAGACGAGAAAGGTATATATCAACTCGTCTTAGTTAAGGGAATAACATAGTTTAATATGAAAAACCAGTAGAGTATCCCTTTAACAGTGAGAAGGAAATATTAAGAAGGATTTTTCGAAAATCGAACGCACATGGCACCCTTTAGCGTCAAAATGAGACGCAGATAGATATGGGTAGGTTTAGGTCTGGGGTAGGGTTAGGTTTAGACCGCTAGGAGGTGCTTCTGGCCCATATCTCTCTGCGTCTCATATTGACGCTAAAGGGTGCCATGTGCATTCGATTTAGACGAAATTGCAAAAGCGTCAGTATATGACGCCTTGGGATGAGAACGGGCTGATTAATTTGTCTGTTACTTCTTTGCACAGTAGCTAGGTGTCACTAGTGAGCAATACTGAATGAAGCTTCGAGTAATGCACCTTTGGGTGAAGCAATGGGCTGTGAGGTCTCAGTGGTTCAGGAAGCCTCATTTTGCCATCACTAACAGAGGGCTTCAATAACACAGGGAGACAAAGGAACATAAATGGGGCACAGGTGACACAGATGAAGATAATTAACTAGACACAGGTGAATTAACTGAACGATGATGAGGAGCAGGAAAACTGAAAAGGAATAAACCAAAATACTAAGAAAAAGGGGGAAACTAAGGGGGCTTTCACACTGGCAGTTTAGTTCGGAACGGGGCACGGTTCGCATGAAAAATCGCTAATGTGAACATTGTCATGGGACCCGGGTGCGCACTGGAGTACCGAACCCGAAACTGCCTGGAGGAGGTGGTGTGAGTTCGGTTGCTCCCGAACCGTGCCGCGGATCGCGTGAATGTGAAAGCAACACGGACTCGGGTGCACACTTATTCAGGAAGTAAAGTAACCTGCACATGTGTTTTAGCTTATTGTGATGTATTCAGTTAACAATTTAGTTAATAAAACACGTGTAATGGATGATAGTGTTGATGATTTACCTTGGATACGAGCGAGAGTGAGCCTGCAGTGTATTCATGCATTGCGTGTGGAATCAGGGCAACAAAGTTGGAAATCCACTGTCTCCTCAAAAGAGTCCGTTTGCAAGCAGCAGAAGTCCACCTTATGTGACACACGAACAGTAAACCCGTATTGTTCACTCAACTGCACATAATAGCAGCGAATTAATAAAAAACACAATATTGACCCGCGTTCTGTTTTCTTTCATGCGCCGTGCACGTTTGCGATAACGTAATATGCACGCAAACACACCAGGGTTCGATAGAATCAAGTTGAGTGTGAAACCAGACCAACGGTGCGGGGGCGCCGGGAACAAACGCGCTCGGGCTCGGACCGCAACAAGCGAGCCCAGTGGAAAAGCCCCCTAAGAGTCAAACTGTTACACTGTCATTGTGCTTTTTTGATCACCAAATGTAATTCCACACTAGTTAATTAATGTTGCATGAGCACCGTTAAAATCTGATTAATCAAAGAAATAATAAACCGACAAATCAATTAATCAAAATAATCATGTACATGCATTATAGAAATGAAAAAAATAAAAAAATTGCCTTGCCTTTAAGACCTCCAAAGATGTTATAAATATGAGTTTGTCAAATAACAAGATCATAGATTAAAATGAGTAACTAAAATAGTTACAATTAAAATTGAAATAATAAAGTTTTATGGTTATAGAAGCTGAATGTTCTTTAGGTAACCTGCTCTTTTTAACCAATGAATTCACACTCATGATTTAATGGATAAGGATGTTTAAAACATTAACACAAGTGATAAAATATGTTTGAGATTGGCATAACTATACAAATATATATATATAATTTTTTAAATTTTATATATAAATTAATCTATTTAAACATTATATAGATTCTTTTTTTTTTTCTCTCGTCTGGAAATCACACTTTTAAAATTAGGCTTCCTCATAGAGTAAATATAAATTATAATATAATTTATTAACATATAAATATGTTGATTTGTTGCTGTTTCGGCTCATTGTTTCAGTCATTTTAAAGCCCTCTGAAGCCGAGACCTCTGGTTGGTTTAATGATTCACACGGCTTTACTTTCAGCTTTCCATTATTACTTCTCTTTATCAAACGTTCAACTCTTTCTGTGAGTTTGCAGGATCACAGTGTGGAAATGAACAGTAAGACACTCACACTGACAGAGTAAGAGGTTTTATTTTTAGCAGGAATAGCACAACTTTGGTTTTGCAAAACCATAACACCACACATGCATTTACACAGGTGTGTTTTTAAGAGCTTTTAAAAAAAATAGTTTTGCTCTAAAAATTACACAAAAAGGGCCAGAAATTGCAATAATCTGATCTGAAAACAATAATAAACTGCAATAATTTCTCCAATCAAGCAAACAAATACTTCAGGAAACCCTTTATGAATCATGAAAAAAAAAATCACCCCACATTCACTGATTCACTAATGGACAGATTAAATGCATTCGTCTTAGATAATGATGCCTTTGCGAAACATCCTAGAGATTAAGTAGAATTTACTTAGTAATGTTTTCTATTGTACAGGCACCCTTAATCCCAGTATATATTCTTACGCGTATATCTCGGCGGCTGGCAGATCTGACCATTTTGATCTGGTCGTCTGTAAGTTTGTGTCTCATAGTGAACAGGCAAACACTGGTTGCCAATGACATCACAAGCTACAACCACATAGCGCTCAATCGCTTGTAGATTGCCAACTGTACACTGATTATTCCATACACAGCTTGTAAGAGTGTACACAGTGAACTTTTCCTTGCTGGTGCACAGGTTGTCTCTGTCTCTGATGCCTTTTCCATTGCAGATATTTTTAATGCTATCCACTTTGTTTTTACGGAGGAAGGACTGGAGAGAACATGGTCTGTCACAAAGTCCTTTCTCCAATAGGTACTTTGCCCAAGCATCTGGACTGTTTGTATCGAAATCATATGAGAGAATATGTTTGTGTTTAAACTGATCATAAGCGTTGTTATTCCAAGATCTCTGGCAGGGATCACGGGCATCAGTGAGCATCAGAGTGACGAGGAGAACGAGGAGAACCGCAGATCTCATCCTGAGAACAAGAGATTGACAGACACTTACAGCTTCACAATGAGTGGACATTTTCTATTGATAACATAATGAACAACTTCTAACAGCTGCATGATTTTCTGAATATATCTCTCTATATGACTAAAGTAATAATAATAATATTTTCTTTAATACTCTTATTTTGCAGCAAAATATTGCCACATTAATATTTGATATTTTGTTTAATATTTGTATGTATTAATAATAATATTTTACATTATACTAAGTTTTTATTAAACCACATTAAGCCGTCAAAGCCGCTCTTTTGATGACAACAGATTAATATATTAATGTGAAGATTCATCAAGAGTTGTATAACAGATTAAAATGAGAAGATTAAAGACAGTAGATGCATTATAAAGATGATCTTCAGTATCTGAACTGTATTATTAACATTTATACAGTATATATATATATATGTACCTGTCTGCCGTTCTTGAGCTCGTGGAAATGAAAGAGTGTTGTTGAGTCTGAGCTGGAGTTCAGAAAGTGTGTGAGATCCTCATTTGACTGACTTTTATTGTGTGTAAAAGAGGGAGGAGAGAAAATGCACCGTTTCTTGGAAATTCACCACAAACACGGTTATTGCAAGTAAGCAAAACTTGGTGGATGTTTTTCCATCTTTAAGATTCTGCCTTAAATACATTGAAAATAAAATTGGTGCTAAAATATGATTGAAAATAATCCAAGAAATTTGAAATGAACAAAGACATTTGCTTTACTGTTTTCCACCTCCTCTTTCCCCAATGACCATTAGGAGTTGAGGTGCTGATAGTGATCAAGGCCTGTGAGATGTGTGTCCGGGGTTTATGAATCCTCACACCTTTAGGACCGTGGGGGAAGTGGTAATTATCTGATTAATCAGCTTGAATGTCTCACATTTGGGTTTTAGTCTTATGGTCAGGGAAAGGATAAAAGAAGATTGTAACTCTCTCTCTCTCTCTCTCTCCTCTCTCTCTCTCTCTCTCTCTCTCTCTCTCTCTCTCTCTCTCTCTCTCTCTCTCTCTCTCTCTCTCTCTATATATATATATATATATATATATATATATATATATATATATATATATATTATGCTGGGTACAATTATTGATATAAGTATTATCATCTCTTTTTTAACTTTTAAGTGTAACCCTAACCATATTTTGTCATTAAACCTTTTCAATTACAAATAATGTGTTAACTAGTTTTGATTTGGTAATCAAGTTTGAAGTGCTGCCTATTGCAATACAATACTGTCACTCTCTATAGCAACGCTCTCCACATATTAAGCTATTGTAACTGTGCTTTTTCCGTCATTGGTATAGCAGTAGTGGTAATAGACAAGAAATGTACAGTTTTCTACCATCTTACTGACAGCGTTTCTTTAGTCATTCGGCAGTCTTGCAGCCGAACCCCTGCAGGAAATACACCCTTACATATAGATCCCTGTGGGACGTCTTTATTTATTTTTAATCCTGTAGAAGTTTTCAGCTGAGACACACTGCGTTCTTTCAGACAAGTAATTATTAAACCAATTTAGACTCATTTTACTAAAACCTTAGCAATTGAGTCTCTGCAATTAGATTTAGTCGTCTATGCATCAGATGCTTTAGAGAGATAGACACATAGAGCTGACTATTACATGTAATAATATAATTTGTGACCAGCAAAGCTGCTGTTACAGGACTATGGCCTGACTGGATGCCGCAATAAAATAATAATAATTAAAAAAATATATTTAAAAAAACTGATTCTTTACAATCTAAATTTGATAGTTTTTCGAACTCATCCAACTAGAATTGGACTATTCTAGAATAAGAAAATTGAATAAGATGACATGGGTTGGCTTCAACACTTCTTTTTATTTTATGTTCTCTTAAAATATTAGAATCAGACTTTGAACCGGCAACAATAAAATGGGCTATTTAAAGTAATAACAATATTTTCTCTATAATATTTCCCTATATAATTATTTCCTTGACCTTTAAATAGTCAGGTTGACAAAATAAAATTTCAGTCAGGTTGATGGAAGATTTTAGACCAGAAACTGATTTGGTCAATTTCCAAAATTTAGTTTTGATCATTCAGATTTTCATGTATCAATAATAATCACATTTAATAACATTGTTAGTTAATATTAGTTGATGAATTCACTTATTAAGCTAACTAATAAATGTATAAAGCCAAAGCACTCGAGAGTTAAAGTAAATGTATATAAAAAACCTTTATTTCATCATGGCTTAGGCAATTAAAACCTGTTTCAAATAAACACAGCTAATGAGCCTTCATCAGGGTGTTAACTGACTGGACCTTATTGAAAAAAAAAAAAAATCCTAAATGCAGAATCTCAAAGATGAGAAAACTTCCACAAAATGTTGCTTAATTCCAAGAAACTTGTTTGCGGTGAATTACCAAGAAATATTGCATTTTCACTCTCTTTCCGGATATTCACATTGTACCGCAGTAAAACTGAGAATGAAACTAAAGTAAAAAATTGTGACTTCAGTCACAAAGAATGCAAATAATGATATTGCATCTCATAATAATGTAGATGATATTAAGGTGGCTGCATGTGCACATTATTCTGAATGAGGTTAGCGTTAACCAAGCTAATGACAGTCAACGTGTATGGATACAAGAGTAAACGCATGTATTATGACCGAGTCACGATCCCTCACCAAGACTCTTGCATTAAAGCACCTGATATCTGACTTGTGAAAAATGAATACCGTAAAACTTCAAATAATAGCCGAGTCCCGAATAGACGCCTGTCTCTTTTACACGCCTGGTGTGGCGACAGGTTTGGTAAATAAAGGCCGGTCTCAAATAGAGGCCGGGTCTGTTTTTTTAGTTTCGGGTTCCAAAACCCAATAGATTGTCACAAGTCAGATCCGGCGGACTGGGGTAAACCTCGGGACTTATGGGATTTATGGGAAGTGCTCCCGGTTCCGGCTGATCTAAAACTATGCAGCCTAACATTGAATTATAGAAGTCTATAGTGTGTTATGTGTGTGCTAGGTCAAAGAGATGTGTTTTTAAACGGACAGACTGTATCTGCTTCCCGGACAATGGTAGGAAGATTGTTCCAAAGTTTTGGTACTAAATAGGAAAAGGATCTACCGCCAGCAGTCGATTTTGATATTCTAGGTATTATCAACTGGCCAGAATTTTGAGATTGCAATAGACGTGAAGGACTATAATGCGTTAAGAGCTCGCTCAAGTACTGGGGAGCTAAACCATTTAGTGCTTTGTAAGTAATCAGCAATATTTTAAAATGTATACGATGTTTAATAGGCAGCCAATGCAGTGTTGACAGAACCGGGCTAATATGGTCATACTTCCTGGTTCTGGTAAGAACTCTAGCGGCTGCATTTTGAACTAGCTGTAGTTTGTTTATTAAGCGTGCAGGGCAACCACCCAGTAGAGCATTACAATAATCTAGCCTTGATGTCATGAACGCATGAACTAATTGTTCCGCATTTGTCCGTGAGAGCATATGACGTAATTTAGATATATTTTTAAGATGGAAAAATGCTGTTTTACAGATACTAGACACATGACTTTCAAATGAAAGATTGGTATCAAAGAGCACACCCAGGTTCCTAACAACGATGAAGACTTGACATATCCGTGAGGTCCATGTAAACCCTGCGTATTACAGGAGATTATTTTCAGTTGGTTTAGTTTCCACACATTCTCTGTGTTGCAGTTACTCGCTTACATCCAAGTTCACTGTGTGCGACTTTCACGTCTGTCTGTTAGCATAGATTTGCGCTGCTTGCATTAATAATGTATTATAATTAATAATTAAATTATGAATTCATAATTAGTTTAAATTATGTGGTAAAATACCTTGATTTTTCAATAACATATTCTGTTCTATTTATCCAAGAAATAACCATCAAATTATTGATTATCAAAATAGCCTTTAAAATAATAATACCATGGTCCGTTGGAGTACCATAAAAATACAATAAAAGCATCATAAAAATAAATCGTAATTATTATTTAGTGTCATGCAAAGTATTTAGTAACGTATATTGGTATTGAGTCAAGACAAATTTATTTTTGTTGTTCTTATTTTGTAATTGATTTTTATTCAATCCTTTTAAAGCATATTTACAAAAAAAAGTCATATTGTTTATAATATCATAATCCAAACTTTTTTGTCAGCTTAATCCCTTTGACTTAAAATATTTACTTGAAGTACCCCCTGAGATTTTTAGTTAATATTTCAACAATTTAACAGCATATGTTCAGAGTTATGCCAACTACTCTTCAGTTCGACTTCCTACGGGTTGTTTGCTCAAATATTATTCCTCAAATGTGCATCTGACTGGACATCTAATATTATCAGGAAAAGGGAAGTGCCACTGAAGGGAAGTATCTCAACGGGAAGGGAAAGTGATGATGATGTGCCTTGAAGTTTCAGAATGAGGAGGGCTGGGAAACCATCTTAATGCTACGTCGTTGTTAAGTTACACCTTAAGCTGTACCTTATCGTTAGAACGTGTTTTTACCGAAACGTTCTTAGTTAAGTATACCTTCCGTAATCATACGTTCAAGAGGCTGGTCTGGAGCACTCTTAGCTTTACTATCACTGTTGCACGTCTATACGAATATAATTCTTAAGTTTTAATACACCCAGACAGTCTTCAATTAGGCTAATTCAAGTGTTTTCATGCAAAGAATAAAATTGTTATTACACTGATTGTTGTTAGATTTTTAATCATATTATCCAAAGGCAAACCATTAAAGGTACACCGTGTAGTTTTTTAAGTATTTTATTAGCTAAAATCAATGTCTTTTTTCATAGATATGTCCTCAATGGTGTGCAATAACCTCTGCCAATGATCTGACATATCCTCGTAAGAGAAGAATTTCTTATCTTTAATCACATGAGACGGGTAAGTCCATGGAGGCTTCCATGTCGTTTCCGCCATCTTGAAAAACTATAATAGCAGGGAGGGACTGAAGACAAAAAATGTAATGTTTAATGATATTTTTTTGTTTTAAATGTGATACAAATACAGATACAAATGTGTACAGTCGGCATGCTCTTTGCAAGACAAGGAATGTTTCAACTGATGCAAATCTACCATTTGTATACCACTAATGTATACACTGAGAAATAGTTTCTTAATGTGGAAGGTGGATTGTACCATGTTTATGTATGACATATAAGTTCCATTTTAAAAATAAGCTAAATCTTACAAGGAAGTTGTAAGTCTCTCTGTGATGTACAGTATATAAGCTAAATCTTACTGTAGCGGCTGAGAGAAACATAAAGGCATGATGGGGTGAGAGGAAGGAGAAACATAGAGATGATGGGGGAAAGAAGGAGAAACCATTTACAGCTAGCATGATGGAATGAGAAGACAGAGAAATGGGAAACAGAGAAATCTGGAATAAAGACCTCCTCTCATATAGCCTTAGTCTTATATGTCTGTTTCTAAATATTATTTAGAACACAACTTTTTGACTTCAACGTCACCATCACTAAGCTTCCGACAACTCTTTCAGGGTACATTTACATGACAACGATGTACTAAAAACAGAAGTTTTTGCAAACAGACAACAAAATAATTTTTTTTTTTTTTTACAAAAATCCCCTTTCTCAAGGATTTGCGAAAATGACTAAAAACGCTGTATATGCATAGCAGGCCAGTAGTTGGCGATGTCACTGTGAAGAAACACTACACGCGTATAGACTGAACACGTAGTGACTGAACATCACCGTTTTCAAAATCTTGCACTTTGAAACCCGTTTTCAAAAGTTTGCATTTTCAGGGCCCCAAAATGCCATTGTCGTATAAATGAACGGCAAAACGTTTTAGTTGAAAACGGTGTCATGTAAACGGCCCCTCAGTCTTTGTTTAAAAACTTTTTCCCTGAAAGTTAAAGTTAGAAATGTTTTCAAGAGCGCGATTATAAACACGAGGTTGTGAAAACCAGTTAGTGAGTAGATGAGTTTACCTGTTCGGCTAATGACATTTAATGTCCACGACAACCTCTGTAGCCTTTTTTAGCAACTTGTTAGCAACCACCTTTTACAAGGAAAGTGAAAGGTTTTAAAAAAAAAAAAATCACAAGAGAGTTTTACTGATGTATTTTATAAGAAAAGTGAAAATATCTTCAGCTTGTGCTAATTTCAAGCATTTAACCAAAAATCCATTAAAAAACCCATTGACTTCAAGACAGTATAACCAAAAGTGCTAAAATGATAACTCTTCTGGTTCTGGGTTTTGGCCAACAAAATTTTGCATCCCTGCACCACTCTATTGATTTCAGTGAATTTCCTCAACAAGATTCTCTTCAAATTGTTGCATCATCATGTACTTTACCAAACAAAACAGTGAGAATCAATATTATATATATTTACGACCCGCAAACAACTGCGTAAGTACACCGAAATTACGGTGTACGTTTCTGTAATTATAGCGTACTTCCGTGTAGGTATAGGGGAACAATATGTTAAGTTTTGGGTAATAAAGTGGTAATAAGCAGATAGTATACAACCTGTAAATAACTTCGTAAGTAAATCAAAATTACGGTGTACGTTTCTGTAATTATAGTGTACCTCCGTGTAGGTATAAGGGAACAATATGTTAAGTTTTGTGTAGGCTAATAAAGGGGTAACAAGCAGATATACAAGCAAATTATATATAATTATTTTAAAACTAACAGGTACCTATTATGTTAATATATTCCAGGCAAAAATTGTACGTCTGTTGTATATAAAAGTTATCATCACATTTCTGGCAAAATATGTTCTTGTGTTTACAGGGTAATTTTGACATCTGTGGGTTGAAAATGAAACGTGTATGGCTGTATGTAAGCACAGTATGATAAAAATGAATTTATTGGCTTTTCTTACTAGATTAATTAATGTTAAATCAACCCACAGATGCCAAAATTAAATGTAAAATTACACAAGAACATATTTTGCCAGAAATGTGATAACTTTTATATACAACAGACGTACAATTTTTGCCTGTAATATATTAATAGGTACCTGTTAAAATAATTACATTATAAATAATTTGCTTGCATAGCTTGTTACCCCTTTATTACCTTATACCTACACGGAGGTACACTATATTTACAGAAACGTACACCGTAATTTCAGTTTACTTACGAAGTTATTTGCAGGTTGTATACTATCTGCTTGTTATTCCTTTATTACCCCAAACTTAACATATTGTTCCTCTATACCTACACGGAAGTACGCTATAATTACAGAAACGTACACCGTAATTTCGGTTTACTTACGCAGTTGTTTGCGGGTCGTAAAATAAAGCGTTACCGGTAATTGTGAGGAATTCATGTTTAGTTTAGTTGATGTTGTACATTTTATGTATGTATTATATGGATAGTGTTAGCTATCATCAAATCAGTAGCCTACCACTTTACAATAGGGTTTCATTAGTTAAAGGGGGGGTGAAATGCTGTTTCATGCATAGTGAGTTTTTTACACTGTTAAAGAGTTGGATTACCATGGTAAACATGGACAAAGTTTCAAAAATGAAGTTGTAAGTTTGATGGAGTATTTCTGTTCCAAAAATACTCCTTCCGGTTTGTCACAAGTTTCGGAAAGTTTTTTTCGAATACGGGTCTACGTGACGTCAGAGTGGTCGGAATTTCCTTATACGGGTCTTAAAGGTGCATTGCGCAACATTTCATGTTAAAAATACCCGTTTTTTAACCCATACATGCGTAAACAATTGCCTGATGGGCTGAATGAGCCCTTCTCTGCTCACTGAGATTGCCTCTATAGTCCTGTACAGTAAAATAAATAAGAGGGATTCGGGCTCGAATCTGAGACTGGGCGTGACGTCATGCGCGTTCACGCTCACCAGGCGATGTCTCGGAGGTTTGTTATTATGAGCCGCCATTCTCCGTATCAGCGAAGACAACTCGAGTGACAAAACTTTAGTCAACTTTCGACAAAAGTAGAAGATGGATTCAAAGAGACCGGCTTGTAGTTCATTCCAAACCCCAACGCAAACTCCACGTAAGACAAAGAAAAGAAAACTTTTGTCTAGTTATTGACCAAAAGGGCCAAATTGGAGTCAGGCATCGGAATAAGACGAGACGAGAGTCAGCATCGGGAAGGCTTTCAACAAATGGTTAGATCTCCGGTCTGCTCTAGGGCTCAAACGGGATCCTCAGTTGGCTGTTTTCTTGATAAAACGGTAAGATATACCCTAGTCTCTAATGTCTGATGCGGCAAATCTATGACAACAAATGACGATGCGTAAAATGTGTAGTGCTAATGCTTTAGCCTAAGCTAGATAAATGTACAATCAGAATTGATTTGACTAACGTTACCATTGTCAGTGAACAGGTTCATAAACTAGGAATTGTCTTCGGAAGAATAGTACAACATGAAACATAAAACATGTCCCATAAAAGATGCTAACTATGTTTTTGTGTATGGCCTACCGGTAGCCTTGTGTTCTTTGCTAACGTCCTTTGCCTGCGCTCTGCTCTTCTATCTTCTTCCATCATATTACTTTAGACTTTCCACCATAGTCTTTAAACGCCGCCGTTCATACTCCGTTATTAAGGTCCCGGTAGGCAGAACGGGAACATTGCGATGCTGGTTTGTTGTTGTTGTATGTGGCGCCGCCGTGCTCGCGTCACTCCCTTTACTCATCGGTTCTGGCCACTGGCCAGTGCGACCGCAAACAGCAAAACCCAGTTTGGGGGAGAGTAGTTCTTAGAACTGTTTAGAAGTGGACAGTTCCTATAACTAAGTTCCCGTAACTACTTGTTATGAAAGCGGATATAGTGCCATTTGATTGTTTATTACCTTGAGACATTTGAGTGTACTTTGTTGAGCAACTGTGTATGGTATGATTACTATTTTAAGCTTTTACAAATTAATAACTTAATTGTTCATGAACGTGTTTTCATAATAATACAATCATAAGTGGATACAGTAAACGCATAAAACAGTTCAACATGGAGATAGATGGAAACAAAAACTGAAGTTTTCTTCTACCCCCGTTTTCCCCTCACACACAAGTGTGTAATTTACTCAAATGCCTTTCCTTTCATATATTTAAAATGACTTGCAGATTTATAACTTTATAACCTCTGAAGACATTATGACTGTAAACAAAAGATTTGTGCGGCTGATGCTCCTTTGGTTATGAACAGCTCGTGCTCGTGCAAGCGTGCGTGTGCGTGTGCTCCATGAGCGTGCACACCTCTGGTTGCAGTTTCGCTTTTCGCCAAAGGGGGTGTAGTTCTGCAAAAACTCAGAGACCTGCGTTATGCACCTTTAAGGCACTTCTCCCGGAAGAGCGCGCGCGCAGCTATAGCCTAGAGCGTACGAGAGCGTCCATCAGAGCGCTGGGCTCGGCTGCGCTGCAATCAAAGAAATAGCCCCCAAAAAGTGTGTTTTTGGTTGCCAGGGCAAGACAACACTGCACAAATTTCCAAAGAACCCAGAGTTAAGGGACCTGTGGATGGATTTTGTTTTTCCAGAGCAGCAACGGAGTTGTGCAATGTTCTTGTTTGTTCCCTTCATTTAGGCGGTAGCTGCTAATAGTTGTATAAACAAGGCACAGTTCGACGATTTGCAGATCGCCTAATACTTAAAGATGGAGCAGTCCCAACGATAAAGGTTCACGGAACCGCAGGCGGTGAGTAAAACTGCTTCAAATGTCTGTGTGTTGTTAACTATCGGCGTGTAAGCTAAGCTGGAGTGGGTGGAGTCAAGGCCAGCGTTGGAGAAAAGAAGGTAGGACCATTTGAATTGTATATTTTCAAAATCTGCCGTTTTTTTTCCAAATCACATACCCCACCTTTAATACATGAATAATAAAATGGTAAATGGACTGCATTTATATAGTGCTTTCATAGACCCAATGGCCACCAAAGCGCTTTACATTTTGCCTCTCATTCACCCATTCACTCACACATTCAAACACCGACGACGTCAGCCATGCAAGGCGCCATCCAGCTCGTCGGGAGCAGCTGGAGTTAGATGTCTTGCTCATGGACACCTCGACACTTGGTCAGGAACCACCAACCTTTCGGTTTGTAGACAATCTACATGAACCACTGAGCCACTGCCGCTCCAATAAACAAATGAACCTTACTTTTACAGTAGCAAGGTGGGATCAATGTAACTTTTCCATATTACTGCTCCAGTAGTTTGAAGGCTTGTGGGATTCAAGATGATTCAGCATGATTCAGCAATTCGATGTTCAGCAGCATCGCCACGGACAGCACCGGGTAACGTTGCACATAAGAAGGCATATCTTAAGCAGCTTTCTAAGCTATAGTTGGGGGAACACGCCTAGAAATGATATCTTTAGTTAAGGTAAACCTTAAGAGTCTTCGGAGCGCGCTAAGAGACAACGTTATCGGGAAACGCAGCCCAGATCTCTTGTGAAGTTCAGTGTCAAATCCACAATGAATTGCATTTGTTCCTGTGCTGGACACTTTGCCTCTATAAATAATGTTTAGGTATTGCAAAAGAGGGAAGCTGAAAACAATGTTTCAAAAACATTGAAAGACATCCATTTTACTAATTTGAGTGCATCATTTAGACTTATTAACAATTTATATTTACATGTTTACTTCAGAAACATTTTTTTTTACACAATAGGCGGAGTGAAACAACTGCAGGGTTCGGCTGAGATACACTTCCCCTTTAACAACACATTTAAATATATTTCCTTGAAAGAGTTTCAAACAATGTGTCACCGTACAACACAACCCAGCATAAATTATTTATTGAAGCATCTACATTCACAAATAAATTGAACAGAAAAACAAGTATAGTGTATGCAGGATTTGGCATGGCAGAAAACACACAAAGATCTCTCCCTTTATAATCACTAAAAAGCTATTAGTATTCTTCATCATCACCAGTTGAATCATCCTCTCCACTTGTTGAAGCAGCTCAAAGCTCGTTGTTTTGCACCATATTATTTATGGTGTGCAGCAGATTTTTCACCTGGACACTGTTGCTTTTGAATCCACAACTACACATTTTCTCCAGTATTTACTGTCGATGACGTGACAGCGGCCTCCGCATTTATCAACAAGCTGCTGTTTTGAACTTTTCTGAACAAATTCTTCAATGGTTTGAATAAAATGTGAATAAAACCACTGCACGTTTAAAGGCATCCTCTCCACAATACTGACCGATTTTATCCACAATCTCTATTTCTTGTCTTGTTTAGCTTTCAACTTTCAGAACAATGACAAATGCATCAACGCCTGGAGCGCAGTTAATAATGGATCCACTGTAAACCCAAACACTCAAAATAATTAATTGGTCTGAGTAGGACAAACTTAATTAAACTAATTAGTTCAGTCAAATTAACTTTTATGAGTATTTAGCACTTTCTTTTTCTTTCAAGTTCGCAGAACTGATACATTTTAAGTAAACTGAACTGTTTCATTGTTTTGAGTTTTATGAAATAATCTCTTTTAATTTAGACGAATTTACGTTTAACTGAAATGGCTGGGATGTCTATTTCCCAGCATGCTTTGCTGTGATGGCACTTGTAAAGTGAAACCTTATAATTTGTGAGCTCAACCAAAAATATTTTAAAATCAACAGGATTGTAATGCACAAAATGAAAAGATTTGTTCAGAAGCTTTTTAAAAGGACTTAAAAAAAGGGAAATAAACAGAGATATTTAGAGATATATTTAAAACTAGCTATTAAAGTCTAGCAGTTGAATAGCTTTATTGACGGCTCTCTGACTAATACATCTCTTTCACATCATAAAGAGGTTGAATATGAATAACGTTTCACTGATTATAATCAGAGGTCGTTCCTGTGGGACCGGAGTCTGGGATTGCCCTCTCAAAGATCATCATTAAACATCATTAAACTCAATTATGGACAACATTCAGTCCTGTGATACCAATGACTTCCCCTGAGTTCACAAACAAACACACACAGCTTCTGGAGACTGAGCCTCATGAGACGCCATTATCCTGAACACTGTTCACTGCTGAAGTAAATGTTTATTACTAGAACAAAAATAAAGTGCTGATGAAAAAATAAATTCAGTCCAACTGTTTTTTTAATGTCTCTGTGCTACAAATGTTTTAGAACTGATAAAAGTCACTATTTCAAGCCAAATGGTTGTTAAGAGTCCTTGAACCATATATATATAGTCAAGTCAAGTCAAGTCGCCTTCATTTATATAGCGCTTTTAACAATATGGACTGTTTGAAAGCAGCTTTAGCTCAACTGTCGTTATGAAGTGAGTTTGGAGTAAAAGCATGTTAATAAATGTTGTCTTTTGTTGGACAAGAGGTTATTAAATGTTTCTCATGTTTTAGTTTTTTTCAAATTCACGTTATAAGTGATTTAAATTCACAGTGCTTTCAGATGAAGCAGCGTTTACAGAGCCGTACATCCATGACAAGCTGCGCATACAAAATAATCACAGCCTTTGCGATTTCAAAATCGCAAAAATCCATCTCGATTTAAGAGCGATTACATGGAAATTGCGAATAATCTTGCAGGTCTACTACTCTCTTCTCTTTACTCCCTCTTCACCTACGACTGCACACCTGTACATGACTCTTCATTGTCATTGTCACTGCAACACCATTGTCAAGTTTACAGACGACACTACGTTGATTGGTCTCATCAGCAACAACGATGAGACGGCCTACATGGAGGAGGTCCAGCACCTAACATCATGGTGCACTGACAACAACCTGGCTCTCAACACCAAAAAGACCAAAGAGCTCATTGTGGACTTCAGAAAGTCTAAAGCTAGCACACACACAACCATTCTCATCAATGGGACTGAGATGGAGCATGTCACCAGCTTTAAGTTTCTAGGTGTCTACATCTCTGATGACCTCTCTTGGACCCTCAACACCTCTCCCCTGATTAAGAAGGCCCACCAGCGTCTTCTTTCTGAGGAGACTAAAGAAGGTCCACTTGTCTCCTCAGATCCTGGTGAACTTCTATCGATGCACCATCGAGAGCATCCTCACCAACTGTGTCACTTTTTATTATGGTAACTGCTCTGCCTACGACCGAAAAGCGCTGCTGACGGTGGTTGTTGTTCATACATTGCTCATATTACATAGCCATATTTATTCTGCTCTTACAAAGAAACTGCTAATACACTACAAATATTATATTTAACTTATATTACTCTAAGCTATCTTATGTAAACCAACTGTATACTATTGTTTACACTGCACAATATTTGTTGTCCTGCTTATGTACCACCTGTCTATACTTTGTATAACACATTGCACTTTTCTGCTTTTGTTTTGCACTTCTGGTTAGACTTTTGAGTGTCCCCATAGTTGAGATTCATGTGCTGATTGTTGATGTCTGGTGTATAGGGCAAGTATGTGGTTTGTTTTATACACTATGTGATTTCAATATTTTTCAACATAACTGATTACTGAGACATTACTGGATCTCATGCTGTAGAATCACGTAGATACTACAATCAATAAAAATTACAATACGTATAAATTCAAAGATTAGACACAGGAATAAGGAAAAGGATCTACCGCCAACAGTTGATTTTGATATTCTAGGTATTATCAACTGGCCAGAATTTTGAGATCGCAATAGACGTGAAGGACTATAATACGTTAAGAGCTCGCTCAAGTACTGGGGAGCAAGAACTCAAGTCCTAACCATTTAGTGCTTTGTAAGTCATCAGGAATATTTTAAAATGTATACGATGTTTAATAGGCAGCCAATGCAGTGTTGACAGAACTGGGCTAATATGGTCATACTTCCTGGTTCTGGTAAGAACTCTAGCAGCTTGGTCACACCAAGCTTTCACTTTCTTCTTAAAAAAGTAAGCCTATTGGTGAGAAACTTTTAGAATAATTCAAGGAAGTCTTAATACATTTCTAATGAACAAACACGACCTGTAATCACAGTCTTGAAAGTATTAAAACAGTAACAGAAATTGACGGCCTGTCATTGTGCTTTTCTGATCACCAAATTTGCACACTAGTTCATTCATGTTGCATGAGAACCATTTATAGGTCGGGATTCAAATCTGGCTTTTTACAATCTGATTAATCAAAGAAATAATCAACCAACAAATCAATTATCAAAATAATCGTTGTACATGCATTATAGAAATGAAATTATAAAACAAAATGATGTATGCTATTTATACAAAAAATTGCCTTGCCTTTAAAACCTCCAAAGATGTTATACATGTATATTAGATTAAATAAGTAAAATAGTTACAATTAAAATTGAAATAATAAAATTGTATGGTTTTAAGAGTTGAATGTTCAACCAGTGAAATTGGGATTTAATGGATAAATATGTTTAAAACATTTTAACACACAATTTCTAAGTGATTAAATATTTTAGAGATTGGCATGACTATAAAAATATATATTCCTTTTTAAAATACCCATTTTTCTGTCTGGAAATCACACTTTAAAATTATGTTTCCTCATATATATAATTGTTGAGGGGTGAATGTAAATATAAATATATTGATTTGTTGCTGTTTCAGCTCATTGTTTCAGTCATTTTAAAGTTTAAATTTAAATCCACACTATTCATGTTGCATGAACACCATCTGCAGGTCGGGACTCAAATCTGGCTTTTTACAATCTGATTAATCAAAGAAATAATCAACCATCAAATCAATTATCAAAATAATTGTTGTACATGCATTATAGAAATGAAAAAAAGTGTGCTATATATATATATATAATACACACAACTTTGCCTTGCCTTTAATATCTCCAAAGATGTTATACATGTATATATGTATATGTAGTCTGTTAACATGAGTGTCAAATAACAAGATCAAAGATTAAAATAAGTAACTAAAATAGTTACAATTAAAGTTGAAATAATTAAATTTTATGGTTTTAAGAGCTGAATGTTCTTTAGGGATCCTGCTCTTTTTAACCAATGAATTTACACTCGTGAGTTAATGGATAAGGATGTTCAAAACATTTTAATGCACAATTTCTAGTGATCAAATATTTTAGAGATTGGCATAACGCAACGCATTCTCACCCCAAGGCGTCATCTAACTGACAATTTTGACCATGCTTCAATATTCGGCCATGGGATCGCGTCAACAAACTGACGCTAAAGGGTACCTTTAGCGTCAGTTTGTTGACGCGATCCCATGGCGTCATCTAACTGACGCTAAGGGTAACGCGTCAGTTAGATGACGCCCTGGGATCGTGTCAACTAACTGACGCTAAAGGGTGCGGTAACACTTTAGAATACGGATCCTTCGTTAATGAATAACTACACAAGAACCAATGAGTAACACAATATTAACGATTTAGTAACTACTATTAACAAACAAGAAACTCTGATTAACGAACTAGTAAGTAATAGCGCACAGATGAAAGTGGTAGTTCACTATTAACTAATCAATAACTACTATTTTTTAATGCTTCCCAGATAACTACTGAAAAAGTTTATTAACGATCTAGTAACTAGGCTACTATTAACTAAAAAGAAACTCTGATTAACGAACTAGTAAGTAATAGCCCACAGATGAAAGTGGTACTTCACTATTAACTAATCAATAACTATTTTTTTATGCTTCCCATATGAAAGTTTCATAATTCATGCAAAACTAATCAATAACCAATGACTAGCACTACATTGACATTTCATCCCCTTTTATATATAAGGGGAATTATAAGGTTCTATCTGACATTTTTGTAAAAATTTAGTTATTCACATATTCTTATTCTGTGACCACTTCTTTACATTATGTGATATTTTTTAAGTTGTGTACATTTTGGAACTTTTTATTTAGAAAATAAAAAGGTTCTTTCTACACAGTCGAATGGAATGCAAAAACTTTAAAGCTCAATATCTCAAAACCAGTCAGAATGCAGATAGAACCTTATAATTCCAAGGGGACGATTTGAACTGCTATACTGTATGATTTGGGAAAGCTGTTAATAATTGCCCTATGCTGTCTATTTATCAACTGAATAAAGAAATGGATTTTTAAATGCAGTTGTCGGGACCTTACTTGTCCTGTGGCCAATTTTCCGGCATTCCTCTGGACTGGCATTGAATGGTGACTACTGGAACATATTGAGTCATCAGCCATCCAAATATACCATATACAGTGATTTTATTATTTAACCTACCTCTCAAAAAAACATGTTTTTATGTATGTCTCATAGCTCATATATATATATATATGTGTGTGTGTGTGTGCATATCTTGTGAGTGATTAGAAGATTCTACACTTTATTGGCTTTTCATTAGTAACTATGTAAGAATCATGGTAACTAACCAGTAATGACTCAACTGTTACTACATACTTCTATGGGAATTACTAAATATTTGGATCTGTATTCTAAAGTAAAGATCATGGTAACTAACCAGTAATGACTCAAGTGTTACTACATACTTCTATGGGAATTACTAAATATTTGGATCTGTATTCTAAAGTGAAGATCATGGTAACTAATCAGTAATGACTCAAGTGTTACTACATACTTCTATGGGAATTACTAAATATTTGGATCTGTATTCTAAAGTGAAGATCATGGTAACTAACTAGTAATGACTCAACTGTTACTACATACTTCTATGGGAATTAATAAATATTTGGATCTGTATTCTAAGTGAAGATCATGGTAACTAACTAGTAATGACTCAACTGTTACTACATACTTCTATTGGAATTAATAAATATTTGGATCCGTATTCTAAAGTGAAGATCATGGTAACTAACCAGTAATGACTCAACTGTTACTACATACTTCTATGGGAATTACTAATTATTCGGATCCGTATTCTAAAGTGAAGATCATGGTTACTAACTAGTAATGACTCAAGTGTTACTAAAGAAATGTTATAAAAGTATACTATTTAAAAGTTCACCCAAAATCTCAAACACTTGAAATTACTTGTGTTTGGTTGCACAAATCATGACTTAAAAAATTGCTTTAAACATGAGGCATGAAACAAGTCACTTTTATTAACCTTTATACTTTTTATAATTATTTATTAAGCGTCTGGTACTATTTCCATTTAATCTAACAGCTTCACATAAACATAAAACCATGTGATATCTGAACTGGAAAAAAAATGTATTGCCTTCTAGCATACATTATTTAATTGCTGTAATGTCTTCTAATATCTTTCAGAAGACGACCTAGGGGACCATCTGTGTGCTTGTATCCCAGCCAGTACGTCCACTCAATAAAAGATAAATGTTCTTTTAGAAGCTGCTCTGTCCTATTTCCTCTCAGTCGCCAAATTTGGCTTTTGTAGGTTAACCAAGCTCTTTCAATATTTTGTGTGTGTCCACCATGGTTTGGATCAACAAACCATCTACTGTGGTTTACTGAGTAGTGAGTGTAACCAAGACTTGATAGAACTCTGTAGGGTCTCCACTCGTCGCTTAAAATGGTTGACCCTTGGCGAACATGTCTTCTAATGGTGGGAAGCAGGTGATTTCTGGAGCGCCGTTCTACAAGCCGCAAAATTGGCCGTCTTCTTTGACCCTTTATGGCCAGCATGCCAAAGACCCACTTCTTTCTCCTCCATGTCTGACCAGCTCTTCCTTGTCCATACTACAATAAAAAATAAAAAAAAAACTTAAATAACTTCAAACAAAACAAATCAATGGCATTGACATATATTAAGATATGCCAGTGCAAGTTGCTTTCAGTTAAAACAGCTCAAACATGCATTTTAGTAGGACTAGGCTAAAAGGGATACTCCACTTTTTTTGGAAATAGGCTCATTTTACAACTCCCCCAGAGTTAAACAGTTGAGTTTTACCGTTTTCGAATTCATTCAGCCGATTTTCTGATATTTAGAAGAATATCAGTTACCAGACAGTTTCTAGTCTCATTGACTTCCATAGTAGGAAAAAAATATACTATGGGAGTCATTTCATATTCATTAGGCCTTTATTTTGAAATAGCAAAGATTCCAATCATGAAAGATAATACCAATTCAATTTTATTATAAAAATAGGTCTGAAAATGTTTTAAATATAAAGAAAAATATTATGGATTCTTGATTTGTGATGCGTCTGCGAGCTATACCGCACGTGTGTTCTTTTTATGCATTTATTAGAGGTTGAATTCAATTCATATACTGTCAATCCACCCATACTACTTCTGAATAGGATGTCTACTTCATAAATTGTATTTTGACAGTTATAATGCCTTTATAATGCTATTTTTTAAATCTTGATAAAAAATAAAATATTTCCTAAAAGTATTTTGATATTAAAGCGATACTTCACCCAAAATGGAAGTTAATGGCGCCCCAGAACTGTTCAGCTTCCCATATTCTTAAAAAATTTCTTCCTTTGTGTTCAACAGAACAAATACATTTATACAGGTTTGGAAAAACCTTAGAGTAAATGATGACAGAATTTTCATTTTTGGGTGACCTGTCCCTTTAAGTATAAACTGTTGGAGTAACTAGACTGCTGAGAGAGAGAGAGAGAGAGAGAGAGAGAGAGAGAGAGAGAGAGAGAGAGAGAGAGAGACCATTTGACCATTTCAAGTTGGAGTGACTGTCAGACACGTCGAAAAAGTTAGTTTTGATTAATGTGGATCAGTGCTGACACGAGCTGCAAACGGTTTCAGAAGCTACCGTTTAGTTCAGAACTGTTAAAACCAGTTCAATAAAAATAACTAGCTCAAAGGGATGATTTGTTCACGAACCGAACAGAAATACATTCAAGTGCTATTTAGGTTTGGTTGATCAGGGAAACAACAAGAGTTTATTGCGAAATTTGAATACATATGGTAAATGGTAAATGGGCTGCATTTATATAGCGATTTCACAGACCCAATGGCCACCAAAGCGCTTTACATATTTTCCTCACATTCACTCACTCATTCACACACCGACGGCGGCGTCAGCCGTACAAGGCGCCATCCAGCTCATCGGGATCAGCTGGGGTTAGGTGTCTTGCTCATGGACACCTCGACAATATATTTAAAGTGGTGGCCAAGATTATTAGTAGAACAGTAAGATGTTTTAAAATAAGTCTCCTCTGATCCCCAAAGCTTGATCCATTTTTTTTTATCCAAAATACAGCAAAAACAGTAATATTGCAAAATATTTCTACAATTTAAAATATCTGTTTTCTATTTGAATACATTTAAAAAATTCTTTCTGTGATGGCAAAGCTGAATGTCCACCATCATTACTCCAGTCTTCAGTGTCACATGATCCTTCGAAAATCATTCTAATATGATGATCTGAGGATCGACAAACATTTATGATTATTATCAATGTTGAAAACAGTTGTGTAAAAATTTTTTCAGGACTTTTTGATGAATAGAAAGTTCAAAAGAACAGCAATTATCTGAAATATAAATCTTTTGGAACATTATAAGTGTCTTTACTGTCACTTTTGATCAATTTAATGGATCCTTGCTGAATAAAAGTATTTTGAACGTTCTTCTATTCATCAAATAATCATGATTTTTTTTTTTACATAATTATTTTCAAAACTGATAATAATATTAAATGTTTCTTGATCATCACATCATCATATTAGTGATGCTGACTAATGATGCTGAAAATTCAACTTTGATCACAGGAATAAATCATTTTTAATTGTAAAAATATGTCACAATTTTTTTTGCTGTATTTTGGATCAAATAAATAATGCCTTGCTGAGCAGAAAATAATTATTTTAAAACATTAAAAAAAATCTCACCATTCTAATAATTTTGGCCACCATATATATATATATATATAAGTTGTTCCACCTTTGTTTTCACTTTAAAAATAGTTAAAAGGATATCCCACCTTCCTTTTATGGCGGAAGTTGCTTTCATCTATCACAACAAATTCGGTTCTTCCCCCCATGCGTTGTCCTGTCTTCCTTTTGATCTTCTTCAAGGCTTTCCTGCAGACTAATCTCAGTTTACAGGTCATTTTAGTAAGGGTGGCAGAGCTTCCAGCAATGCCATCCTGGATCATGTCGACCTGCCGTAAACGTAATCCTTGACAGAATCTGTCAGCAATAGCGAAATATTAGTGAGGGAAAAAAAGAGATTAACTTAAAGGCAAAAAAGGTTATTTAGCATGTTGTTACACCTACCTATATATAAAAGTCATCCAATTTTGTAAACTCGTCTTGGTCTTGTCAAAAATTGATCCTGATCTGCATGATTTTGTCACTTTTTCATTGTGTGCTCCTCGTTTACATACCCTTAAAATACAAAAGTAGGCTACAGTAACACTTAGCATTTAGACTTAAATTAGCAACCTGACAAAAAAAGTATCTTAAGGATCTATATTTACCATAGGTATCCATCTTGGTTGTGTGTCTTCCTCAATTTCATATTTCTTTTACATACTCTGCATTTCTTTGTAGAATCCATTAGCTTGTTTTTTTGAAGCCATTTAGTTAACTTTCTGTTTCCTTTTATGTCCTTGCGCTGACAGAGCGATACAAGTTTTCTTGAAAGTCCCATTGTTGGATTAACTTACGCTAACTACTCCTACGACGTAACCGCAAAGGCGAATTTTTCCACGTGGTTATCCGTGAAAAAAAGTCTGTTGTATGTCATCTGTCGTAAAATGTACACTTATTGATACAAAAGTTTTTTTTTTTTCTTACATCTTAAAACGACCAGGAATCATATTAAATAATTTAACTGAAAAATATTTCATTAATACATTATGTAAGTAATTCAAATTTGACCGGATGTGCCTACTAACCAACCACAATCGAGTGCTCTGTCTTGTTTAAGCAAAAACATAAAGATGGATTTTATAACTGGTAATAAAAACAAGGGGAAATCTAAAAATATAATTAAAATGTTAAATGATTTGAGAATAAGTGGAGTAAGGCCAGTGATTAATTTTATAACATATTGGGACAACGTCACTGAAGAGGAGGAATCACTTACGGCGGTAGAGTTCGTCTGTAGGGACGGAAATTGCTTTTACAAGACGTTGGATCAACGGCGACCTGATTCGGCAGAAAGTTCAGCAGGAGAAGACATGGCTGATCGAAGAATTCCGCGTAAAAGGGTACCACCCAATCGCCTAGTAGAGGAAAATGATGATGATCCTGCCGGTAATTTATGTATTTTAAGTGCTATGCATATTATCATACGATTAGCAGCATGTGTGTACGTTAGTAACAAGGCCTAATTAACACGTTGACAAGCTCGGCCAATTCACGTTAGTGATGCGAGGCAATTTAAAGTTTATTAGCAAAACTGGGTCACGATTTCATTCAGCAATATAATTCGTTATTTAAGTAATGAAGGTAACAGGCATAACTGTTAATTAAATGTTTGAAATCAAGGAAAGGTCTGAATTGCACATTTTATTTTATTCTTCTCTAAACCCAAAAACCATGCTGCTGCACTTCATAAACATCCGTGTTTCACGATGCAGGTGAACATATACAATTTTGAGTCAAAGGCTTGTTAATATTTTGTTAAAGGTAATTAAAAATTAATTTCCATTTGTTGGCATGTCTAGATTCAGATGTTTAATTTAGGCCTAATTTAAGTTGGGTGTCCATCATAAAGATAATCACCATATTTATAATGAAACCATCATATTTAAAAATATGATTTAATATGGCGAGATCTTGTGACGAGATCTTGTCACACTCCTAATATTTATTGTTACTACATTAATGGGATCTCCTAATCAAAGTTTTCATATTCTTTAATTATAATTTTTTTCTGTGTAATTAAACAAAAATACATTTCCTAGTAATTCCTTCTAAATACTTGAGTCATTACTGTATTACCATTCTTGACTTAATTATGCATTATCTCACACCTTGGCAATAGCATTGCCATTAGCTAGTAATGTTACTCACAAGACTAATATAGATAGAGTGTTAAAGTGCAACAGTGTTTACAGTGTTTTTTATTTATTTATATATTCCATCAGGAGCATCAGCAACAGCACCAACTCAGCAGGTGTCCCTTCAAAAAATGAAGGAAGAAAATGCTTTTTTAAAAGCTAAAATCAAGTTCCTTGAGGATAAATGCAAGGACATCGAAAGTGAGAGAGAATTCCTACGTAGCAGTCTGACCAATGGTAAATTGCTGAATCTGTAAAAGCAACTATACCTTACAACCCAACTGATCTACGACAAACACAACATTTATCCTCTATTTTTTATTTTAAATCACTATTTTTATTATTAGTGTCTTTTATAAAATAATATAAAAGAGTTTCAGCATTGCGATTCTATTTGTACAGACAGTAGGCTAGTAATACGCACTATTCACTTTTAAACTTAATACACTTAAAAACGTATTACTTATATAGATGTAGTATATATTAAGTTGTTCAAGCAACTACATTTACTACATTTATGTTAACATTGCAAACATTTTAAATTAAAGCATACAAATTGACAAAAACAGCTTACCATACCTTTTCTTTTGCATTTAAATCTTTTTTACAAGAAATATTGCGGTCACAAAGAACTTGTTTTTCCACCTCCACAAGAGACAAGTGCATCCATTATTGTCGCGTTGTTGAGGTAACTTAACTGTGTAGTTTTCCTTGCTTTAATTACCCCGAGCTTAAAGTTAAAAAGAAAATGAGTGAAAAATAGTAGTATAAATGCATTTAAGGAGAGATTACTATATTTTCATATCAATTCGTGTTCATTTTGACCACGAGCCATGCGCTGTCACTTTAATTCAGCACGTGTAGCACAGACTCTGTGCTGAAACGATCTCAACGCATTGCTGCACCGCATCCGCGTGCATCTGTCCATCATAAAAGTGCATCTGTCCATCATTAAAGTGCATCTATCCGTCATAAAAGTTTTATATCCATTTTATAATGGTAATGATGCTTATAACTTTAATGATGGACAGATGCACTTTTATGATGGACAGATGCACTTTTATGATGGACAGATGCACTTTTATGATGGACAGATGCACTTTTATGATGGATAGATGCACTTTAATGATGGATAGATGCACTTTAATGATGGATAGATGCACTTTAATGATGATAGATGCACTTTTATGATGGATAGTTGCACTTTTATGATGATAGATGCACTTTTATGATGGATAGATGCACTTTTATGATGATAGATGCACTTTCAAGGGAATAATGGGCAATTATGATTTTTGTCATAATCATGCAGCTCTAGATTAAGGAGTCATTTTTACTCAAAACTAATGGCTGGGATAGATTCAGCACCCCTAAAACCCCCTAGTTAGACATCTCAAAAGCTAATTTTGGTAAAAAAAAAAATGCATTATTTTTACGCAGGCCCTCTGGGCACCCCAACTTTGATCGCCTCTCCAGGCGTTTCCCCGAGGATTTGGCCGTGGATAAATTGGGAGGTGTTACTAGACACCTATAGGAACACATGGTAAAAAAAGCTATTGGTAAGAAATTTTTTTGCAGATTGGCAAAAAAAAAGCCTAACTTTCCCTAACTATCTGTTCTGTGATGAGCGTTCGTGACTCTCCTGTTCGAACTCGTTCATCAAAATAAACGAGTCTTTTTTGAGTCATTTCGTTCATTTTGTTTGTTGAATGAACGAAATGACTCAAAAAAAAAGATTCGTTCATTTTGATTCGTTCATTATCCTTTTAATAAAGACATAACCTTCTATGTTTACTAGGATACTCGCTAAGACATGCATGTTGGCATGATTTTTGTGTGAATTTTTCCATTCAGGTGCAAGACTTGAAAAATTATTTGCGTGCTGTAATGCAGCTCTCCATGTGTGCGCTTCAGATGATTACACGCGCACAAATCTCACAGCGCACGCGAGTTTTCTTTCTTGTTTACGGTTCAATGTTTGAATTGGCAAGGTTAAAATTATTTTAAACACAGATAGAAAACGTGTGCTGACCATACACGTCACAACAATATAGGGATATTTAATTTAAACTTACTATTATGTTGAGAAAGCCAACATAATAAATGCTCCTATTAAGCTTTTTTGAATATTTCAGTAATTCCAGTCTCACTTCCTGCTCGACCCTACAGTACGTAGGTTTGTAACAAATTTGTATATTGGCTGCCCGCGAACAATGTCTACTTTAACCTGCCCTCAAACCGCAGCTACAGTATTTGACAAACTTAAAGGAGCTGTATGTAAGATTGTGGCCAAAACTGGCACTGCAATCACTTTCAAATTACTGCATCCCCTCCCTCTCCTCCCTGACTCGAGGTTGCCAGATATGTTGCAGGATCCAGCAGGAACGTGTGTAGCTGCAGCTGTGGTAACTAGAGCAGAGCTGGCAACCCGGATGCCGCAACACTACTGACTCCGTGTTTGGTAGATAGGTGGAGGGTGGAGCATCAGACCAAAACACAACATGACAACATCAACATCAGTTGAGGGCTGCAACTTCACTTTTTAAATGACAATATCCTGGCCGGACTACTGTTGTCAGTGATATAAGTATTTGAAATTAACATGATTTCTTAATGTCTAATGACATATCAGGGCCATTTTATGATTAATTGAAATACATTTCTTACATACAGCTCCTTTAAAAACGTAACATGCTCAAGTCGTGCGAATGTGGTTGATCAGCTACTTCTTGCAAAGGACTTGAATTGAAACGGTTAAACTGATGCCATCGTTACTGTGTAATGTAATGTAATTTAATTTCTGATATGCGCTGTTGATCACAACAAGACTCGGCCATCTGACCAATTAGAGCAGAGTAGGCTATCAGAAAGTAGGGGTTTAGAGAGACCGAATCATTTATGACAAGAGAGATAATACTGCAATGAAAATAAAATTTTTAATGCATAATTAAAGTTTTTTTTAACTTAGATGCATGTAAACCTAACCTCCAAAACCAATTTAGGCATCTTTAAAATAATAGGGGCACTTTAAAATTGTCATTATTATTATGGTTCTTCTTCTTCTTAGACTTTAAGAGAAACTCCTATACAGCCTTCAACCTACAACCACCAAACAGAGCAAAGACCTTTAGGCTGTAATTCCCTGCAGACTTCCGACTTCCATTCATTTATAAAATATTACCATTTGCATAACACACAAATGGTTTATTCTCTGTTCTTTGTCAGTCTTTCTTCCAGAGCAAGCCATCAAGAGGTACAACAAGGTCTTGGGCTATTTGAAAGGTGGGACAACAAAAAACCCAGGCATTCTTCAAATGTGGCGTGGATAGAAAGACCATTGCTGATACTGCTGCAATTGCAGAGCTCGAAGCTTGTGACAAAGAGGCCTACAAAAATTTGCGAGACAGCTTCCAAAGAGGACAGAAACTTTCTAATTTTGCAGAGCGGTGCAGAGAATTATGCAAACAGGAGCCACTGCAAAGCACCATTGAAGACAAAAAGAAAGTTGGCTTGCTTATAGACTTTTGTGAGAGACAAAAATAGGCTCTTTATGCATGTGTATGTGTGTATCTTTTTGATTAATATTATTCCATGCATGTTCTAGCCCAGTGGCTATACACACAGTCACTTTAACTGTTTCTTGTTTTGTGTTCCATGACTCCTGCAAGTCAGCCATCATAAATATGGCCAAGTCGTGGCTATACAGACTGCCACTTTAGCTGTTGCTTGTTCCATGCATCTTGTAAAAATCAGCAATCTTTTCAGTCATGATGAATAAATATCATGTGCAACCAAACACTGAAGTCATTTTAAGCTTTTGAGGTTTTTTGGTGAAGTTTTAGATAGTAATTCCATAGAAGTATGTAGTAACACTTGAGTCATTACTAGTTAGTTACCATGATCTTCACTTTAGAATACAGATCCAAATATTTAGTAATTCCCATAGAAGTATGTAGTAACAGTTGAGTCATTACTGGTTAGTTACCATGATTCTTAAATAGTTACTAATGAAAAGCCAATAAAGTGTAGAATCTTCTAATCACTCACAAGATATGCACACACACACACATATATATATATGAGCTATGAGACATACATAAAAACATGTTTTTTTGAGAGGTAGGTTAAATAATAAAATCACTGTATATGGTATATTTGGATGGCTGATGACTCAATATGTTCCAGTAGTCACCATTCAATGCCAGTCCAGAGGAATGCCGGAAAATTGGCCACAGGACAAGTAAGGTCCCGACAACTGCATTTAAAAATCCATTTCTTTATTCAGTTGATAAATAGACAGCATAGGGCAATTATTAACAGCTTTCCCAAATCATACAGTATAGCAGTTCAAATCGTCCCCTTGGAATTATAAGGTTCTATCTGCATTCTGACTGGTTTTGAGATATTGAGCTTTAAAGTTTTTGCATTCCATTCGACTGTGTAGAAAGAACCTTTTTATTTTCTAAATAAAAAGTTCCAAAATGTACACAACTTAAAAAATATCACATAATGTAAAGAAGTGGTCACAGAATAAGAATATGTGAATAACTAAATTTTTACAAAAATGTCAGATAGAACCTTATAATTCCCCTTATATATAAAAGGGGATGAAATGTCAATGTAGTGCTAGTCATTGGTTATTGATTAGTTTTGCATGAATTATGAAACTTTCATATGGGAAGCATAAAAAAATAGTTATTGATTAGTTAATAGTGAAGTACCACTTTCATCTGTGGGCTATTACTTACTAGTTCGTTAATCAGAGTTTCTTTTTAGTTAATAGTAGTTACTAGATCGTTAATATTGTGTTATTCATTGGTTCTTGTGTAGTTATTCATTAACGAAGGATCCGTATTCTAAAGTGTTACCAAGGGTGCCTTTAGCGTCGAATATTGAAGCATGGTCAAACTGATTCCCAAGGCGTCAGTTAGATGACGCCTTGGGGTGAGAATGGGCTACATAACTATAAAAATATATATTCATTTTTTAAAATGCCTGTAGTATTTTAAGATTTCATTAATTTCCTTTTTTTTTTTTTTCCTGGAAATCACACTTTTAAAATTACGCTTCCTTGAGGGGGTGAATGTAAGAAATATCTTGATTTATCATTGTTTCAGTCATTTTAAAGCCCTCTAGAGCCCAGATCTATGGTTGGTTTAATGCGTCACACAGCTTGACGTTCAGCTTCCCAATATTACTTCTAATTCATTATAAATGCATGAACATTATCAAACGTTCACCTCTTTCTGTGTGTTTGCAGGATCACAGTGTGAGACACACACAGATCGGCCAAACTGACGTCAAGGGAATAGACAGTAAGACACTCACACTGACAGACTGTTAGATGATTTATTTATAGCAGGAATAACACAACTTTGGTTTTGCAAAACCATAACACCACACCTTTACACAGATGTATTTTTAAAGAAAATAAAAGAGCAAGAAGTTTAGTTCTTGTTTGGTTCTCAAAATGACACATGGAAAAGCATAGAAATTGCTATAATTTGAAGTGAAAACAGTGATAAACAGCAATCATTTCAGGAAACGCGTTTTGAAACACATTAATGGACAGATTAAATGAAGCGTTCGCATACATAAATGAGAATCTCAGACCTGAAAGGACTAAAAGTAGATGTAGAAGTGATGTTAGATGATAGAAGTGAACATGTTTGCATTCGTCTTGGATAATGATGCTATTGTGAAACATCCTATAGAGATTAAGTAGAAATTACTTGCAACTAACTTCACTTTTCAACCCTTCTGAAGCCTCTATAAAGCGAATGCTCTTCAACCCCACTGTACCCATGATGTCGATGTCGCCTATTTGTCGACGGACGGCAGGTCTGACCATTTTGATCTGGTCGTCTGTTAGTTTGTGTCTCATAGTGAACAGGCAAACACTGGTTGTCAACAATATTACAGGCTACAACCACATAGTAACTTTTCCTTGTTATAGTCTCGACTTCACACGACCACCACTGCTGCTTTTTGGTGACAGTGTACACTGTGAACCTTTTCTTGCTGGTGCACAGGTTGCTGCTGTATCTGATGCCTTCTCCATTGCAGATTTCTTTAATGCTATCCTCGTTGTGTTTGCGGAGGAAGGACTGGCTAGAAGGTCTGTCAGGGCCACAAAGTCCCTTCCTCGTTAGGTACGTTGCCCAAGCATCTTTATCGTTTCTTGCGAAAGTTTCGGAGAGAATATGTTTGCTTTTAAAATAATTATAAGCGTTGTTATTCGAAGATCTCTCGCAGGGAAAACTGGCATCAGTGAACATCAGAGTGACGAGGAGAATGAGGAGAACCGCAGATCTCATCCTGAGAACGAGAGATTGACAGACACTTACAGCTTCACAATGAGCGGAAATCGACTATTAATATAATGAACAACTTCTAGCATGGCTGTATGGTTTTTCATGAATATATCTCTATATGACTAAAGTAATAATAATATTTTTTTCTTAAATAGTCTTATTTTGCAGTGAAATATTGTCACATTAATATTTCGTTTCATATTTTTATTTATTATTTATTTTTGCCTTTTCACGATGACTCGCTTGGTTTTGTCCTCAGTTGTAAGTCGCTTTGGATAAAAGCGTCTGCTAAATGACTAAATGTAAATGTAAATGTATTTATTATATATTTTACTTTATATTAAGCTTTTTTTTGGTCGAAATTAGAGGAAGTCCTTGATGACAACAGATCTTGATGTGAAAGTCCTCGAGACTAGTTGTAACAGATTAAATTGAGAAGATTAAAGACAGTAGATGCATTATTAAGATGATCTTTAGTATCTGAACTGTATTAACATTTGTACAGTATATATATATTTACCTGTCTGCCGTTCTTGAGCTCGTGGAAATGAAAGAGTGTTGTTGAGTCTGAGCTGGAGTTCAGAAAGTGTGTGAGATCCTCATTTGACTGACTTTTATTGTGTGTAAAAGAGGGAGGAGTGAAAATGCACCCGTTTCTTAGAAATGCACCACAAACACGGTTATTGCAATTAAGCAAAACTTGGTGGATGTTTTTGAATCTTTGAGATTTTGCCTTTAAAAAATTCTGTAACGTTTTTCAGTAAGGTTGCATTCTAAATTCTAAATTAATCGTACTTATCCTAATGTTAAATTCAACATGAACTAATATATTAAAATCCAAGGTTGTGTGTGTCAATATTGTAGGGTCAACAAACAGTTGCATTTGTATTAAATAACATTATTAAAAATTAATAAAAACTGTACAAATGTATTGTTCATTCAGTTATAGGAAAAATATTTAAAGATGGGAACATCTAACATCAATACTCTGCATTTCATTCCATAATAGGAGCATAAGATGAAAATGCAGTTTTGCTAAACTCAGAGTGTGTGTGTGTGTGTGTGTGTGTGTGTGTGTGTGTGTGTGTGTGTGTGTGTGTGTGTGTGTGTGTGTGTGTGTGTGTGTGTGTGTGTGTGTGTGTGTGTGTGTGTGTGTGTGTGTGTGTGTGTGTGTGTGTGTGTGTGTGTGTGTGTGTGGCCGCTGATTACCACTGATCTGATCATCAGCGCCACAGCTGATCAGGCTTGGTTATAGTCGTTTATTGTCGTTCACCTTGTGTTTGACCGATCGTTTGGAGTTCCCAGAGTTCGTGTCATGTTCCTGGCTGTCTTTGTATTCCCTGAGTTACATGTGTGGATTACAGATTGTGTCTTCCTGATCGCTCTTCCTTCTTCCACGGAGGATCGGTTTGCCCATCCGCGTCCCTGTGCTGCCGAGAGAGACTGCTTCATCTGACCCTCGGCGTCTACTCTTACATTGTACATTTTAAGTCAACGAAAATGTAGCTTTTGGAGCTTTCATCTGTGAATGGTGAGATATGATTTTTCCATCTGTATCATCTCAGTGAGATTTTGTGAGGTTTCACGCATGCACAGTAAGGTAAAACGTCGGAAAAACGCTAGTGTGGACGGAGAGCTTGCCTGTGGTGTGAGAGACCCGGGCGGGTTCGAATCCACTGTGAGACACTAATGTGTCCCTGAGCAAGTCACTTAATACCTAGTTGCTCCAGAGGTGTGCGACCTCTGACATATATAGCAATTGTAAATCGCTTTGGATAAAAGAGTCAGCTAAATGAATAAATGTAAATGTTAAATGAAAACGCCGTTTTCAAATGTATCTGGATTAATGTAAGATTAATTGTGCCTTAGATAGAGATCTAGTC
This sequence comes from Chrosomus eos, assembly GCA_036326025.1. Taxonomy (NCBI): domain Eukaryota; kingdom Metazoa; phylum Chordata; class Actinopteri; order Cypriniformes; family Leuciscidae; genus Chrosomus; species Chrosomus eos. Next base: position 202,298 of record JAZAVI010000097.1, on the reverse strand, counting down.
CTAATTAAAAGTATAATATGATAAGAGATTATGTTGGTAGTTTGCCTTACAATGCCTTGGCAATAAACAGCACCGTATGCATGATGAAGAAAAAAAAGTGCAGGGCAATTCCTAAGACTTTTCACTCAGTTCCTCCACTTCTGCAGTTTTCTTTGTCTAGTTGGATTCACTCATTTCCCAACGTGATCTTAAATCTTCAATTGTCAATAAGCTACAACTGCAAAATTTTAGAAAACACATAAGCTGACTTCATAAATGGATGTTTTTGTTTGAACATTATGGTGATCAGTGTTCACTTTGGTTGTGCACTTGGAACACTTTTTATATTATTGTAATTTTGTCAGGACCACTATCGTCAAATATGATCAGGCGCATGCACACATAGACATCAAAAGGGGCTTGAGCACCTGCCCTTTTTATTCCTGGAGAGAAAGTGCCCTTTTTTCTGGGGTGCTTTTTTAATTTTTGAAAAATAATATATATTCCGCACATGTTTGCGCACAGCTTCCCTGTCAAACAAATATATTTATTGAATAGTGTATCTAAATATCAGGTCAGGAGTTCTGAAGCGCTCCCTCTTCTCTCTCTCTCCCCCCTGGGTCTCTGCATATAGACAGATAGACATCGGCACATGCACACATATCTGACGGCACCTGCATGCTAAAGCATATCACCACAGAACGTCCCCAGTTAATGACTTGCATACATCAAGAGTCTTTCCCCCTGAAATTAGAAATCTAAATATGCTTCAGTTATTTAGGATTTAAATGTGGATTTTGAAGGTTTTATTTGATGATGATGATGATGATACAGTCCTCCTCAAAATGTGAAACTAAGTCCATATCACCATCAGTTATTGTGTATGTGTGTGTGTACATGCATAGCAATAATAATATTAATGCATTTGATTAAAACATTCAGGCAATTCAATATTCTGATGCTTGGTTGTGTGAAGCTAAAAAGTTTATTTTGCTTGTGTTATTAATTTTTAAATTATTTTTTTTTAAAAAGGAAGTCAGAGTTGTGTTAATATATATACTTTTTTGTTTAAAAAAAAGTAAAACAAAATATGTAATTATGAGTCCCTGCCCCTCAAAATGTCTGTGCACGTCCCTGAATATGATTGACAATTAACATACCAGCCCGATCTCACGGCAATTCGTACGAATTTTACAAGGTGGCTAATTCGTACAAATTCATACGACCTCAATCGTACGAATTCGTACGATTTTGTGCTAAATCGCACATATTTTACGAGTTGGTCAATTCGTATGAATTTGTACGAATGACCTACCCATGACCCGCCCCTAAACCTCTACCCATCACGTGGGTTTAGACAAATCGTACAAATTCATACGAGTGAGGTCGTATGAATTCATACGAATTAGCCACTTTTTAATCACTATCGTGAGATAGCGTTAAACATACAGTTTGGATTAGTGGTATGGTTCTGTTCTGGGCAGCCTAGCATGTAAGAGCAGGAGAGCAGGAATAACCCCCTTTAAACAGAACAGAACCAACATGAATGTATTGCAGATGATTTTAAGTACAACATAGTTCAGGAATTTATTCTGATTCAAAGAGAATGTGAGACAGGAGGAGCTGGGGAGGGAGGAGGGTGATTTGCTCGACAGCTGCTGATAATACTGAAGGAGCTTATGTACACTGTGATAGATAGGCGTCCTATTCCTATAGGTAGATGTGGATCAGCTGAGAGTCATGATGCAAGCCTAATGTGACATGCCAGAACTGACGTTACGCTTGATGAAGAAATTCAAGAAATCGGTGTACTGTATGAATATGTGCATTACGGCAGATCATAATATCATATAATTTTCAATTGGTTTAGTTTCTGCACAATCATCTGTGTTGAAGTCAGAGCCGGCACTTTCATTCTCCAAGTTCACTTTGTGTGACTTTCACGTCTGTCCGTTAACGTAGGTTTGCCTGCTTGCATTATTGATGTCTTATAATTAATAATTCATTAAGTAATTCAATATTAGTTGTCAAATAACATGATTTTTCAATAATATACAAAAAGAAAATTAAGAATTTTTATACAAAAACTAAAAAAGATTATTGATTATAATAAAATAATACCATATTCTCTTGGATAACCATACAAATTCCATAAAAATATCATAAAAATGGTAATCTTTCAGTGTCATGCACTGTATTCAGTTAAAGTACATTGGTATTGTCACAGGTGGTTGGAGAAAGACAGAACAAGATGAAGGTATCTTTTCAACACGAAGGTTTAATGATGATCAGAATACAAGACAGAAAACACACACCGTTTACAACGGAGATCGGACAAAGACTGACTGAACAGACAGAACTTAAATGCAAACACAGATGACACTGATTAACGAAACAGCTGAACTGAATATGACAGTGAAAATGACAAGTGACATGTGATGACAGGCACACGTCCAAATGAAAACCAACTAACCCAAACGCCACTGTGACAGGTATTGAGTCAACTCAAATTTATTTGTTTTGCCCTTTACAGAAAGTCATAAAGTTTATAAAATCTTGCTTCAAACGTTAGTCATCTGTGAACCCCTTTGACCTCAAATACTTGAAGTGCCCCTGAGATTTTAATTAATCTTTCAACAATTTAACAATGTCTTCAGATTTATGCCATGTCGTCAGTTTGACTTGCTTCAGGTTTTGCACTCAAATATTATTCCTCGAATGTGCATCTAATTGGACGTCTAATATTATCAGGAAAAGGGAAGTGAATAAGAGAAGGGAAAGTGATGATGTGCAGTTTCAGAATGATCAAATCTGCTGTGCTGGACAATTTGCCTTTTTAAATAATTATTAGGTATTGCAAAAGAGGGAAGCTGAAAACAATGCTTCAAAAACATTGAAAAACATTGAACAACATACATTTTACTAATTCAATTGCAACTACACAGTGCATTATTTAGACTTGATAACAATTTACATTTGCATGTTTACTTTAGATTTTTTTTTTTTTTTACACAATAGGCCACAGGTGGAGGGTGAAACAACTGCAGTGTTCGGCTGTGATACACTTCCCCTTTAACAACACATTTAAATAGATTTCCTTGAAAGATATTCACATATTCACATCCCAGCATAAATTATTTGAAACATGTATATGTTAATAGATAATTTAATAGTTAATTTGAACAGATAAAGCAGGCATTTAATTTGGCATGGCACACCAAACACACAAAGATCACTCCCTTTATAATCACTAAAAAGCTGTCACTCATCTTACTTCATAATGTAAGGGTGTATTTCCTACAGGGGTTCAGGCTGCAAGACTGCCCAATGAAGAAACGTTGTCAGCAAGATGATAGAAAACTGTACATGATATTTGCATCCTTTGTATTAATTAATGTTTGACTGGTGCCATCTGCTGGACAGAGAGTTCACATAACATAGTTATAACCATAGTATGGGACAAAAATATTAGGTCAAAGCATATTTGACATGCATTAAGCGAAGTAAATGCAGACTAATAGATTAATAATATAATTATTTGTAAAAGTAGCTTACTGACTTGTAAATCTTTCAACGTACATTCTTGTTACGGTGTGTCACGTGTCAGTGTTCATCTTTATCACCTGTGCTCTATAAATCAGTCATCTGTGTTTGTATTTAAGGTCCATCTGTTCATGTCCGATCTCAGTCTTATTCAGGGTGTGTGTTGGTACCTGTTCTGCCGTCCTGTTTAATTACTATTCAACCTTCGTTCATGAAATATATCCTCATCTCCGTCTGCCTTCCGTGCGTATCTATACAACGAATGTTATTTCTCATGCCATTTATACACCAAAAATAGTTTTCGCATGCATTTGATACGCACTTTATGGCGTGTAAACCAAGATGGCGGCGCGCACAGACGCAGCGGCTCTAAGCTCTTTCGACTGGTGGATTGTTTTCATGATGGTGTTGTTGTTGCTGGGTACTTTTTCGCACACCCATTTGACTGAGGCTCTTCAGTACAGTCGTGCTGAACTTCTCGATCTCAGGACTGGGGACACATATCATGTAACAGCAGATTTTCTTATCCCCCCCGAGATCGCTACATCACCTCTCGGATCACTCGCAACAGCGAGACGGAGGAGGAGACGCTGCGAGCGGCGGCAGAAGAGAGGCAAGAGGGCTGGCTTGTTAGCCAGATTAAAGGCTAACCCATTTAAGCCATCGCTCCCTACCATCTTCCTCTCGAATGCTAGATCAATCAGCAATAAGATGGACGAGATTCGTTTACGACTGACAACGCAGAGGAATATAGCCAACTGTTGCAGCATGATTTTCACGGAGACCTGGCTGGATTACACCGTCCCGGACGCGGCTATCGAGTTAGCCGGCCTCACTGTCCATCGAGCCGACAGAACAGCTGATTCGGGTAAGAAGATCGGGGGAGGATTGTGTATTTACATTAATAATTCATGGTGCACGAACACGACTGTAGTTAAAAGTCTCTGCTGCCCTGATGTAGAGTTTATGCTGCTTAAATGCAGGCCGTTTTATCTACCAAGAGAATTCTCTATTGTGTATATATGTGCTGTGTATATTCCCCCAGATGCTAATGCTAAACAGGCTCTAGCACAGCTACACGACAATATTAATAACAGCCTGGCTGCACATCCTGATAGTGTCTTTATAGCAGCGGGGGATTTCAATCATGCTGACTTAAAGACTGTATTACATAAATTCCATCGTAATGTGAATTGTGCAACCAGAGGAGATAAAACACTAGATCAGGTGTATACCAATGTAGCTAAGGCTTACAAAGTCAAGGCATATCCTCATTTGGGTTTGAGTGATCATATTTCACTTATGCTTCACCCCCTGTACACTCCCATCATCAAGTCTGCTGGGCCCGAGGTGAAACTCGTTAGAATATGGCCCAAAAACGCAGTCTCTGAGCTACAGGACTGTTTCTATCACACAGACTGGGATGTTTTTAGAGACCAGGAATTATCAACACGTCAGGCCCTTGATGAGTATACTGGCACAGTTATGGACTATATCAATTTCTGTGTAGACAGGGTTACTTTCTGGAAAACAATCTATATCTTTCCTAATCAAAAGCCATGGATGACACAAGAGGTGCGACTGTTGATTAAAGACAGGGATGCAGCCTATTGGTCTGGTGACAGTAGGGCCTACAGCACAGCCAGGAGGGCTCTAAGAAGGGGCATCAAGTCTGCTAAGCAAATTTATAAAAGGAAGATTGAAGCTCATTTCAACACCTTCACTGACTCACGGCAGGTGTGGGAAGGAATAAGGGCACTTTCGGATTATAAGGGAACAACATCAGCCTTGGGGAGTGGTTCGTCTACGGTGGCGGCAGAATTAAATCAATTCTATGCACGATTTGATAGGGAGAACAAGGATGCTTTGTGCCCCCACTTGCCCTCCCACGACGATACGTCACCAGTCCTGAGCCTTCATGAAGTGAGACTGTGCCTAGGTAACATCAATCCTAGGAAGGCATCTGGTCCGGATGGAGTACTGGGACGGGTGCTTAAGGACTGTGCGTCCGAGCTAGCAGAAGTGTTTACCATTATCTTCAACCTCTCGCTGTCCAGGTCATGGGTTCCATCATGTTTTAAAGCAGCAACAATTATCCCTGTCCCTAAACAAGCCAATGTCACATGCCTGAATGACTATAGGCCTGTTGCACTCACATCTATCCCTGCAAAGTGCCTGGAGCGGCTGGTCATGAAACACTTAAAAAAGGCCATACCACCAGCTTTAGACCGATACCAGTTTGCATATAAGGAAAATAGATCAACGGAGGATGCCATTGCTATGGTTCTTCACCTACTGATGGAACATCTAGAGCACAAAGACACCTATGCACGGCTGCTTTTTATTGACTTTAGTTCAGCCTTTAACACAATACGGCCATATACACTTCTGCTGAAATTGTGTAATCTCGGATTGAACAAGTCACTATGTTACTGGATACTGGATTTTCTGACCAACCGCTCCCAATGTGTGAAAATAGGTGAGCACGTTTCTAACACCATATACATCAACACTGGTGCACCTCAAGGCTGCGTGCTCAGTCCACTACTTTACACATTTTACACACATGACTGTTCCGCTTCTTTTCCCACTAATCATGTCATTAAATTTGCTGACGACACAACTGTGCTCGGCCTCATTACAGCCAGCAATGAGAAGGCATACAGAGCGGAGATCGAACTGCTAACAGAGTGGTGCAAAAAACATAACCTGATACTGAACATCAAAAAGACAAAAGAAATCATAGTTGACTTTCGCAAATCAAACAATCTAGGTCACTCATCCCTCAACATCAATGGAGAGGCAGTCGAGAGGGTGAAACACTTTAAATTTCTAGGTGTTGCTATGTCGGAGGATCTGTCCTGGGGCAGTAGCATTAGTACAGCGGTAGGGAAGGCCCAGCAGCGGCTCTTTTACCTGAGGAAGCTGAGAAGAGTGAAACTCCCCCAGAGGCTTATGATAAATTTTTACAACTGTGCAATTCTAAGTGTGCTGACCTATGGGCTGTTGGTGTGGTTTTCTAGCTGCACCACAGCTGAACGACAGTTGATTCAGAAGGTGGTGAAAACTGCAGGCAAAATCATCGGGACTACCCTCCCGGAGATCTCATCTGTGTACACCTCCCGCTGTCTGCGTAAAGCACACAACATCATAAGAGACCGGTTCCATCCAGCGCACGGCTTGTTCCGCCTGCTGCCGTCGGGCAGGAGGTACAGGTCTCTTCCAGCCAGAACCGCTAGAATGGCCAACTGCCTCTACCCTCAGGCAGTTAGACTGCTGAATGAGTATCAATCCTAACTACCTCCCTCACCGACCTAATTTACTCATCTAACACTATTTAACATTACCCAACAACTGCAATAACTGTGAACTGGACTCTGCATTGTTGCAGCATACATAATTTACATCTCTACTGATGGGTGCTATTACGGACTTACTATTCTACAATTGCAATAATTGTAACTGGACTTTGCAGCTCTATAAGTGATTACACTTGATATCCCTTTTTTCTTGGCTGTTGTCTGTTGCGGGGCCCTGTAAACAAACTGTTTTTATTGGTGATCTTTTGCACTTTATGGAAAAAACCATCGTCGATTGTTGCTCTGATGTAATTTCGTTGTACTTGCAATGACAATAAATGATAATAAGTAATACCATACAGAAATGTAATATATGTCAATATATGTCAGTGCCCATGTATGACTGCTGCCTATATGAGAATACATGCAAAATTCATATATATAAAACACATAGACATATATGAAACATTATATATATATATATATATATATATATATATATATATATATATATATATATATATATATATATATATATATATATATATATACATATATACATATACATATATACATATACATATAAGGATTAGTTCACCTCAAAATGAAAATTTCCTAGTAATTTACTCACCCCAATGCCATCCAAGATATCCATGTCTTTCTTTCCTCGGTGGAAGAGTAATTCGGTGCTTTCCAGATCAGCTCAATCCAAACAATTGCAGTTAAAAAGTATATATACATACACACATATATAGTGTATGTATATATACTTTTTAACTGCAATTGTTTGGATTGAGCTGATATATATATATATATATATATATATATATATATATATATATATATATATATATATATATATATATATTAGGGGTGTCACGATTTCGATTTTAAATCGAAATCGATCGAAATTAAGTCACAATCTCGATAATCGAATTCAAAAATGGAATCGTCGATACTGCCACGCCCCCCATGTCACGTCCAGTCGGTTTGCAAAGCGGAAAAAAAAACAGCATTGAAGTGCTGCGAGTCCTCTACCTCAGTTACAGCCAGTCAAAAGATAGCATGGCTGCAGATGCAGGAGACCCATCGACAGGACTTCTGACCTCCTCTTTCACTAAAGTCGCCGGTGTGGGACAGTGGGAGTATTTCTGATTTCCAGTGAGTTATGTTGACAATGTTCACATTCGCGTTCAAAGTTCGCGCTTCAAAAAAGCCACAGTTTGCAAGCTCTGCTACTGTATGTGCGTCAGTGCGTGTACCATATTCTTCCACTTTTTAAATTAAAACTTTAAATGGACAAAAACAGCAGACTCAGAACAGTATAAATCTTTTTTCAATAAATCTAGCATGTCACAAATAACTTGATTCTCCACCTCCTTGAATGAGACAAGTGTCGTTCATTTCCACCTAGTCTATTTCTGCTGCACGCGCCGAGTTAAAGCGACAGCGCACAGTTCGTGGTCAAAATGAACATGACATGAAAATGTTGTAATTTCATCATAAATGCATTTAATTAAATTCTACATTAAATACTAATATTTTTCACAGTCATGTTTGTACTTTAAGACCGAGGTAAAGCAAGGAAAACATAGATGTATCTGTTAAACAGTGTTTGTTTTGTTGTGAACTTGAATGTCATCTTCTGTGAATAAGACTGCAGTTACAAAAGAGAAACTACATGGCAGGTTATTTTGCTTAAGTTTCTAATTGACTGAAGATGTTAGTTATTGTAACATTATTTTGTTAATAAATGTTTTAAATTTGACAATGTAGTGTGCTACATTGCAAACAAAGGTCATATATTATATTACATAAAAGTCTAGTCTAAAAAATGGCATCGCAAACTGTGCTTAAAAAAAATAAATGTAAAAATCGAGAATCGAATCGAACCGTGACCTTAGAATCGAAAATGTAATCGAATCGATGATTTGGAGAATCGTGACACCCCTAATATAATATATATATATATTATATTATATTATATATATATTATATTATATATATTATATATATATATATATATATATTATATTATATATATATATATATATATATATATATATATATATATATATATATATTATATTATATTATATATATATATATATATTAATATATATATATATATATATATATATATATATTAGAAAATGACCTCTCGTTTCGCTAGATAAGACCCTCTTCCTCAGCTGTGATCGTGCACAGCCCGTTGAAGCTCTTCAAAGACCTTTGAAACTGCATTGATTTGAACTTAAAAACGTTGGTTGCCAGTGAAGTAAAATCCAGAAATGTTTTCCTCAAAAAACTTCATTTCTCTTCCACTGAGGAAAGAATGACATGGATATCTTGGATGACATTGGGGTGAGTAAATTATTAGGAAATTTTCATTTTGAGGTGAACTAATCCTTTAATCTTTTTTTTTTTTTTTTTTGTTTAAAACCAAGAGCAACTAATTATTGTACATTCTCAACTGTTGCATTCTCCTACTTCAGCTTTGCAGCTTTTGACGGACACTAAATCAGCTTTTTTTTGCAGTTTTCCATCCAGAGGCTGCTCCAAGAACGGCTCCTATAAGAGCTCCTGCTCCGACAACACCTGCAGAAACATCTTTAACTGCAACTGCCGTTGATACTCTTCCCGTTCTTGATACTATCAAAAACAAAATTGGTTTAAATATAACCTGAACTACAGCCCCTGCAACAAGTGCACCCAGGAAAGCATAAATCAGCGCCCCTGTTGTTGCTACCGCAACTAGATGACAAAAATGAACTTTTTCTCGCTTCTCTCCTGGAGGGAAATTGTCCTCATTTTTCTCCATCTCTTGAAATGTTTCCTCCAGATTTTGAAGCACCTCAATGGTGTAGCAGCCGTTCTCTTTCACCATCTTGTCGATGGTCTCCAGCAGATTCTTCACCTGAACTCTGTTGCTCTTGTTCCCCGAATCGCAGCCATTCCAGTATTTGTTGTCGATGACATGACAGCGTCCTCCACATTTATCAACCAGCTCCTGTAGTTGTGGATTGGCCTTCACAAATTCTTCAATGGTCTGGCCTTCTAGTTGATCACCATGAGTAAATAATATCACTGTGTGTTTCAGGACATGTTCCCCTTTCGTTGTGTTCAGAAATTGTTGTACCACCTGGTTTTCTTGTCTTGTGTATCTTTCAACCTTAAGAACAATGACAAAAGCATGAACAGCAGAATCGCATTCAACGAGAGATTTGGTGATCTCAGATTTGATCTCCTCATCCTCAAGATCTGTGTCAAAGAATCCAGGTGTGTCAATAACGGTGATCTCTCTTCCATGGACCAAACCATCTCTACTTTCAGATTTAGCAGTAACAGAATTAGCTGAATGATTAGTGGTGAATACTTTTTCCCTAAGAATCGTATTCCCGGCACTGCTTTTGCCATCTCCTGTATTTCCAATAAGGACAATCGTTCTCTCTGTCAATGATAATGATAATAATAATAATATTATACCTGTGGTCAATAAATATGAATTTATTTTTTATATAAAATTATAATGTGAGGTATCATCAATGCTTTTGCACTGAAAACACTGTGTGCGACAATAATTACTTACGTTCCATGATCCTGGTCTGTTGATGACATCAGTCTCTGTAAGGTAAATAATATTCAGGTAATTCTTAGCTCTGGGCCTTTCTTCATACGGGACATTAATTATAATATTTCTACAACCACCAATTTATTTACCTCAATGTCTAGGAAAATCTCTTACTGATACTAATACAAATGGAGAATTACATGCCATAAACCATTTACTTCAGGGGAACAACAGCTTGTTACTGGGTTAGTGCTCTTAAAAGGACAATTTTTTTACCTCTACCTCTAAGGTACATATGTACATTAGAGTAGCAATATGTACCTTAAGGCAGGGGTTCCCAAACTTTTCCATGACAAGGCCCCCCAAATACCACTAGGTTCTGGCCAAGGCCCCCTTTTGCAGGATGTGTTATTGAACCCATCGACAATACTACAGCAAATGTTGAACTGTGTGACGGCCCAAGTGGAGTCCGCACAAGAGCGGTAATGTTGTGTCATCGCTCACATGCACACACATTCATTTACACAGATATTCATTCATTAATTTAAGAATCATTAAGTTTCTTTCCTTATTTTGTCATTTCACATTTAAGTATAATGGGACAATAACCACACGGAGCAAACAAACATCTATTCATTCTTTATTGTTAAGTTTACATTTACAACACATTTTTTATTTACTTTGTTACTGATTTGAAGTGCACGCAAATTAGTTACATTGTACCTGTTCCACTGCAGCCGCATCCTGGCGTGGGGAAAGCAACGGCTGCATCCTGGCGCGATGAAAATTAGAGTCCGGGCAGGAACGGAGATTTTAAGTGATATTGGTTCCGCCCAAACATACCATTGCTGGGAGTGGTCCGGGGGAGGAAGAAATGTTGATACCTTTGTTAATTGATTTCTTTAGTTGTATGTTTGTGGTATTTGACTGCATTTTACATTCTTAATTTTATTTACTATATATTTCTATTTTTGACCTGATTTTGATTTATGTAAGGTTTGTTGAATGTGTAGTTAAATTGTTTTCCCTCTTAATTTGTAATGGGCCCATCCTTTCCTTTATAAGCTGTTGCTTTGTTCATTTGAGCAGGTCAGTTTTAGTTTGTTTGGTTGTTTTTTTGTCTAATTGTTTCCTGACTTCATTTTCTGTTTGTTTCATTTATTTCATTTTTGTCGTAAGAAGTTTATGAGTTTGTAAAGTTGTTTTTTTTGGGTTCAAATAAAAACCCATTTTTCACTACAAAGCTTGTGTTCCTTGTTCCTGACCTCTCGGTCCCTCACAAACTGAATAAATAAAACATCTACAGTAGGTGAACAGATTATGTTATGGTGTTTGATGTATTTTACTAACCACTTTACAGCACGGACAAATATTTATTTTCTATTTTCTAAATATATTAGAGATGCTCCAATCAGCATTTTTGGGGCCGATCACCAAAATCTTGATCTGCCGATTGTCGATCACGGCCGATCACAGATTGGTAGGGGAATGGGAATCTTTTATCTGTAATCTAGCAGAGTTTGCACAATTTGTAGAAATGAAACTAACTATGAAACAGTAGAAATAGGCTACAGTCAAGATCTTGAAGAACCGCCAAGTGTTTATTTAATTGTATTTAAAAAATGAGATAACTTAAAGCCTCATGCACACCGGGACAAATATCGGCTCGCGTTATTCGTCAGCGTTTTTCAACACGTTTTTTGTGTTCACACCCAAGCGATTTTCGCTGACGATGAGCCGAGTCAACATGCAAATTCATTCCCTGACATTAGATGGCGCTAAATACCCCGGTACACAAAGTGCTTCTGACAATCGCTTGTCACTCAGAAGAAGAGAGCAAGTTTGTCGCGTTTGTCATATAGTTCTTTATTCTCGTTGAGTCTCTTTATAAAGACACAAACAAGACCAGCAGCTCTACATTCATCTTGCCTTGCATCTTCCTTGTCTTATTTCTTCCTGGCAGAGTGTAGACGCTGTATATCTTCTTCGCCATTACGTATGTGTGCTCGGCAAGACCGTTTTGTGTTTGAGCGCCCCCAAGTTGTGTTTTACTGTAACTTCAGAAGCTCCAGACACGTGAGCAAAAGCGCCAATCTCATTGGTCGGATAGTTTTTGACGTGGCAGGTCAAACTGAAAAAACGAACCCGAGTCGTTTTTTTAAAACTGACGCTTTTACGCGTGGCGTTTTACGCGTCGGTGTGAACACTCACATTGGCGCCCTTTGTTTAGTCACGAGGCGTTAAACGTCGGCGAATAACGCGCGCGAAATTCGTCCCGGTGTGAACAGGCCTTAAGGCTACTGTAGGCCATCTTTCCCAAATAAGAGTAACATAAAATTATTCCAAACAAAGAGGGGTCAGGCAGATCAGCTTAATGGGATGGGATCAAGTTACACTTAGGCATACTTGGAAATTGTAGCCTCTTAATACACTGACTACATTTAATAATTGGCAGCAAAAACTTGCTGTTATCATTTATGAAAGTATGATGTAGATGAGGAAATATCTCGCGGCACGAATGTACCAATACAAATAAATAAAACATCTCCAGTTAACTAGCAGAGGCATTCATTTTGTTCATTTGTTAAATAAGTGGCGATCTAGCGCTGAAATGTGTTTTTTTTTATCAAGTGATCAAAGTGCTCGAGGCCGCGCGGATACTGTGTTCTCTTGTGGCTCACGCAGTCTTCACTCGGACGCGCGCTTCAATCCATTGTGGAGACTCTCTATTCGTTCCGGTGAAATTACAACAAACAAACTACACACAAACGTGTCCCTGTCTGATATACAGCAACTGATAAACATAATCGGTTTTGATGAGGAAAAAAAACCTATACGAGTGTGGATTAGAACCCAGTATATATATATATATATATATATATATATATATATATATATATATATATATATTTTATATATACACACTATGTGTGTGTGTGTGTGTGTGTGTGTGTGTGTGTATATACATATAGTTTTACCCAAACTGAATAATTAAGACAAGTTTAAATTGGTACATTTTCTATAAATATTTGTGAGTCTTCATTTTCTTTTATGACATAGACAACTCAGTTTTTGTTAAAACACACTAGACATGCAAATGATGTGCAGTTTAGGCACTTTTTGTGTGAAATCATATTTATTTTGACCATCAAAAGTGTGTTTTCACTTTAATTGAGCATGAGCTGTGCAGCAAAATAGACTTGGCGCCGGAACCCGCTTCACTGCTGCTCACGTGCGCTCCTGCCCGCTGCGTGAATGCACTCATTGATTAACATAACGTCACACCCCGAAAAAAAATATGCGCTACCAAAGTCCTTCTAGGCAAGTCGTGCCACTCGGCTGGCATGGCAACGCCTCCGGGCAGCAATTTGGGAATAACAAGACCAGGCTCCTATCTAAATGAATGGACAGAGAGTCAGAACTGCAGTTTCACTGGTCATCGGGACATACAAACTGCATGTATAGAAACAGCAGTAAAATATGATAAAAATTGCTGAAAAAGTTTTATGTCTTTGCCCCAAAATAAGGTTTAAAATGCCTTTTTCCCCACAGGTTATACTTTTACTACGCATGCGCAAGGGTTCTCGTCTCCGCTGTCACATGCCTCAGTGGAACCAGAAGATAGGCTTAAATGTTTCCCGTCTTGACTGTTAAAAGCAGACGACTGGCTTTCCAGCGGGAGGGGCGGGACATGTGCATTCATCCGCCATCTTTGGCAGTTACGAATTTTCCCTATATAGATGTATTGAGGATTGAGGAAGTGGCATGTCTCATATAAATTGTCTCTGGCGCTACTCGCGCGCTGATCTCGCTTGCGATATGAAACGGCTGTAATTCACAAGGTTTCCTACATGTGCGTTCTGTGTGCACGTGTGATGCTGATGTTGCGCAATGTTAATCATGCGGCCGGTCGGCGGTCATGGCGATCACATGAAAATCGTCCAATTCCGGACACCAGACAATCAATCGGTGCATCTCTAAAATATTAGTATAATGTTCAGATAGGCTATGTGACAAATTTTTATAATGCCATTTCATAACTATACTTATAATAATATAAATATTTTTTACTTTTTTTTTTCCTGCTTTTATTTCTTCTTCCAACTTGCTGCGTCCCCCACTTTGAAAACCCCAGCCTTAAGGTACTAAGGTATCTTTCAGGAGTAAAAAAAGGTACAAATATGTACTGCCCAGTGACAAGCTGTTTTACCTCCAAAGGCAAAATTTGTACATTGTTCAACAGATCAAATTTACTCTTTGCAGTTGTACGGGAGGGTAAGAGGAAATCACTTTATGAAATTTGCATACGTAAAGGACAAAATGTCATGATATTAAAAGTCCTAATGTAACCCCCTCTGATTTTTTCTTTTGACACTTCCAGAAAGAACCGCACATAGACTTATGCTGAGCTCAATTATGCCATGTTTATTGGGAACATATGAAACGACACCAAACAGACATGAAAGACAGCTCATCCGGTCACGTAACTGTCAAAAATAAATGTAAAAAATAAACAAGAAAATACAGAGATAGAAACGCAATGAATACCATCCACTCCTAATGTGCTCAACGATGAGTTTCGGTATAAAAACGTAAATTATCCATCAACTTTATGTCTCTATGAATCAAATATTAAATAAAACACTTTTAAAAGAATGATTTTTGACCTCAAAAAGAAACAAAATTATCTCTGACAACAATTAATTTCTGTTTGACCAGAGAGAGATTTTCCACCTACCATAGAGAGCCTAAGTCCCTCCCCTTCCGGTGAACCACCGGGACCTTATTTCGGAAAAATATTATATGGTAGTCAATGGCGAGAGACAACAAATATTTTGATCCCGT
Organism: Chrosomus eos; assembly: GCA_036326025.1. NCBI lineage: Eukaryota > Metazoa > Chordata > Actinopteri > Cypriniformes > Leuciscidae > Chrosomus > Chrosomus eos. The sequence continues at coordinate 187,061 of JAZAVI010000097.1, read as the reverse complement.
TTGAATTGTGCCCTGAATTACATGTTTGTCAATTTAAAAGATACATTTTAAAAGTCAAGAAAGTCGCAGTTTGATGTAAAACTGTTGAGGTATAAGACTGTGAAAATACGTAATTACAAAGACTACAAACCCAAAAGGTGCACGTGTGACGTCATACCTTTTCTCTCAATGAATGAAGCTAACTTTACTAACTTTAACTAACTTTACTGAAGCTAACTAACTTTACTGAAGCTAGCTAACTGTACTGAAGCTAACTGTACTGAAGCTAACGTCTGCCATTTTTTCTATAGTCTAACGTTATAATCGTAGCGTTACGCCATCATGCCTGTGTTTTGTACCAGACTGACACACACGAGCTTAGCTATGTACACAGTGCGAGACAGGAGATGTAGTTCATTGAGCTTTTTTCACATAAAACTAAATGTTACTCTTCTGTTTTATGACAAACTGCAGGGGGGCTTATTCCAGGCAACCTGTAACCCGTGTTTTTCCTACCGTATACCGGTGACGTCAGAGCTCGTAACTGAGAGTACATTGATCTAGTACGAGTTCACGGGTGGGAAGTCACGGGTTTGACTGCCGTTCCAGTGCACTTTCACGGGTATAAGGCTGGAAAAACACGGGTTACAGGTTGCCTGGAACGCGGCATTAGGCTACTATTATCCTCAACAGCTTGCATGAAACGGAGGAGAAAATGGCCGACTTCACTCCTAGTTTAAGTGTGTGTATAAGCATAAGCGCTAACACGAACAATAATCGACAGTGAACTGAGAACTCAGAGGAATAGGCTTTATGCCGAGCGTCACGTGACCAAGCCGGAAAACAGATCGCATCGCTTCCGATTCAGGTCTTTTGTGTGTGCTTCATGAAAATTTTTGCGGTTTTACTCAAGATAACTTAAAAGGAGCAAGCAAAAATGAGCATGTCCCTCGCATGGGCAGATTGATATTTAAAAGTTTTTTTAATTTTTCTTCTTCACACTAACGCTTAGATATTTAAATAGCATAAAACACCAATAACAAAGTGAACTTAGTAGGTTAGCTGATTACCTTAAAAATCCATAAATATCGTAGTTAGTTCTTACGGCCGTCAACACTTTCTCTGACAAGCGGATGCAATGAGACCCGTTTCCCGGTTTGGTCACGTGACGCTCGGCATAAAGCCTATTAAAATCTACACAGATAAATGAACAAACTATAACAGACGTGATCAGATTAATTAGTAATATTAACAAACAAGTGGCAGGAAAATTAACAAAGGAAACGTTGCTGAGCAAACTAAGAGTCCATGAAAATGAAACTAAGACAAGATAACTAAATAAGTGTCTCACAAACAAATGATATGTGATAAAGGTTTTGTTGTCAATAAGAAGAACTGTCATTGTTTAACTACAGTTTCATAAATCCACTGCCATATGTATTCATAGCACAACATATTATGTAATCAATAGCACCAGGGCTAAACAGCACGTTTCTCAGATATAACAAAATTCACAATGTATTAACAGATATACAGATAATGACACACCCAATTATAACCCTTAATTCTTCATCTGGGTAATCACACAGCTGTAATCTTAAAAGAGAGAACAGCAACTACAAGAAACAAAACAAAACACATCAGCCGAAAACAAATCCCTAAAGTTTGTTAAAAACAAGTCACAAACTTCAAACGAAATAAGTCATTCTGACCTACCTCTTACTCAATGTACAGCACACACACACAAGCATGGGGGAAACAGCCTACAAACAAAACAAACGGGGATCCCTTAGCCTACTATCCGAACTACAGAATGAGGAGTGAAAGTGGCAACAACGATGACTTTCTCTGAAGTTTAGACGGCGAATAAAGCCCGAAGCCCACACTAACAGCTGCTTATAAAGCACACGCAAATCTAATCGCGTGCCAGTGTTGCAAACTATTATCAAAGCGAAAGTAGCTAACGCCTTCCAAAGGAATCTCGATGATGTCATAAGATCATTAGCATATCTATGACGTCATCGCCTCGTACTTGTGTTCTGCCTGCCTAATGTGTTTTCTCTCTGAGTCTGAATTAATGCTCACATACTGTATTTAATATATTTTAATCTAATATAGCCGAATGTCAAGTAAAGCTGTTCTCCTTTCCTATATTACAGATAGCCTATACATACCCATACAGAAATGTAATATATGTAAATATATGTAAATTACATATATAATGTCAGTGCCCATGTATGTCTGCTGCCTATATGAGAATATATGCAAAATTCATATATGTTAAACACATAGACATATATGAAAGATATATTTCAAAATATAGCAAAAATGGCCGTTTTCATGTAAGTGCCATATATTTTCCCGCATATGCACATAAATGTTAAATATATGTAAGACGCATATATGTATTCATGCATATATGTACTTATTTCCATAGTATATGTAAGTGCCATATATTTTCCCGTATATGCACATAAATGTTAAATATATGTAAGACGCATATATGTATTCATGCATATATGTACTTATTTCCATAGTACATGCAAGTGCCATATATTTTCCCGTATATGCACATAAATGTTAAATATATGTAAGACACATATATGTATTCATGCATATATGTACTTATTTCCATAGTACATGCAAGTGCCATATATTTTCCCGTATATGCACATAAATGTTAAATATATGTAAGACACATATATGTATTCATGCATATATGTACTTATTTCCATAGTACATATACTTTCACTTATTAGGGATACAAATATAATGTACTTTTATATCATATACACTCTCAGAAAAAAAGGTACAATTTTGTACCAAAAGTACAAACCCTTGTCACTTGGGTGGTACCTTTTACTGGTACAAAATTGTACCTTAATATAGAAGAACAAATTTGGTCCATTCCAGTTTGTACCTTAAAAGCACATGATTTGTACCATGGGCAACCAAAATGTACTGTCAAATTTGTTCCTTCGAAAACTAAGGCTATTTTCCTATTGAATAACGCACATTTAACAACTGAATCCAAAAGGCATCAATTTAATCAGTTCTGTAAATACATATGAACGTTTGAATACTTTCGTTCCAACTTACAGTAAAGTATTTCTTTGTGTAAATCAAAGACTTTACAATACAATAAAGACTTCGTAAAATTAACAGAATATCACTTGAAAAAGATTTAAAAGAATTAAAAATGCAATTACAATAAAATGTTACAGTACATCAAATATATTTTCTCATCTACAACAAAGCTAGACTTTTGTTTTGTTTTTCACTTTTCACACAATACCTCTGCATTTATTTAACTAAACACCATCCTCCACCCCAACTGCTCAGCAATTTCAGAACCCTCCATAAATACACAAGATTCTCCTCTCACTGAAGACACGTCCAGTCAAGACGGTCCCAAAATCTGCACAGTGGATTGTGATGTAGCCGGTTCTTCCTGAACAAAATGAAGAATCAGTATTAGAAAAGACAGAAGTAAACCAATTATATTTAAACTCCCAATGAACGAGCTAAAATTTGACCTCTAGACTTAAAGGGATAGTTCCCCTAGAACTGAAAATTCTGTCATTTACTCGCCCTCAAGTTGTTCTAAACTTGTTTGAGTTCTTTGAAAATTAAACAGTTTATGGGCCCCATTGACTTTCATAGAATTTGTTGCTATTTTCTATTTTATTCATACTATGGAAGTCAATGGGGCACATCAACTGTTTCATTGTTTGGGTGAACTACAAATCCTGCAACATCTCGTTTGGCATCCATGTAATGTGCTTCTATAACAGGTTTCAGCTTAGCCAACCTCAACACATTGGACAATTTTGCTTAAAGGGTTAGTTCACCCAAAAATTTAAATTATTTAGTTAATTACTCACACTTATGTCATTTCACACCTATAAAGACCTTTGTTCATCTTCAGAACACAAATGAAGATATTTTTAATGAAATTCTGAGCTTTCTGTCCCTTCATTGGGAGCAATGCAACTAACACATTCAAGACCCAGAACGATAGGAAAGACATCATTGAAGTAATCCATGTGACTGCAGTGCTTTAAACCATTTTATGAAGCGATGCAGGTGGCAGGGGCTTTGTTTGTTTTATTGCAAAAAAACACACCACAATTTACCACTTTATTTACAAAATTACTAACCAGTAGGAATCCAATCCATTAGGGAGAGCACTACGACACATGCGTATTGTGTTGACTGACTCAGGACCGGGTGTTGTTCCGTGAATGTGCTTTAGATAATATAATTTTGTAAATATAGAGGTAAATTATGTTTTTTTGTTTTGTTGTTTTATCGCAAAACAAAGCACTTGCATCGCTTCATAAAATTGAGGTTAAACCACGAGTCACATGGATTACTTTACTGGTGTCTTTACCACCTTTCTGGGGCTTGAATGTATTAGTTGCGTAGCCTACAAGTGGAGGAACAGAAAGCTCTTGGAGTTTATAAAAAATATCTTTATTTGTGTTCTGAAGATAAACGATGGTCTTACGGGTTTGGATCGACATGAAGGTGCATAATTATTGACAGAATAATATTTTTAGCTGAACTATACCTTTAAGGAATCCTGGAAACACATTTAATCAACCACAGCATGCATTCGACCCATTTCTGGAAGAACTGAAATGCTGATAAGAAAACAACAGTTTCACCAACAAAAAAAAACTTTCTGCATTTTTACATTTTCCACGAAGAAAGCAGTTTTAAATGATTCACTTAAAGATTCATTTAAAATACCCAGAACAGTAAAATGTTAGCTGCAGCCCTATTTTACAGTTTTTCTCTCCATACTTTGCACTTCTATAATATAAGCTTGTTCCCACATTTGAGAAATTGTGTTTACACAAAAATATTGCTTTAACTTTAGAATAATTTCAGAATGGCCATTGTGAACAGGATTTATCATGCACTCTTGAATGTGCAAAGTAGAGCTAGGGCTGTAAGGTGAAAGACAAGATGTTCACTAAAAAAAATAAGACAAACAAGTCACATGGACAATATTTTTAGTAAATAGGTAGGCTCACCCAAAAATGGAAATTCTGTCATTAATTATTCACCCTCATGTAGTTTCAAACCTGTAAGACTTTAGTTTATCTTTGGAACACAAATGAAGATCTTTTAATGAAATGGGAAAGTTTTCTTGACCGTCCTTCCATTGACAGCTAAGCAACTACTGCTCTGACTCAGAAAAATTTGGACTAAACAGTTCGATTCAAATTATTTTACGATCTCTTTAGTATGGTAGCATACAGAAATGTAATATGGAAAATAGCAATGTAATATATAAAATGGCAATTTATTTCTTATTTAAATTGGCATTTTCCATACCATATGTGCAATGTTTGGGTGACAATTCAAAGTCAATACTATAAATTAAATTAGCCATTTCTTACACTTGTTTAACATATAATTTAAACATATACATTTTAAATTTGTACAAGTTGCACAATTAAAATTAAAATGTATTACAAAAATGATTAGAGATAATTCACCCAAAAATGAAAACTCTTTAATTAATTATTCACCCTCATGTCGTTCCAAACCTGTAAGACTTTCGTTCATCTTCAGAACATAAATGAAGATATTTTTAATGAAATCGAGAGCTTTCTGTCCCTCCACTGACAGTCTAAGCAACTAAAACTTTGATGCTTCAAAAAGTTCATAAAGAGATAGTAAGACCAATCCATTTGAATCGAGCTGTTTAGTTCAATTTTTTTGAAGAGACATGATTGCTTTATATGATGAACAGATTTAATTTAGTCTTTTCTTCACATTTAAACATTGATTAGTGAACATAAACAGAAGCTCAAGCGAACATGCTTGACACGCGAGAACAAACCTCTTTCTCAAACGTGCTGCGCAACACACGAGAGTGAACCTCATTTGTTCTCGCATGTCAAGCGAACATGCTTGAGCTTCCGTTTACCGTTTCTGATACCTGTAAATTGATTAATACTTATATGTGAATAAAAGCCTAATTCAACCTGTTCATCATAAAGTGATCATGTCTTCACAGAATTTTGACTAAACCATACATATGGATTAGTTTTACGATCACTTTATGAACTTTTTAAAGTGTCAAAGTGGTAGTTGCTTAGCTGTCTATGGGGGGTCAAAAAAGCTCTCAGATTTCATTATTAAGATCTTCATTTGTGTTCCAAAGATGAACGAAAGTCTTGCGGGTTTGAAACGACACGAGGCTGAGTAATTAATGAAAGAATTTAAATTTTTGGGTGAACAATTTTTGCCCTTTAACATGTTCAAGCTAAAATTGTAGCAAAATTATAATTTTAAATGCTATTTTTCTTAACCACATTCACACTCACAGTTAAGACACTTACGGCAGCATTTTTATTAAATACCCGCAATTAACGTATCAAAATTCAATGTGGATTTAAAAAAAAGATTCCGAGCCAATCACATTTCCGCCAATCCCTGTCAATCATTGCATAAAGTGCCTTAACTTTGAGTGTAAATGCAACTAGGAAAAATAACTTCAATTATCATTTTGCTATAATATTTGCTTGAACATGTTAAACATCTAATTTCTTTCTCTTAATTTTATGTTAAAGCTAGTGTAGTAATGCTAATTATTATATTATTGATTTAGAATAACTGTTTTGCTCCAGATGTTGCACATATCATATATAATATGTACATATAAAAACAGAAATACATTGCCATTTTACACATTGCATTGCCATTTTGCATGTTACATTTCATATTGACATGTGGTATGTATGCTACCATACTTTATGAATGGCAGAGTTTTATGTGAATATACTTTCAATTAAGTGACAGAAATCTTTCAGTTTTCATTTGAAGTGCAGTTTTACTGTGCTTTATCAAGATTGACATCACTGTCATTATGGCAAACATTTTGTCTTAGGAATAAAAATTCAACCTCATCAGAAAAAAAGAATGTCACAATATTAAGATTATTAATCTTAACAAATAACCATTGTACTGATACTTGCCTCACAGCTGAGGATGAAGTCAGACTCTCAGATGTGTGATGATCAGTGATACCAGGCAGTTTTTTCCACCATCTTCATGATCTAAAAATCAAAGACACATTTGCTTTGTTTCAACACAGTTCTATGATAAAATTAATGACATTGACTTAGGGCAGACTCAGGTAATCGCATTCATTTAAACACAAAGTGATAAACTATTGTAACTTATCTGTGCACTGTTCGGTGGCGTTCAATCACGTTGTTCAACAACGGCATTATTGTGGACTAATGTAACGTTAAAGTACACCAACATGGCACCTCTGGTTGAGCATTCATTTACAACAATTACGTATTAAATGTTTAACTTACGACACAGAAACTCAATTGATTTTAAATATATTTGCAGACGGCTAATATCACCGACTGGATTCGTACAAAGCTATTTACACTCGCTATTGTCATGTTGAGTAGCTGTAACATTAACGTTTTATAAAAAACATTTAATTAAACATTTAAACATAAACATAAAACCCACCTTTGCGTGTCCTCTTTATCTTGTATTTCGAGTCCAGCCTCTAAAGTTCTTCTGACGATAAAGAGGGCAGCCATGGTTATGTAGTGGTGCTCCGCGCTCGTGCTCGTAATCGGCTTCCCGCTCTCCGGTCTATTTGAAAATACAATAACGGCTGCAGCGCCAATCAGTTTCATGTTGTTGTGCCTAATAGCAAAGTTAACATCATAGACTGTAAAAAAAAAAAAGGTTAACATTTATAGTGGATAATGGAGAACAAACGCCATAATGTACACGCAATGACTTATACTAGTCAATAATTATATTAAAAAGTTAAAAAAGTGTAACGTTAACTTTATACATATCAAATGGCTAAAAATCATTTGGTGCAAAGCTAATTTAACTCGCTAAATAAGTGACTGAAACCTTTGTATTTTCGACTTGTGAACTAAATATAAACATAAATGGTCAGAACTCATCTTTAAATGTCGTATTCTACAAGTTTGATATTTAAAATAAACTTGACCGCGCTGCAGTCGTGTAACGTTAGTCTGCTTCCCGTTGTCAGTTCGGAAATTCGGTGGCTGAAGCGATTTCAGCCAATCAGCGTATTGTTGCTATGCCAAATACTCAACACATCAACCAATCATGAATGAAACAGTAATTTGGCCATCACTATCACTGTACATTGATGTGAGAAGAAAAGTACCTTCATTTCCTAAAGGTACCAAACAGTATCGTCAGAGGTTTTTCCTGTAGCCTACCATTAAAGGTACTACTATTATTGAAAAGGTACACAACTGTTCTTTGAGGAACATTATTTGTACTGTGTACATTTTTTTTCTGAGAGTGTATTTGAATACCTTAAATGCCTATATAGTTGGAGATGCTGTGGCCCAAATATAGTATTTTTAATACAATAATGCAGTTTTTCTTTGTCATTTTTGACAAATACATCCACAAAGTACCATAACCATATGCCACAGCTTTAAAAATGCATCAGTATCACATCCATGTATTTTTACATTTATTAAATATGTGTAAAACAAACATGTATGTCACATATTTATACTTAATGTTGTCCATATATGTGAGAAACCAATACTATACTGTAATATATGCAGATATAAGGTATCATATATGGATGAACTCAAATATTTTCTTCACATGTTTGGACACATAAATGTTCATATATGTTGCAGGCATATATTGTGTTCTCAGATAAGTCAAATATATGGATGAACTCAAATATTTTCTTCACATGTTTGGACACATAAATGTTCATATATGTTGCAGGCATATATTGTGTTCTCAGATAAGTCAAATATATGGATGAACTCAAATATTTTCTTCACATGTTTGGACACATAAATGTTCATATATGTTGCAGGCATATATTGTGTTCTCAGATAAGTCAAATATATGGATGAACTCAAATATTTTCTTCACATGTTTGGACACATAAATGTTCATATATGTTGCAGGCATATATTGTGTTCTCAGATAAGTCAAATATATGGATGAACTCAAATATTTTCTTCACATGTTTGGACACATAAATGTTCATATATGTTGCAGGCATATATTGTGTTCTCAGATAAGTCAAATATATGGATGAACTCAAATATTTTCTTCACATGTTTGGACACATAAATGTTCATATATGTTGCAGGCATATATTGTGTTCTCAGATAAGTCAAATATATGGATGAACTCAAATATTTTCTTCACATGTTTGGACACATAAATGTTCATATATGTTGCAGGCATATATTGTGTTCTCAGATAAGTCAAATATATGGATGAACTCAAATATTTTCTTCACATGTTTGGACACATAAATGTTCATATATGTTGCAGGCATATATTGTGTTCTCAGATAAGTCAAATATATGTATAGATATATGTCATACTATTTAAAATATAAGTACATATATGGCCATATATTACATTTTTGTATGGGTAGTTACAACTTAAAACAGAACAAACAATAATATAATTATAAACAGTAGACAAAAAGCCAGTGAAAGTAAGTTAAAACGGCCCGTTTTTCGTTTTCGTTATTCCTTTTTGAACAAATAATGAAGAGAGTCTTTGAACTTAAGTTAATTCGTTTTTCGTTTATGAACCAAAAATGGAAATCACGTGGTCTATTCCTTTTTTGGAACCGAAAGTAACCAGAAACACTTTGAAAATAAAAGTAACTATAGTTAGCGAGGTGATTGTAGACTAAAACTGAACTAATAATTTTTTTTAGTACAGTATCACTGGGTGTGGAAAAAAAAACACTTTAGTTAACTGAAAAAAAAAACAATTAAAACTCATAAAATAATAACTCTGGCTGTTTGGGAGAATTAAACATTTGTAAGACCATTGGTGACATTTAACTTCCGATTAAGACAAGTGAACTCATTTTATATGTATCTTAGGATAGCAGGTAGTTTTTTTATAAGCCTATTTATTTATACGTTTCTATTATTTAATTCACATTTTAGTTTTGTAACATATTTATAGCCCTTCTTGCTATGTGGAAGCTCAACCAGCAGAGGTCTATTGGATGATTATAGTATCAAAATGATTAACACGTGCAAGCACACTTATCAATGAACTTGATACATGTTGCAGAAATGTTTTATCCATGCCTTTCAACTTGCGTGTGCAAAATTCAAAATTGAATGAATGTGAAGCAATTTGTACAAATAGAGACATTTTTGTGAATACAAATGTTTTCCTTTGTATTAGTGTATCATAATTTGCACATGCAACACAGAAGATGTGCATGTGTGGATCAGGTGACGCGCGTGCATTCATTGACGTCTTTTGTTTGCAGATCTCATTTGATTCATTTGGATTTTGAGACTTTCTTTTCGCGGTTTTTAAGCATTTCACAACCCACACACAAACAACTACAAATGAATAGGCCTGGTGCTAATTATTAATGTGTGCACAACTACCCATCTATTTGACAAATTCACAAATGTGCGTCACTACATTTAAACTAATACAATACAACTTGTGTGTGCAAAATCCAAAATCACATGAATGTGCAGCATTTTGTACAAATAGAGACGTAGTTGTTAATACAAAACCTTGATTTTGTATTAATGTAGGCCAGAATTTGTGCATGCAACAAGTACGATGTGCATGTGTGGATCAGGTGACACGCGTGCATTCATTGACTCGTTTCTGAGTCGATCCTATTTGATTCATTTGGATTTTGAGACTTTCATTTCGCGGGTTTCGCCTTGCACGATCCACACACAGCTGTCTGAGAAAACCTGCTACCACTAGATGGCAGTATTCTGCTAAAACAGACAACGGCAGCATAATCAGGCGTTCTTCCGCATTTAAGACGCTTAATGAGAGTGATATTCACCTAATTTAGTACACAATAATATAGCCCTACCCTATTAATAAAGCATACTTTGTAGAGGCAAACATTACATGAGATTATGAACAGCACCCATAGAAAACCATTATAAAACGCTTCACGTGCAATCGCGCGTTGCATGTTCAGGAAGGTGTATTGGTTACTGAGTTTAAATATCACCGTCTTACTGCATTGACGTTAAGCTTTTTCTTTATAATATATGCTCTATGGGAGGAAAACTATATAGCCTACAGACAAGAGACTACATGAACGTACGGCGTTTCAAATTAATAAAAGTTTCCTTCATGTTAAAAAAAAGGTGAAATTTCGCAGTTGCGTTCATAATTATATGCTTATTTTTATCTGACTACACATTGTATATACAAGCTTTGGAATTTGAAAATGTCTGTTTTTAAATATTAAAGACGATTTTCGCAGTAGGCCTACATTTGTTTTCCCTTGACCCTTAAGCCACTGTTATAGGCTATAGTCTTACTATATAGCACGATGAGTTTTAACAATATGCAACCATTGTATATCGACATGAAATATTAATTGAAAATCAACTGGCGTAGCGGGCCTGTAGCTGCATATTTCTACATGAGAACGCTAACCACAGCTCATGTCATATGATGCACAAGGGAACGTCTGCCAATTCCACTAACTGCGTTAAAACCACTGATCTATATAATGTCATTCTAGATAGATCAGTGGTTAAAACGTATAATTTGTTTTAATTCAAATTACTTTTAAAATTTAATAACAGACATTTTCAAATTCCAAAGCTCGTAGAAGGTTTCTGTAAGACTGACTTACAATTTGGACAATATTTCCCTTCATGTAGCCTGTATTCTGCAGAAAAATACTGTAATTCACCAAAGGGGTTTTTTTCATGTTCAAAATGGTTGTAGTATGTTGCTAGTGACTAGACTGGCTTACTACAGGTGAAATTGTCCCAATACCTCCCTTCATGTAGCCTATTTACAGTAAACAATTATTATTTTATATAGAAATTACTGTAATTAATCACACAGGTTTTTGGTGACTTACTACAGGTGAATAATGTAAAATTTCACCTGACTTATCACTACGTACTACAACCTTTGGAACATGAATAGAAAAACAATTTACAGTAATTTAAAAAAATGTAGGCTAAGTCAGTCTGCCCACTAGACTTCCAAGCAAGGTTATAATATAACCTTGGAAGTATGTTCATTTGAATGAATGACTGGACGTTTATATTTTTTTTGACTGTGAGTGGAATTTGCAGAGGGTCCCTTTATAAAATGTGGCGAATGTCAAACTTACTTCACTGCGCTCTCGGACCGGTTGCTCTCCCATTAAACGCAACTGCAGAATTTCATGTTAAGCCTTTTCTTTTTAACAGGCTCGGGAAGGAAAATTGTATTAACTTGAAACGCTGTGCGTTGCGTTCATGTAGTCTCTTGTCTGTAGGCTATATAGTTTTCCTCCCATAGAGCATATTATAAAGAAAAAGCTTAACGTCAATGCAGTAAGACGGTGATATTTAAACTCAGTAACCAATACACCTTCCTGAACATGCAACGCGCGATTGCACGTGAAGCGTTTTATAATGGTTTTCTATGGGTGCTGTTCATAATCTGATGTAATGTTTGCCTCTACAAAGTATGCTTTATTAATAGGGTAGGCCTATATTATTGTGTACTAAATTAGGTGATTCAATATCACTCTCATTAAGCGTCTTAAATGCGGAAGAACGCCTGGTTATGCTGCCGTTGTCTGTTTTAGCAGAATACTGCCATCTAGTGGTAGCAGGTTTTCTCAGACAGCTGTGTGTGGATCGTGCAAGGCGAAACCCGCGAAATGAAAGTCTCAAAATCCAAATGAATCAAATAGGATCGACTCAGAAACGAGTCAATAAATGCACGCGTGTCACCTGATCCACAAATGCACATCGTACTTGTTGCATGCACAAATTCTGGCCTACATTAATACAAAATCAAGGTTTTGTATTAACAACTATGTCTCTATTTGTACAAAATGCTGCACATTCATGTGATTTTGGATTTTGCACACACAAGTTGTATTGTATTAGTTTAAATGTAGTGACGCACATTTGTGAATTTGTCAAATAGATGGGTAGTTGTGCACACATTAATAATTAGCACCAGGCCTATTCATTTGTAGTTGTTGTGTGTGGGTTGTGAAATGCTTAAAAACCGCGAAAAGAAAGTCTCAAAATCCAAATGAATCAAATGAGATCTGCAAACAAAAGACGTCAATGAATGCACGCGCGTCACCTGATCCACACATGCACATCTTCTGTGTTGCATGTGCAAATTATGATTCACCAAATCAAAGGAAAACATTTGTATTCACAAAAATGTCTCTATTTGTACAAATTGCTTCACATTCATTCAATTTTGAATTTTGCACACGCAAGTTGAAAGGCATGGATAAAACATTTCTGCAACATGTATCAAGTTCATTGATAAGTGTGCTTGCACGTGTTAATCATTTTGATACTGTAATCATCCCATAGAGGTCACTCTACCCCCTTCTGTGCACAACAGGCAACATGGGTTTTGTAATGAAGCGGAAAGAATGGAGCAGAGAGCGAATCCAAGTGCAAGCACATTTAATGGTGAAACAAACAAAAGACAATCAGGCCAGGAACATCACGACAGCAACCATTACACCATAACAACATTAAGAACTCACAAAGACTGAACTGAAACACAGGGCTTAAATACAAGGGAAGACAAGCTAAACAAGATAACAAGGGGGCGTGGTAAACCTGGAACACCTGGGAAGACTAATCAACATAACGGGGAACAGCTGAACATGGGACAAGACACATGGCAGGAAAACATGGCAAACAGGTAATCACATGACAGATGAAAACAAGGAACCAGACACTAAACCCACACCGTGACATAGCCCCTCCCCTATGGGCGGCTCCCGACGCCCCTAAAAACAAAAAACAATAGTTCAGGAGGGTGGTGAAGCGGAGGCGGTCTGGGGGAGGGATGGAGGGCCAGGCCCGCACTGGGACCTAGCACCGGGACACGGCAAGGCGGGCCTGGGCCGTGGAGCATGGGCGACCAGGGCGGAGCAGGCTGTGCAGGCGGCCAGGGCGGAGCAGGCTGTGCAGGTGGCCAGGGCGGAGCAGGCTGTGCAGGCGGCCAGGGCGGAGCAGGCTGTGCAGGCGGCCAGGGCGGAGCAGGCTGTGCAGGCGGCCAGGGCGGAGCAGGCTGTGCAGGTGGCCAGGGCGGTGAAGACCCCTCGGGCGGCCACGGCGGTGAAGACCCTTCGGGTGGCCACGGCGGTGAAGACCCTTCGGGCAGCCACGGCGGTGAAGACCCTTCGGGCGGCCACGGCGTTGAAGACCCCTCGAGTGGCCACGGCGGTGAAGACCCTTCGGGCAGCCACGGCGGTGACCTACTGCCCCCCCCCCCAAAATTTTCCTGGGGGTAGCTATGGGGTCTTCAGCAGGAGCAGTCTCAGGAACCGACACTGGCTCGACGGCGGTGACCTACTGCCCCCCCCCCCCCAAATTTTCCTGGGGGTAGCTAGGGTTCTTCAGCAGGAGCAGTCTCAGGAACCGACACTGGCTCGACGGCGGCTATATTGTCCGGGGACACCGGCTCGGTGAACGTGACGTGCAGTGTCTCTGGCAGGGCAGACGTGACGTGCAGTGTCTCTGGCAGGGCAGACGTGACGTGCAGTGTCTCTGGCAGGGCAGACGTGACGTGCAAAGTCTCTGGCTGTGCGTGGTTGACGTGAAGCTCTGGCTGGACGTGGCTGACGTCAAGCTCTGGCTGGACGTGGCTGACGTGAAGCTCTGGCTGGACGTGGCTGACGTGAAGCTCTGGCTGGACGTGGCTGACGTGAAGCTCTTGCTGGACGTGGCTGACGTCAAGCTCTGGCTGGACGTGGCTGACGTGAAGCTCTGGCTGGACGGGGCTGACGTGAAGCTCTGGCTGGACGGGGCTGACGTGAAGCTCTGGCTGTGCGTGGTTGACGTGAAGCTCTGGCTGGACGTGGCTGACGTGAAGCTCTGGCTGGACGGGGCTGACGTGAAGCTCTGGCTGGACGGGGCTGACGTGAAGCTCTGGCTGGACGGGGCTGACGTGAAGCTCTGGCTGGACGGGGCTGACGTGAAGCTCTGGCTGGACGTGGCTGACGTGAAGCTCTGGCTGGACGTGGCTGACGTGAAGCTCTGGCTGGACGTGGCTGACGTGAAGCTCTGGCTGGACGTGGCGGACGGCGGTCTCCAGCTGGACGGCGGTCTCCGGCTGGGCGGCGGTCTCCGGCTGGACGGCGGTCTATGAAGCAGCATTTTCAGCTGCTTCCCATCCAATGAAATATCCTCCAATCGCTCCTACAAGCGACGTTCCGAGAAAGACACCCGCCGCCACATTCCCAGCTGCCGCTGCTGCTGTCATTGCTCCTGTAAGTCCTCCGCCCAGAGACATTGTTACTGGCTCCATCTCTTCACTTAGTGCAAAATCTATGAATGCTTGCATATTTGGGGTAATGCTTTTGTGTACAAGAATCACAAGTGATGTCACCAGTACTAAAATGGCCAGACAGCCACCAGTCACCATCCCAGCCAGCGCTCCTATAAAATTTCCTGGAAAAAGACATTATTAGAATGTATAATGTCAGTTATTGTTCATTTCTAAAAACAGCATTGGCATTTTTTTAAGATTGTTTAAATTATTATTTAACAATAATCTGGATCACGCAAATTGCAAAAGTGTGCCTTTTTTTTTTTTTGCAAAAACATTGCAACAATTACAAAAAGAGGCAAACATTTGCAATTGAGCTATCTGTCAATAGAAAATACATTTTTTGGTAGCTTTTATTGATATAAGATACAACATTACTCATTTACACATATATTTACAAAATCCAGTGACCACAGGCTCATTTAATTGGTGATGTTTTAACATACCTTCCATTATCCTGCACTGCTGTTGATGTTGGCTGTAATAAAAGTAATTCTGTCATTTAACCATTTTTAAACCAGAAGAACAACATGGCAGAGGCTATTAATTTAGAAAAAAAGTCAAACCTGTAATTACCTGTTCTGATAGGCGATTATTTGGGGCCCTTTCTGTTTTAAGATTAGCCCGTGAGGGTGAGATTCCCGCGACTCTCAGCTCATGTAGCCATAAAATGTTGGGTTTGCATCCTTTTCTCTTATTCTAGAGCATTCGATGTTATTGTATTGATTATCTTTGATCTGATTGTGAAATTGGCATGATGCATTTACCTGACATAATAAATTGTAAACATTTGATTTTATTCTAACGGACATTGTTATTATTTTCATTAAAGAGTTAAAAAAGAATAGTTAAACATTCTGTCACAGGCCGGGGGGTGCAGAGGCGCTTCCCACCAACCGACCCTCCTTACTTTCTCGGATCCCTCCGAGGAGCTACCCCGCAGCACAAAGAGGACGGACAAGACTAAAATGAATCTCAAGTTTATTTATGTAAATAGGCACAATTAAACAATGGAACAGGCTAATCACCTCTCTTGCTTCACAGGTGGAGGGGGTTTCGGTGAAATAGCTCTCCTGGATAGCAACAATGGGTGTTCAACTCAGTTCACTGACTCAGCGAGGCTTAAACATGGACAGGTGAGCAGAACAGGTCAATATGCATTGCATTCCGTGAGATAACTCTGGCTTACTGGACGTAGAACTGGATAACAACAGTGGGTATTCACTTCGGCTCAGCATCGACAGGTAAGCAGAACAGGTCAGTGTGCATTCAGTAACATAACTCTGGCTTCTTAGATAGCAACAAATGGAGAATCAACTCAGTTTACTGGCTCAGCGAGACTCTGGCTTCTTGTACATAGGGCTGGATAGCAACAATGGAGATTCAATTCGCCGAGGCTCTGTTTGGTCAGATACCACACAAACTGCAACTTTTCCCCCACTCGTGTATGCACTGCAAACCACTCGACGACACATGTGATTAAGTAACCAGCACTGCACTCGTAAACCTCAACCAATACGGCAGCGTGCAGGCCCGGACGACAGTCTCGGCGGACAGAACCTCGGTTACAGATGTAAACAAACTCTGCACTGTAATCTCACGTCCGACAGCACTCCTCTTCTCTCTCCAAATAATGCCTTCAGACACAATCAACCCACAACCTCTTCAAGAAACAGAGTACGGTGAATCTTCCACCCAGTAGTAAAGAATGGCAGCTGTGGCTGCAAGTCAGGTTAGTTCTTGTGTTTCTGCTTGTTTCTTTTTCTGTTCTGTTTTTCCTTCAGTGATTCTGATTGTTATCTCATAATTATCTCATTAACACGGACTCGGTTACATTTACCCCCCTGTAGAGCACACTGAGCAGTGTTCAATTCATCTGGGCTAACCCATGTG
Source organism: Chrosomus eos (assembly GCA_036326025.1). Lineage (NCBI taxonomy): Eukaryota > Metazoa > Chordata > Actinopteri > Cypriniformes > Leuciscidae > Chrosomus > Chrosomus eos. Next base: position 169,838 of record JAZAVI010000097.1, on the reverse strand, counting down.
GGGACTACATGGAAACTGAGGACAAAACTGGCTGGGCCCCAGTTATAAAGCCCAGACTAGTGGGGTAAAGAAGATCCTCTTCTCCAGGAAAGCCTCCAATAGGCCTATTTCACAAAAATAGCCGCCGAGACCGGAAGTAGGGTAAACTCTTTTCCGGTGATAGTGCTAGCAGTTGCAGTTGGTGGACAAATGTGGAGACTAAAAGCGGTCAGTCCTGTTGCGCACCTTCTTATATTTCAACCCAAAGAAGAAACAACTCTATTTATCACTTCACAGCTTTCCGTGTTTTGCAAGGTTTCATGGAACAACTGGGGAGAAGTTAAATCACGCCAGACACAGACGGCAAGACGCGTGTGAAGGACGCGTGTGAAGGACGCATGCAAACTAGGGCTGGACCAGAATATTCGAATATTCGTTCGGTGGGTTGGTATTCGATTTGAAAATGTGACATTCGAATATTCGTTTTTTTTTTTTTTTTTTTGCAAACCTGGCATCCCCTCGAAACGGTTCTCATTCGCGCTTGTATATGTTTTACACTATAAAATCTGGTGAAATACAATACTTTATATATAAATTAATTATATCTACTTAATAAGTAGATATTTGCTTCTTCTTGGACTACTAAAAGTGTTCCTGCTACGGGAGTATTCTCTGGCTAGAGCGCAGAACAGCGGAGTTTGTATGGACATGTGAATGCCTGAGCTTGTATTTTGGGTTAAGCTGTCTATATTGCACCAAATACACTGCACTCCCTTGTGAAGTCGTTTGGATGAACGGTTCTCGAAATAATAATCATGCACTGATTATGATCATGCGCATTTTACAAACGCTTCAAGAGGCACACACACACACACACTTGCACACACACGCACATTTGCACACACAACACGCAAGGTCTCTCCCTCTCTTTGTCGTGCGTGCGCTACACGGTTTGGAGCTCGCGAGCTCTAGATTCCGGGAGATTTTAACAAATTTGCGGGCGTCAGGGAGCCGCTATCAATATGCGGGAGACTTGGGTTGTCTGAGACGTATAGAGATTCCGAAGCTTCGAATATTCCATGTTCATTCCTACCGAAGCTTCGAAGCTCAAAAAATGGTATTCGGACCAGCCCTAATGCAAACTAAAATTAAGATATTTATTACACTATTTGAGAAATGTAAGCCTATTTAGAGGCTTAAAATTATGAAAAGTGAATTTAAGACATAAGGACAGGGGGGAACCCTGATATTGACGGAAATCTGTCGTAGACTCTCGTACCGATGGAGAGCTTTAACCCCCCTGTATATATTATGAAGTGTAGGCTTATTACTGAATATAAATTACATACATTATATATTAGTAAGGATATTGTCTCTCACATTTTTAAATATATGAAAATTCCATATGTATTATTCAATATATTGTAATGTATGAACACAATATATTATTCTGTATATTTTGAAATATACTGTTAAACCATTTAATAAATTGATCATTCATATATATATTTTTTTTTCATATGGGTACCCTAGACAGTAAAATGTGATTTTGTAACATCATGATTTTTTAAAACGTAATATCACTCACGTAATATCACTCATTCATGTTTTTAGTCTAACCATTTTTAAATTATTTGCCTCAATTTCATTATTAGACCTACTAGCAACGTAAGGTCGAATTCACTGTAAAGATGAACAATTCTTAGTTTCATGGTGGTAACATGAAAAATGAGCCATAATCTAGTGGAAGATTGCTGCAATGTCCTGGACAAACTAACACTTAATAACATGAGATTTTAACAAAAGCCACTAGATTTCACTCATAGCCTACAATCAGACATCATTTCAATGTATTTATTTATTTATTTATTTAGTTTAGATATAGTAAGTGTGAGCTTAGTCATCAAATGTCATGCCATTTAAAGAGCTAATTTAATCGTTCAATAGCGCAGGCATGTCTGATGCTTCCACCACTGTGTAAAGCAGCATAAGACAATGAACAAATTGATTCATGAATCTGTTTATATTTGTTTTTCCTAAAGTGAACACAGGACTCGTCTTTGTCAATCAGACGAAGAACTGGAGAGACGCTCAGAGTTACTGCAGGCAGAATGTATTCAATTCAATGTAAGGACTGATTCCCCCCGTGACGATATGATCCTCCGTGTGCTCCTGTTCTTCTTCATCTTCCTCCTCCTCCTGCTGCAGGAAGGGGACTGCTGGCGGTGTTTCAGGCGGCGAGTAATCCTCAACAACCGATCGTAAACTTGCGTTAAGATCTGCCTCCATTTCTGAATGAAACACCTACTTTTGTAGATCCAATCAGGTGCTAGTTGGAAAAAAAGCCACGCCCCCTATTTTGCCTCATTTAGTATTCCATTTCTCTCGAAAATACGCCACAACACTGGAGAAAAGTCTTTTGCAACTTCCGGTTCACGGGGACTTTAAATGAGAAAAACATAAAATATGTAGACATTACAATAAATAGCTTTAGAAATAAATATTTGATTTAATTCAACATAAAATGTATTACACACAAACAAATGTTTTACACATAAACATTTAGGCTACAACAGCCATTTTTTTTTCAGAAGCTGCATCTAAATTGGTAGATGTATTTACAGACCAAATAAAGTTTGGTTACCAACATTCTTTAAAAAAAAGAATAAAAGAAAAGTTATTTTATGTTTCAGAAAAGAAAGAAAGACATACCGGTTTGAAACAAGTCTGACATTACCAGACGTGTAAAAAGTTCCACTAACAACAAGAAAACTGGACGTTTGAATGACCAAACCAGAATCAAAACAATAAATTTGTTCGATGGGATGTTTGTACACATGATATTTGTGTCCTTGTATTAATTAATGTTGCACTGGTGCCATCTGCTGGACAGAGAGTTCACATAACATAGTTAGAACCATATTATATGGGACAAAAATATAACGTCAAAACAGATTTTACATGCATAAAGCGTTGTAAATGCAGACTAATATATTAATAATATAATTTTTTGTAAAAATAACACCTAATTATCTCATTAACTCTGATTCGGTTGCATTTAACTATAATGTATGCACAATTGCATTCTAGCCCTAAACCAAACATTAACCATAATCCTACATGTAGGTACTTAATATTACTCAGTGTCTAAATGTATAATTACAGTGTAACAACAACAACACCTTAAAATTAAGTGTAATCTCAGTTTGATTTTTTTATTCACTTTGGTACCGTTTTCTGAAGTACAGTGAACATTTTCAAAGCTCTTAGTACAAAACTTCAAACTCACCTCATTTTCAGCAATGCAACTCAGTGTTTCAAATCTCATAATAATTTATGTTTATATAAGCATCCATATAACCTATATGAAATATCGAAGCATCCATGCACAGACTGCAAAGTGTCATTTTAAAAGCATGATATTTTTATTCTCATTCATTATGTACTTTGCAATAATAAAACATGCTCAATCACACATACTGTATATAGACATAATAATAACATAATAATAACATGTTATCAATTGTATTATGGCCATTCATCTCTGATAAATTGAGAAAGAAAAGATAAAAAGCAAGGCAAGTTTAGCACTAATGAAAAAAATCAGCCCATATTTCCATGATAAATGTACAGGGAAGTTAACATGTGACTGCAACACAATTTAATAATTAACATCCTGTGCAAGGTCTAAATGGATCTGAATAGCATTTTTTTACATAGTTTTCCAAGATTTGAATGTGGACAAAAGTAAATATTACTGGAAATTGTCATTACTGAATATATCTGAATAATATTTTTATTTTTTTTATTTTCCAAGTTTATTATTAAAAGCAAGAGCAACTAATCCTTGTACCTTCTCAACCGCAACTGTTGCATTCTCGTAGTTCAGCTTTGCAGCTTTGGTCATTGCGTCATACACTGAATCAGCTTCTTCTGCAGCTTTCCATCCAGTGACTCCTCCACCAACAGCTCCTGCAACAGCTGCGGCTCCGACAACACCTACAGCGACAACTTTAACTGCACCAACCCCTGCACCAGCCACTGCTCCGGCACCTCCAGCTGCTGATCCTGTTTCCACTGCTGCTGTTCCTCCTGCTGCTTTTAGCAGTTTACATGCTGAGCGAAATGGTTTAAATAAAGCGAGAACTGCAACCACTGCAACAACTACACCCAGTAAAGCACCAATCAGCAACCCTGTTGATGCTCCTGCAACTTGCAACCAAAACTTTTTATGAACAATTTCTTTTGTTTTTTCTCGATTCTCTTCTGGAGGCAAATTGTCCTTATTTTTCTTCATCTCCTCTTGAATTTCTTCTTCCAGCTTTAGAAGCACCTTATTGGTGTAGCAGCCGTTCTCTTTCACCATCTCGTCGATGGTCTCCAGCAGATTCTTCACCTGAACTCTGTTGCTCTTGTACCCTCGCTTACGTTTATTCCAGTATTTGTTGTCGATGACGTGACAGCGTCCTCCACATTTATCAACAAGCTTCTTTAGTTGTGAACAGTCCTCCATATTCTTCAATCGTCTTGCCTTCGAGTTGCTCGCCATGAGTGAATAAGATCACAGTGTGTTTCAGGACGTGTTCCTCACTGAATGTCTTCAAGAGTTTTTGTATCACCTCATTTTCATGTCCTGTGTATCTTCCGACCTTCAGGACAATGATAAAGGCATCGACGCCTGGTGTGCAATCAACCAGACATTTAATGGTCTCAGATTTCAGCGCTTCATCTTCACAATCTGTGTCACAGTCTCCAGGCGTGTCAATAACTGTGATATTTCTTCCATGAACCTTCCTCTCTGCTTTTTGACATTTAACTCCTGCATTTGAAGCCGAAGCTTTAGTGGTGAATACATTCTCTCCAAGAATTGTATTCCCGGCGCTGCTTTTGCCATCTCCGCTTTTCCCAAGAAGGACGATCTTTCTTTTTGGCACTGACACACTGGCTGTTGGAAAAATAAACATTTTAATGAGAGTCTTAAATTTTAAGTTCCATGCTGTTTTGAAAAAAATGTATATGAAAAATAAAAATATATGGATTTTTCTTCTGTTACTTAAGCATTCAGTAACTTGTCTCTCTGCCATGTAAACAGATTTTAGACTATAAATGTGACATTGTGCAACAATTATAACTTACAGGTAGATCCCATGATCCTTGTCTGCTGGTGATGTCAGCCTCTGTATACAGGTAATGATTGATATGAATGAATTGTACCAAATCAAATATTGTTAGGCTGATTGTTAACATGATGGGTAGTGTAGTAACCGACGCAGGGCTGCAATTACTGCAGTTTACTAACTGTGTCAAAATCTGCCAAAAGTACTTTGTGGTTATGTTCTAGGTTACAAAGTTACCAAGTCCAGTCTATTTTTGTGATAGCTAGCTCAAAAAACATGTCTGTGCCCATTGGTAGTGTCGTATACCTTAGGGGAGACCAGGGATGGTTGTGACACGGGTCAGTGGTAACAATTCCAATCTGTCCAATCAGGAACTACCGTATTTTCCGCACTATAAGGCGCACCGGATTATAAGGTGCACCTTCAATGAATGACCTATTTTAGAACATTTTTCATATATAGGGCACACCGCATTATAAGGCGCATAAGATACTGCAGTCAAACGTTTCACTGGGTTTGCGTTATGCATCCACTAGATGTGCTAAAGGGAATGTCAACAAAACAGTCAGATAAAGTCAAACTTTATTAAGCGTTCTGACAACTCCGTTCACTCCCATGGTAACGCTGTTCAAACGTTAAAGGAGAACTCCGGTCAATTTTAACATTGAGCTCATTTTTTTGTAAATTTGGAGTGCTGTCAGTACAGATAACAACGACAAAAAACGGTGTTGCCTACACCTTGTTATCCTCTTTTTAAAATTTGCACCCTGTTGACTTAATCGGGGCAAGTTTTAAACCTGCTTTTAGCCTCTTAACATCCTTCATGTGTCATTACAAGTGCACAGCCATGTGAGTGAACACTGTGAATCTGACTGCAGTAAATGTGAAAGATATGAATAAAAATTGTTTATTCAGCCAGCTCACATACCCGTATTTTCTTCCTGTTTTCGGTCGAAGTCCACAGTAGGCGATTGTCGAGTGCGCGCGCGCGATCATTGGTAACTAAGCAACAGATAGTTCATCCGAATCAGGTCACAGACAGCAGACACAGCATAGGAGACAAGGCTAAATCGTGGTCCAAATACCAGGCAGGAGATCAGAGGCAGGCAAATCGGGATCCAGTAAAACAGGCAGAAGGTCAAGAAACACAGGCAGGATATCAGACTAGCAAATGCTCTAAAGCAGACTAGGAATCAGGATCAGGAAACACTAGGAATTCAACACAACAGTGACATACAGCCATTCAATACTTTGCAAGGAGTGATCGTGTGAGAGAGGTATAAGTGTGTGTGTGGAGCTGCCTGTGGAACTAGGTGCAGGTGTGAGAGTCAGTGGAAACATGTGTTAGCAATCAGTCCAGGGTGTGTGCGTGAACAGTCCAGGGAAAGGCAGTGCAGAAGTGGAGCGCCCTCTCGTGGCACTCGAGGGCAATCCAGCCGATCATCGTCACATAACCCCCCCTCTAAGGAGCGGCTTCCAGACGCTCCAAAGACGATCCAGGCGGGAGGAAGAGCGAAGACGATCCTGGGGGAGGGATGGAGGGCCAGGCCCGTGCAGGGGAACGGGACCCGGACACTGGCAAGGCGGGCCTGGGCTGTTGAGAGTGGGTGACCAGGGCGGAGCAGGAAGTGATGGCGGCCAGGGCGGAGCAGGAAGTGATGGCGGCCAGGGCAGAGCAGGACGTGATGGCGGCCCGGGCAGAGCAGAACGTGATGGCGGCCCGGGCGGAGCAGAACGTGATGGCGGCCAGGGCGGAGCAGGACGTGATGGCGGCCCGGGCGGAGCAGAACTTGATGGCGGCCCGGGCGAAGCAGAACGTGATGGCGGCCAGGGCGGAGCAGGACGTGATGGCGGCCAGGGCGGAGCCCCCTCAGGTTTCCCTGGATGTGAAGACCTCTCGGGCAGCCACAGCAGAGAGGACCCCTCAGGAGACCATGGCGGCACACCCTTCATGGTCCCTTCGTCGAACCTACTGCCCCCCCCAAAAAAAAAATACTTGGAGGAACCCCCGGGGACATAGGCTGGAACAGGAAATACCAATGGCTCAGAAACTGAGAATGGCTCAGGGACAGGCAATGGCTCAGGAACTGACAATGGCTCAGGAACTGACAATGGCTCATCAGAACTGGCGTGAGGTGCAGGTTCGTCAAGGCTGACCTGAGGCTCTGGCTGGGCAGAAGTTTTGTGAGGCTCTGGCTGGGCTGACGTGACGTTAGGCCCTGGCTGGTCGTGACTGACGAGAAGCTCTGGCTGGTCGTGACTGACGTGAAGCTCTGGCTGGTCGTGACTGACGTGAAGCTCTGGCTGGTCGTGGCATACGTGAAGCTCAGGTTCGTCGAGGCAGATGTGAAGCTCAGGTTCGTCGAGGCAGACGTGAAGCTCTGGCTCGTCATGAAGCTCAGGTTCGTCAGGGCCGATGTGAAGCTCAGGTTGCTCTGAGTTGGCCTGGACCAGCGGGGCAGGCTCTGGGCTGGAAGGGATCAGCGATGAAGACTCGGAATTGGACGGGACCAGCGGTGGAGGCTCCTCGTCAAACATTCCCACAGTAAAGGCTGAACCACTCAGTTGCAGGGCCAGGTTAATGTACTGCCTTAAAGTGCTGTCAGGCTTTGGGTTGGGCATCAATGAGCAAAGTGGTTCAGATAACCCACCGCGAAACAGGAACGTTAGGAAAATGTTACTCATAGCTGTGTGATACGAAAGTTCAAAAAACTCCTCCACATAGCACTCAAGAGATCGATCCTCTTGCCGAAGTCGCATGATCTCAGCTCCCGTGTCCGTGTTCGGCATAGCTGTGTGAGCTCGTCGTGGAATCGGATCGTTTCAAGGCTGACCACTGTGGAGACGGGTTGAACCTGTGATGGTCCCGGTGTGGAAACATGAAGGCCGCGAACCATCTTGGCCAACCTCTCCAACGACGAGGTGAGTCGATCCAGTTGATCCCGGTGTTCAGTGATCCGATCCGCATTGGCTGACTGGGCGGCATACAAGGCTGACATGCTGCTGGATCTGGTATTGGCAAAGTATTCTGTCATGATACAACCAGACACAGTTAGATCCAAGTGCAGTGTGAGTTTATTGCAGGGTAGTCAGACAGGCAATGGTCACAGACAGCAGACACAGCATAGGAGACAAGGCTAAATCGTGGTCCAAATACCAGGCAGGAGATCAGAGGCAGGCAGCAGGCAAATCGGGATCCAGTAAAACAGGCAGAAGGTCAAGAAACACAGGCAGGATATCAGACTAGGAAATGCTCTAAAGCAGACTAGGAATCAGGATCAGGAAACACTAGGAATTCAACACAACAGTGACATACAGCCATTCAATACTTTGCAAGGAGTTATCGTGTGAGAGAGGTATAAGTGTGTGTGGAGCTGCGTGTGGAACTAGGTGCAGGTGTGAGAGTCATCAGTGGAAACAGGTGTGTGCGCAATCAGTCCAGGGTGTGTGCGTGAACAGTCCAGGGAAAGGCAGTGCAGAAGTGGAGCGCCCTCTCGTGGCACTCGAGGGCAATACAGCCGATCATCGTCACAACGGGTATGTGAGCTGGCTGAATAAAGAGATTATTCGGATCACAGTTGAGACTGATATATCAGCCCAGGCATCCACGATCCATTGGCAGATAGTGGCGTAAATCGCCCGGCGCTGTCTCCCCGTCTTGGTGAACGTGTGTTCACCATCCATATATAAAGCGCTCCGGATTATAAGGCGCACTGTCGTTTTTTGAGAAAATTAAAGGCTTTTAAGTGCGCCTTATAGTGCGGAAAATACGGTAGTTACAAATCAACTGATTCACTTCGCACATGCTAAGTTTAGGTCTTATTCAACATGTGATAAAGTAGAGCCCTGTGGCAGTCACAGCACATGTTAGAGTGGAAAAAACAATTTTGAGGTTAGAAAATAACTTTTTTTACTTTTTTTTTTGTTATGGGAATTTCTGCTTTGTTGTTAAACTCATCAAACCTGTATTATGTTTATTGTGTCTGTGTAGATATTTTCCATGCAAGTTGTTAGTGCTAATGTTTTGTCTGTTAGCTGTAAGGTGGGCTAGTTCATGACTACATGACTCTGGGTTAGTTGTAACAACAATGAAACATCCATTGTCATTCACACACACACAAAATGTTCAATTTTATTATGGCCAATACTAACAGTGGCAGTAACAAACAAGCTTATAAACAAACAAGACAAAAAAACTAACTTTTGTGTTTAAGTTCAATTTATAATGGCCAATTATTATGACTGAGAGTGACAAACACACTGAGACTAAGAGTGACACACACACACACACACACACACACACACACACACACACACACACACACACACACACACACACACACACACACACACACACACACACACACACACACACACACACACACACACACACACAGAGACACACAGTTATATCAGTTATATTGAAAAGTCAGTGTTGAATAAATGTTTTTTGTCAAAATCTTTATTTCATTATGTTACATATCACCCCGGTGGATATCATGTTACATCTCAGTGAGATGATCTCACCCCAGGGTATGTTAACTAACCCAGTCCCAGACTATGGGGTTAATTGTAACATTTCACTCCTCGTGTTTGAAACTAAACCATACATTTTCTGTTTGTGTTGCAAAGATAATAGCCATGTCATTTAATAGCAGACAATTGTAACTAGTTTGGATCACATTTGAACACACTGACTTCAAAGTACTACAAGATATAGACAGAAAGGTCAAAATTGTTACAACCATCCCCATGTCTCCCCTTTCACATCTCAATATCAGCAAAAGTGTTTGACAATACAACATGAACACAATAAGTAGGACTGTACTTATTTCACATAGTACTTAAAGCCACTTAATATAAAGTGGGACTGATTATTAATATTATTTTTATTATCGAATGTCATAAAGCTTACCCGCAATGAAGTGTTGGGTCTTCTATTCGCGGACCCTGATACTGAAGGGGAATTATACTAAGTATATAAATAGGCAGTATCAGGTTTCCCTTCATATTCCCCTTCAGTAGATATTCCCCTTCATATTGCCCCTCAGTATATCACTGTCATCTTCTAAAGGAAGCAAACTGGGAGCAAACTCCCAGATAGCAAACTGACTCCAGAACGGATCTGCCGTGGAGGTATCACAAGATCCGGAACGGATCCGCAAAACTGGTCCAGAACAGAGTCAACTTGTTCTAATTTAAAACTCAATAAACTAATAAGAAAATATGAATACAAAGATTGATAGGCCTACTACTTACCATATCCTGTATCACTTATATCATTTCTGCTAACTGATGTCACACATGGGTGGCGTTCAGACTGAGGGACATTGTCACAAGGTGACGAACCAGCAGCGGAACTATATATTCCACGGAGGAATGTTTCCGCCCGGAGCGCTCAAGACGCAACACCCAGTCAGCCTGATATGCGTCGCTACCATGGCAACAGCAGCCGCTGATGACAGAGTGACAGCAGGTGCGGCGCATCAAGGGGCTGTTTGGTGATTGGGACACACAGCGGCTTGAAACAGATAAAGACCAAGCTTTGGGAGACCAAGAGGGTAGTTCAGTGCAGTGTTCTGTGTTCGGTTTCGGGTGCTGTGTCCTGACCTTGTTCCGTCGAGGAAGGCTGAGAGTTTCTGTGGGACAAAATTGACTGGTGAGATCGATCCGCGGAAGGGAATCCGCTACGAAAGATTGGGTGGAGTGGAACAGAGAAGCAGAGGAGAAGTTGCCTTGGAAACATCAAGTCCCCTGCCTGGGTAGAGATAAGTGCAAACCTTTTACTGGCCGTATGATACGTGATTTATACACCAAGACACTGTATATGAAGAGAAGCGATCTAGGAACCGGAGTCTAGACACCGTAATGAGAGGACAGCTGTTATGATGCACGAGTGAGATCGCTATATATTCTTCCGTCTTACTGTCCCTGCTGTTCAGAACAAGGAGGTGGGCTGTGGCCTTATATTTCACAGAGTGGTTGAGAGTGACGTGAGTTGATGCTGTGCCCACCGTGTGTGTTTGAAGTGAAGCTACTGCATGCTTACTATACCGAATTCTGTCACGTGCCCATCGGCCTTGCCCTGTGTTGCAGTTTGGAGCCGCTGAAGAAGAGATTAAGCGACGGTGGAATTTAAAGCTTGCGATGTTCTGATTCATCATTGATGTTGTCTGGAGAACGGAGGAAGCCCAGTGATCTGCTGTTCTGAGTGTCCTCCATCGAACGCCTTGTGCATTCTGTGTTATCAACACTGTCATAAGCTTTCCACATCCTCTGTATAGGAAAGAACCAACCGGACTCGAAGTACCTACCTGCTGTCTAGTCGACGCCCCTTTCACAGCCGTGAGCTTTCTGCATCCCCTGTATAGGAAAGGACCAACCGTACTCGAAGTACCCACCTGCTGTCTAGTCGACGCCCCTTTCACAGCCGTGAGCTTCCTGCATCCCCTGTATAGGAAAGAACCAACCGGACTCGAAGTACCTACCTGCTGTCTAGTCGACGCCCCTTTCACAGCCGTGAGCTTTCTGCATCCCCTGTATAGGAAAGAACCAACCGGACTCGAAGTACCTACCTGCTGTCTAGTCGACGCCCCTTTCACAGCCGTGAGCTTTCTGCATCCCCTGTATAGGAAAGAACCAACCGGACTCGAAGTACCTACCTGCTGTCTAGTCGACGCCCCTTTCACAGCCGTGAGCTTTCTGCATCCCCTGTATAGGAAAGAACCAACCGGACTCGAAGTACCTACCTGCTGTTTAGTCGACGCTCCTTCCACAGCCCTAAGTTTCTTGCATCCCCTGTATAGGAAAGGACCAACCGTACTCGAAGTACCCACCTGCTGTCTAGTCGACGCCCCTTTCACAGCCGTGAGCTTTCTGCATCCCCTGTATAGGAAAGAACCAACCGGACTCGAAGTACCTACCTGCTGTCTAGTCGACGCCTCTTTCACAGCCGTGGGCTTTCTGCATCCCCTGTATAGGAAAGAACCAACCGGACTCGAAGTACCTACCTGCTGTCTAGTCGACGCCCCTTTCACAGCCGTGAGCTTTCTGCATCCCCTGTATAGGAAAGGACCAACCGTACTCGAAGTACCCACCTGCTGTCTAGTCGACGCTCCTTCCACAGCCGTAAGCTTTCCGCATCCCCTGTATAGGAAAGAACCAACCGGACTCGAAGTACCTACCTGCTGTTTAGTCGACGCTCCTTCCACAGCCCTAAGTTTCCTGCATCCCCTGTATAGGAAAGGACCAACCGTACTCGAAGTACCCACCTGCTGTCTAGTCGACGCCCCTTTCACAGCCGTGAGCTTTCTGCATCCCCTGTATAGGAAAGAACCAACCGGACTCGAAGTACCTACCTGCTGTCTAGTCGACGCCTCTTTCACAGCCGTGGGCTTTCTGCATCCCCTGTATAGGAAAGAACCAACCGGACTCGAAGTACCTACCTGCTGTCTAGTCGACGCCCCTTTCACAGCCGTGAGCTTTCTGCATCCCCTGTATAGGAAAGGACCAACCGTACTCGAAGTACCCACCTGCTGTCTAGTCGACGCTCCTTCCACAGCCGTAAGCTTTCCGCATCCCCTGTATAGGAAAGGACCAACCGTACTCGAAGTACCCACCTGCTGTCTAGTCGACGCCCCTTTCACAGCCGTGAGCTTCCTGTATCCCCTGTATAGGAAAGAACCAACCGGACTCGAAGTACCTACCTGCTGCCTAGTCGACGCTCCTTCCACAGCCGTAAGCCTTCCGCATCCCCTGTATAGGAAAGGACCAACCGTACTCGAAGTACCCACCTGCTGTCTAGTCGACGCCCTTTCACAGCCGTGAGCTTCCTGCATCCCCTGTATAGGAAAGGACCAACCGTGCTCGAAGTACCCACCTGCTGTCTAGTCGACGCCCCTTTCACAGCCGTAAGCTTTCTGCATCCCCTGCATAGGAAAGAACCTACCGGCTGTCCAGTCGACGCTCCTCTTCACCGCTGTAAACTTCTGTACTTGGGAGGTCGAGAAGAGTACAGTCCGCTCAGAGTCCGAGAAGGAAAGCCGTGCTTAGAGCACTTGCCTGCTGGTCAGGTCCGCGTTCCCTCCATTGCCGAGAACCTCGGCACCCGAAGAGTCCGAGGGGGTTGAGTGGACCCAGTCCCCGCCTGTCGTCCAGCCGACGTCCCGGCGGCCACTGGATGCTGGGGAGGAAGGAGGAATTTTAATTAGGATATACAAATTCTTTTAATCAATAAAGCCTGTTACATTTTACTTTCCTTGTCCGCCTGGTTTCTGGTCTGCTCCTCAGTGGTACATTCTAAAGGGAGGGGGTAGACCCAGTCGACCCTCCCGACCTGTGACAGATTATTGGCGTAGTCGGCAGGGTTACCACTGAGTTGAGCCACCAGAAGCCGTTATGGCAGATGAAGAGGCACCGGGAGCACGAAGACAAGCCATGCCCATATTCATGGGAGCCCCTTGGGCCCAAAAGTACCAAGGTCCGGGATCGGAGATGAGTCTGTCGACATGGAGGGCCCAGGTCGAATATTTAGTCGGGCTCCAAGGTCTGGATGCCCCTCAGGGAGTGCAGTTCATCTTGAATTCCTTGGAAGGAGAAGCACTGAGGGAAGTGCGAGCAGCGCCAGAAGCGAACCGTACCACGGCTCAAGCTATCTTTGATTTCCTTTCGGGGCAATACGGCGATACCACTCCCGTAGCCGTTCTGCGAACACAGTTCTTCAACTGCAAACAAGGGCCGCGACAGACCATCCGGGCATTCACGCTACAGCTGAGAGAGCAGTTCGCTAGGCTAAGAGGAAGGCAAGACCATGGTCTAGGGGGTGAAGAGAGCCTGCTGCGAGACCAATTCCTCCTGGGGCTACGGGAAGGCCCCGTACGCCAAAGCCTGCGAATACAGGTCCGCCGGAACCCGGACTCGTCTTTTGACGAACTGAGACAAGAGGCTTTGGCCTTGGAACGGGATCACACGGTAGAGCCCTCAACGTGCATGGCTGCGAGTGCACCCGTCGACCCCCCACGCCCGGTCGAAGCGGAATGGAGACGTGCGTTACGAGAGGAGTTGAAAAAGGACGTCCAGGAACAGCTGGCCGAGCTATCCAACTCCTTCAGAGAAGAGCTCCGGCGTGAACGTTCCAGTCCATTGCTCCGAGAGCGGACCTATTCAGCGGGGAGCCGATTCCCAGAGCGACGCCCAGCTAGGCCAATGGGGCCGCGGTTCAGGTGGGACGAACAGGGACGCCCCATTTGTCATGGTTGTGGAGAGCCGGGTCATTACTTCCGCCAGTGCCGCTCCCGTCGGGGATCACAGGAGGATTTTTAGAGTTGCCGGCCACTGTGGGTCAAGTGGCTGGGACTCCCATGGTAGACCCCCTATTGATTACGAAGTCCAGAGCATGTTTGGTGGGGCATTGCCCCATTGTAGTGGCCCAGGTCAACGGTTTGGAAGTACAGTGCCTGTTAGACACTGGGTCACAAGTCACTCTGTTCTCTGAGAGCCTGTCACGAGAGCTATTTAAGGGCCAGGATTGCCCCACCTCAGAAGCCCCCTGGTTGACGCTACGGGGAGCCAACGGTCTGGACATCCCATACGTGGGATACCTGGTGACTGACTTGAAGATCCATGGAGTCGTTGTCCCCCAGAAGGGGGTGGTGATCGTTCGTGACGCCTGCCTGGGAAACCATCGCGCCTTGTTGGGCATGAACGTTATAGCAGAATGTTGGGAGGAACTGTTCCGAGGTGGACTAAAGCAGACGGCCTCGACCTCGGAAAGTCACGAGTGGGACCGGATCAAGGCCGATTGTCGGCGGGTTCGCCTTGCCGAGACGCGAGGAGATCGAGAGGGCACTGGGAGGACGGCGTGCCGATATGCGTTGTCCATTCCCGCGTCAGAGTGAGGCTGTGGTGTGGGCCAGGCTCCCCTCGCAACTCTATGGCCCGGGAGAGTGGGTATTGGTGGAACCCCATCTGGACGGCCCAAACCTTGAGGTAGCTCGGGGGCTAGCCACAGCACGGCGGGGGAGGATTTCTGTGAAAGTACGGAACGTGAATGCGTTCCCCGTCCTGTTGCATCGACATCAGTGTCTGGCCCGAGTCACAGGGGTGCGCCCGCAACAAGTGAGAGAGCCGGGTGAAGTGCAGTTTAACCGGGTAAGCCCCTCCGTAGTGGAAGTTGCCCTGACCCGAACTGGACCGCCGGTGGGTAGTGAGGGAGAGGAATTGCCTAATCACCTCCAGGGAGGGTCACTACGCGGTGAAGGACTGGGAGAGGAACAGACTGGGCGGCTCCAGGATTTCCTGCTCAAATGGCAGCACTTGTTCTCGACTCACGACGAGGACTATGGCCGGACGGACATTGTAAAACATCAGATTCCGACCGGGGACGCCGCCCCGAGTAGAGAACGTTATCGACCAGTGCCACCGACCCTGTATTCTGAGGTCCGCACCCTCCTGCGAGGAATGTTGGACAAGGGGATTATCCGGGAAAGTAGTAGCCCTTGGGCCGCCCCTATCGTACTGGTGCGTAAGAAAAATGGTTCCTGGAGATTCTGTGTGGATTACCGTAAGCTGAACCAGGTGACTAAGCGGGATGCTTTCCCCCTGCCCCGAGTAGAGGATTCACTCACCAGTCTTACACAGTCTGCATGGTATTCTACTCTCGACTTGGCCAGTGGGTACTGGCAGGTACAGGTGGACGAGCGGGACAGGGAGAAGACAGCCTTCACGACCCCTTTCGGGCTATACGAGTGGGAACGGATGCCGTTTGGCCTTTGCAACGCCCCAGCCACGTTCCAGCGGCTTATGCAGCGGTGCCTGGGAGGTCAGTTGACGGAAACCACGCTGGTCTACCTCGATGACGTCATTGTCTATTCGCCGGACTTTGAGACTCACCTCCAACATCTGGAGCAAGCTTTCCGCGCCCTGGACAAATACGGGCTAAAGCTGCAACCTGACAAGTGTCAGCTTTTCCGGAAAGAGGTGAAGTTTCTGGGCCATGTGGTGAGTGCAGCTGGGATCGCTGTGGACCCAGAGAAGGTGTCGGCTGTGCAAGGGTGGGAGGCGCCGAAGACTGTGCGACAGGTCAGATCCTTCCTGGGTTTTGTCGGATATTACCGGCGGTTCATTCAGGACTTCTCCAAAATCGCCAAGCCCATTAACCAGCTGCTCGGGGGCACGGGACGTTCGAGGGGCCGGGGATCTCCGCGGTTCAGTGGGACCAGGCATGTGAGGCTGCATTCCGGAGGCTTAAACAGGAACTACTACAGGCCCCGATTCTGGCCTATGCAGACTTCTCCCAGCCTTTCATCTTGTACACTGATGCCAGCCATCTCGGCCTGGGTGCCGTGCTAGCCCAAAAACAGCAGGGGAAGGAGAGGGTGATTGCATACGCCAGCCGAAGCTTACACCCGGCAGAGAGGAACGATGCTAACTATAGTTCCTTCAAACTTGAGTTGTTGGCCATGAAGTGGGCAATGAGCGAAAAGTTCAAGGACTACCTGTGGGGGACCAAGGTTCTGGTGGTAACGGACAACAACCCTCTGGTACATCTTCAGACGGCAAGGCTGGGGGCTGTCGAACAGAGATGGGTGGCACAACTGGCGAATTTCGACTACCAGCTGAAGTATCGGCCAGGGAAAGAGCATACGAATGCTGATGTGCTGTCGAGGTTTCCGGTGGCAGGTCCAGTAGTTCAGGGGCCCAACTCTAGCTCCGAGGAGGAGGAAGGAGCAATGGTGGGGATCGTGGAAGCGCCTGGATCATCGCAGGAAGAGGCCCCCAATGGGTGGGGCTGGGACCCACAGTGTTGGAGGTCAAGACAAGCGGAGGATGAAGGGTTGCGGACGGTACGAGAGTGGGTCCAGACTGGGAAATGGCCAGAGGCCAGAGAACGCCGGGCTCAGACTCAGGCAGTCCGAGGGTTGCTAGGACAATGGGAAAGGTTGGCTTTGAGGGAGGGGGTGCTCTGTCGCTCCATCCAGAACCCTAACCTGGGCGAGAAGATCTGGCAAACAGTAGTTCCGGAGGGGCAACATCGGTCCCTGCTACAGGCCTATCACACCCAGTTGGGCCATCAGGGCCTGGAGAAGACGATCTCGCTATTGCGACGCCAGTTCTATTGGCCTGGGATGGAGAGGATTACCAAGGCCTACCTTCAGGGATGCCCCCGGTGCACCTTGTTTAAGACCAGGAAGGAGATCCGAGCCCCATTGGTCCCGATTCAGGCAAAGGCTCCCATGCACATGGTCGCCATGGACTATCTGACGCTGGGAAGGCCGGTGGACCGGATTCAGAACATCTTGGTGGTGACAGACCTATTCACCAAATATGCCTGGGCCATTCCCACCTTGGACCAAACTGCTACCACCACCGCAAATGCCTTGTGAGGGCTGTGATTCAGCCTTTTGGGTGCCCTGAAATATTCCACTCAGACCAGGGGCCGAACTTTGAGTCCAGGGTGGTCCATGAGTTGTGCCAGCTGTACGGGGGTAGGAAGACCCACACGACACCGTACCACCCCCAAGGGAATGGAGGATGCGAGAGGTTTAACCAAACATTGCTGGGCCTATTGGGAACGTTGGAGATGGATCAGCAGGGCCATTGGGCAGATACGCTTCCGGCACTGATCCAAGCGTATAACAACAGCGTGCATAGCACCACTGGGTATGCTCCAACATATCTGATGTTTGGAAGACACGTGCGGCTACCAGCCGACTTAGTAACGGGGGCTGCTACCCAAGGGGAGGAAGGAGGCTTGTCAGACTGGGTGGCGAGGCACCACCAGCGACTCCACTGGGCGTATGGCCGGGTCTCGGACCGGATTAACCAGGCGGGGGCAAAGAGCAAGAGACTGTACGACCGAACAGCTCGGGAAGCCCCACTGCTCCCAGGAGAGAGAGTCTTGGTGAGGGATAATCGTCGCCAAGGGAAGGGTAAGCTGAGCGATCGGTGGGAGCCTCGGCCCTATGTGGTCTTACGACTACCACGTCCAGATCAACCCGTGTATGCTATCCGACCCGAGGGGAGAGCGGGCCCAGAACGGGTGCTCCACCGGAATCTGATTCGCCCTTGCCCGAACTACCCAAATCCCAGAGAGGAAGCCCCCCGGTTGTGGCAGCACCAGGACCGTTACTGGTAGGATGGGGAGTGGTCCCCAGGGGCTTGGGCCCAGCACCGGGACCGGTGAGACCCGAGTCTCCGCCGAGGCGGTCCCAGAGGGAGAACCGAGGTCGACCCCCGGTGAGGTATGGAGACTGGGAGAGCGGAACCCGTTCTCGGGACTAGAACGGATTGGCGGGGGAGTATGTCACAAGGTGACGAACCAGCAGCGGAACTATATATTCCACGGAGGAATGTTTCCGCCCGGAGCGCTCTCGACGCAACACCCAGTCAGCCTGATATGCGTCGCTACCATGGCAACAGCAGCCGCTGATGACAGAGTGACAGCAGGTGCGGCGCATCAAGGGGCTGTTTGGTGATTGGGACACACAGCGGCTTGAAACAGATAAAGACCAAGCTTTGGGAGACCAAGAGGGTAGTTCAGTGCAGTGTTCTGTGTTCGGTTTCGGGTGCTGTGTCCTGACCTTGTTCCGTCGAGGAAGGCTGAGAGTTTCTGTGGGACAAAATTGACTGGTGAGATCGATCCGCGGAAGGGAATCCGCTACGAAAGATTGGGTGGAGTGGAACAGAGAAGCAGAGGAGAAGTTGCCTTGGAAACATCAAGTCCCCTGCCTGGGTAGAGATAAGTGCAAACCTTTTACTGGCCGTATGATACGTGATTTATACACCAAGACACTGTATATGAAGAGAAGCGATCTAGGAACCGGAGTCTAGACACCGTAATGAGAGGACAGCTGTTATGATGCACGAGTGAGATCGCTATATATTCTTCCGTCTTACTGTCCCTGCTGTTCAGAACAAGGAGGTGGGCTGTGGCCTTATATTTCACAGAGTGGTTGAGAGTGACGTGAGTTGATGCTGTGCCCACCGTGTGTGTTTGAAGTGAAGCTACTGCATGCTTACTATACCGAATTCTGTCACGTGCCCATCGGCCTTGCCCTGTGTTGCAGTTTGGAGCCGCTGAAGAAGAGATTAAGCGACGGTGGAATTTAAAGCTTGCGATGTTCTGATTCATCATTGATGTTGTCTGGAGAACGGAGGAAGCCCAGTGATCTGCTGTTCTGAGTGTCCTCCATCGAACGCCTTGTGCATTCTGTGTTATCAACACTGTCGTAAGCTTTCCACATCCTCTGTATAGGAAAGAACCAACCGGACTCGAAGTACCTACCTGCTGTCTAGTCGACGCCCCTTTCACAGCCGTGAGCTTTCTGCATCCCCTGTATAGGAAAGGACCAACCGTACTCGAAGTACCCACCTGCTGTCTAGTCGACGCCCCTTTCACAGCCGTGAGCTTCCTGCATCCCCTGTATAGGAAAGAACCAACCGGACTCGAAGTACCTACCTGCTGTCTAGTCGACGCCCCTTTCACAGCCGTGAGCTTTCTGCATCCCCTGTATAGGAAAGAACCAACCGGACTCGAAGTACCTACCTGCTGTCTAGTCGACGCCCCTTTCACAGCCGTGAGCTTTCTGCATCCCCTGTATAGGAAAGAACCAACCGGACTCGAAGTACCTACCTGCTGTCTAGTCGACGCCCCTTTCACAGCCGTGAGCTTTCTGCATCCCCTGTATAGGAAAGAACCAACCGGACTCGAAGTACCTACCTGCTGTTTAGTCGACGCTCCTTCCACAGCCCTAAGTTTCCTGCATCCCCTGTATAGGAAAGGACCAACCGTACTCGAAGTACCCACCTGCTGTCTAGTCGACGCCCCTTTCACAGCCGTGAGCTTTCTGCATCCCCTGTATAGGAAAGAACCAACCGGACTCGAAGTACCTACCTGCTGTCTAGTCGACGCCTCTTTCACAGCCGTGGGCTTTCTGCATCCCCTGTATAGGAAAGAACCAACCGGACTCGAAGTACCTACCTGCTGTCTAGTCGACGCCCCTTTCACAGCCGTGAGCTTTCTGCATCCCCTGTATAGGAAAGGACCAACCGTACTCGAAGTACCCACCTGCTGTCTAGTCGACGCTCCTTCCACAGCCGTAAGCTTTCCGCATCCCCTGTATAGGAAAGAACCAACCGGACTCGAAGTACCTACCTGCTGCCTAGTCGACGCTCCTTCCACAGCCGTAAGCCTTCCGCATCCCCTGTATAGGAAAGGACCAACCGTACTCGAAGTACCCACCTGCTGTCTAGTCGACGCCCTTTCACAGCCGTGAGCTTCCTGCATCCCCTGTATAGGAAAGGACCAACCGTGCTCGAAGTACCCACCTGCTGTCTAGTCGACGCCCCTTTCACAGCCGTAAGCTTTCTGCATCCCCTGCATAGGAAAGAACCTACCGGCTGTCCAGTCGACGCTCCTCTTCACCGCTGTAAACTTCTGTACTTGGGAGGTCGAGAAGAGTACAGTCCGCTCAGAGTCCGAGAAGGAAAGCCGTGCTTAGAGCACTTGCCTGCTGGTCAGGTCCGCGTTCCCTCCATTGCCGAGAACCTCGGCACCCGAAGAGTCCGAGGGGGTTGAGTGGACCCAGTCCCCGCCTGTCGTCCAGCCGACGTCCCGGCGGCCACTGGATGCTGGGGAGGAAGGAGGAATTTTAATTAGGATATACAAATTCTTTTAATCAATAAAGCCTGTTACATTTTACTTTCCTTGTCCGCCTGGTTTCTGGTCTGCTCCTCAGTGGTACATTCTAAAGGGAGGGGGTAGACCCAGTCGACCCTCCCGACCTGTGACAACATCATTTAGACTCTGGATTTTATAAAATAACTTTTTTTAGAAAAGAAAAATCACAAGAACGTAACACAAATAAATACTTACAATTAGAATAACTTCAATTTTGTTCAATATTTTCAAAGTGCCAATTTATTTGAAGGGACAAAATATTGTACGGTAGAAATAATACATTATGTTATGATAAAATATATGTAACCCAGTCGTTTATAATTATTCTTTTAATGGGTTATTTCAATCTATTATTTTGTATTTAGCTCTAATCCTGAGATAAAGTGGGAATTAACTATTGATTTCGGTCTAGTGGATATAAGGTGGTTTTCCCTTTAAAGGAGAACTCCAGTCAATTTTAACATTGAGCTCATTATTTGTAAATTTGGAGTGCTGTCAGTACAGAGAACAACGACAAAAATCAAAAATTGTCGAGTTGCGTGTGCGATCTTTAGTTATCTAGTTACCAATGATCGCGCGCGTGCGCGAACTCGACAATGACTACTGTGGACTTCGACCGAAAACAGGAAGAAAACACAGGTATGTGAGCTGGCTGAAATAACATCATTTTTATTCATATCTTTCACATCTACTGCAGTCAGATTGACCGTGTTCACTCTTAATAACACCACTCACATGGCTGTGCACTTGTAATGACACATCAAGGATGTTAAGAGGCTAAAAGCAGGTTTAGAACTTGCCCTGTTTAAGTCAACAGGGTGCGAATTTTAAAAAGAGGATAACACGGTGTAGGAAACACCGATTTTTGTCGTTGTTCTCTGTACTGACAGCACTGCAAATGTACAAAAAAATGAGCTCAATGTTAAAATTGACCGGAGTTCTCCTTTAAGAGTGATCATGCATAATACAAGTTTGATTGAGGTGTATATGTGGAAAACTGTCCTCAGAAGTTACTGGTAAGTTTTAACTTAGTTTCTGTTTGCATAAATACATACCTCACTGTTTAGTTTTCGTAGGTGGATAATGTTAGGTCTGTATGCATTTGCTAATATGACTTGCTATATTAATATTTGTTCTTTTTCAGACCAGCTGCTATAGAAGAAAAAATTAAATCTGAGTGTAGAGACAATGAAATAATAGAGTAGTAAGTATGGTTTAATGTTTAATCTCATAACACCTCTGTTATAGAGATTTTTGAATCAGGCCTATTGAAAGGTGATTCGGTCCGTCTTGGTAGGAAAATGTTAGCAACGTGTCCATTTCAGGAGTCTGTGCTCATTCATGTAAAAATCTGTTTATTTATTTGTTTTTGGGAAAGCTGCAAGTCACTTGTCCTAGTTGTCCTGGCTTACAATATTTCGTACAACTCCTAATTTCCTTAAAGGTGCCCTAGAATGTTAGTATGTTTTTTAGATAAAAAATAGTCATAATTTAGAAATAAAAGGCATTTTTCCTAGCCTGATTTTAGCCTCTGATGTGAACGCTCTGTTTGAAGGGGCGTGTCCGCTGTGTGTAACCGGCCACTGCTGTGATTGGCTGCTGTGGGATTCAGGGTAACCAGCCACTGCTGTGATTGGCTGCTGTGGGATTCAGGGTAACCGGCCACTGCTGTGATTGGCTGCGGTGGGATTCAGGGTAACCGGCCACTGCTGTGATTGGCTGCTGTGGGATTCAGGGTAACCGGCCACTGCTGTGATTGGCTGCGGTGGGATTCAGTGTAACCGGACACTGCTGTGATTGGCTGCGGTGAGATTCAGGGTAACCGGCCACTGCTGTGATTGGTATATTTGATTTACTTGTTTACAAAATATTACTGTTAAGTTAACAATGTTTCATTTAATTTACAAGTTAACAAGTTATTATTGTTAAGTTAACATTGTTCAATTAAAGGTTAACAGAGCCCAAACTATTAGACTACATTCAGATGCTATTTTTTATTTAGATAACAAATAACTCAAAACAAATTGAATGCAAACACATCTACTTCTAACTTTGTTTTAGCTTACTTTAACTTTTACTTCTAACTTAAATTTGTTTTTGAAATATAAATATAACAGTCGCATAAACTTACCAGCGCATGGGACTCTTGATTTTAGTGGAAAGGTATTGTATCTCTATTTAAAATTTGCTTACAGACTGTTTTCAGAGATCCCAGCCAGCATATGACCGACCTTCAACGTTGAAATATGGTTGAAATAATGTCAGTTGTTGTTTCAATTTTGATATAACGTTTAATACTAAATGGTTGAAAAATGTTAACAAAACACTTCTAAATCAACGTTGACATTTTTACAAGATCTGTACGTAGAAACAACATAATGTTTTCAACAACATACAGTACAACAGAAATATCTGCCTTATAAAGTATTGTTATGATCATTATTAGCATTTAATGATATTCTGATAATACAGACTTTCAATGGATGTTAAAATATATTATCATTTTAGACAACTCTCCAAAAATTTCAACCTCAAGAGAGCAGTGCAACAGAAACTTTTTGCTTTACGTGATTTTGTGTGGATTTACAATACCGCGTGCTTGCCTAACAGTTTACCATGCATTATTATTTTTTTATTCATACACTGTCATGAAAACACAATTTGACCAATTAATTAAATAAATACAGACTGCAAATAAAACTAAATACACTACCCAGCAAATATTTGGACGTTTAATGACCGTTGAAAAGACGTCCGATCGACACGTCCCGTCATGGTTGAAAAATAGTTCCAAAATGGAAGTTGAACGGACGTCTTCGACGTCATCTGACCGTGAATTCCACGTCTCCTCTGCGCGTCCCTGGACGTCTAAATGCGTCGTCATCTCATCTGTGTGTTTAAATGTGTTGCTGCATAATTGAAGTGTATATATAAGCCTGCATATAAAATAATCCAACACAGTCTCATGAAAGTGTGTATCAATACCACGAATGTCATTTCTCGTGGCATTTATACGCCAAAAATGGTTTTGGCGTGCATATTCTACGCACTGAAAATCCCTTGGGTAGGATTAGGGGGAGGAGGGGATGGGGATGCGTGCCTATTACACGCCATAAAGTGCGTGTCATATGCACGCGAGAACTGCGTATCATATACACGCCAAAACTGATTTTGGCGTATAAATGCCACGAGAAATGACATTCGTGGTATTCATACGCACTTTCATGAGATCGGGCTGAATAATCACACACATATTGTGTAACATCGTGAAAGGCAATCAAGTCTTGAGGTTATCTTTACAAAGGTTATAAAAAGCAGGGGTGGTAAAAGTACTCAAAAGTTATACTCGAGTAAAAGTATATATACCTAAATAAAAATGACTCCAGTAAAAGTAGAAAGTCCTCCATTCAAACATCACTTGAGTAAAAGTACAAAGGTATCCAATTTAAAACGTACTTAAGTACCGAAAGTAAAAAGTAAATATTCAAATTAACTGTAGGCCTACATATCAATAATTAAGCAGATCAATTGTTTTGGGAGTGATATGCAATGTTTTATTTGAACAAATGATACGATTAGATACTGCAATTAAGAATTTGTTAGCTAGCTGTTTACAAGGCACGTTTCAATATGAAATCACTTGGCTAACAATAGTAACATTAAAGCAACACTAAAGAACTTTTCCTCTGCAGTCCCCCTACAGGTTAGAAGCGACATTGTCCGTTACCGCTGTCGTAAATAATTTAGCCTACCACAGCCTACTGTCGCACGCATGCTCGCTGTTTATCCACTGTTTATCCAGCACCGGCTTTAGAGTGAATGATGTCCAACTGTAACGCTTTTGCCGTAAAGCAAGTAAAATGTGTAGTTTCCTTATGTCTCATTCGAACTACAGAAACGCGACCCGATCTGGCACTTATATAGTGTGGGTCTAGCAGATATAGGACCACAAAGTGAAGGCAGAAGTGCCTTTCAGCCTGTCACGACTTGATGAACCGCTGAAACGATTTTGGAAACATTATTTTAAGGTAAAAAAATCTTCTTTAGTGTTGCTTTAACGTCAACTGAAGTGGATTCAACTTTGCTGTAAATAACTTGCAGAGATCTTTGATTCGCAGAGAATCCTTTGCTCATCTGTCCCATTGTCCTTCTGATGTTCCCTGTAGAAAAGTTCAAGTGGGCTGAGTGGTGTCCTCTCTGCTTTCATTATCAGCAGTGCTTTAATCCATATATTCCCCTTGATTTTCATCAATTAACCTCAGTTATCTCTTTGTCTTGAGTTCCACTATCAGCACACTGTTTATTATAGGTATCTGGATAACACTCAACCCACTTTGTTACAAGACAAAAGTTATCAGACAATATTTCATACTTTTGACAAAGATCAGCTCCTCTTGATATGCTGTAAAGAAAGTCAAATCTGTTATGCTGCAAAGAAAGTCAGTTATTATGCGCTGCGCAGTTGTTGCACTGGTTTTTCAATTTTTATTTTCTTTTTCATGTTTTTTTTTTTTTTTTCAAATTGCCACTATAGTTTCAATCAGGAATTTTAATCAAATTCATCCATGGTCATTATTTTATCGGGAATTTTGCCCTGTGGGCCCACATGTTAAAGTTTCAATACAGCTGTATTGGCAAAGTAATTGATTTGCCTTAGTTTTTCTTCCACACCATCTCTCTCTTCATTCATAGTCATTCCCACACACACTGTCATACGAGCTGGCTAGCATTCTTGCAGGTTGTGGTCTTAATTTTGCCACAAGGTCCAGTCAGGTCACCACAACTATGTCAGCGCTGAGAAGTGTCCTTGGTTGTAAGGTTAAAACATTTTTTTTCTTTTACAAATTCTAATAGATTAAGTATTTTAGATTAATAGGCCTGTCAATTGTATTTTTTCAAATGCATTTGTTCTTTTCTCATTTGTTGGTCTAATTTTTTCCCTATCTTTTTGGTTTTTGCTCATGAGCTGTTTTAAGAAGAAAATTGGAGATCTCTGCATCGGATCCATGGCCATCAACATTTCCCATCTCATTATCCCAGTTTTTACAACGTTTGTGATTTCATAATTTTGGACTTTTGGAGTAATTTTTCTCCAATCTATCTCTAGAAAATTACCCAAACAAAATGGAGTGACCAGTATCATTGTTTTGACATCAATAAGTATCGTTCTTTGACATTTTTTCTTTCTTTTCTTTGCCGTATAATAATTATATCATGCTTTTTGCCCTATATTTGTTTAATCTAATAGCCCTCACTATACCAAATCCAGCCTCAGTTTTAACTGTTCGATAATTCTAGCACACACTTTTCTCTTTCAGAAAGCTTTCTTTTTCTTAAAGAGCTGGACTTGACCTACTGGAAGAGCAGAGAGGGTTAGTTTTAGCAGAGAATATAAAGAAGTGCTTATGAGACCAGTGAATAATCAGAATGTAATAATTAAAGGGTCACTTCACCCATTTGCATTAAGGTTTGTATTGTTAGAAACCCAGTCATATATTATAATGATGGTGGAATTTTGCTTGTTTTTTTTTATGAGATGGGAGAAAAAAGGATTTAAGTGTTTTACTTCCGTCCTATCGTGACGTAAATATCGTCATTTTGCGTCACGATAGGACGGAAGATAAATTTCATTGAAAAGTGTATAGACTACAAACATTAGCTCATTATTAATCAAGGGTGTGGGACCCACTCACCCTACAGGCCTATTACAGATCAGTGGGTGGGACTTCACTTGCAGAAACTGAAATCAATATCCGCCATCTTGTTTTTGGAAGCTAAGCTAACGCGCGCTGTGGAGATAGGAAGTATGACAATGACTGAAGAAACTATACATGATATGGAAGAAGAGGATTTTGAAAGTCTGCTGCTCGAATCCGATGTTCGTGGCTATCTTTACGAGCCGCAATATAGTGAAGAGCAGCTGAGGCTGATGGAGGAACAGGAGGCGGCTGCCTGTCGCGGTCGAGGAGCCCGGACTGGCTCGAGCTGAGGCGGACTGCTGTGCCTGTGCTCTCGCTGTGCGCTACGGACACAGATAGAGTCCGTCTGCTGCAGAGAATTTCAACGAAGGGACGTTTGTGTTGTGATGTGAACCACCATAGTTTCGCCTGACTGAACATCCAGGTATCATGCAGTAATACACCATATTCAGAAAGAAATACAAACGAGGAGTAATTCACTAATGAATTTGCCAATGTAACTTAACGTTAACGGGGTTTGTTGTTGTGGGAAGAAGGAGGCTGGAATCGGCGAACATTTAAACATTTTAATAGTAAAATGAACAAATACACAACGAAAGTATAAGCCAACAGCCCCTCATTGAAGACTGAAGTCCACACACAACATAAAATCAGGCCTGTTCCTCTCTCGATCTGCCGTTTATGCTTCCGCTTCTCTGTGAGAGATACGAGACCGGTCGGTGCGTCTCTTTACTTTCATTATCACTTACTAGAAATTTTGTGTGAAATGAATTTCAAACTCTGGTGGCAGCTAACGTTAGCCTTGTTGACGAAAGAATGATTTCTTTGATGTGCGCGCAGTTCCGGATTAGTGGGTGTGGCTTGCGGAGCTGTGCAATGTGGTGCATTGTGGGTGTTGTAGTCTTTCATACAAATGCACCCTTCGGTTATTTTCTGTCTTTTCTCGGTCAAGAGGGCAACAAATTCAAAAATTATTTTACATTTCGACTACATATATGATCCACTTTCAATAAAGATTCATGTTGAAATGGGTGAAATGCTCCTTTAACTAAATTTGAAGCAGTCTCTATAGTGATCATTGGAGTTTGACACACCTGTGTTGTTCGTAAGGGAGGGTGTCAGTCAGTTTCTCTGTTTTTAGATATCTCAGTCTCTTTGAGCTCCATGGCTGTGTCATCAGTCTAGCTGTCACTCAAAGTCTTGGTGTTGTAGACTGGAATTTAGGCTCTGCTGTTTCTCTGCCTCTTCTGAGTTCAGGCTTGTGATCCACAGCTTTGCATCTCAGGATTTTCCTCTTTTCAGGAAAAAGTCTTTAGTGAAATAGTGAACGTTTCTTTTGCCAGCATTAATCAGTCTTTCTCCATGTTGAGTTTACAGAGAGTTTCTTCTTCAGGAGGGAGCGCCCCTCACCCACTCTTCTTCTCTCTGCAGTCTCTCTTTGACCTTTCCCCTCTTCCATTTGACACTGAAGCCATCTGAAATTTGAAGACTCAGAGAACTGCATAGATCAAATTAACTTTTTAAATATTTGTTCCTGAGCAATTAGCTCTTTATCTAAAGTCTTTATCTCTTTATTTCACTTTTTAACCATATTTTTCACTAGTTCTTTAATATATATAAAATCTCACTGGTTGACAACAGCATTTCTCTTCATTCTGTTTTTAGTAAAGCAATTCTTCTTTGTAGGAAAGCAAACTATTTCAATAATCTAACTTTAATTATCTTAGTATAATCCAATTAAATATTTTTTCCTATCATAAATTTAGCCTTCAATCTTTCTCCTATATGCATGCTGTGCTTCAAATAATCTCACATGGTGAATAAACTTTTCCTCACCCATTTTCAACAATTCTCATTTACTACAGTTCTAAGATTACTGTAAATTATTTATGACTGTTGAAACTTGGTCACCAAATCCTGTTCACTTTTAATACACTGCAGAAGTTATTTTTTCCTAGCACAAACTTAATCTACAATAGAATCATTTTTCTCACTTTTTCTTCAGGGATAATGAGATACAAATTTTAGACGTCTTCAGATATAAGATATAATATATTAAGCACGTGCATTTTTATCTTTCTTTATCTATTAATATCTTTCATTATATTTATTCATTAAATATATATATATTATAACTTTAACTTATTTCATACTACAAAACAATTGTTCTCCTTTTACTATTTCCTTTTACTTTTAATACTCATTTATTCAATACTTGTCTTTTAAGCTCACACACATTCCTTGTCACCTATTTTTAACCGCAGTCACTGTCAGGCAGACACAGACACAGGATCCCAGAGACACACACACAAGCTCTTCTTTACTCACTCCCTGTCAATTTTACAAAATTATTTTATAAGAAATACGTTAAAAGATTCACTGCTGCACTTCCTTCGACACAATGAAAATATACACTTTAAAGTTATTCTTCTTCATATACCTCTGTGATTCACTTCCTCAACACAACAGAGTCTTAAAACTTCTAACTCTCCTATTCCATAGGATTTAGCTTAACCCGTGCAGTCCCTCGCTATTCGAGGCGGTATCCGTTAAGCCAAACATAACTTCCCTGAGCAGACTTTTGTTAAATCAATAACAAAACGGTAACCGGAAGTTAACCATCTGTGCGCATGCTAGACTTGTATCCATCCAGGCCCACTTACAAGTAAACACAGATAAACACTGATTTTCCTAAATCAGTACTCTTGTCATCTATCGAAGCCCTCTTGACAAGATATCCTTATCAGCAAGTAACATCCTCTGTGTACATGCTATCTTATTATCCATCCAGGCCCTCTTAATAAGAAACACAGATACTATACTTCATCTGTGTACATGCTAACCTATTATCCTTCCAGGCCCTCTTAATAGGAAACACAGATCCTTGCGTACGTACGACAAAACCTTTGCGCTAAATCAGCAGCACCAGTGATCATACAATCCACCCAGAATTGTCTGTGCACTAGCAAATACTATTGGGAGCTCCCCCGCGCTACAACACATTGCTGGACATCATCAACAACAATGCATGCACTTGTTTCTGGAAATCAAAGATCCTTTTATTAAATTTTTTAGTTCTTTAAATTTGGAGAAGCTTTTAAAGGGTCTTACCACTCTGGTGCACTGGTGACAACACACACTGTTTCCAAAAGCAAAAATTTGCTCACCTCAAAGTACAGTGGCCACTGCTGTCTGTTGTCTGTGTCAGTCACCAGTGTCGCCTTTCGTGGTTCCTTCAGCTCCTGAACCAGTCCCTTCGTGGTCGCCATTTGAAGTGGTTTCAACTTTTCTGTAAATAACTTTGCAGAGATCTTTGATTCAGAAACAATTAGACTTTATTCTGGAACGCCGTTCCGTTCCATAGAAAGGCGCTCCAACAAAGCCGAGTGACTCTTGCAGGGTCATCACTCTAACGCTCTGGCCATCCGGCCCACTGGCGCTCCCGAGTCTTTTCGGTTCAGAGTTAAATACATTCATCATCTTCCATAGAAGGTAACACACCCTATAGATAGTTTTGGGTGAAGGTTTTGTACCATGTGACATACTGAAATAACACTCTGTTGTCTCAGCCTTCTCCTCTTACAGTCACCCCAGCATTTTAGGCCTTGCAGTCTTTCAAAGTCACTCCAAAGACACAGAGAAATAATGGTGTATTCTTATAAGGCTAAATTACTTGTTTTGTAAATAATAAAATCTTCAACATTCCCTCCTCTGGGGCTTATCTAAGCCCCACTTTCACTATCATTTTCCAGAGTGTAGTTTCAAAATCCAGCTCCTTCAGGGTCGCCATTTGAAGTGGTTTCAACTTTTCTGTAAATAACTTCGCAGAGATCTTTGATTCAGAAACAATTAGACTTTATTTTGGAGCGCCATTCCGTTCCATAGAAAGGCGCTCCAACAAAGCCGAGTGACTCCTGCAGGGTCATCACTCTAACGCTCTGGCCATCCGGCCCACTGGCGCTCCCGAGTCTTTTGGGTTCAGAGTTAAATACATACATCATGTTCCATAGAAGGTAACACACCCTATAGATAGATTGGGTGAAGGTCTTATACCATGTGAGTTGACTGCTGTCTAACATTCAAGGTTTTGTTACAGGCACACAGAGGAAATCCAAAGTCAAACATTCATAAATAATTGTGTATTCTTATCAGGCTAAATTACTTGTTTTGTAAATAATAAAATCTTCAACACAACTCACCTCAATATGTTTTCTCAGATTTGAGGGTGAAGTTTTGAATGCTGAAATTTAATTCACCCGTGGCAGGCAAAGAAGACATTTCAGACGATATTAATCTCCCTTGACCTCAGTGAATTCGAACATATCATTGAAATATGGCCATGAGTGATCCCTGTCGGAAATCTTGGGATCATTGCTGGCAGCGAGAGCTGCACCTTCACCGGTTTCTGCGGTCAATGGCGAACTGACTGCTATGTGAACGTATTCTGGCAAAGAGCTTGCGCGTTCTTTTTTTCAAAAGAAAAACAAGTTTTTCATTGGTTTGGAAAGCCAGTGTAATAAATACTTGGAGCGGTCATGGGGAAATGTATCGGAGTAAAAAGTAAACTTTGTCTTTAAAATTGTAGTGGAGTAAAAGTGAAAGTAGATGCAAATAAAACACTCAAGTAAAGTACAGATCCCCGAAAAAAGTACTTAAGTAAAGTAACAAAGTATTTTTACTTCATTACTTACCACCACTGATAAAAAGGTCCAAAATTGGTCCGTCAATAAAACGTTTTAATCATTATCTTTACAAAGATTATAAAAAGGTCCAAAATTGGTCCCGTCAGACCTGACCGTCAATAAAACGTTTTAATCATTATCTTTACAAAGGTTATAAAAAGGTCCAAAATTGGTCCCGTCAGACCTGACCGTCAATAAAACGTTTTAATCACGTGTACATCACAAACAAGAACACATTATTTGTGGACATAAGAAAAAAAAGCAGCATGTTCTGATTTAGCACAACATTTGGTAACACTTTATTTGAAGGGGTGTGCATAAGACTGACATGACACTGTCATAAACATGACATAACACCTGTCATGAACATCTTTATGAATGTTTATGACTGTTGTCATTAAGTGTCATTCGGTAAATTATGACACTTTTAATGCAAAGTTGACATTGTTTAAAATGTCTTTGTTATGACAACTTGACATTAACAAAGACAAAAATGTCTTTGTTATGACAACTTGACATTACCCAAGACAAAAATGTCTTGATTATGACAACTTGACATTAACAAAGACAGAAATGTCTTTGTTATGACAACTTGATATTAACCAAGAAATCATAACCTGTCAACCTGTCACAAATATGTCATAACAGGTCTAATTATCAAACTTCAAGCATTTTGCAGTGTAATAACCCTTAATGACATCTTTATAACTAGTACAATGTGTTCCACTTTACTTGAGGACAAGTAAAATATTCATGACACAGTTATAATGGTGTCATGACGGCCAAAGTTGTGCCAGGTTGACAGGTTATGATTTCTTGGTTAATGTCAAGTTGTCATAACAGAGACATTGCTGTCTTTGTTAATGTCAAGTTGTCATAATCAAGACATTTTTGTCTTGGGTAATGTCAAGTTGTCATAACAAAGACATTTTAAACAATGTCAACTTTGCATTGAAAGTGTCATAATTTACCGAATGACACTTAATGACAACAGTCATAAACATTCATAAAGACTCCTTCATGTTTATGACAGGTGTTGTGTCATGTTTATGACAGTGTCATGTCAGTCTTATGCACACCCCTTCAAATAAAGTGTTACCCAACATTTTATAGATCTTGAACAGCCGATATTTCTCTTAATTTTTTTCAATGTTTAACATTTGTTAACCAAACTAAAATACCAATTACAAAATACTGAATTATTATATAAAGGGATAGTTCACCCAAAAATTAAAATTATTTTATTTACTCACCCTCATGTTCCAATCCTGTATGAGTTTCTTTCTTCTATTGAAAACAAAAGATGATATTTTGAAGAATGTTTGTAACCAAGCAAATAGAGCAACCATTGACTACCATTATTGGAGAAATATTATTATGGTAGTTAATGGGAAGCGACATCTGCTTGGTTACAAACATTCTTCCAAACATACAGGTTTGAAACATGACATGAGGTTGAGTAAATGATGACAATTTTCATTTTTGGGTGAACTATCACTTTAAACACATTGTTCAGCTAATTTTTTTGTATCCACCAGCTCTTCCTGGAGTGTGTTTCAGGTGTTCTGCCATTGCTGCATCAATTTCAGAGTCTGTAGCATTTGGGCTCCACCTCTTCACAGCATCTAATGGAAGAGAATATATATATATATATATATATATATATATATATATATATATATATATATATATATATATATATATATATATATATATATTAAATATTAATATTATATATATATATTATATATATATATATATATATATATATATATATATATATATATATATATATATATATATATATATATATTTATATATATATAATATATATATTATATATATACACACGCTCCATCTATGCGTTACGCTATTCTAGTGGCACTAGTTTCTTCTAATTATTCTGTACCAACTTTTGAAATCAGTCTAACTACAACCAGTATTTGAAACATGAGCAAACCAAACGGTCTTCGTTTTAAATGTTTACTTCCAAAACATACAATCTTACATAGACATGGTAGCTTACGCACAATCAAAAAACTGTGTTGCTTCCAACGTCTCTAACTTCAAACTAAACTAACTACATCCAATCCCTTATGTTATGACATAGCGCTATCTGACTGGAATCTCAAAATACTGAAATGTTATCAGATATAAACCAGTATTTTAAAACAGTACATTTCTTATGAATTTTCATGATATATATATATATATATATATATATATATATATATATATATATATATATATATATATACCTTTTTTTAAACAAATTATTATTTCAGATGAACTAGTCCCTATCTTACAGCTATACATATACATATTTTAATATATCATTAAATTCTTATTATGAATGTCAGCTTTTAAATAAACCTCTTAAATTACATTTCTTTGCAATGTAATGGAAGAAACTTGTATATACACAGGTAGACATACCTGCCACATCACTTTTAATGTGTGCTTGATGAGCTTTGCACAAATTCCCACATAGCAATATCGTTGTCTGTCTCAGCTCCGGGTCACACATCCGGTTTCCCTCGGCCCATATACAGCAAAGAAGGACAGCCGTCGAGTGGCCCAGATCTGGACTTCAGACATGAGCCATAACTGGCCCAAATCTCAGCAGAATAATAACCAACACTAGTCTTTAAGCCCAAACCCCAAAACTGAGCTACATAATTCTCAACCATGGATCCACATATAGACCATTTAGTGTCTGCAATTCATACATCTTTGGATTGTGAGAGAAACACCTTCTGGCTCAGCTGGGACTCAAACCAGGGACAGTGATAGTGTTTCCCACTGAGCCACTGCACTGCTTTTAATCACAGACACAAGATGCATGTTTAAAAAAAACAACTTTTTTTTTGTATGTTTCGATAGATGCTGAAATGCACAACATACACAGCAAAATCCTCAGTGAACACTACTCAGTGTTTATATGAGTCCAATCTACAGTGTTTAAAGAAACACTGAAGCGGTGTTGAAGTTAATGAGATCATTAAGTGATTAATTAAGTGATGATTGAGCATTTCCTCTGCGAATAAAAGACAAGATCTCAGCAGAGGAGGATTAAACAACTCAACAAACATTACCAGCTTCACTTACTAACCAGGGGTGCGTTTCCCGAAAGCATCGTTTGCCAACTATGGTCGCAATTTCCATTGAACTCTATTGGTAACGACGGAACTTGCGACCATAGTTGGCTAACGATGCTTTTGGGAAACACACCCCAGATTGATTTTATTTCTGTCAGACGTCTACAGAGAGGAAAAAAAGGAGATGTCTTGTATAAGTAGAAGTTGTATTGTAATAACAGGGTGAACACTATGAGGCGCTATTGCTTTACCATCTTTATTAGAGGCAGTTCAACCACATGTCCTGTCATCAATACATTACAAAACTCATGAACTTGGCATTACCAGCACCATGCTCTTATTAATTCAGAGATTCATTCACTGCAAATGCATATAAATATATGTATTATTGTCTTCTGTGTAATGATGAGCAACAGGTTAGTAAAAAGTGGTTCCTCAAGTCACAATTGGTGCAAATAGAAGTGCAGTTCTGGATTGAGACACATAGGAGTATTATGGTAAAAGCTTTGGATTGACACAAAATAGACACAATTATTTTATGCAATATAATTCACTTATTCAACAGCTATATTTATCAACAACACAGATCTCTGTGGCATATTTCTTTAAATAATGCACTTACAAATATATAAATTGTTTAACTTTTAAGTGTTTTCTCAAAATCTAATCAACTCCTGACAAACACAATGATTGTTATTTTAGTTATCATTCAGCGAGTAATTTAACCATGTATTGATTAAAAATATTTATTTTAATTCTACATAATATCATTTTTAATTATTGTTAGCTTTTCATTAAACTCACAAATTCTTGCAGTTCCTTTACGAACCCCAGACTGCAATATTTAATGCACTTCATGTTGTTTAGAACAAAGATGACCCCTTCGACG
The DNA here is from genome assembly GCA_036326025.1 of Chrosomus eos. NCBI lineage: Eukaryota > Metazoa > Chordata > Actinopteri > Cypriniformes > Leuciscidae > Chrosomus > Chrosomus eos. The sequence goes on along the minus strand of JAZAVI010000097.1, from coordinate 134,695 downwards.
ACGAGTGCTGAAGTCATTGTTCTGGATCAGTGCTGGATTAAACTGGAGGGACACTATCATCCGGTGTCTGGAGAGTGTTTACCTCTGGTCCAGAACACAGCTGGACCCAGACCCCACCACCTGTGGTATCATGTGAACGCCTCGGAGACGGAGAGCTGCCACTCGCCGCGTCAGCCAGAGCTCGAGGACAAGTGGAAGCGCTGACCCTCGCCCCAGAAGAGGAGCTCCCCAGTGAGTCTGACCAGGGGTGTGAGCCCGCAACTTCTGTGGACAAGGGTGTACTGGTGGAAATAGAGACTGAAGACTAGCTGATGGACTTCAGTATGGAGGTATGGAGGTCATCTCCCACCCCGTTCATGTTCCTCATCATTGTCCTTAGACACCACTGGACTGTAATTTGGTGATTTCTTTTGAAACTTCATTGCTGTTTCCAGACAGCACAAATAACTTTTTTGACTATGATTTTTCTATTTGTTCAGACAAACTCCTGTGATGCCATGCTGTGACGTTGAGCCCCAGATCGAGCCTCCATCAGCGCCTGAACAAGTGGATCTTGTGGCCACTAATCCCTTCTCTCCGTCTCGGCCCGTCGATCTGTCGGCTCCACCTTGGCTCCTCCCACCTTCGGCTTCACCAGACACCATCGGCCTTTTGACTCAACCGGGTTCCCTCGCCCAACCATCTCCCCTTGGTCAGTCGTCACTTCACCTCCACCACAGACTTGCGGATTGTAGCGTTTATACCCCCGTATAAATATAACTAATTATTATGCATAACGGATTATGATCAATAATTTAAAATTTAATTATTTTCAGAATTTACTGTAGCAGAATCAATAGTATGATCATTGGAAATATGATATCTTCCTGGCCAAGAAAGACTAATTCCCAGCAAACAGCTAAATTACGAAATAAATCAAGGGTACAAACATAGGTAACTTAGATCGCAGTTCAAGACAATAAATCTGTAAGCACATAACACCAGACAATTATCTTTAAAATATAAACAAGACTTTATTGATTATCCTAGAACATAAAACTAATCTAACACAAACACACACACACAAGCATTCATACGAGTTTGCAGAGAGAAAGATAGTGAGGAAAGGATGAGTTTTAAGAGTGAGATGATGAAATCCCAAGTTTCTATATGCACTTATAAGACATGACCTGAACGAACCATCAATCATTAATTTAACCCTTCGTTTCTTAGACAGGTTATTCAATTTACATTCCAGCACCAGTTCAGTTAGAGTCTGGAGTACTTGCTTGTCTTTGTGTTGCTTAGGGAATTCCCTTTTTGCGGTGCGTCGTCGAAGGGGTTTCCCGGGTCCGTTGCTTGGCTGGTCTCCTCGTGTGCCTGATAGATCTTGGACGGCCAGTCACGTGGTGTGTTGGCGCGGATGAATGAAGGTCTTCGAAGTTGGAAGCTGGTTTTGCAGTTGAAACGTTAAAACGAGACTTTACAGCAAAACTTAACTTAGAACCGAGACTTTTAACGAGAAAATAAAATACAAGAAAAAGAAAGGAAAGTGAGACGAGTAGATGATGGCTTGAATGACGCTGTTTAACCCATGTTCTTCTGATCTAAATTTGGGTTCTTTGTCTTCGTTCGTCTTGGCATCATTCTTCTTTTGTCAGTATTCTTCTAATCTAGCTCTGTTCGGGTCTAAGGTTTTAAACTCAAATGTTTTGTCCCGCCTCCTGGAGGAATTTGTAATTCGGACAATAAGATACTATATGGTTATTTGAGAAGGGGGTCTTTTCCAACCCCCCCCTTCTCTCATCGTGAGTCTTGTGTTATCTTGTGATCTCCTTGCACTCCAGTTTTAGCAGAGAGTGCAAGAGACACAATTTAGACATGATTCTTATTGTAAGAACACGAAACATTTCACACAGATTTCACTCAAGCCACCTTCTGAATTAAGAATATATTAGCATAATGATAGGAAACACGACACACTTTCATTCAAGCATCTCATAGTTATAGCAATTACATGACTTAGATGTGATCTAAGCAGAATAGACACATACAGGGGTTGTAAACCCAATATATAATGATGTTATGTTATATAATTTTGATTATAGGTCAGTCAAGAATTGTTCTGGGATGAGTTTATGTATTTTATATGTAAAGTGTGTTGGTGTGTAAAGTTTCTGGGGTTTAAGAAAGACATTCCAATCTGAGGTCACGGTAGTCCCTGCTGAAGTCTGTTCTGTTCATCTTCTCATGGGACCTTGCTCCTTAAGAAAGACGGGGTCTGTTAGTGCAGGGGTCAGGTAACCTCTTTGCTAGGCCCTGAGCAGTTCCATTTCTGAACAGATCTGTCTTTCAAAATTATAGAACATTGACAACGTTCTTCCTTTAGTTAAACAATAAAAAGTCTCTCCGGTTGCTTGTTCTCTGGGTCTGGTGATTTGATTCTGGAATGTGAAGGCTCTTTGTGGGATTATGTATGAACAAAATCACCTAAAAGCTACAATTGTGTTTGGTTCCATTCTCATTGTCGCTACAGGATCTTCCGCTACGCTCCGTTCCTCCACCCCTACGGCTGCAGCGGGGTCCTCCTTCCCTTCGGCTCTGCCTCGGTCCTCCATCACACTGGCATCGCCTCAGTCCTTGGGCAGTCTGGCTCAACCTCAGACGATCATCTCTGCACCAATGCCCAAGCCTCCAGCACCAGCGATGTCAATCGGCTCTGCCTCCGTCGGTCGTCCCTTGTTGGACTTCAGCCTCTACTCCACCTTGGCTCCTCCCTCCCTCGACTCCGCCATGAGCTTTCATCTCTGGGCTCTGGATCTGTGCCATCGGACGTCCACTATCAGTGCCGGCAGGGTCTCGTCGTCCATCTGTCACCATTCGTCCGCCGCCTGCCATCCCCATCCCTTCGGCATCTCCTGTCGCCATCCCTGCACCTTCTCCACACCCTCGTCCTTTCCACGCCAAGAGGTCATGCCTTCTCGGGAGGGGGCGTTCTGTCACATGTATTAAGTTTATTCTTCTTTTTTCCCCTTAGTTTCTGTTTTCATGGACTTTTGGTTTGTTATTTTCAGTCACATGTGTTTCTTTGTCTTATTTTCCCGCCATTTATCAGTTGTCATGGACACTTATGGACACTCAGATCATCACACCTGTTCATTATCATCTCATCATCACTGGGTGTTTAAGTTGCTCTGTTTCACCCTTGTTTCACCTGATGTTTGCGTGTTGTGTGTGTATAGCCCTGTTTCATAAACGCACTGTTTACACATACATGGTTATTTTGAAAAACTGAGACATTTCCCTTCGTTTGTGCAGTTGGTTTACACGCAAACGGAGAATTTGCCTCTGAAAATGATTCTTTCTAAATCTCTGGCCAGAGAGGAGATTTTGGAAAACTTTCTTTGCACATTTGCATGTAAACTGAGAAAAACTGAGTTTTAGGCAGCCGACGTCACAGTATGTGAAAGAACTTGCACCTGCGTCAAAAGTGCGACCTTGCGAATCAATTTGTTCGATTAGCTAATGTGTGCTTGAGCCTCTCGTTACACTGCCACCTACAGGTTTGGCATGCTCTTAACAGCAAACATAGGTTCGCAACTTATTTAATCTGTGTGGATTTATGGTTTGTTCTAGCCTTTAGAATGGAAAGCACTAAATTATGCTTTGTTTTTCTCGTGATTTGAACAAGACTGTCTAACATATTTCCAGTCTGTCTGTGTGACTGTTCTTGAATTGGTTTTCGTTTCGCAAATTCACTCTGTTGGATCGATACTTTTCAATTTGTCAAAAGGCTTTATTAAAATGGTCACAAACAATTCAATCAGAATCAATCCCCGATTCGGTCGTAGTCGATTCGCAATTTGTTGCTTGTTGATAGAAGATAAATGCCTTGACGTGAAACTGAAAGATGTTTTTACATTGGAGCAAATAAACCAAGCAGCATCCTTGTTTTGAAAACACCCTCATATCCCACAGACTATCTTTCTTTCAGGAATATACAGTAGTAGTTTTGAATAAATGCGCTTTGTTCATTCCTTGGCCACTAGGATTCCCCATATCACCCAAAGGGGTCTAGATACTAAGTATACCTCTAAGTATACCTCACAATAATGTTTAGTATATTTTTATTTACGGGGTTAAATATAAAGTAAATATATTCTTGTGCCTTCTCAACTACATATTTTCCGTTCTCATAGGTGGCTTTTGCTCCCATTTTTATTGCATCAGACACTGAATCAGCTTCTGCTGCTGCATCCCATCCTGTAGCTCCTCCTGCAACGACTCCTGAAAGAGTTGCAGCGGCAGCATATGTCCCGACCCCTGTGTTCAGCACAGCTGATCCAATAACCGTCCCTGTTGCTCTTCCCACTTCTGAAGTGCAGGCTTCTTTAAGGCAGGTCACAACTATTGCAACACAAAACCCAGCGCACATTAAAGCACCAGTTAGAGCCCCTGTTGCTGCGCCTGCAACTTTCATCAGAAGATTATCATGAACAATCCTCTCAGCTATTTCTCGCTGCTGGTTTGGAGACACATTGTCTTCATTCAAATTACTCATCATCTCCAGTTGAATCATCCTCTCCACTTGTTGAAGCAGCTCATTGGTGTAGCAGTCATTGTTTTGCACCATATTATTTATGGTATCCAGCTGGACCCTGTTGCTTTTGTATCCACAACTAGACGGGCAATGGACACATTTTCTCCAGTATTTACTGTCGATGACGTGACAGCGGCCTTCGCATTTATCAACAAGCTCCTGTAGTTTTGGACTTTTCTGAACAAATTCTTCAGTGGTTTGACCCTCTAGTTCTTCACCATGAGTAAATAAAACCACTGCACGTTTAAAGGTATCCTCTCCACAATATTGACTGATTTCATCCACAATCTCTATTTCTTGTCTTGTGTACCTTTCAACTTTCAGAACAATGACAAATGCATCGATGCCTGGAGCGCAGTTGATAATGGATCTAATGATCTTGGATTTATTGGTCTCATCGTCACGATCCGTGTCAAAGACTCCATGTGTGTCAATAACAGTGATCTTTTGTCCATAAACCTTGCTCTCTCCTCTTACAGATTGCTCTGTTATGGAATTCAGTGAAGCGTCGGGTGTGAAACAGGTTTTTTCTGTGGATTGTGTTGCTAGCGCTGCTTTTGCCATCTCCGGTTTTCCCAAGAAGGACGATCTTTATGTCTGATGAAGACACGCTACCTAATTAAAGACGACATTTTGTTAAATAATGTTAATTTTTATAAGAAAGGCATTATGTTTTTACAGCATATTATTTTATTACAGCATACTTACCTCCCTTTACCTTCATTAATGTTAGTCTCTGCAATAAAAATAATACAGAGGTTATTCATAATTGTGAACAAATCATGCATTAGATGAACAACGGTGTGCTCTTCACTATAAAGTCTTTACTGCAATAATAAAATGAGCAAATGAAAACATTTATATCAAACATCATTTTTAATCCACATTTCACAAATCACATTTTTGCTGTGAATTATTTGTTTTTATTTATTGTTTTTTTTTATGAAAGATATAGAAATGGTGTGTATTTTGAGGAATATGTGTGTGGTCTTGTTCATTACACTGGTGTATACAATGTGAGTGAAGTGTTTTCTAATGTGTGGAGAATCATGTGTAATAACAGAGTGTTTCCAATAGCAAACGTGACGCAGGAACGGTAACCAGGAAACCAATACCAACAGAACTGTGAATGCCAGAACGAATAGATTTCGAGAACATAAAACAATAAAAAGGATCAGGAAATGCCGGACAGTTTATGTCGGACACTAATGGTTACTCTATGGAAGTAAATTTAGTTAAAGTTCTTTAGAAAAACTTGTGTGAAAAGAGCAACAATTCCCACCTGATTTATAATTTGTATTCCTCAGTTAAAAATAATATATGCACTGACCGAACATGGTTAATACATGTCTCTTATATTTGCATAATTCTAATTAAATTAGATGTTTGAGCGCAAATAATCATATTTACTAGTATGAATTAGCAGTGTTGTTTATTTATGAAGTGATAATATTCTATTTTTTTTTAAATGCAAACATTTAGACACCTGGCAAGAAATAAACAATTGTGACACTTACCACATGAATACAGACAGAGGTTGTAGAGGTTTTATGAGGAGTGTTACAGGCTTTATGGTCTTGACTTTCACTTTCTCTACACTTATTTTGAGGAGCTCTACATTTAGTTTCGTTCTCTTTGTTTTCCATAAACAGATTGGTGTTCTTCCTTCAGGGAGGCGCTAACTCTATCCTTATTGGGCATACATTATAAGGTACCAGTCACTAAAACCCAGTTTATTTTATCGGTTTCGTTTAATTACTTACTCTGTTCGGTTCCCTACCTGTTTGTCTCCTTGGTTACTAATTAATTAGGTTCCTCGTTTCAGGTGTGTTGTGTTAATTATTCTCTTTAGTTTCTCTTTTCTGCTATGTATTTAAGCCCTCTGTTTCAGTCTGCTCCTTGTCTTGTATTATTTTGATTTCTATGTGGTTGTACCTTTTCATGCGTATTCATGGATTAAAGTCTTTGTTATCTCCGTCGTCTGGCACTTGATTACAGCCTTCATATCCGTGACACTTATCCACCTTATTCCTACGCCCCATGACGCTTTGCGCAAATTATGGGTATAACTTCCGGTAAGCTGTAAACAAGCAGTGAAAGGTTCACTTTATGAACGCAATTACATACGTTTTTCTTTTTTTAATGTTTTTTTCTGTACGCTGGGTACAATGAGATGGTATTATTCTACTCACCCTTCAACCATCGAACATTAAAAGGACATTTAAAAGTGTAAAAGCATTAACAAGGTACTTTCAACAAGAGACCATAAATAACCTCAAAAGCGAGATTCTTTCCACGGTAATAACAGACGGGTTAAATATCAGTAATACATATTATGTAACACATGTTGCCTTAATAAAAAAATGCTCATTTCTTCAGCATTGCGTGATAGCCTACTATTTATTACCATTGCGTGAAAACAAACCTGGAAAGAAGAGACAGGATTGAGGAGAAAAACTAGAGATTCTTCGTGCATTCCAGTGAATTATTAATGGGATATATCGTAAACTAAATCGGGAGAACAGACCACAAATGTGCAGTACCTAGGCTATATGTTGTAATTTTTTCATACTATTACAGCGAAATGAAAAGGGAAACAATAAAATTATCACGAGGAAACGAAAGCAGCGACTGAAACGAGCTCTTGCCATAGATATTCTTGTTATAACGTCACGTTAAAAATACCAAGTGTTACGTTATTCTCCTGATGTCTGAAAATAAATCATGAAGGAAAATTGACAGCTCATTCAGTCAAACTGGCAGGTCAGCTTTATTTGTAAGGCAATCTAATGATTTGAAATTATTCGTTTCAGTGTTTTTGAATGGAAGTTCCCCAAACCGGAAGTGAATAATTCAAAACGCAGTAAGCTCGTCAGGAATAAGGTGGATATAATTATTAAAACTCCATTATAACTTATAAGAACAATTCTAAGGATACCAAAAATGGCAATAAATTGCGAGAGAGCTTTCACTAGTCTTGATGGTAATTTTCCGTAATGGAAAATCCACTGGATAACGGGTGTTTTGACACATGAACGTCAATAAGAATTTATTCCCTGATTTTGAGGGAGGCAACGGGCCCACACAGCCAATCAAAATATGCTCAAACGGTTGCCCCATAGATGCCCCAACAGAGCCGGGTTAAGAGACTGATTTGGTGACTGATCTTATTGATCCCTTTCCAAGAACTTGTTTACATTTGAGGACACAACATTCTTTTTCCCAATGCCCTTCCTCAAAGCAGTAGCGGCACATGGAGTCAGGAATAGATTTTGGAGGTCTCCGTAAACTGGATAAATATTCTGAATGTTCTGATCCAATCTGACCTGTAATACTGCCTATAACCATACACTGTCCGTTCCTTGGCCAGAGGAGAACTGGTCCCCTGACTCAAGCCCCGTCTACACTACTACGTTTTCGTTTAGAAACGGAGACCTTTTGCTAAGTTTGCACCTCACGTCCAGACTAAAACAGCAAAAACGAAGACCTAAAACGGAGAAGTTTAGAAACGCTGCAGACTAGGGCTGTCACTTTTTATTCGATATTCGAATATGCATTCGAATATGACGTGAAATATCCGAAATCGAATATAAATAAACTATCCGGTTTTTAAAGTGCCATGTTTTGCGCATTTTTTACAGTCTATCATTTGCTTTTTATTTATTGTTTGCCATCTCATCCAGTAGCGGCCGCTCTAAACATATTGTAGCGTAAGCCCATGACCAAATTAAGCGAATAATAGCCAATATAGCCAGCTTGTTTTGAAAATGGAAGATAAAGACAAGACGAAAGAAACCGCGCTATAATTCCTGCCTATTACACACACACACACACACACACACACACACACACGACCCACAGAAAAGACGCGTGTAAGTATCGAGTTCTCTTTCGGGCTTGAACAAACCATAACACACAAATTATGTCAAATGAATGTAAGAGCAGTCTTAAATTATTTAAATAAAGCCTTAAATGAACGTAGAGATTTGCGAGAAAATGGGACGCATGTCAGATCCATCTCTGTGTGGTCAGATCGCGTCTCTGTCAGCAACAACGGCTGGTCTTAAAGTGTCAAAGAACAAAGGTAAGAGAGTAAATTACGCACCCAGACCCGGCGCCAGGAGGATTATTATACTGGTATGAATGTGTGTATTCATGAATCAATAATGTACTCCGCTATCTTTTAACACATCTCCGGCGAACGGCTTCTTCACGCAAAAGAAAAACACTTCATGAAGGACAGTTAAATTCAGCGACAGCGACCATATATGGCGTTTCCTGATGGATCGAGGTTGTTCATTAACTTTTACATTTTACTCGTAGATATTCGAATATATTCGAATATATTGCTTGATATTCGATATCCGTTCGAATGTGATTTTTCTCAAAAGTGACAGCCCTACTGCAGACCCGTTTTGCGTTTTGAATCTCCGGAGGGCGTTTTAGTGAAGACGGGACAAAACGGAGGACTTTAGAAACGATGACGCAGACGCTCACGCTCGGCTCTCTGATTGGATGTCATCAGTCATGACGTATCCTTCCCTGATGCTGTAACGTTAACTGCCGGAGGCAAGCTATTATTCCAGCGATCTGTGACAATTCCCGTGCTGTGTGCAGCGGCGGTATCGACCGTACATGGAGTGTCGGTTTTGGGTTAAGCCGAGAAAAACCAGCGCATGGTGGGATCTTTTTATCAATGAAGTTGTGGTTCCTGAGGAATGGTGTTTACACCGGCACGCGCATGCCCAGTGTAGGTGAATGGTCACACAATCCGCGTTTTCAGTCGTTTTAATGTGGACGGAGATCGCAGCTAAAACGCTGGTGTGGACGGAGATCATATTCGTTTTTATTCTCTGTTTCTAAACTAAAACGCAGTAGTGTGGATGGGGTCTGAGTCTGGTTTCTCCCAGGGTTTTTTTCCACATTCTGTCACCTGATGGTGTTGTGGTTCCTTGCCTTGCCTTTTTTTTTAATAAACCTATTTTACCCAAGGTTACCCAGGGAGTCAGTCCTAGAGCTACTCCTGTCAGATTTTAGGGAAAAATCGGAGACTTCCAATGGAATTCTTTGGCGCGCCAAATAAACACCGCAGACACAGTGTCAGAGTAAAACTATATGCAAAATAAGATACACTGTTGTTTTGCCAGATGAGAAGTTTATTCTTTGTATCATCTTTTTACTACTTTAATTAATTTTACTCTAATTCATTTCATTTATCTATTTAATTCCTTTTATAACTGTTTTAATTTTTAATTTTAATACATTTTGTGTTTATTTTCTATGCACTTTGAATTGCCACAGCGTATGAAATGTGTTATATAAATAAACTTGCCTTGCCTATGGTTTGCTTAGTTGGGGACATTTAATATTTAACAGTATTGTTGATCTGCCTGCATTGACACCATTGTATGATAACTGAACTGAGCTGGGCTGGGTTTCCCAAAAGCATCATAAGCCTAAGAAGTTCGTAAAAACGATCGTGCGACTGATCTTAATATTATGGTCTGTTTCCCAAAAGCATCGTAACTTAAGTATCACTTGAAAATCTTCTTAGGCTACGTTTACACATAGCCGAGTATTTAGAGAAACGAATATTTTTCCCCCTCCGTTTTCAATAATAACATCGTGCACACACCCGCATAAATACGCGCGAGCGGCATCATAACTATGCCAAACCTATGGGCGGCAGTGTAGGGAGAAGGATAAAGCCAATCAGAATCCTCAGAATCGACACGTGAGAACCTAAAACCCAGTTTCTCCCAGTTGACACGGCAACACATAACCGGCGTTTTCAGAAATCTCCACTTTGGCCGGAGTTTTTAGAAATAATCGTTTTTTGTGATAAAAACGGGGTTTTCGTGTAAACGAGAGGCCAAACCGCAGGGAAATATCTGCGTTTTCCCTTCGTGTAAACGGGGCCTAAGAACTACAAGTGCTCTGGAATAATCGTGAATCCCCAAGTGCATCGTAAGAAGACATGAGGTCACCTGCAGGACAACCGGAAGACTACACTTTTTATCTCGATTTAACAGATTACACTGCAACGTGAGTATAATATAAGGTGTTGATTGTACTTGATTGAACCCATGTTTTGTTTAAATGAATTTATAAATGAAATAATTAAAAAGGGAAAAAATAAATAAATACACATCTAAATTAAATGAATGAAAAAAAAAAATCATAAAAGAATTAATGTGGGAATTATGATTTAAAGACTGGGCAAAATAGGGATGAATTCAAAAAAATCTGTCAATGACTTGCATGATGTGCAGGAAACCCAGCCATCATGTATTGGGCATTTCTTGCGGACATCCTTCCCTGATCTTTGAACACCCCTGGTTGCAGTTAGTTTGCAATGTCTTCCCTGATGTTTGTTTTTTCCTTATTTGTATGGTGTCCTTTAAATCTGTTAAAAATAAAAGCTTTGTTTCGCTCTATTTCCTCTAAAAGGACATTATTTTTATCTTTTTGAAAGGTATCTTCTCTTGTTTTTGTTTTTGTTTTTTTTTTCAGCCATTTTGTCACTGCCTCCAGCAGTGACAAATAGGCATTAGGGGGCCGTGCCCCCTAATTTTTCTCAGAATTGCGTGATATAAAATCAAAATGGCAAGTTATAAAGTCAGAGTTGAGTGATACACAGTCACCTTTGCGTGTTATAAAGTCCGAATTGTGAGAAAAACTCTGAATTGAGAAAAATCCATGTGAGAATTGTGAGATAAAACGCAATTAACTTTTATTTTATTTTTTATTCCGTGGCGAAAACAAGCTTCCATATACTTCTGATTGCTTTTAGAGAGAAAATCTGCCCATAAATGCTGGTCTAGGATCAGTTTTCTCCATAATAAAAGAATATTGGCTAAACTCCGGTGTTTTGAGCGGTGAGGGGATTATCCTCTCGTTAAAATAAGCAGTTAGGCTATGTAAATAAGGCATTATTGTGTATCCGCTTTACTGATAGCCTAGGAACTTTGTGAGATCGCGATGAAGTTGTATAACCGCTTTTTAAAGATAATAAAATAGGCGCTCTTTGCGAGCTTTCTGCAATGCCAAATCCTGCATAGCCAAGTTGCAAATATTTTTAAAGGGGAAGCGCATATCCTCATGGTGTTGGTTCACCCTCCGCCTATGATCAGAAACTTAATATTTTGTGTTTTGGTGTTGTTTAAATATAGATTTTGGTCTATTTCAGTTATATTGGACTAGGGGATGTTATTGTTTTTGTAACTGTCTGTTTTGTAGATCATAAAAAGTGTGCCCCCCCATGAAAATGAAATGCATTCTATATGTTCTGGCGACGGCCCTGGTCTCCAGCCCGATCTCATGAAAGTGCGTACAACGAATGTTATTTCTCGTGCCATTTATACGGCAAAAATAGTTTTGCGTGTATATGATACGCAGTTTTCGTGTGTATATGATACGCAGTTTTCGCGTGCATATGATACGCACTTTATGGCGTGTAATACGCACGCACCCCCCTCCCCCTAATCCTACCCAAGGGGTTTTCAGTGCATAGCATATGCACGCAAAAAAACATTTTTGGCATTTTTGGCATAAGAAATAACATGGAATTGCAACGAGCGTTCGTAACCTTGCACGTAGAGAGCGCTCTTAAGAGCTAAGATACATCGTTATCGGGAAACCCGGCCCTGGATGATGACGTCGCTGTTTTCTCCACACTAATACCTAGCTTTCTCTTTCTTTTTTTGTAGGCCTATTGGGACAGAACCTTCACAATCCTTCTTCAGGGAAGAGTTAATATTTTTATAATGGATAAACACAACATATAATAACAATCAGAAATTATTGAAACAATACTTCAGAAAAAAAAAACAATAACAACAATTGGTGAAAGGGTGGAATGAGCTGCCGAAACCATCACAACTTTATTTCATAACCTCTTCCACAAGCATCTATTAAGTATTTTTATATTATTATCATTAATAGTATTTTTCCCTTTCACTTTTAATCTAGCTTGTGTGTACATTTCTAAAAAGTGATTGTGCACTCCACCTATACACTGTGACTGAAAAAGCAAACTGATATACTCTTATTGTGTAATCTTAAACAAGCCTGTGTAAAAAAAAAAGCAATATTTGAATTGTGTTTGGAAAGCCATGATGTGTACACGACGTCAGGGAAACATCTGCAAGGTTTGCAATACACGGTGTCTGTAGTGTCTGCAACTGTTCTCAAATCGGTTTCTGTTCTCTTGATTCTTGATTCTTTTCATTTGGTCAAATGCTGTTTGACAAACGGTTTAAGGTGCGATCACATTTACCAATGTAAATTGTTACAAGTTTCACGCGAAGGGAAAAAAATCCCCCCATGTTCATGTTTATGTTCAAGTTGATCACACAAATTCGCTACGCTGATCAACAGAAAACTACTTGGTTTGAAAGTGACTTCTATGTGAGCTGTGCTTCATACATCTCTACACTATTTACAATGGAAAATGGACCATTTTTACCCCCGATAAATTTATTCTGATTCGATTTGTGAAAATGGTGCCTTACGAATTGGAATAGGAAAGTAGCCAAATATTAATGAATGTGCACCAGATATAAATGCATTTTATGCGATTTATACATAAAATGGCATTTATATGCCATGTGGACGCCAGACAGTCCTTCGGTTGGATTCTTAAATTAAGGTTATCAGCAATATGCAATGTTTTAACCTTCATATTGTAGTAATACAGCCTAATTACATTTATTAAAAGTTATCTAACAGTCATTATGACCATAAAGCAGGACTGTTAAACTCCAGTCATGTTTACGATGTATATGATATCTTAGAAGAGGATTCATTAACCATGCAGGCTAAACGGCTTCACTTTAACACAGAGTTCAGTAATTTGGGTATTAGGAGTGACTCCTGTTTTCTGTACACATGGAGATAATTTGGGGGATTCACTCCTTCATCACCTCTATACTCTTTGTAGTGTATATGTGGTCAATGCAAAGCAAAGGACAGTTAAATAGACCTGAACCTAGAACTCAGTAACATCCCTCAAATGCAATAACTTAAAGGGGTCATATAATGCCATTTTTGTACAAGCTAATATGATTCTTTAGGGTCTAAGTTAAAAGTTTGTAATATACTTTAATTAAAAATTTTCCTTAGTATTGTAAGAAAACACTTATTTTACCTGGTCAAAAACAGCTCTGTTGTCAGCACGCCGTGCATGTGCCTTTAAATGATAATGAGCTTTGCTGACTCCGCCCCTCTGTTCTGTGCGTACACCGTTTGTAACACAATAACACCATAACCATAACGCGTTGTTCATTATAAACGTGGGATTATGAATTATATTGAGAAAGTCGTAAATAGAAAACATGCCATAATGTTCCATGAGTGCAAACCAGGGGCGGCGCTAGGGGTGGGCTAAGGGGGCTGGAGCCCCGAATGTTTTCAGTAAAGCCCCGAATGTCTTTTGTTACCATGCATTGTATGCAACATCACTGAGTTTTCATGGGCATTAAAATAATTTTTATTAGAATTGAATTAATTAAATGTATATCTCTCTCGACTCTCGCATCTACAGTGTCCATCCACATACACGTTGTCATTCACAAATCACAACCGACAAGAACCGCCCACGCAGGCTAGCTTTTCTGACTGACATGTAAACTGGCCAACCATCGATGAGAAGTTCAGCTTCTGTACGATCCAGCCAATGAAATTAGATATTTTGGATTCAGGCGATTTGTTGATAGTAAAATGGATATATCAAAAAAGGAAGTAAAACACCCCCAGCCAGCACCAAAACAAGATACAACAGCTTCAGCAGGTATCTGTAACTTTTAATCATAGTATTATATTTCTTATTCGGTTTTAAATTGTGTCTGATTTACATTTTGATCGTCAACAGTTAATGGTTGCGCAACACACGCGCACACGCGCGCACGCACGCACGCACGCACGCACGCACACACACATTTTTAGAGCGTTAACGTTATATGTTTGGTTAGCATGGCCTGCAGGTGTCGCAACAATTCAATAAAAAAGATAATAAAAAAGTAAACAAAATATTTTGCTAATGGTTTCAAACAAAACATCATGTTTACTGAATGAATTTGCTTGTAAACGATTCACTGACCCCGCCATTCAAAAAACATTTCTTACGGTATTTGTTCTTCTAAATGAATCATCTGTTTTGAACGAATCATTGAATAAACCGACTCATTCATTAAGGCAGTAGCTTGCCGCCATCTAGTGGCAAGTAGGCCTACCAATCTATTTTTTTTTTCAATATTTCATATTCTGTATTCCAAATTTGATATTTGATACATTAGTCTTATACGATTATTTATGCAAATTGTAAGTGCTGTGTAAAATGCAAAATAAGTTTTTTGAAAAGTGCTCCTTCAAAATAAGTAGCCATGTGTCTATAATTAGGGCCCGAGCACCCGTGCGAGGTCCCTCTTGAAACTGTTAGGATTATTTTTTCTTTTTTAGGGCCCGAGCACTAAGGTGCGAGGTCCCTCTTGAAACTGTTAGGATTATTATTTTTTTTTTCTTTTTTTTTTTCTTTTTTCTGCAAAGTAAGCCCCATTTTCGAGGCCGCAACATGCTCGAAAAGTCACCAAATTTTGCACACATGTCAGGACTGGTGAAAGATTTTGTATTTTGTGGGTTTCACGGATGGGCGTGGCAAAATGGCTCGCTAGCGCCACCTAGAAAATTGAAAAAAATTAGCCCCTCGTCCATGTTCGACCTACATGCACGTAATTTGGTGGGGACGTGTATCATATCAAGACGCACAAAAAAGCCTCAAGAAACCTATACCATAAACTCGAAAGGAAGTCCGCTATTTTGAATTTGGCGGCCATTTTGGGACGATTTACACACTCCTTACTTTGACGAACTCCTCCTAGGGATTTAGTCTGATCGAATTCAATTCAAATTTCTGATGTGCCTTCTAAAGGCATTGACAATGAAAAGTTGTGCTCTCTGCGCGTTTTCGTCAATGGGCGTGTCCGTGGCATCGATGATTCGCCATGCAACAGGAAGTTGGAGTAACTTTGCTGTACATGCTATGATGTGTACCAAACTTTGCACGCTTGACAAGAGTCCCGCCCTGAACACGTGTACATGCCGACATTCACCCCCAGTCATAGCGGCACCTGCTGGCAACAGGAAGTGACCTTTAACGAAGCAGCCCCCGCCGCACGTTTAACCTACATGTACGAAATTTCTGTGGCACATCAACCATGTCCAGACGCACATAAAAGCCTCTTGGAGCGATGCCCTAAACCCAACAGGAAGTCGGCCATTTTGAAATTTTCATCAAATTTTGGCTGATTTACACACTCCGTACTTTAACAAACTCCTCCTAGGGATTTAGTCGGATCGACTTGAAATTTCTGCTGTGCCTTCTAAAGGCATTGACGATGAAAAGTTGTGCTCTCTGCGAGTTTTCGTCAATGGGCGTGTCTGTGGCATTGATGATTCGCCATGAAACAGGAAGTTGAAGTAACTTTACTGTACATGCTCAGATCTCCGCCAAATTTTGCACGCTTGACAAGAGTCCCGCTCTGAACACATGTACATGCCGACATTCACCCCCAGTCATAGCGCCACCTGCTGGCAACAGGAAGTGACCTTTAACGAAGCAGCCCCCGCCGCACGTTTGACCTACATGTACAAAATTTCTGTGGCACATCAACCATATCCAGACGCACAAAAAAGCCTCTTGGAGCGATGCCCTAAACCCAACAGGAAGTCGGCCATTTTGAATTTTTCGTCAAATTTTGGCTGATTTACACACTCCGTACTTTAACGAACTCCTCCTAGGGATTTAGTCCGATAGACTTGAAATTTCTGCTGTGCCTTCTAAAGGCATTGACGATGAAAAGTTGTGCTATCTGCGAGTTTTCGTCAATCGGTGTGTCCGTGGCATGGCATCAAAGATCAACTCATCGCAATGACACAGGAAGTGGTTGTAACTTCAGTGTACATGCTCACAGCTGCACCAAACTTTACATGTAGGATAAGAGTCCCACCCTGAACTCATGTACATGCCCACATTCACCCACAGTCATAGCGCCACCTGCTGGCAACAGGAATTGACGTATAACACCTTCATGCAGTGTCTGAAAAGCGTAGCAAATTCACAGCCGCACTGGCAGAGCTCCAGAATATGCAACAGAATATGCGGCCGCATCACTCCCTGACGCGCTACATGTGCGAGGGCCCGCCCATCGCTGCTTGCAGCTTTAATTCTTTTTTTTTTTTTTTTTTTTTTCTGCAAAGTAAGCCCCATTTTCGAGGCCGCAACATGCTCGAAAAGTCACCAAATTTTGCACACATGTCAGGACTGGTGAAAAATTTTGTATTTTGTGGGTTTCGCGGATGGGCGTGGCAAAATGGCTCGCTAGCGCCACCTAGAAAATTAGAAAAAATTAGCCCCTCGTCCATGTTCGACCTACATGCACGAAATTTGGTGGGGACGTGTATCATATCAAGACACACAAAAAAGCCTCAAGAAACCATACCCTAAACTCGACAGGAAGTCCGCCATTTTGAATTTGGCGGCCATTTTGGGACGATTTACACACTCCGTACTTTGACGAACTCCTCCTAGGGATTTAGTTGGATCGACTTCAAATTTCTGCTGTGCCTTCTAAAGGCATTGACGATGAAAAGTTGTGCTATCTGCGCGTTTTCGCCAATGGGCGTGTCCGTGGCATCGATGATTCGCCATGAAACAGGAAGTTGGAGTAACTTTGCTGTACATGCTTAGATCTGCACCAAATTTTGCACGTTTGACAAGAGTCCCGCCCTGAACACATGTACATGCCGACATTCACCCCCAGTCATAGCGCCACCTGCTGGCAACAGGAAGTGACCTTTAACGAAGCAGCCCCCGCCGCACGTTTGACCTACATGTACGAAATTTCTGTGGCACATCAACCATGTCCAGACGCACAAAAAAGCCTCTTGGAGTGATGCCCTAAACCCAACAGGAAGTCGGCCATTTTGAATTTACCGTCAAATTTTGGCTGATTTACACACTCCGTACTTTAACGAACTCCTCCTAGGGATTTAGTCCGATCGACTTGAAATTTCTGCGGTGCCTTCTAAAGGCATTGACGATGAAAAGTTGTGCTATCTGCGAGTTTTCGTCAATCGGTGTGTCCGTGGCATGCACGGACGCACCGATTGCAAAGTTAATGATGGTTAATTTTGCAATGAATCCGCGAATCACACGCGTTACGGGCCGGGAGCTGCTGGCACGTTTACTGATCATGAATCACGCAACATCGCACATATCTGCGATGTGACTATCGTGGATGCGGACATCGCGATATCGATGTTAAAATGATACATCGTGCAGCCCTAATACAAAATCAGTTGAGTTTGCTTCTGTCGCAATTTGTTCAACATTTTTTCATAAAATGACTGGACTATTGGGTGATTCCGGGGAGCAGAATTTGAAGTAGCATTGTTTGACCCTAATTACAAGTTTCCAGCAGCTTGTTGACCGGGTTGTCCACCCAGGTTGTGATCCTCAGACATCATAGATTTCATTTTTATATGACAACCTTTTACAGCAGCCCATGTCTGATTTACTAAAAAACAGGTGTTTTGCCCCCTGGGTAATACATGGATTTCTCTGGGCTAAGCCCCGGATATCCACTCACCCTAGAACCGCCCCTGGTGCAAACCTTAGCCGCATTCATCGTGATGCGTGCAAGCGATTTGCAAAGATTAATATAAATATGAATATAAGGTTAATAAAACGCTAGCTCACTTCAGTTCTTCTGGTGGTGCAGCAGGGACAGGAATAGTTTGTCATGAATTATGTGCTGTTGTTCCTTTTTTTGGCCATGTGAGGTCCTCAGTGTTCTTTTGTTGTTGTTTTATGCCTGTCACATGTTCTCATTATTGATTAATTAGTTTCACCTGAACCTTGTTAAGTTGCCTATTTAAAACCCCTGTTGTCTTGAGTTCTTTGCTCAGTCTTGAGTTGACACTGGGTTGACGATACCTTTCCGGGAGTTATTTTTCCAGTGTATTTTTGTTTGTTACCGACCTTTACATGCCTGTTTTTTTGGATTATAAGTTTGCCTCCTGTTTTTGGATTATTCAATGATTCTGACTAAGATTGTGGACTCTGACCTTTGCCTGGATTATACTTTTTGTTTTTGCCATTCCTTGTTGGACACTTGCCCTGCCTTTCAAGTAAAGCCTTTGAACTGAGTTCTTGTCTCTGCCTCTGCATTTTGAGTCTAATACACCACATTGTGGCACTGAGGTAGTGCTTTGACCTGCTACGCAGGAGACCCGGGTTTGATTCCCAGTCGGACATAACAGCAAGACTGAGCCATGGAAGAAGACTCAGCGGAGGCCCAGCAGACACCCTCTCCTCGTCCTCCATCATTGGAACAGATGTATGCAGCGGTGGTCAGTCATGATGCTACAGTACTTCGCCATGAGCAGCGACTGCGGACTCATGAGAGTGCCTTTAGCCGCCATGAACAACTTCTCCATGACATCCACCAGACTCTGACCACCTTAGTTAATCGTCCTTCTCCACCTCCAGCTCCAGCCCCAGCCCCAGCTCCACCTGCTCCCGCTCAGCCTGCCTGTGAGCCTCGTCTACCTACTCCCGAGAGATTTGATGGAGATCCAAGAGACTGCAGAGGATTCTTGACCCAGTGCTCACTTACCTTCGAACTCCAGTCCTCTACCTTTCCTACTGATCGTGCTAGGATTGCTTACATCATCACCCTCCTGACAGGGAAGGCCCGAGCTTGGGCTACCGCCATTTGGGAACAGCAAGGTCCTTCCTGTAACAGCTACCAGAACTTTACTGATGAGATGCGGCGAGTGTTCGACCATCCAATTGGAGGAAGGGAGGCAGCCAACAGGTTATTCCAGCTGCGCCAGGGCAACTCCAGTGTGGCTGAGTACGCTGTGCACTTTCGCACCTTGGCAGCAGAGAGTGGGTGGAATACGGAAGCGCTCATTGCCGCTTTCCATCACGGCCTGTCTAATCGCATTAGAGACGAACTGGCGACAAAAGACCCGGCCACAGATCTTGAGTCCCTGATCGACCAGACTATTCGGCTTGACAACCGTATGCGAGAGAGGCGACGTGAACAACAACCAGAGCTTCCATCGACCCATGGAGCCAGTGCCCCAGTCTCGAGTCCACTGCAGTGGACACAAGAGGTCCGCAACTTGTCCCCTTGTTCCGAGGAGCCTATGCAGCTAGGAGGCACCAGACTTTCTCAAACTGAACGAAACCGCAGGATGAGGGAGAGATGCTGCCTCTACTGTGGGAAGCCGGGTCACTTTCGCTCGTCTTGTCCTGAGCTTTCGGGAAAAGTACAGCTCCAATCCTTACCTTACCTGACCCTTGTCTCCCTTTTGTTGTTGAAGTAGATGCTTCAGATATGGCAGTGGGTGCGGTCCTCTCCCAGCGTCTTGCTGATGGCAAGCTCCACCCTTGTGCCTTCCTCTCCTCTCGTCTCTCTCCTGCTGAGAAGAATTATGATGTGGGTGATCGGGAGCTTCTAGCAATCAAGAAGGCTTTGGAGGAGTGGCGGCATTGGCTTGAGGGGGCCCAGAACCCTTTCCTGGTGTGGACGGACCATAAAAATTTGGAGTATGTGCAGAAAGCCAGGCGTCTCAACCCTCGACAGGCAAGGTGGGCCCTTTTCTTCAATCGTTTTGATTTTGTGCTGTCTTATCGTCCTGGCTCTAAGAATCAGAAGCCAGATGCTCTGTCCAGACTTTTTCAGAACACTAACCAGGAAATCACACCGGCAACAATCCTTCCAGATTCCAAGATTGTGGCTCCTGTACGATGGGGAATTGAGACAGTGGTACAACAAGCCCAGAGGAGCGAGCCAGATCCTGGTAATGGTCCTTCGGGACGACTTTTTGTTCCTACCTCTGTGCGCACACCAGTTCTCCAATGGGGACATTCCTCTACCTTAACTAACCATCCTGGCACAGGCAGGACATTAGAGTTTTTGAAGAGGAGATTCTGGTGGCCCAGGATGAATACTGATGTCAAGTCCTTTGTTGCTGGTTGTCCTGTATGTGCCCGAAACAAGAGCCCCCACACCCGCCCCCATGGACTGCTTCATCCCCTGCCCATACCCAAATGGCCCTGGTCCCACATCTCTATGGACTTCATTGTGGGACTTCCCCCCTCCCAGGGACACACGGTCATTATGGTTATTGTGGACCGTTTTTCCAAAGCCTGCCGTTTTATTCCCTTACCCAAACTCCCCTCCGCTCAAGAGACTGCCGAGCTTATGTGCCAGCAGGTTTTCAGAACATTTGGTCTCCCTCTAGACATAGTCTCGGATCGTGGGCCCCAATTCACTTCTCGCTTCTGGAGGGCCTTTTGTAAACTGATTGGGGCCACTGTCAGTCTCTCCTCTGGCTTTCATCCAGAGTCTAATGGTCAAACGGAGAGGCTCAACCAAGATCTCGAGACCACTCTCCGATGCCTGGCCTCCACTAACCCTTCGTCATGGAGCAGGTATGTCATCTGGGCAGAATACGCTCATAACACCCTGTGTTGCTCTTCTACAGGTCTCTCGCCCTTTGAGTGCCAGTTTGGGTTTCAGCCCCCACTGTTTCCAGACCAAGAGGCAGATGTTGGGGTCCCTTCAGCCCAGAACCTTGTTCGACGGTGCAGATGTGTCTGGCGTAGGGTCCGGTCAGCTCTTCAAAGGTCTGCACGACGATACCAGCTTCAGTCCAACCGCCACCGCAGACCTGCTCCACCACTACGCCCTGGGCAAAGAGTCTGGCTGTCGACACGAGACCTTCCCCTGCGGGTGGCGTCCCGCAAGCTGGCGCCTCGGTTCGTGGGGCCCTTCAAGATCTTGAGGAAAATTAATCCGGTCTCCTACCGTCTTCAACTTCCCCGGGCCATGCGGATTAACCCTACCTTCCACGTCTCTCGTCTTCGGCCAGTTACCACCAGCCCACTAGTGCCAGTGACAAGACCTCCACCGCCCCCCAGAGTCATTGACGGTGAGCCAGTTTTCACAGTTAACCGCCTCTTGGACTCCCGTCTAGTTCAACAAAGTCTGCAATATCTAGTGGACTGGGAGGGGTATGGCCCAGAGGAACGATCCTGGGTCCCAGCTCGAGACATTCTGGACCCAGACCTCATCACGGACTTCCATCAGAGACACCCTGATCGTCCAAGAAGGAACGTCAGGAGACGTTCGTAGGGAGGGGGGTCCTGTCATGAATTATGTGCTGTTGTTCCTTTTTTTGGCCATGTGAGGTCCTCAGTGTTCTTTTGTTGTTGTTTTATGCCTGTCACATGTTCTCATTATTGATTAATTAGTTTCACCTGAACCTTGTTAAGTTGCCTATTTAAAACCCCTGTTGTCTTGAGTTCTTTGCTCAGTCTTGAGTTGACACTGGGTTGACGATACCTTTCCGGGAGTTATTTTTCCAGTGTATTTTTGTTTGTTACCGACCTTTACATGCCTGTTTTTTTGGATTATTCAATGATTCTGACTAAGATTGTGGACTCTGACCTTTGCCTGGATTATACTTTTTGTTTTTGCCATTCCTTGTTGGACACTTGCCCTGCCTTTCAAGTAAAGCCTTTGAACTGAGTTCTTGTCTCTGCCTCTGCATTTTGAGTCTAATACACCACATTGTGGCACTGAGGTAGTGCTTTGACCTGCTACGCAGGAGACCCGGGTTTGATTCCCAGTCGGACATAACATAGTTGGTATCGATTCCTTTTTTCAGGAGCAGCTTCTTAGCAAAACCAGCTTTACGGTCTTTGCACACCGCATGCGTGAGCGGTGCGTATTTTTTTCGGCGTGCATGTTAATCAATGAGTGCATTCACACCGGAAGCAGGAGCAGCGCGTGAGCAGTGTGAAGCGGGGGTTTCGGCACAGAGTCTATTTTTGCTGCTCTGCTGAAGCTCAATTAAAGTGAAAGCTCACTTTTGATGGACAAAATAAATATGATTTCACGCAAAAAGTGCCCGAAATGCACAGAATAATGTTTAGTGAGTTTAAACAAGAACTGGAGTAGGCAAAAAAAGAAAATGAAGACTCAAAAATATTTATAGAAGATTAGGCTACCCATTTAAATTTGTTTTGCATTATTCAGTTTGTGTGAAAGTATGGTGTATTATAAAAGACTAAAGTAAACTAGCCAGAAAATATTCTATATAAACTTTCTTTTAGTTTATGTAATACACAGACAGCTGGCTGTGTACAACTGTCACAACCCAAATCAAACAAGAGTGTGTGTTTTATTTGCTTGTTTTTATAAACAGTTTGCAGTCTTTGTAAACATATCGAAAGTATGACTGAAACGACAAGATTTGGGCTGTTCTCTGTGTTGTTTTGTTGTTCGCTTGTATATGTAGCCTAGCTTTGGAGCTGCTGCTGTGACGCTGTACAAACGCTTCCAGTGTGAATACTCTCGCGCGTCTGCAGCTGCAGTGACGATGTAAGTTACGCTGACGCGCTGCTCAAGCGCCGCTCACACGCTTGCGGTGTGAAACGGCCGTTATACCTCCTCGTTTATAAAGCAGTCTGGTGTGTGAAATGATTCGCGCAAACATGAAAGCATTTACGTTGATTGTGGGGAATATTCCCTTCGAAAACAAACTCAGCCAATGCGTCTTCAGCGGTTCAGATTTAGGAACATTAATGACTGCTGTGTTCCTTATTGCACCCAAGAACAGAACACCACTTCACTTAGACTCCATTCTGCTCATACACTGTGCTCAGCGTACTTTTCGGCACAACACCGGTCCGCGCACATTATGATTGACAGCTCGCTCACGAGCGAGGGCGGGTCTGTGTTGAAACGCTGCTGTCAATCAACAATCGTGGGAGGGGCGTCCGTTTTATTGACGTCACAAGGTCGAACGGCTCAATTTGAGGCAGGGGAAAACATATAAGGAGATTAAAACAAAATCACTTGATGGATTTTTATCATTATATGATGGTTGTGTACAGACACTGCCAACACATATTTCAGTACAATCAACTTGAAAAAGTGCATATACCATTATATGACCCCTTTAAACTATAAATGTACAGACTGCAGAGTATCATTTTAAAGGCATTTTTATTCTCAGTTTTCATGTGCATTGCTTAAGATCGCTAGAAATTCTGTTAATATCTGAATGCTCAAATGTACACCAGGAAACTATTCATATTCAAACGTGCATTACAAAATATATTTAGAATTTCTTTTTTAAACAAATAATAATACAGTACACATAGAAACTGTATGAAAACTTTCTTAGGCCACAAAAATATTAACAAGCTTAGAATAAAGAATCAAACATTTCATGATTTCAAATAGACGTTTAAATGAATCAGAATAGTATTTTTTTGATTTACACGAAACATTTTTCACACCTGTTAATATGGCTAATCATAAATACAACTGAAGATTTGGCTCTAATCAGGTCACCGAATATACATGTGGTATATACATTATTTATTATTTTCTTCTGTTTGTGTTTTACTGAAAGCATTAGCAAAAACACTGTGCATGTTCTCAACCACAACTCTTGCATTCTCGTAGTTCAGCTTTGCAGCTTTGTTCATTGCGTCATACACTGAATCAGCTTCTTCTGCAGCTTTCCATCCAGTGACTCCTCCACCAACGGCTCCTGCAACAGCTGCAACTCCGACAACACCTGCAGCGACTGATGTACCTGCTCCTGGCACTAGTGCTCCTGCCACCGCTCCAACTGTGGCTACTCCTGCTTTTTCTCCCATTTCTGCTTCCACTTCTCCTGCTTTTTCTCCCGTTTCTGCTTCCGCTTCTCCTGCTTTTTCTCCTGTATCCTCAGCTTCTCCTCTGGGAACTGTTGCGTCATCTGTTTCTTCTGTCGCTGCTCCTCCTCCTGCAGCCACGACAACAGCTGATGCCACATTCAGCAATGCTCTCATGGGGAATGTTGTTTGCAAGAAAGTCAGGATGAAAGTTACTGCAAGACCTGCGCCAAGAAACGCACCAATCAGCGCCCCTGTTGTTGCTCCCGCAACCTGCTCCAGCATTTTATTCTTAACATTTGTCTTAGCTTTTTCTCGTTTTTCTTCTGGAGGCAAATTTTCCACATCCTCATTATATTTAATCTCCTCTTGAATTTCTTTCTCCAGCTTTTGAAGCAGCTCGTTGGTGTAGCAGCCGTTCTTATTCCTCATCTTGTCGATGGTGTCCAGCAGATTCTTCACCTGAACTCTGTTGCTCTTGTTCCCTTGTTTACGTCTTTTCCAGTATTTGTTGTCGATGACATGGCAGCGTCCTCCACATTTATCAACCAGCTCCTGTACTTGTGGATAATCCTTCAGAAATGCTTCAATGGTCTGGCCTTCTAGTTGTTCACCATGAGTGAATAAAACCACTGTGTGTTCAAAGACAACCTCTTCCAGTGTGTTCAGTCGTTGCTGTAGCTCCTGCATTTCTTGTGTTGTGTACTTCTCAACCTTTAGAACAATCACAAAGGCGTCGACACCGGGAGCGCATTCAATCATAAAATTAACAATCTCAGGTTTCATCTTCTCATCATCATGATCTGTGTCAAAGAATGTTGGTGTTTCAAAGATTGTGATCTTTCTACCATATCTCCTTGTCTTTTTTCTCTCACATTGTGCTATTACTGAATTATCTGAAGCTCTAGGGGTGAATACTTTTTCTCCAAGAATTGTGTTTCCAGCACAGCTTTTGCCATCTCCTGTTCTTCCCAAAAGCACAATTCTTCTCTCTGGCATTGACACGCAAGCTGTGGGGAACAACAAACAAACAAACAAACAAACAAACAAACAAGCAAACAAACAGAAATATGAGTCTTTGAACAGTTAATGAAAGGAAAAATGTATCAATGTGAAATTACAATCTGCAAAATGCAGTTATTTAGTGGCATTGATGGCTCCATGAATACCTTTTAAACTTAACCTTTTAAACTTGGACTAAAAAGTCCAAACAGCTGATAAAGACACCACCCTAATCCACAAGTTGCCACATGACTCCAGTCCATCAAGTCAGATCTTGTGAAGTGAAAAGATAAGAAACAAATCCATAATTAAGGCGTTTTAAACAAACGCGCCGACATGTTGGATGTCAATTTTTTATATTTTTGGGTGAACTACTTCTTTATTCATGGAATCAATGCCAATAAATAACCTTTACTTTTAAGAGTGTATGATAATGATATGACTTACATCCCATTATCCTTATCGTTTTATGATGCCAGTGTCTGTAAGGGAAATATAAAGGTTATTCTTGACTTTGAGCCTTTCATTTCTTTGTTTTCCCATTGTACTATTAGCACTGTAATGTGAACTGTATTCACTGACTGTACACCAGACACACGAAGACAGAATAAAGCAGAGCTACATTTGTCAGCTACTCGGATGTCATAAAATGTAATACATCTTTTATAGATCATCTTTGCACTTTGCAGCGGTATGGGTGGATTAGACGTATACTGTGCTTTTTTTCCTGTAAACTTATTAAAATATCTACCAAATTATAAATTGCACTGTCAGAAATCATTTGCCAACACATAAAATAAAACTTCAATCAAATCAATTTGAGATTAAAACTTCACACAACACTATCTATTAATGGTGTAAAATGTACAGTACTTTACTGTTTCATCGTGTTTTCTTTGTGGAGAGGTTGTTGATGGCTATCTAAAATAAGATCTAGCTTTCACTTTCATTTATTATCAACTTAATATTTTTCTTATCAGTAAACACACCCAAAAAAAAAAAAACATGTGTAACTGTCTCATAAAACATCGTAAAATCTTTTTCTTATTTTTATTCTTCTGTGTTTTTGTTTTTGTTGATTTTGTTGTTGTTGTTGTTGTTGTTGTTGTTTTTTTGATTGTTTTATGAACTCCCCCCCCCCCCCCCCCCCAAAAAAAAAATTCTATTAAGTACATTGTCTTTTCTACATTCTCAAATATGTAGTATTATCAGTAGTTTTTGTCCTTTCTTGGTTTATTCATTAATAAAAGGACAAATATATATAAATAAAAATTAAAAACAAATTTATATATATATATATATATATATATATATATATATATATATATATATATATATATATATATATATATATATATATATATACATCTTCCCCCCAAAAATAATTTAATTCTATTTCTATTTTATAAAAATATACCATATATATAAATATATATATATTTTTTTATAAAATAGAAATAGATTTAAATTATTTTATATTTTATATTTAATATATATATATATATATATATATATATATATATATATATATATATATATATATATATATATATATATATATATATACTATGTATATATATACACAGAGACACAAAAATAAAATAGAAATATATTTAAAATATACATATATACAATATATATATAGGCCTATTAGTTTTGAAAGCAAGCTTTAAGTCATCTTTCCCCACATGAATAATTTAAATATATTTCTATTTTATTTTCGTGTCTCTGTGCAGATATTGCTGTTCATATATTTTGAAGGGTCGGGTAAAACTGTTCATATTTGTTTTAAAAAAATATATTGAGTTTTATGTTTCTGTGATGTCATTTTCACTTACTGAATTGGCCAATCGCGTCTCTCACCCTCGTTAGAGCCGCTTTGGACTTGAGCGAGACAGGTATGTGCAAATGAGCTCTGTTATAAAGTGTTAAAATATAATAGATGAAGAAAAGATTCTGGTCAATATCGATGGATGACATGTTTTAATGATGGATTGAGTCACTTAATGTGTTTGAATCTGGTTATTTTTGTGCATATTCGGAGTTTTCTGTTAATGAGCTGTTTATGGGTTGGTTTTAAGTTGCCGCGCGCGCCAATTTTAAACGACGGGGTTCTTTGGTAATTTAGTTCTTAAATATAATTAAAATGGTGGATCATGTTTATAAAACATCACACAGTTGACTTTGTGAAGAGTATATTGTCTTTTTATGTCTAAAATATTAAATTGTAGCCATGTGATAATTGGAGTCATTGACCAGATGTAGTTACAGTGCTAATGGGGGCAGGGGTTCACTTCTCTCACACTCCTCACAGACCACAGAACTGAGTGTGTGTTTTGTCATGCATTAATTCCTGTCCTGTCATTAAACTCCATGTATCCCTTCTAGGGCTGGGTATTGTTAGGAATTTCACAATTCGATTCGATTTCGATTCCTGAGGCTTCGATTCGATTCGATTTCGATTCGATTCGATATTGACTTATTAGCTTCGATATCGATTCAATAATAAGTAAATACACAAGTAATTAAGTACCTGGGTATATTTTTAAATAATGTGTGCAGTATTACCAATGTTTAAGAACAAATTGACCCAAGCATGTTTCCTGTCATGGTTTATTTAGCAGAACAAACTGTACAATATTGTACATGTGTTGAATACAAAGCACAACTGTAACAAACAGGTCCTTTATTAACATCTCTAATCTAAAGTGCATGTAACTGTTAGTAGAAAGTATATTTTTCTTCCTAAACATTCAAGTTATAAAATAAATGTAAACAGAAGCACAAAATGTGCATACTCATAAAACAAAGTGCAACCATAGATATTATAACATTACAAAGTGCTAACTTACTTTGTCAACACAATAAATAACACTGAACAGCTGATCAGAGAACATTTGGCTTATTTACTGTGCCTATGTAGGATACATTACCGACATTTCCATCATATAACTCATAACATTTTAGTACAATATATATAACATGTTAACTCTGAAGCATTTGTTATCAAACTAGTGCACATGCAGTTTTTGGGGACGTTGCGACTTTCGTCTGTTATATAGGACAACTTAGTTTGAATAAACGAGCAGACACTGATTAGCTACTTGCTCTACGTTTATTTAAAATGAACAACAAGACGACTAGAAGTGAATGTGCTTTCCATTAAATGAATCACACACAGTAAACAAATCCTTAACAAAAAAATCTTTGCAATGAATTGCAATTTAGACTCGCAAACTGCGTGCCGGTGCGGTGACATACATACTCGGACAGATTCGGCTTGTCAGAAGTCGTTCATCCTCGGATGCGGTGCCGCGCGCGCTGTTACAAAAAAAGCCTTGCACACAGCCAAGCGAAATGAGGTCTTGCACACCAAACGCGTCATTTTTACCGCGCGCACCTTCGCTCACGTGCGGATTATAGACAGTAAAAGAAACGGACGCGTCGAGTATAAACAAGTCTTTACTCCGTGTCAGCGCGCGCTCTGATGAGTGTTGCCCACAGCGCCGCCACTGGGCGGTGGGCTGAATCGATTCATAGGATTTGATGAATCGATATTGAATTGAGAAACAAATAATTGCAATGCATTGATGAATCGATATTTTTACCCAGCCCTAATCCCCTCAAACATGCCAGCTTGACCCTCTGTGGGACAGTGTGGCCAAGGGCAAACCCTTTTGGACCCCATGTGGACATTTTGCCCTTTTGGGCCACCATGAGGGTTTACTGTGGACAACCCACCATAACAGCACAGTACAGTTAAATTATTGTTTTAAGATTAGAAGCTCAGGGTTAATCAAACTATTTTTAATGATACAGTACAATGTCATTACATTTAACAGTCCATCCCATACTGCACACTTTTAACAAGATAGCAAGACGAATACTGTCTTTACCTGTTTGCTGTTAGCATCTGTTCCCAGACAGACTGATAAAGTCAGACAGACCATATTACAGTAGTTTAAACACAATTAGACCTCAATAAATCACAGCACTCATATATTAATACATCATAAATAACATAACATTATGGAAATGCAGGTTCCATCTTTACATGTGTGTGTAATGGATTATAAGCATATTGCGCATTGAAAAAGCAAATGCGTGAATTATAAGGAATTATAAAAAATATAAATGTAACTGTTCTTATAAAATGCAGTAGGCTAAGTCTTAATGAGTCTTTATATAAATAATTATAGAATAGTACTACTTGCTCATAAATAAGTATACATGGCGCTATGATTCATTATAAGAATGAACTTCAAAGAAAGTGAAACATTTTTATACTAAAAAAATACATCACTGATGAATTATATATTTTTTATATATTACATTTCTGAAATGCCAAAATAAAAATTATATTATTATGAAAACAGTAGATGGCATCAGCATGTGATTAATTCTAACCAATGAGACCACATTTAATATTTTTTACCACATTAAGTCCGAAACCTCCGTATTCGTCATTCGGTTGCTGTCAATTATCAAAACATCTCTCAAAATACTTGCTACAGATGCAAAAAAAGCAGCAAATCGATTTTTTAAATCAAATTTTTTTATGAATGACGAAAGTTTTGAAGGTGAGAAAGTTTTCGAATTCGCAAACTTGATTGACACAACGTGAGGTCGTATTTATTTTTTATCGTGCAAGAATTTCGGACTCAGTGTGCAAGGACCTTTAGCGTCAGAGCATTATACGTTATATATTATTATGCAATATCTATCATTGTATCATAACTGTTCATAATTGAATGTTATTATGCAATGAGGTTGATCTTATTTGTGCCCCCCTGAAAAAATGTAATGCCCATCCGTGAATTTGTGTCTGGCGTCGGGTCTGAATGAGACTTTACATCGCAAACCTGTCATTCTGGAATTCGACACCACCCAGCTTTGCTCCAGGTAAGCTTTTTACATTTCCTTATTAATTTGAGTTTCTATTAAAATTAGGGAAACAGGTCAAAAATGGTAATGAATCAATTAACTGGTATTAAATTAAACTAATTTTAGTGCTTATCTGATTATGAATAGGCTATACATATGCTGCCGTTAAAATTATACATGGTTATAACCTTTGACTAGCGGCTCAGACGGGTTATATACTTTAAAACTGCACGAATTCATTACCTGTAATTGTTTTACATACATTTTTTTGTTAATTTTATTTATTATTGTTTCCCTGTTCCCGACATAATGGCAGGGCTGAGTCATTTATTTGTTTTAACGTTTTAAATAGCGACGTAAACGAGGATTTATGTAGCAGGGTTTCCCATACATTCATTAATTTGTGGCGGGCCGCCACAATATCAACGCTGACCGCCACGGATTGATTTTCAGATTTTTAAACTATTTAATATGGGTAAAATTGTATTTTATTGTAGAGCTGCGCGCAGCTTGCTCCCCCCCTCTCTCTCACACAAACTGACAACGGAGGCGCGCACGAATAGCCCCGCCTCCTCTTCGAGCACAGTCTCAAAACAACATGAGCATGCGTTGGAGGACGGATTGTTGCGGTCACTGCGGAGCTTATTTTCCCAGCGAATATTCCAGAATCAATCCGGAGTTGAATGGTTGTTAATGAACACTGCTGCAAAACAACTCTGATAAGTTATTCTATGTTAAACGCTGTCGCGTTTCCATTAGATTCAGGGTTTCCCGAAGCACTTTGTAACTAAGGCGGCCGCCTAAGCAACACACGTCTTAACTAACGTTACGTCGTCAAAAAATGTATGAGCGAAGCCTGCCTTGTTACTCTGTCCTGTTTATAGCTTAAATTCTCTGCCGGGGCAGAACTTGGGCCAATATTTCTCGCCGCCATCCTCGGGCCGGGTCCTTGATCTAGAGACGTGCGGCGCGGGACTAGATTTGATGGCCGAGTGCGAGCGCGGGTGGTAATGCACTCACTCTGTGTGTGCGGTCCGTGGGAGAATAAAACGATTCACAGGACTCCCGCAAATTATGAATATCAATGAATAAAACATATAAAAACTAATAAATTGTTATTAATCTATTGCAGAAAAGAACAACTAAACACAATTGAAACGATTTACTGGCCAGAGTTTCTATATGTAACATGTTTCCAGCGTGAGCGATGTAGCCAATCACAGACATATGTGTTGATTTCTTAAACACGATGACCAATCAGAAGCATTTAAGATAGACTCCCATCACCGCTCAAAACTGACTTTTTGTTCAGTGCTGAATTCTGCATGATGGTAAATCCTCTAATTATAACAAACAACGTATAGATATTGTGAAATATTCATTGTGCATTCAGCTTCATTGATAATAACAGAGATGTTTGAGATAGCGATGATGTCAGCTTTTTAGGGATTATTAACATTCAGTCATCATGGCAAAAGTAGCCTGCTTTTCATTTTGTAAATTCGCACCCCTGCATTTTGACAATGTTGTTTTGCACTTAATTTTGCACTTCATTGTTTTATAGTTGTAAAGTGTTTGTTAAAATTCAGTTGTTGTTTCAGTTGTTATGTTTTGCACTTTTTAGCACAAATAGTTTAAAATATTTGTATAGTTTGTTAAAATTCACATTGCAATTGTTGTTTTGAAAAGCTGGTTATTTATAAATCTAATTTGTTATTTAAATTTAATATAGTGTTTAATAATTGTTACATTTAGTACAGGGCCTGTAGTCTATCACACAAACAAGTACATATGATGGGGCATTGGAATATTTTTTCAGAAAGGCCCGTAAAATAAAATGTTCAAACAAAGGGTGCAAAATATGCAACAAGAAGTCTGTGGAGCAGTCATAGACGTGTAGCAATGGCATAGCAATAGCAATGTCTTTAAGTTATCTTACTTATGTGTCAACCCCCCCCCCCCTCCCAAAAAAAAAAAAAAACCCACACCACCACACATAGAATCTAATTCTGTGGGAAACACAATACATAGGCTACACACTCTTATTACATCTCGTACATAAGATTATAACCGATCATAATTGATATCGATGAACACAGCGCACCGACAGATCATCAAATCATATTTACATATAACATTACATGCGCTTTGTAATTTTACAAAGCTATGGTCATATTGCTATCATGTTAACGTGACCTAAAAATAACAGATTTTTCAATAATTACAAAAATTATAACTTTAATTCATAACTGGAATGAACTCAGCCACAGAAGTAAAACATTTAGGCCATGAAATAATATGCACATTAAATATGCATGTAATAATTTCTATTGAATGTGTACATTTCATCAGCACGTTTATCCATACAGAGCAATATTTGACTGAAATATTAATTTCTTTCTTTTTCTCCCTTTTGCTTGTGTGTAATCAGATCATTGGTTCTGCTACTGTAAGTATTCTATTCAAATCACATTCTATTCAAATCACAAAAAACATTTACCAAAACTTTATTTGCACCATATAAATGTATTTTCATAAACATTTTGCTTATGTTATCTGGTAATATTTTGGGTAAGTTTTTTTAAATGAGATGATCCTCACCCACTTAACAAATACTGTATTTGTCAGTACAGTGGTGTCATGTGTAGCCTACATTCTCAGATGGTATTGTACATATTCATGAAAAAAAGTTAACATAACATTGTTTGTCCTCTCTCTTTTCAGTATTTATTGCCATCTAGTCCTGATTGCAGAATTGAGCTCTAACCCTAGATAAGCAGACCTGAACCAGTTGATCAAGATCTTCAGGATCAGCAGAAACTACAGGAAAGCTGGAGCTAAACCAGGACTGGACACCACTGTTGTAGGTAGGGTTGGGTATCATTTGAATTTAACGATTCCTATTCCGATTATTATTGATTCCAATAATGCAACAAAACAAATTAGATATTATTAACATTTAGTCTTATTGCAAAACATTTAATTGTCGCTGAATATCCTGAACAAAAATCAACAGGCTAAAGAAAGCCTGTGGTTTAAAAATACTATAGAAAAACAACTAGAATAATTCATATACATTTTGAGTATTATTATAGACAAGTAAACACTCGTTAAAAAAGAACAAATAAAAAATTAGCAATTGCAACAAATAGATGCAACTGAACAACGATTGAATTAAACAGGGTTTTAATATTTTCAGTATTCAGGTACAGAAACTAAGTAAATGTAAAATAACACTGCACTTTATAAATAAAATATACATATATACAAATAGAGTTACAAAAGTTATTCAGTCAAGAACAAGATCATTTTCTCTGTCTTCTGTTTGATTAGTATTATTATTAAAACTTAATAATAAGAGTTGCCCATAGTTTCACACGCCTGCAGAAAACACACCTGAACCAGCTAATCAAGCTCTTTTGGTTTACTGACTAGATCAGAGGTCTTCACTCCTGCTTCTGGAGAGCCACTGTCCTGCAGAGTTTAGTTCCAACCTGCTTCATCACACCTGCCTTTGAATACTCAAGCGTTTCTGAAGTGCTTGATGAGCTGATTCAGGTGTGTTTGATTAGGGTTGGAACTAAACTTTGCAGGACAGTGGCTCTCCAGGAGCAGGAGTGAAGACCTCTGGACTAGATAGTCACAAGCAGGTGCGATTTGATCAGGTCTAGACACTTCAAGGACCAGAGTTGAGAACTCCTGACATATTACATAGTCAATAATCACTGATGAAAAATTAATACATTTTAATTTGTATAGATTTCTGCAATATTTGACTAATATTCAGTTGTCTTCTCTCTTTTCTCTTTTGTGATTGTGTATCAAACACAGCTAAATTAACACAAAGGCCACTCAGGCACAGGTCACTGCATCTTTTGCTGTTTAAGTATATTTTTGAGTTATTCATCAATGGTTTCTTAATAAAGACATTAAATGGATTGTTCTTCATGTTGTTCCAAACCTGTATTACTTTTTTTCTGTGGAATGCAGAATAAGATATTTTGAAGATTGTTTAATATGTTTTGTTCATACAATGAAACCCGCATTTGATACCATTGACTTTTCAGAATATAATCTTCCACAGAAGAAATCATGCAGGTCTGCAATGACATGAGGGTGAGTTGACAACATTATGTTTTACATTGTGTTTGTAAATTGTTCTCATGCTCTGACTTCAACATGACCTCAATTTGTTCACTCTATGTTTCTCTCTCAACAACCCAGCCTAAATTTGTTTTTATTATTGATAAACAGCACCTGTAACTATTTTTCAGGAACTCAAATTATTCCCAGGTTTCTCCAGTCAAAGTGCATTTAGAGGTTCTCAAAAGATTATTTGTTCCCTGTGGTGGAAATGTCCTAACACTTGGGAAAACACAACTATATAAATTACACTTGGGACAACCCTATTTCTTTTTTGCCTGGAACAAATCACCTATCATGAGATACAATAAGAAGTAGTAAAATGTGATTGGAGGTTCAGCCGTTGTAATGCAGCCAAAGATTATATTGTAAATGTGACCTACACAGATTAATTGAATGTTTTTAATTTTTTTTACAACTCTAATGTATAAAAACAGCAAAAATATACTTTATAATAAATAATATAATGGGACTGCATGTTCATATAATTAAAGAGAATTAAAAACATATCCCCATGCATTATTTAGACAAAAAAAAAATGCAATAACAATGATAATATAATCTTAGTAATCATCAATCAAGGTTAAGAGTCATAACTACAAAACTGGTCTGTTCACTGAGTAAAACAGTTTTCTCTCTTTTTTAAAACAAGTTTGTTTATATATCGGTGCCTTTTCACTGCAACTTATAAATAATACTTTTAAAATAGTTTATTATTATTTTTATTATTAGCTATTATAATTCTAATTAACTTGCAATTAAACCAACACTTTATAATAAATCATGTATTAAAAAATTAAAAACAAACCCCCATGTATTTAGACAAAAACGATAAAGCAAATACAACAATGTTAATATATTCCATAAATCACAAAAAACTGCTCTGTTCCCTAATCAGTACTATTGTTCTCATTATTTAACAGTTTGTGTTGATATTTGTGTGCCATTTTCGCTGCATCTTTGGCATTCTCATAGTTGAGTTTGGCTGTGTTCTTTATTGTGACGCACACCGAATCGCCCTCATCTGCTGCTTTGTATCCAGTAATTCCTCCTCCGATCGCTCCGGCAAAAGCTGCAACTCCAACAGCAACTCCAACAGCAACACCTGTAGCTGCAGCGAGACCTGATCCAGCTTCTGCAGCAATAATCCCTGCCTTCAGCGCTACTGCTCCGGTTGCTATTCCCCGGCTCCGGCTGCCGCTCCTGCTTCCACCACTCCGGGAATATTGGATGCTTTCAGTAAACTCACAACAGATGCCACTGCGACACCGATGCCCAGGAAAGCACCGGTCAGCGTCCCTGTGGTTACTCCCGCTAGCCGATTGAGAAGTTTTTTGTGCACAATCTTTTTAGCTAATTCTCGCTTCTCTTCTGGCAACAAATTGACCTCGTCTACGTTCTTCATCTCCTCTTGAATCTCTTCCTCCACTATCTGAAGCAGCTCATTGGTGTAGCAGCCGTTCTTACTGTCCTTCAGCTTCTGTTCGATGGTCTCCAGCAGAGATTTCACCTGAACTCTGTTGCTCCTGTATCCCATTTTCCTCTTCCAGTATTTACTGTCGATGACGTGACAGCGGCCTCCACATTTATCAACGAGCTCCTGTAGCTTTGGACTCATCTTCACAAATTCCTCGATGGTTTGACCTTCTAGCTGTTCGCCGTGAGTGAATAAAACCACTGAATGATTAGAGGTATCTTCTCCACAACACTCCATGATTTTATGCACAATCTCCATTTCTTGTCCCGTGTATCTCCCGACCTTCAGGACGATGATAAACATGTCTGGACCCGGAGAGCTTTCGATCACGGATCTAATGATCTCGGATTTGATGGTCTCCTCATCCAGTGCAGTGTCAAAGAGTCCAGGAGTGTCAATAACGGTGATCTTTCTGCCATCAACCTTACGATCTCCACTGAGACATTCAGCCGTCACAGACTCGGGTGAAGCTTTACTCTTGAAGACTTGCTGTTTGAGAATCGTATTCCCGGCGCTGCTCTTGCCATCTCCGGTTTTCCCAAGAAGCACAATCCTTTTTTCAGGCTGAGACTCAGAAGCTGTTTGAGAAATATGATGATGTTAGTAAAGGAATTTACTATTCAGCCTACAGATCTAAATGATATCCTGAACATATAACCATAGTAAGGAAAACATATGTATATATATTAGTGCTGTCAAACGATTAAAATATTTAATCGCGATTAATCGCATTAATGTCATAGTTAACTCGCGATTAATCGCATTTAATCGCACATTTTTATCTATTCTAAATGTCTCTTTATTTTTGTCCCATTATTTTTTCTTATTTTAATGCTCTTATCAACATGGTAAAGTGGATCGGCTTGCTTTGTGCAAAGGTTTTTATTAAAACAACATTGGCATATACTGTGTTCAAATTCACACTAAAATTCTCACTTAGAGCAAATAATCTCTCACACAATGTAACACTGTCCATCAATAAAAGGGTGAAATAAATACTGACGAGGTCCTGATATTGACGCATCAGCTGTGTGTGTGTGTGTGTGTGTGTGCGCGTGCGTGCGTGCGTGCGCTTGGCGCCATCATCAAGCGGTATTTCAGACTGGACGTGCTGCGATAGCGCAGTTCACAACGACAAAACACACAGATCACTTTGGTCTTGTCAATGGAACCATTTGGCAACTTTTTAAAAGTAAACCTTCCATTCAGAATCTTATTGGCATCCATTTCGGCGTCTCGCGCTCGTCATCCACTCAAACCAGGTTAACTATTTGGCCGGCTCGCAAGCCCAAACGAGTGTGTGCGGCGTGCCTGTTGTTTTGTTTACGGTCTAGATCCGCTTGCGCTTTGGTCAACGAAGCACTCGCGCGGCGCAAGCCTTTGAAATGAATGGGTTTCATAGCGCAGCGCTCGCATGCCGCGTCCTGTTGCAAAAGCATGTGAAGAAAACTACAAAGTTTGCAAGGTAAAAAAGACCGTTAATCGCGCGATAAAAAAATTGACGCCGTTAAAAGGTTTGCGTTAACGCCGTAATAGCGCGTTTAACTGACACCTAATATATATATATATATATAATATTAGGTGTAACGTACGCGTATTCGTACGAACGTTCGGTCGAGCTTTCGTTCGGTTCGTACGCATTTCAACCGAACGGTTCGTTTAACCATTTTTCTGCGACCAAATTCTAGGGATGCACCGAATTTCGGCACCGAATTTCGGCGAAAATTCCCAAAGTGATTCGGTTTCGGCCGAAAGACTTTATTACGAACAGAAGGGCCGAAATGTTGTGATGACGTCGGGTTAATTTATCACCTGAAATCCAAACATTCGATCGCTACGCTGATGAGAGAACACGGCCAGAGAGAGAGTGAGAGAGAGAGAGAGAGAGGAGAGAGAGCGCGCGCGGAGAGAGAGCGCGTGTGCGAGAGGTGAGAGCGAGAGAGAAGAGCGCGCGCAAGAGGTACGAAAGAGAGAGTGCGCGGAGAGAGAGAGAGCGCGCGTGCGAGAGTACAGAGAGAGAGAGAGAGAGAGAGAGAGAGAGAGGAGAGAAGAGAGAGGAGAGGAGAGAGAGAGAGAGAGCGCTACGCGCTCTGCAATCAATACGATTAAATAGGCTAGTAAAAAAAAATTAGAAAAATCAACGTGTGGCGAACCTAATGCACTTGAGAGAACATTTAATTTTCAAACCTTTCTGCAGGCCGTAGCCTGTACATTATTATTAATTTACACATGAGTGGGGTCAAGTTACCATTAGTCTGAATTTATTTATACGTGCATTTTGCAATTGCTAAATAAATATTTGGATACTTTGTAATGATTATTCTTGAAACTTATATTAATTGCAATGTAAGCCTTGATTTTAGTAAAGTTTACACAGTCATACCATAATGCAATGAGGCCTACTAATAATTGGCATAATTTCTTTCGTGTTCGTTTCGGTTTTCGGCCTTGGTTTCCTCCTTTTCGTTTCGGTTTCGGCCAAGAATTTCATTTCGGTGCATCCCTAAAAATTCGTTATTTTAAATGTAGGCGTTGCGCGTGGCAAGCGCACTCGAGATGCTGACCTGGCGCGACCACAACATTGCCCAACATCAAATGGCAAATGTAATGTAAGCAGAACGAAACTGAGCTACTCGTTATTATGTTGTTGACGGACTGTTTATCAGTTTGGACCAATGCAGCGTGAGCCGATCTCTGTTACTACACAGCGCTGAGACATCAAGTAAAGAAAGCATTTGAATTCGCTATTGAACTTGAAGTAATAAAATCGCTGCGAGATCTGGTGAGAAACATTCACATTTCTCCGTTATTAACGGATCAAACCGCGCTGACGTGGAAACCAGGAAGAAACATTGTGCCATGAATGAACTATTCAGCGTCCACAGATCAGCAACATTCACCATGGATTTACTGTAGTAACACTCACTGTAACCATGTAAGTTTGGCAGGAATAGTAGGCTATAATGCTTTCGAGTAACATTACGTCGGTTTTATTTTGACATTATGAATACAATTGCTGCCCTCAAATGTTAATCTGAACTAAAATAAACCTTTGTTTATAACTACTACAATATTACATTTCATTTTGTCCAAGGAGCTGTTTTGTTTTATATGCTCCTAAGAAAAGTCAAGTATAGCTCCATCATTGCTCAAAGTAAAAAAAATATATCATACTTTATGATTTTAATTTTAACAAAAATATAATAAAAAAAAAAAATCAAGGAAATTTCTCTGGCATTTCTTTCTTTTTGCTGCATTGAAAACGTACCGAACCGAACCGTGGCACAAGTGGTATCGTACCGAACCGTGAATTTTGTGAACCGTTACACCCCTTATAATATATATATATATATATATATATATATATATATATATATATACATGCTTTTAATTATGCTCATGATTATGAGATAAGTTGAAATTATTACACAATAAGTCATATTGATGACATCAAATGTCATAAGTATGCCATTACAATGTAAATTATGACATACTAACTCATAATTATGCCATAAAATATCAAAATGATGTCATGCTAACTCATGATTTTGGCATAAAAAGTCAAAATAAATAATTAAAGGGATAAATAAAGAAATTAAATTATTACATAAATTATGACAAAGTAATATTTACGGTAAAAGAGATTGATATACTAAGTCATTGCATCTGATAGTCATCTATCTCTTAAAAAGTTGAATATATGACATATTAAGTCACAATTATAAGACAAAAAGTCGAAAGTATGATTAAAAAATGATTACACATGATCACAAAAGTTGACAATCTCATACAATTTGAAATCAGCCATAAAAAGTCATAATTACTAGTCTCAGAAGCTATGTATTATGCAATTAAAAGGAATTATTATTTTAATAAACTCTACAGATGTATGTTGTCTTTAAAGCATATACAAACAACATTTAACCCCATTGATTTTCAGTGCAGGGATACTGTTAGACATTTTTAAAAATAGTCTTTTATGATCAACAGCAGAAATAAAGTCCTACATTTTTGAAACAAAATCTGGGTGAATAAATGATAACATTAGTGTGATCTGATTGTCTAAATGTTCAAAACTAGTAGCTTGTATGTAAAATATAGAAACACTTGCAATAGTTCAAAGTCAAAGATCAAAAAACACTTCAAAATCATGTTTTAGAATGATTTGATGATTTTTTTAAAAAGGTTTTCTTACCTCCCATGTTCTTGTCCTGTCTTCAACTGAGGTTATTCAATTTATAAAATGATGTTGTATTAATTATGTTTTCATCTATAATTATATCCAGTTATGGTTCCTGGTGTTCTATATGATCAATTAACAAAAGCTGTACTTTAAACACAAATGCCATGTGACGTGTATAAGCGAACAGCTTGAAGAGTTTCGCGCTCAAAACACCATTGAATGAGTCATTTGACACCACAGATGAGCTACAGGAATTACCAGAATAACTAGTTCTCTGAATGTTTTTTCAGAACCGCCTACTTTTACACGCCTTCATTTACACAGAAAATTCCTTCAAAATCAAATCCACGAAACACTTACTGTGAGAAACACATGGCAAACATAATGTCATCTCAGTTATTA
This sequence comes from Chrosomus eos, assembly GCA_036326025.1. NCBI lineage: Eukaryota > Metazoa > Chordata > Actinopteri > Cypriniformes > Leuciscidae > Chrosomus > Chrosomus eos. The sequence continues at coordinate 94,281 of JAZAVI010000097.1, read as the reverse complement.
GCAGGAAAAGAATGCAAAATACTGAAGTTTATACTACAGGGCTGTTGAATGCTTGATTCTGATTGGTTGAGAACGATCTAAGGTGTGCAATTATTTTCAGGGAAACGCATGGCTAAAGTAGTTTCAGGCAGGTTTGAACGCATTACAGTTCCATATCACTGCGTGTAGTTAACCTTAATAACGGAAAATAGGATACTATTCATAAGAAAAAACATGCAGCCCCATGCGCTTGATCTGGAATTTTCGATGTCTAACTTAACAATCAATGGACACACAGGCTTATAGTTTAATTTTAATAAATGAAGTATATAGTCCTATAATAAATAGAAAATTAAAAAATAAATTGATAGTCCTGCAACACGGGTTTTCGTAATTATTCCAGATAATATAACAAATAAATAATTATTGATAGGCCTAGGTAAAAGGGCGTTGTGCATTTCACTTAGGTTATCTTCTATCAGTAATTTGAAAAGAATTAATTAAAACGAATTGAATTAATAAATACACTCGCCTAAAGGATTATTAGGAACACCATACTAATACTGTGTTTGACCCTGTACTGGGTCCTGCAGTACTGCAGAACTGCCTTAATTCTATGTGGCATTGATTCAACAAGGTGCTGAAAGCATTCTTTAGAAATGTTGGCCCATATTGATAGGATAGCATCTTGCAGTTGATGGAGATTTGTGGGATGCACATCCAGGCCACGAAGCTCCCGTTCCACCACATCCCAAAGATGCTCTATTGGGTTGAGATCTGGTGACTGTGGGGGACATTTTAGTACAGTGAACTCATTGTCATGTTCAAGAAACCAATTTGAGGCCATCCTTAAAAATATTTTGGTTTGCAGTAACAGCAAAAAAAAAAAAAATTGTCGGTAGGTAGGTCTATATTTTTTTTTCAAGATTCAATGTAAAAAAAAAATGTACAATTTTGGTCATGGTGATTATGTAGGTATGAATTTAAACAATTTTGCATATTTGCAGAACGGTTACGTTTTAGGGCTGTCACTTTTGTGAAAAAATCGTGTTCGATTTTTGAGACATAAGTATTCATTGAATCGATTGTAAAATCGATTTTCCAAAAATCGTCCAAACGTCTAAAGACGTTTCCATTTTCGCCAAATATAGGCAAATCCACAGACAACTAACAGGCATTAGGACTAACATAAAGAGGGCGCTTGAGAAATGCACAAGTCAGCAATATTTCTAATGATTTATTGGCGTGAAGTTTTCGTGCACAAAGACAAACAGGAGTGGAACATTCAGGGATTGAAATGAACACCCTCCAACCCGCCAAATAAGGGTAAAAATTAACTTTGGCGGGTAACGCTGTCAAATCACGAGCCAATTTGGCGTGTTTCTATGTTTACTCACTTTCCTGGGGAAGTTCGTGTAAGCCAAATCTCCACGGATTTAGCTCAAATACGCAACTCGTGAGTCCTCATGATATATTAAATACAGCGTATTGTGCAGAATTTGCGCATTTCTGGCTTACTTTAACACACACGTCACTAAGCAACAAATAACGGCGCGCTTGTTCACTTGCACTGAAGTAATAGCGAATATTAAAAAGCATTTCGTTAACAGAAAAGACATTGTTATTTTCCAACATACTACATGTTCTGTGTACTGTATTGATCTGTCCACCTAAAACACATTTTTGGTTTAAAAAAAAAGGCCGGTGGTGGTGGCTCACTTTGAAATTTCAATTTAAAAGAAACCACTTTGATTTTGGGGTCAAATTGTAGCACAATAGTTTGAGTTTCGTTGAGTAATGGTATTACTACTCCTAGCGATACTGCTTATCAATCCGGTACTTTAGCGGTATTCTTATCGGTTCTTTTTGGTGTTTTTTTTTTTTTTTTTTACATTCGGTTAATAACATTTGCTTTATATTTTGAAATGTAAAATATCTATAGCAAATAGAAAAATCAATGCTTTAACAAAACAAATAAAATATCTATTTGTTATGCAGCAGTGTGCAGGCTTTTTTGTTTTATATACATGAGATAGGATATGATAGGCAAAAACAAGTACAAACATGTTCAAAAAAAGAAAACAATTAAACAAAGATACAAATTATATACACAGTGCTTTAATTTCAGGAAGGTCTCAAATTACTTTTCAGGTTAAGTGTTTCTGTCTGAAAAGAAATTTAATTTAGTAATCAAATGTAAAATAACACTGCATAGTTCATCATTGATAGATAGATTAATGCTTATTAAAGTTTAAGTTATTCATTCAAGCGCTGTGAGTGATTTTCTGTTTGATTAACATTAATGGCTCAATCGTCACAGGTTTATTAGACGCTGCCCCCTTAAGACCAAGTTCAGATCTATAGATGGCTGATGCACCATTTTCTCCCAACTATTTACGTCCATTTAAGACATAAACTGTGTTTCAGTGAATCTCAGAGCTGGTCATTTTTATATTTTATGTATATTTGATCGTTTAGATGCGCACATTAAGCCCAAAGTTAAGTATAGGCCTACTTGTCTTGTTGCAGTCCATTTCGGAGCGCGCATCGCCTTGTGAACAGCGTCTCTTGCGCATATTTTTGTGCTTTTAACAGCTCTTTTAACGATTAAACGCGTCCGCAATTTAGCAACAGTAGAGACTGTATTTTACAACAATTACCGATCGTTCTGATTTTGATGGCACGTTTGGTTTTTAGGAAGAAATGACAGCGCACCGCTGTGAAGGGAAGGAAGTTGCGCTAGACAGAATGCGTCTAGTTTGTAATGGTTTCGTCTCAAATGTCTTCTTTTTCTAATCTTTGAAAGCCGAAATCTAAAATAAAATTAGAGTAATATCCCAGATCTAAAGTGTAACCACGTTTGAATGTTTAGTTCTGTCCTCATTGTCACTCATTAACCAGGGCTGTCGTGTCGTGCGCGCTGTGGATCCGCATGAGAGATCGCTCTCTCTCTTCTGGATTGCGAATAGCAAAATTGCATCACAGACAAATGGTTTAATATTATCATAAATAGAAATGGCTGAAATTCAGCCCCGGGGCCCGTTTAATACCGGGTTTCGGTAATCCCTAATCATTACTAAGCGCGAACAGTGAATGAAACGAGCGAACGTACAAACCATAGTGTGACATGCGTAAACCATAAACATAATCATAGATGATGATGACGCCAAGGGTTTTTATTTAAAAGAAAGAATGTAGCCTACTTTTGTATGAAGGCATAAGCAACTTTCACAATTCTAACTAAAATATAGCCTAATTAATATTATCTTATTGAATTTGTATTAGTTGTTTGAAGAGTAAAAAAAAAAATCGGTCGGTCTTAACGCAAGTTACAAACGGCAAGTCGGTCGGACTAAAAGGAAAAAAAAAATGGGTCGGTCCTAAATTGATAGGGTCGGTCGGGTTACGGCAAACAAGAATATTTTTAAGGATGGCCTGAAATGATTCGAGCTTTGTGACATGGTGCATTATCCTGCTGGAAGTAGCCATCAGAGGATGGGTACATGGTGGCCATAAAGGGATGGACATGGTCAGAAACAATGCTCAGGTAGGCCGTGGCATTTAAACGATGCCCAATTGGTACTAAGGGGTCTAAAGTGTGCCAAGAAAACATCCTCCACACCATTACACCACCACCACCAGCCTGCACAGTGGTAACAAGGCATGATGGATAGTGGTCACAAGGCATGATGGATCATCCATTGAAGAGCTAGAATAGATAAAATGTGTGATTAATCATGAGTTAACTGTCATTAATCGCGATTTAAATATTTGAATCGTTTGACAGCCCTTATATATATATATATATATATATATATATATATATATATATATATATATATATATATATATATATATATATATATATATAAATAATAATTGATCTTTCTGATTTTTATCTTGTTTTCATGAATGTATTTTTAGGGATGCAACGATTACAGATTTTGTAAGTACGATTATTGTCTGAGAAATAATCATGATTTAACGATTATCACGATTATTATGCATCAATTAATTTCACACTATCACATGAACACTCAACACTAGATTTTAATGTGTTATTTATTGCTGCCACAACACAGTACAAATTATAAAATGACAAACAATAATCAATCTCTTCCTTTGGAATTAAAGAGGAGTGCTTTGTAAACATCCAGCATTTTTCTTTGAAAAATAACAAATTAAGTCAAAGGCTGCAGGGCTCTTTGATTGAAATAGATTACAACATTATTAAGTGTTTAGTTTGTTCTAAATGTATCTTCAACCTGTGTTAGAAAACTTGAAAACAATATATTGTTGGTATTTGACTTAAAAACATAAATAATACATAAAGGGATAATATATCCCAATGAAAATAAGAATAAACAAAGTATTTGGTTCTATTGAATTAAATGTAAGCTAAATATTAACTATGTATTTTTAAAAAAAGAAAACGTATATAGTCCAAATGTTATCCACTCCAATATTATTGTATTTATTTTAATACTCTTTTTTTTTAATTATTAATCCAAATTGTACATGTGCCTTTAGAAAATCATCTATTATCTCATTATTTTGGTTTGTTTGTTTGAAGTTTAAGTAAAAATTATAGAAAGAAACTGAGAACATCTCTCATGCAGTGTTATTAATAACTGAAATGCAGTTAATTGGTAGTCCAGTTAATTGGCAGTTAACCTGTTAATCGTTGCCAGAGCGTCGGCGCACTGAAGCGTTTTTTTTTTTTTAAATAGTTCAAAGTTACTATCAGATTTAATGTTATTACCTTGACAAACTATACATCATTAAAAGATATAAGTATCAAGGTTTAGTTTTTGAGCACTATTGTATTCTGAGAAACTTATAGTGACAGTTATGTCTTAATTTGTGTCTGGAGTTATGTAATCAAAAAATGAGTCGATACTTTTAATATGAATTATGAGCGTCAGCCGCTCTCATTCAGAAAAAAAACTCCAGTGAGATCGTCATGACAGCGCTTGACAAAACAACGCCCATCAGGGCTTTTAGTTAAAAAATGTGCAGATTTGGAGAAATATTGATAGATTCTCATAGGTTTACATCAGATTTATATAGACAGGAATCATATTTATTGAATATATACCCAAATGCCTCGATTTAATCATTATGAGCGCTGGAGACTCTGATGTACTGTATTTTCAATACATACTGGCAGCCTGAGGGCGCCCTGTACACATATATATATTATGCATGTAACCTACATGTAATATAGTGAGAATTAAAAACAAATCCCCATGCAATATTTAGACAAAAACAATAAAGCAAATACAACAATGTTAATATAATCTATTCCATAAATCACAAAAAAGTGCTCTGTTCCCTAATCAGTACCATTGTTCTCATTATTTAACAGTTTGTGTTGATGTTTCTGTGCCTTTTTCGCCGCACCTTTGGCATTCTCATAGTTGAGTTTGGCTGTGTTCTTTATTGTGACGCACACCGAATCGCCCTCATCTGCTGCTTTGTATCCAGTAATTCCTCCTCCGATCGCTCCGGCAAAAGCTGCAACTCCAACAGCAACACCTGTAGCTGCAGCGAGACCTGATCCAGCTAGTCCAACTCCAGCTCCTGCAGCAATAATCCCTGCCTTCAGCGCTACTGCTCCGGTTGCTATTCCCGCGGCTCCGGCGGCTCCGGCTGCCACTCCTGCTTTCACCACTCCGGGAATATTGGATGCTTTCAGTAAACTCACAACAGATGCCACTGCGACACCGATGCCCAGGAAAGCACCGGTCAGCGTCCCTGTGGTTACTCCCGCAAGCCGATTGAGAAGTTTTTTGTGCACAATCTTTTTAGCTAATTCTCGCTTCTCTTCTGGCAACAAATGGACCTCGTCTACGTTCTTCATCTCCTCTTGAATCTCTTTTTCCACTATCTGAAGCAGCTCATTGGTGTAACCAATGTTCTTACTGTCCTTCAGCTTCTGTTCGATGGTCTCCAGCAGAGATTTCACCTGAACTCTGTTGCTTCTGTATCCCATTTTCCTCTTTTTCCAGTATTTACTGTCGATGACGTGACAGCGCCCTCCACATTTATCAACGAGCTCCTGTAGCTTTGGACTCATCTTCACAAATTCCTCTATGTTTTGACCTTCCAGCTGTTCGCCGTGAGTGAATAAAACCACTGAATGATTAAAGGTATCTTCTCCACAACACTCCATGATTTTATGCACAATCTCCATTTCTTGTCCCGTGTATCTCCCGACCTTCAGGACGATGATGAACATGTCTGGACCCGGAGAGCTTTCGATCACGGATCTAATGATCTCGGATTTGATGGTCTCCTCATCCAGTGCAGTGTCAAAGAGTCCAGGAGTGTCAATAACGGTGATCTTTCTGCCATCAACCTTACGATCTCCACTGACACATTCAGCCGTCACTGACTCGGGTGAAGCTTTACTCTTGAAGACTTGCTGTTTGAGAATCGTATTCCCGGCGCTGCTCTTGCCATCTCCGGTTTTCCCAAGAAGCACAATCCTTTTTTCAGGCTGAGACTCAGAAGCTGTTTGAGAAATATGATGTTGTTAGTAAAGGAATTTACTATTCCATAAAAAATAAAAACTATGAAGCCTACAGATCTAAATTATATCTAAACCATATAACCATAGTAAGGAAAAAAATCATGCTTTTAATTATGCTCATGATTATGAGATAAAAGTTGACATTATTACACACTAAGTTATATTGATGACATCAAATGTCATAAGTATGCCATTACAATCTAAATTATGACATACTAACATCAAAATGATGTCATGCTAACTCATGATTTTGGCATAAAATGTCAAAATAAAGAATCAAACGGATAAATAAATGAAATTAAATAATTACATAAATTATGACAAAAAATAATAATTACGGTGAAAGAGATTGATATATACTAAGGCTCAATCCCAATTCACCCCTAGCCCCTACCGTTTGTTTTCGAGTGTACCCCCAAAATGGAACAACCCTTCATGAAGCCGAGAATGTCGTCGTCGGCGATGGCTCTGATGTTAAAGAGTTTTTACAGGACTTCTCCATGACAACGACCGCAGTTGCTCTTAACTTTGAGGAAACATGATGATTATAACGTTCCTTCCTCGAAATGAATGTATTTTCTGTTTCTGAAAGGTAATTTATTATACAATTTCTCTATTCTCTAAGACTCTATTATTATTATTATAAGATTAAATAAAGTGCATGGTGGTGTCATCTGGCGCTAAATTTAAATGTTTGCAAAGCCATCTCGCCGGTGATTCGCAATGATATTCTGTGAACTTTCTCGTAGCCCTCCGTTTGGAGTGTGCCTCTGAAAAATCTCCGTTTCGAGGGCTACGTAGCCCTACCCATTCGGCCCACCCCTCGATCTCAACAAGAATCGGGACTAGACGTGAACGCGCAAAACGGAGGGGTTAGGGGCAAGGGATGAATTGGGATTGAGCCTAAGTCATTGTATCTGATAGTCATCTATCTCATAAAAAGTTGAATTTATGACATACTAAGTCACAATTATTTCATTTCATTTCATTTTATTGTTTATTTTTACAGGGACAATGCACAATTAGAGTAATTGCACCAGAATTAGCTAATAACTAGTTTACATCTGCTGTCCCTGGGCAGGTAAACAAATCAAATAACATACATTACATATGCCCCACATAAAACATCACAATACATACATGTTCAGAATATAAAATTTAAAACCAGAATATAAAACAGATAATGTACATTACAGTCATTAGTGGTTGCAGATCTGTTGTGATAGTAGAAAGTACTTAAGCTTATTTTTAAAAATTGGGAAGCTATTGAGGCTTCGAATGTTTGTAGGTTTCCACAACCCCACTACTCTAACTGAAAAGGCTTTTTGCCCAAAGGCTGTTTTTCTGTACTGCGGTACCAGATCTCCCCTGGCAGATGCTCTAGTCCTACCTGCACTTCCATTATGGGTCACACATCCCTGAAGAGGGGGTGGAGCAAGATTGTGAATAATTTTGTACATCAGGCATACATCAGTATAAAATACAAAATTATTCATATTTAAAAAAATTAACCTTTTTAAAATAGTACAATGATGGTAGTCCCTTGGTTTTTTATCTAACACTTTCATGATTTGTTTATGAAGGGAGTACACAGGCTTAAGTGTAGTTGCATCTGCTTGTGACCAGGTTGTTATGCAATACGACAAGTGAGGTAGAATCAGAGTATGCACTAAAAGAAGTGCAGCTGATTCAGAGAGCTGGTGCCTGATGCTTTTAAAATTATTCAAATTGAATTTAACATTATTTATAACCCTTTTTACTTGCTTTTTAAAAGACAGGTGTTGGTCTGTTATTATTCATAAATATTTAACATGCGTCACAAATTTGATTGCTTCACCATTAAATATAATATCTGGATTCACAGAGTTTTGTTTTCGTGCAGTGAAATACGTGCATACAGTTTTACTTACATTTAGAGACAAACAAGACTCATTCAACCAATTTGAAACTTTCACCATTGCAGATGACAGTTTGTTTGCAACTAGTTCTTTAGTTCTTGCATGAGTAAAAAGCACAGTATCATCCGCATACATTATAACATCTATTCCTGGACATACTTGAGGCAGATCATTAATATAAATACTAAATAAAATCGGTCCTAAAATTGACCCCTGAGGAACCCCCGTAGGACAGTTAGCAAATGAAGAACATTTATCAGCCACTCTTGTGCATTGACTTCTATTACTGAGGTATGATTTCATCCACATCAAGGCAGCATCTGATAACTTAAAATTCTGAAGTTTTGACATTAAACAGTTATGATTCACTGTATCGAATGCCTTTGCTAAATCTAAAAACACAGCTCCAACAACACCACCTTTGTCAAGTTGACTTCTAATTTGTTTGACAAAATAACAATTAGCAGTTTCAGTAGAATATTTTTTTCGAAACCCAAATTGCATTTGATGTAGATTTACTTCACTTTCGTTTAAATAAGAAACTAATTGATCACAAACTTCTCTTTCTGCAATTTTTGATGCTATTGGAAGGATACTTATGGGTCTATAATTTGATGGAAGAGTCCTATCACCTGCTTTAAAAATAGGTGTCACTACTGCCGCTTTCCAGCAATTTGGAAAATAGGAATTTGTAATTGACAGATTTGTCAAGTGTGTTAGAGGTTTGCAAAGAATTGATTTATAAGTTTTAAAAAATCGTGCATCAGTATCATAAACATCTTTAGACTTAGATCCTTTTAAATTATCGATTATTTTTAATACAGTAGATTCTGAGACATTTTCAATAGTGAAGACAGGCTTTTCATTGTTTATAGGTTCTAGTACTCCAGATCTCGCACCAAATTTCCTAGCCAGACACTGTACAGAGTTCAAGAAGAAGGAATTAAAAATTGTAGCTATTTTTTCTTTATCTTCTATTAATTTTGATTGGTCTCGTATTATCCAATTTTGAACTGATTTATTCTCCTTCTTTGTAATTTTATCAATATTTTTCCAAATTAATTTACAATTTCCTTTAGAATCCTCAATTAATTTAATAAAATAATTAGCTTTGGCCTGTCTTAATTCTTTTACTACTTTATTTCGCAAATTCTGAAATTTTCTCTTATCATGTGGTAATTTAGATTTAAGAGCAGCTTTTAATGCCAAGTCTCTCTGCTTCATTAGCATCCAAAGCTGTTCATTTAACCATGGCAGATGTATTTTACTCGAGTAGGATATATTTTTACTAAATTCATTTTTAGTCGTATTAACCTCTTAACCTTCGCCAGAGCGAGGGCGCTCTGAGCGTTTTTTTTTTAAATCGTTCAAAGTTACTATCAGATTCAATGTTAATACCTTGACAAACTATACATCATTAAAAAGATATAAGACTGAAGGTTTAGTATTTGACCACTATTGTATTCTGAGAATCTTATAGTGACAGTTATGTCTTAATTTGTGTCTGGAGTTATGTAATCAAAAAATGAGTCGATACCTTTGATATGAATTATGAGCGTCAGCCGCTTCCATTCAGAAAAAAACTCCAGTGAGATCGTCACGACAGAGCTTGACAAAACAACGTCCATCAGGGCTTTTAGCTCAAAAGTGTACAGATTTGGAGAAATATTGATAGATTCTCATAGGTTTACATCAGATTTATATAGACAGGAATCATATTTATTGAATATCTACCCAAATGCGTCGATTTAATCATTATGAGCGCTGGAGACTCTGATGTACTGTGTTTTCAATACATACTGGCAGCCTGAGGGCGCCCTGTGCACATATGGACTCCAAATTTGGAACACGAAGAAGAATCATATCATGTGACATTTCAGGAAGTCCATCACGACGTAAACACTAACAGAGATCGCTGTAACATGCAGATAAAGATGTTTTGAAGACAATAAACATGATTGCAATGATATTTGGTTTACCTGTGTTCTTCGAGCCATGTCAGGTATTTTCATAATAATAGATTATATTTATAATGTAATGCTAATCGATATAGACTTTATCATGGTGAAGAATACTATAAAATACTATATTTTCTGTCCGATTTTTTTATCTGAAGCCAAATCAGAGCACAGAAGGTTATTTAAAACACTCGACTTGTGCTATAAAGTAAGTTTTAGAGCACAAACATGGTTTTAATCTCATAAATTGTCGTGTATTGATGGTGTGCTAAGCTAACATGCTAGCTAGCCCTTGGTGCACCTGCTAACTAGCTGTTATATTTATGAATATTTCTAAATAGGACTGCTTGCTGAAATGTTTCTTTTTTCAAGAAGGTCATTTTATATAGTTTCAAATGTAAGGTGAGAACTTTGAGAACTTTCCCTAAAAGAGATTAGGGGTTGAAACAGTGTGAATAGCCAGTCGTTAGTAATTATAATGCAGACAAAAGAAAGCATATTTAGAGCAATAACCAGAGGCTGGAGAGGTGTGAATGTGTGCAGGGGAGACTGACACTGAATGGAGATCGTTTAGACCACAACACAATAGAGAAAATAGACTGAATAGATGCTTAGAAAATGACAATAAACATCAGTTTGCATTTTAGAGTCTAATCAAAATAAAATCGTTTGACATGATCTCGAAAAACATTTAACTAAATAAAGAGTTTTAGACATATCATCTTCAGATTTTAAATATAACATGGTCAGACATGTGGCTTTAGCTGCAGTGCATTTCTAGATTGCTACAGGGCCAACTTCAATTTTATTTTCATGAAAATATTTCATAAAAATAAATTTCTAATAACTTGACAAAACTTTGAAGCTATTTATAACATTTATTTTTCATTATGACAATAATTAATTCTACATTTGCAATAAACTGCCAGGTGTCAGCTTTCAAATGAGATCATACTTGTGCTTTTAGAACAAATGGTTCATGAACTGTATCTGTTTCAGTTTGGGTATGCCATTTCTGGGGATTTTTCAAAATTGGGGGTGAAGCTTAACAGGTTAACTCTATCCATCATATTGATAAATGCTTGTTCTATGTCACCAGACTGCATAATATCATTCCAGTCCAAGTGCTTTAATTTCTCCTCGAATTGGCCGATTAAGGATTTTGGTATAATATTAAAGAAACTTTTGCCGCCTTGTCTGTATAAAAACCTTTTTTTTGTCAACTTTCTTACGATTAAGGTCAAGTTGTGGTCTGACATACCTGTTACCAATTTAAATGATTTTGTAATTCTTTCAGGTTTATTGGTAAAAAATTAAATCTAACTGAGTTTGTGTTGATTGAGTAATCCTAGTTGGGCCAAGGATCATTTGTGTAAGATTCAACTGATCTGATATGCTTTTAAGTTGAGATCTCTTAGCTTTTTCTGCCCAGTTTATATTAAAATCACCTAAAACAATTAGTTCCATTTTTGAACCAATTTCCTTTAGTACAGATTTAAATTTATCAAAAAATGTCTTTGTTGAATTAGGGGTCTGTATAATCCAACCACAGTAAAAGACATTTGAGGAGATAAAACAATAGTAGCAATAATACATTCTAAATCTAGCGTTGAATTAAGATGAACCTCCACACATTTAAAATGATTACGAACATACAGAAGGACTCCTCCTCCTCTCCCTAGTTTTCTATCCTTCCTAAAAACATGATATCCCTGTACAGCATAAGCAGTCTTTGGTGATGACTCAGTTAGCCATGATTCAGAGAGAAAAAGAAAGTCCAAATTAAAATCCATCAGCAGACCCTCAAGACAAATAAGACAATAAGTCGAAATTATTATTAAAAAATTATTACACATGATCACAAAAGTTGAAATCAGCCATAAAAAGTCGTAATTACTAGTCTTAGAATCAATGTATTATGCAATTAAAATGAATTATTATTTTAATAAAATATACAGACTTATGCTGTCTTTAAAGCATTTACAAATAAGTTTTAACCCCATTGATTTTCAGTGCAGGGATACTGTTAGACATTTTTCAAAATACAGTCTATGATGTTCAACAGCAGAAATAAAGTCCTACAGTTTTGAAACAAAATCTGGGTGAATAAATGATAATAGCTTTTTCATTTTTGGGTGAGCTGTCCCTTTAAGAGTAGTAGTGTGATCTGATTATCTAAAGGTTCAAAATGATTAGCTTTTATGTTAAATATAGAAACGCTTGCAATAGTTCAAAGTCAAAGATCTAAAAACACTTCAAAATCATGTTTTAGAATGATTTGATGATAGCCATATTTTTTAAAAAGGTTTTCTTACCTCCCATGTTCTTGTCCTGTCTTCAACTGAGGTGCTTCAATTTATAATGTTGTATTAAGTATGTTTTCATCTATAATGGTATCCAGTTATGGTTCCTGGTGTTCTATATGATCAATTAACAAAAGCTGTACTTTAAACACAAATGCCATGTGACGTGTATAAGCGAACAGCTTGAAGAGTTTCGTGCTCAAAACACCCTTGAATGAGTCTTTTGACACCACAGATGAGCTACAGGAATTACCAGAATGACTAGTTCTCTGAATGTTTTTTCGGAACCGCCTACTTTTACACGCCTTCATTACAGCAAATTCCTTCAAAATCAAAGCCACAAAACTCTTACTGTGAGAAACACATGGCAAACATGTCATCTAAGTTATTAGCAGTAAAAGAATACAAAATACTGAAGTATAAATTATTCACATAGATAGTTTCACAGGCACCAATACTAAACTTGTGTCGGTTCGTTCCCAGATAGCAACATTGTGTCGGCCCACATCTGGCACATGTGGAATGATGATCTGGAGCTTATCTGAGCCACAAAATCTGTATTAAATATGGTAATCTCCGCTTTAATAAGCCTGTTAAAAAGAAGAATCACTGAAGGAAAGAAGAGAACAGAAAAAGAGATGAGCAGAAACACAAGAAATACAACTGGCTTCCACTCGCAGCCTTAGATTGTCAACTGAATATAAAATACATTCAATCTCTCAAGATTAAACAAATCTACAAACAGCATTACCAGCTGCACTTATTACTATCCAAACTGACTTTATATCTGTTAGACGTCTACAAAAGTTATTGAGAATTAACGGGTGTTTCATTTGAAGTCACCATAACAGTGATATAGTGTTTCCATTTGTTGGGATCTTAAACTCACAGACACTTATTCTTAGTTTTATTATTATGGACTTTTAGTTTATTTTCGCCAGTTTCCTGTCTTCCTTTGTTCAGGTTTCCTAAATCAGCACAGGTATTTATCATATTTTTATTCTTTTGGCTTGTACTTAAATTTATGTATTTTCAGTGTTCTGTTGTCCGTTCTCGTTAATGCATTAGTTGTATTTCTTCGTCTGCATTTTTTTTTTGTGATTGTTTTTTTATTTGAAATAATAACATTACAAATATCGGATGACAGCATGAATACCAACAAAAGAAAGAAAGGAAAAAAAAAAACCACAACCCCGGCAGCCAATTACAGCACAGAATAATGCATCATCAATTTAAAACAATTCTTTTAGAGCTTGGGCTGTACTACTCCAATAAGTGACCGTTTGTATTCTAGCCCCATTAATCCTTGCAGTGCTGCGTTCTAAACAAGCAATATAGTGAAAAGACATCAGCCAGAATCTTCTAAGATCCATGTCAGGAGTGAACCATTGCTGTATAATTGTTTTTTTAGCAGCAGTGAAACCAGACATTAACAATCTTCTCTGAGCTAACGTAAAGTTGTATGAAGAATCATCATTCAGCAACATAAGACAAGGGTCGAGGTCCAACTGCAGCTTTGTGATATGTTTCAGTACTTGAACTACATGTATCCAAAAATTGGATATAACAGAACAGTCCCAAAACATATGCAGAAAAGTACCTTTAGAGTTATTGTTGCACAGACTGCAATTAGGATTTAAAGAGAGTTTCATCACGTATCGCTTGTATGGGGTACAATACATTTTGTGTACAGTTTTGAAATGAATAAGAATGTGCGAGGGGTTTTTGGAGGTAAGACAGAGATTTGACCAGACTGTATTCCAGTCAGGGTTATAGCCCAGCCATGAGAGTTCTCTCTCCCACACAGCTAATACCTTCAGGGTTTTATATGAACATTCAAGTAGTCGTTTATAAATCAAGGAGACTGCCCTGAATTTTCCCAGTATTTTTGAACCACTTTAACAATGGGTGATCATCTAGGCTGGAGTTCCAAGGTACCCCGTATGCTTTCATTGCAGATCTCAACTTCAAGTACATAAAAAACGAGGTACCTGGCAAAGAATAATCTGCTTGAATATCTTGGAATGTGCGCAATCCACTGCCATTGAATATATCACCAAATGTGAACACACCTTTTGAGGACCAGGAAGGGTAAATGAAAGGTTGATTACCAGATAATAGGCGGGCATTGTTCCAGAGAGGAGACTGACGTGAGATTTTTTTTAACGTTACCTGTGATCTTTTCTGCATTAAACCACGCTTTTAAAGTGACTGAAATAATATTTCCGAACTTCTGATGTAAACCTCTTGAGCCTACCCCAGTAAAAGGCAGATCTTGAAGTCTATGGGGAAGAGCACGGTCAGACTCAATGCTTCTCCAAGGTACTTTGGAGTGAGTGTCCACCCAGACACGTATGGCCCTAATTTGGAAAGCAGAGTAGTAAAGCATTAAATTAGGAAGTGCAAGACCGCCATGCAGTTTTGCACGCTGTAATACTGAAAGGCTGACTCTAGGACGCTTACCACCCCAGATGAATTTAGAGATTAATGAATTCATTTCTTTGAAAAATTTTGGGGGAGGAAAACACGGAAGCATGAACAATAAAAAGTTAACTCTGGGTAAAATGTTAATTTTAACCGTGCTAATTCTGGCTTGCATCGACATTTTAACGTTGTCCCACCTCTGTATGTCCTGCTTAATTTTCTGACTGATTTCAGAGAAATTTGTCTGAGCAATCCTAGACAGAGAATCAGCTATTTTAATACCAAGATAGGTGCATGAATTAGCAAAGACAAGGCCACTAGGTAGAGATACTGCTTTAGTAATGCTATTAAGTGCCATTAAGGATGACTTATCCCAATTTATTTTATAACCAGACATAGTGCTAAAGGAGTTGAACAAACGCAGGGCTTCTGGTAGAGAGGTATTTAAGTCTGAAAGATAAAGCATAATGTCATCGGCATATAATGAGATGTGGTGATGCGAGTTCTAAATAGTTATAGGTGTTATTGTTTGGCTTTGTCTAAGAGCTTGTGCGAGTGGTTCTAGTGAGAGTGCAAATAAAATTGGTGACAAGGGACAACCTTGCCGACAACCTCTTTGAAGTGAGAAAGGTTGTGATTGATAAAAACCTGTTGATACGGAAGCAGAAGGACATTTATATAACAGTCGTATAATATTTAGGAACTTAGAGCCAAATCCAAAACGCTCCAGAACAACCCACAGATAATCCCATTCAAGCCTATCAAATGCTTTGAGAGCATCCAAAGAAAAAATGGCAGCAGTAGCATTAGTGGTCTGAGCGTAATCAATAATGTGTAATAGTCGGCGCATGTTGTCCGATGCTAAACGGCCTTTCAAGAAGCCAGTCTGGTCATAAATTAATCAGATTATCAATATATGGTTCCAATCTTAAAACCAATGCTTTGGCTAGGATCTTGACGTCAGCTGATATCAGGGATATTGGACGATAACTAGAACAACTTAGTGGATCTTTGGCTTTTTTGAGCAACAGGGTAATGATGGCAACATTTTGATCTCTATGAAGTGTACCATGATCAATGCCATAGTTCATGGACTTCAGAATTAGGGGGCCCACAATATCCCAGATAGCTAGATAGAGCTCCGGAGGAATTCCATCAGGGCCGGGAGATTTGCCTTTCTGCAACAATTTAGCTGCATTGTGGAGTTCCTCCAATGTTATAGGAGCATCCAATAATTCCTGAGCAGGTATTGGTAGCGTGGGAAGGTTCAGGTGACTGAGAAAATCACTACATTCTCCTCTGTCGAGGCAGACCTCAGAAGAATACAACGTAGAGTAGAATGATCTAAACCAGGGGTGTCCAAACTCGGTCCTGGAGGGCCACTGTCCTGCAGAGTTTAGCTCCAACCCCAATTAAACACACCTGAAACAGCTAATCAAGATCTTGATTAGCTGTTGAAGGTCATTAGGCATGCTAAAATGCAAGTTGGAACTAAACTCTGCAGGACAGTGGCCCTCCAGGACCGAGTTTGGACACCCCTGATCTAAACTCATCGTTAACAGCCTTTGGATCCGTAGTAATTTCACCAGAATCAGTTTTAATAACATCAATGCTGGCTTTAGATTCACACTCTTTGAGTTTCAGTGCGAGCAATCTGCTAGGCCTATCTGCATTAAAGTAGTATTTTTGCTTTGTTCTATGAATGATAAACTCAGCTTTGGATATAGATAGAGAAGTATATTCTGCTTTCAATAAAGATAGCTCCTTATTACGTTTATCAGAAAAAGCACATGCCTGTTGACGATCTAGATCATTAATCTTTTTTTCTAGCTCCTCAAACCGTTTATTCCTAGAGGCCTTGACTTTGGCAGAATATGAAATGCAATTACCCCTTAAAAAGCATTTTGTCACTTCCCACAACGTCTGTGGATTATTGCAGTGGGAATTAATTTCCAAAAAATTAATTAATTCTTGTCTAAGTTGATCTAGGAAGGAGATATCGTATAATAATGTAGTATTAAAACGCCATCTATTGACTTTAGAGATTTTAGCACCTATAGTGACATTACAGATAACCGGTGAATGATCCGAAATCAAAATAGGCAAAATATCAATATTACTGATGTATTGGACTAGAGAGGGATCACTTCGTCTGCATTTGTTGGATTCCCTTCTGAGTTTGTTATTAAAGACTTTTATCCTAATCTTCTTCATAATCTTCAAGTATGCATGACAGAAGAACGGATCAAAAACCAAGAATGGAAATTGCTTCCAATTACTATCTCTGCCGTGTTTGTGCCTTTTTTCGGGATTGTTTCATACAATTTAATACAGGCATTATACCTTCGCCCATGCCTTTGGATTCCGTCGTCGTCGAATATCGTGAAAACAACCAGCACTATTTTTCAGTTGTTTTCCTCTGTGAACATGCACTCATGGATGTCTGACAATTTCATTGCTTTTTGGAGTTTTCAGATTTAAAAACTTTTATAGATATAGAGGCTACACTCGTTTTATGGTACCTTTCCTCTCACGGGACAGATACTGAAGGACTCTATATATTTTTATTTAACTTTTAGTGTCAAATAAAAAGTACCGTTAAAATCAGATGAAATCCTGCAGGTGTCAGTGCTTTCTCCATTCATGCAATAAATGCACACCCTTGAATGAGCGTGGATTTCTACTTATTTACTTAAACTTCTTGGGTAATATCTATGGTTTGACCCATTTGAGAGGTGTTCAAAATCAGAATTTAAAGTGGGATGAATAAATCTCTCTACAAACTTGACGTGTGATGCCGCACTGACTGACATGTATGCGCATGAATCACTGTCTCACACACATGCTTCGAGCAATATTGTAAGTTATAGCAGAATAATACTAGCCTGGCAAGCCTGACCTACATCAAGATGTTAGGTCTGGCAACTCACCATTTACATACCTCACTCCGAGGGGCAGGATAAACGGTTCTATTTCAAAATCCTTCTGCACGCGCTGCATCCAACCAAAGCAACGAACGGTTGTGGATGAGTCGAGTGAGATGCGTTTTCCCACCAGGGTATGCGGTCGTCAAAACTCCGAACACATCTTCCTTTTTTAAGAATGACGTGACGTTCTCTTAACTCCAAGTCCTCCAGAGTCGCGGCAAAAGCCGATTTGAAAGACCGCTGTTCGCCACCTGCAGCTGTTGTTTTCAAGTAGCTAGCACGCAGAACCCGGAACCGTCACATCTCTGCCGTCATTATGTTAAGCCCGCCCACCAACTCTATACACAATGTGATTGGCCTGACTTGAGTTTGGTTTTTCCTGCTCGAAAGCCAACGGAGAGTTGCTAGACTACACTGGCTGCAAAATAAATTTTGCTGCCGCTAGGGTGCATCTAGATTTCTAGGCTAGAATAATACAGTATCACAACTCACCAAGTCTGACTTTTAGCTTTGTCTTTTAACTATTATAGTATTTCAAAGGGCAAAAACATGAACTTTAACTATTGGCTTTACATCATCAAGTCAGCTGTCACTGTAGCGCGAGGCTCCTTAGCAAACTTGATCACGTTGAGC
Source organism: Chrosomus eos (assembly GCA_036326025.1). Classification (NCBI taxonomy): domain Eukaryota; kingdom Metazoa; phylum Chordata; class Actinopteri; order Cypriniformes; family Leuciscidae; genus Chrosomus; species Chrosomus eos. The sequence goes on along the minus strand of JAZAVI010000097.1, from coordinate 75,624 downwards.
TAGGCAGGCATGGTTTTAGCAACACTGTTGTGGCTTGTATGATTTTTTTTTTTACTCAAGATATGTTGTATCATTTTTAGAAGATTTCACACAGATCTATTTGTTATTGCATTACAGTGATCTGTCACAACGACTGAAGTAATTTATTAAATTTATTTCATATCCATTAATACTTAATTTTCATAATTAAGTCAGTCGTAAAACTACTAAAAAAGCAGTTGTTTACAGCTTTGATTTCATGCATTAGTTGTCTTGCTTTGAATATTTCCTTTACACAAAATTTGTAAGTGACAGCTGAAACCGTCATATTGTTTTGTGTGTGTGTGTGTGTGTGTGGTGTGTGTGTGTGTGTGTGTGTGTGTGTGTGGTTTATAAATATTACACAAGAATGATGCTTGTAAGTTTATTTGAGCTGGTTCAACTCACATACAGATTACAAAATATTTTATACTTTTAGAATAAATGTATTTAGATGCTCAAAATTATTTTTATAACAAATAAAACACAGGAGTGATTAGAAGAAAGTAACCACACCACCAGAATACCAAGATCACATTAAATCAAGTGACGTTTAAAACTTTAAAACTTGTGCTTTTAAAAAAAATGTATGTATTATGTAATACCAATATGCTTTATGCCTCATCTTTGAACCATAATCTTCTAATGTCTAGTTGACTGCATGTACATTTGAATGAAAAGTCATGTTTTGAAGATATTTTTGAGTTGACTGAAAATTTTAATTAAATGTAAATGTATTTTAATACCACAGATTAAAACTCATTTTAATGTAATGGGCTCTTTAAGACATATACTGCACATTAGTGTTTAAATGGCTGAAGTATGTTATGTTGACATTAAAAAGACTCATCAGATACTCTTCAGTTACAGAAATTATCATTGTGCTTTGTTATAAGCACATTATCTGACAAGTGTTAAAAAAGATTTGGCTGTTATGAAAGAACACACTTATATCCTTCACTATTCATATCTGCTGCAGATGAAGTTGAGTTTGTGGTGTTCAGGACGGCTGATCCAGCGCTGATCTCCTCCAGACTGAACTGCTCCAGATCTCACTGCAGACACACAGTCCTCGTCTCCTGTGCCGTTCCCTGGAGCCCAGTTCTGATAGCACACAGTCTCTCCGCTCACCCAGAACTAGAGGCCCACAGTGCAGGAGTGACGTAAACCCAACCACACCGCCTCAATAGACGCACGTTTAAAGGGTACCTATTATGGCATTTAAAATGTTCCTAATAATGTTCTGGGAGTCCCCAACAACAGTTTTACATGCATGCAATGACAAAAAACACTTTTGTTGTCTTATAATATGCATTTATTTTTACCTGATTTGCTCACCGACTCCCTAATGATTCGTTTGACGACTCATTTGTCCAAACCCCTCCTTTGCGTGACGCTAATCGACAGTGATTGGTCAGATGACCCAGTCAGTTATATTTTGCGTTAGCCCAAAGCTTAAACATATTGATAAAGCACTGCAGTACTACAATACGCTTCACATAATTTCACATATTTCAAAAAACAAAAAAAATGACATTGGAGACCTAGAAGCTGCTGAGCGTAACTCTCACTGTCTCACACACACACACACGCACGCGCGCACACACACACACACACACACACACACACACACACACACACACACACACACACACACACACACACACACATAAAAGCAACAATTATTAATAGTACTTACAGGTTGTGATTCGGAGGAGGAAGCTGATCCAAATAAACTTGGTATTAAACGTTCCTTCAGTATCAGGCGACCCGCAAATCCACACTTGAAAGCATTTGTGTTTGTGAAGCGATCGTCATTAAAATAACGCGAACACAGCTCAAGGTGGCTATACTTGTGTGGTATAGTTGTAAATATAAACTCTAGTCACTGAGTCTTCACATGCTTGTCCCTGGGCAGTGAAAAAAAAAAGTTTGCTTTTGATTCGCACTTCAGAACAGAGTCTCGTCGACATGATGTTGTCAGGTTTCTCTGTCTGCTCGGTGCGCGCACTGAGTGGGCGTGTCGAATTCAAATAACTTGTACAAGTGACGTACGAAAGTGCATCGTTCGTCTATCGATTCATATCAGCGACTCAGAGTCGACTCTTACTTTTGAGAGACAATAACTTTGTATACGGTGAACTTTCATATTTAAAACTTTGCAGGATGTTTTTGTTCACTTAGATCTATGTTACACACTACATGAAAGGTAATTTTCAAAATTCCATGATAGGTACCCTTTAACCACATTCATCACCTTATTCTGCATCTCGACTGAATGAACCGAGACCAGATCCGTATAATTCTGTCTGCAGTATCTCATAGCTTCAGTCCACGTCAGATTCTCAGTGATCAGAATCAGTTTATCTGGACACAAAACAAACCACAAGCAAAAACTAGAGAGGGACTAATCAAAAACAACACGCAGAACAAACACTGTGGAGGAATTTGTCATGTCAGACATGTAATGTGAACTTAATGTGGCCGGATAAGTGATTTGGCCTGCCGATTGGTCCTGTTGAGCGGAGCTTTGATACTCCAATAAGATGGAAGCGTCCGGAATATTTAAGGACCCGTATTTTGACGGGTGTACGGGTCCTCGTAGTTCCCTTGCTGGCGTTTTGTTTCGGCTCTCACCCCTTTAAGGTATGTTGAGACACTTCCTGGCACTGTAGATACACCGATCACTTTAGTAACGTGCTTTATTTACAGTTTATTTATAGCGGGGCTGGTGGCGATGGCATTGTACTAAGTTTCTGACGGAGTCACATTCAGTAAGAACGCGCTGGCGGATGCGGGTGAACGCTGGCCAGTAAACGGAGCCGCAGCGGGGGTTGTGAGTAACCATACGGCGCTGCGTTTGATCGTGATTGTCTAAACCGTAAGTCACCTCTCCCTTGTCTACAGTCGGGGTTCAGGACATTTAGGATGACTTAATGTTCTATTGCTGGTGTTGGGGGTAATTATGGTTTCACGTTTAGCAGTAAGAACGCGATGGCAGATGCGGCTGAACGCGGCCAGTAAACGGAGCCGCAGCGGGGGTTGTGAGTAACCATACGGCGCTGCGTTTGATCGTGATTCAACCTAAAACGTAAGTCACCTCTCCCTTGTTTACATTTGGCGTTCCGGGCATTTAGGTTGACTTAATTGTGTCTCGTTGTTGAAGGTGAATGCATCATCAGGGTTTCTCGAGCCATAGTGGGAGTGCTGCACGTGACTCCGCTGCTGTTTTGCTTCCCGGCAACGTTTCCTTTGTTTAGTTGGTTTACTTTTATTAGTGTATTTGTTGTGCTGGATTAACGCCTGGTCGTCTATCAGGGTGATTTGGTCTTGTTTACAAGTATAGTTTATTTATTTTGTTTTGTTTTGCCGGGTTTTTTTATTGTTTCTCTGTAAATTTTGGTTTTGTCTAACAGTGGGTTTATTTTGTGGGAAATTCTGTCTTGTGTGATTACTTGTGGGCATTTCTCATGCTTGTATTCCTTTATTTCTGTTTGTAAGTGTTTTTTTTGCCTGCATCCCCGGTCCTGTTTGTTTGGTGCCACAGGTCGCTGATAGTCAGCCCTAGCAGCAGAAGGTACCGGTCGGGGGCTGCAGTATTATAGCTGCCAGATTAAGTGGCTGTATTCTTGTTTTTCTTGTTTTGTTTGATTACTGGGTGTGATTTTGTTTGATTGTTAATGTGTGTCCCTTGCTTTTCTCTCCAGGAGCCAGTGAGGATTTGGTGTGGAACGGGGGAGGCTAGCCGCTTCACTTGAGTGGTATGCGACACCGTGTGCTGGTGGTGTTTTCTGGGTGCCGACGAAACGTCCTTGTGGTGTGGGTGTGCTGGTCTGATTTTAGTTAGTTAGTTAACCTTTATTGTCCCCCATGGGGCAATTTAGTTTACAGCCAGCAGTCACATATACAACATACCATCAACAAAAAACCCATTCTAAAACAATACATTAAATATACTCATTCACTCATTCATTTAAAAGACTAATCGCTCTGGGGATCATGGACTTTTTGAACCTGTTGGTGTTTCCCCGTGGAACTTTATAACGACGCCTGGATGGAAGCAGTAAAAACTCTTGGCACAACGGATGAGATGGGTCAGCAATAATAGCCTTAGCCTTCCTCAAGCATCTGACCCTGTACACCTCGCTAAGGTCATTTAAGGCAATTCCAGCAATCTTACTACACACTTTGACAACATCGTTAAGACGGTTCCTTTGCTTCTCCATGAGAGAACCGTACCAACAAATAAATGAAAAAGTAAGAATTGATTCAATAAAACAAGAATAAAACATTTTCATAAAAGTAGTATCCAGGTTAAAATTTCTAAGTTTCCGATAAAAGTACATACGTTGATGAGCCTTCTTGCAGACAGCATCTACCTGCGACTCAAAACGCAACTTATTGTCAATGACTGTCCCCAGGTATTTGTAGTTCTCTACCTGATCCACAGCCTGGCTGTTAATAAGAGCAGGAGAAAGAGATACAGGTGACCTGCCAAAGTTAATGTACACTTCTTTAGTTTTGTTTACATTTATGTTAAGAAAGGCAGTTCCACACCACTCAACAAAATCTGATAAAACAGGACCATGCTCACAATCTTTCTGACTTAGAAGTGAAACAATGACAGAGTCGTCAGCAAACTTAACAACATGACGACCTGGATAGCTACTCTGACAGTCATTCGTATATAGGACAAATAAAAGTGGCGACAGTACACAGCCCTGCGGAGATCCAGTTGATGACCAAAGAACATCTGATTGGGTCCCATTCACCCTGACTCGCTGAGGCCGCTCTGTTAAAAAGTCCATCAGCCAACTGATCAAACCTGGGTCAATGTTGAAGTTTTGATTCAGTTTATCCGCTAAAACATGAGGCTGAATACAGTTAAATGCAGAAGAAAAATCAACGAAAAGTAAACGGACTAGAGAACCTGCCCCTTCGAGATGTTTAATAACTAAATTTAAAAGTGTTCCTATGGCATCATCCACACCTCGACCTGGTCTATAAGCAAACTGTAAGGGATCCAGTCTGTGGTCCATTATGGCAGTCTTCACCAGTTTTTCAAACGATTTCATCACCAGAGAGGTGAGTGCTATAGGTCTAAAATCATTCAGTAACTTTGGGGTTTTAATTTTTGGGACTGGCACAATGATAGAGTCTTTCCAAAGATGAGGGACCTTGTGCAACTGCAGTGATAGTTGAAAGATATATGTGAAGATGTCTGCCAACTGAACAGCACAGTTTTTAAGAAGTCGTCCTCCAATATGATCAGGACCAGGGCTTTTCCGCTCTTTGACTGATCTAAAAGCTTTAATGACAGCACATTTATCGATATGAACGTTAGGGGACTACAAGCATTATCCTTAAAGACAGACACCTCTTTACTAAAATTATGCTCATCGTAACGATTAAAAAAAACATTAAATTCATTTGAAAGTTGTAAGTCATTTATCCCATTAAGTGAGACTACACTCTTCTTTGTTGGCATACCCATCATATTTTTCACACCTTCCCATGCAGGGCGTGCATTACCTCCACTCAATAAGTTTTCAACTTTATCTTTATAAGCGAACTTTGCAAGTTTAAGTTCTCTCTTAACTTGCTTTGAGAGCTCCCTATATTGTTGCATGTCTCCTTGATTAAAATAAATATTCCTCTGGTTAATCAGTTTCTTGACTGATTTTGAGACCCACTGTTTATTATTTGCATAAAGTAAACGGGATTTCTTAGGGACAAACATATTTTCACAGAAAGAAATATAACTAGAAACCGTTTCTGTTAATTCATTTATATCCGTGCAGGAATTCTTAAAAACGTCCCAGTCGGTATCAGCAAAACATTCTTGTAGATCCTGCACTGATTCATCCGACCATACCGGCACCAGAGTTCGTTCAGGCTTGTTCCTCTTCAGGACAGTTTTGTATGTCGGAACTAGATAAACAACACTGTGGTCGGACGCACCAATCGGGGCTCTCAGGTGTGATTTATATGCTCCTTTGACTGTCCCAAAACAGAGATCAAGACACTTGGAATGCCGAGTCGGACAAGTGACATATTGAAAAAAGTGACCAAGCGCTTTCTCGGGTTTACAGTGGTTAAAATCTCCCATTAAAAAAATCGGCGCATCCGGCGCTCGAGCTTGAAAACTCTGCACTTTTTTGGTCAGGATTTGTGTAGCGATGTCAGCGTTAGCCCTGGGATGAATATAAACCACAGTCACAAATATTTGTGGGAATTCCCTCGGCAAATAGAATGGCCGTAGCGACACCGCTAAAAGCTCAATGTCAGGTGTACATAAGGACTCACGAATGATGACTGTACTGCACCAGCGTTTATTAATGTATAAACATAAGCCTCCGCCCAGTGACTTACCGGTCACCGCGGGGTCTCTGTCAAGACGAAAGGGTGCTCCAAAGCCATCAATTTCCATATCTTCCTGGGAGACGTGCTCTTTAAGCCATGTTTCTGTGAAGGCGAGGATGCACGCGTCCCGGTACTCCTCCAGAAACCTCACGTGTGCTTGGACTTCGTCCACTTTATTGCGGAGGGACTGCACATTTGCTAACATTATAGAGGGAAGGGGGATTCTGCGGTGACCAAGTCTTTTGAGCCTTTGCCGTACACCTCCACGTCTCCCTCTCTTCCTCCTTGCCCGTGGTAGTATCCAGCTCTGGGCCCCCGGCGTGGAAGCTGGCGGTTGAATGATCTCCTCGGGGAAGACCACATTTGGATTAACAGAGCCAACCTTGGCATTGCGAAGCAGGAGAAGAAATTCCCGTGTGTATTGCAACGTTTCACCGTGCACCGGGAGACGGGCCAAAAGATGACAAAACACGCTCCACAGGAGAAGAAGGGCAACTCCACGGTAAGTCCACATATTGACCCAGTAAGGTGTAATTAGTCGAACGAGTATAAAAAACAAACGTTAAAACGTACTTAAACCAATTTTAAACAGTTTTAACTTGTGTTCCAAACAAACTCTCACACACTGCTGCTGCGTGTCGCCATGATAGCGCCAGCCCATTGATTTGCTGTGAGTTGAGGTGGGTTTGGACCACCTCTGGAATTGCAGCCGGCCTGCCCTGTTCCCGTCAACCCTGGGCTCGGAGGAAGTACTTGACTCCGGTGTGAGAGTCCGGAGAGTGAGTTTTATGAGCCTTGTGCATTTTTATAATAAAGTATTTTTGTACTGCCCTTCACGTCTCCAGTTATCTGCCTGTCCAACTGGTAATACTTACCTGTGTGTCTTTCTTGGGAGTTATTCCCTGGCGCCCCACCAGGGTGGCGTAGTCGGATTAAGTTATTAGGAGTTAACTGTTTAACCCAACTCTAGTTACTGCCACATTAAGATATCTGGAGGTGATGGATGGATTGTGTGTGTTTGTGAGGATCTGCTCACCTTCATGACACACAAAAGGATATTGGTTATTGCAAGAGACGTCTGCCCAATGACCCAGAGCGTTTGGTACGATCACTGTACAGTTTTCATTATCTCCTCTAACATTAGGTTCACCAGTATTCCAGTATCTGAATGAGGAGTTACTCTGATCTGACCACTGCCATGAGTCTCTGACTCTGAATAGACCGATCCAGACATCATTAGATATGTGATTATCATTGATGAACTTCTGAATCTGTTGACTCTCATTTTGGTTCCTCACACTGACCAGATCAGTGTGATTCTGTCTGCAGAAAGTCTGAGCGTCTGTCCAGTTCTTCTGATTGACAAAGACGAGTTCTGTGTTCGCTTTATGAAAAACAAATGGACACAGATTCTTGAATCAGTTTGTTTATTTTTTTTATGTTGGTTTATTGTTTTTAATGTGAATAATAGCATCAGAAACACATGTCAGTCAAAGACTGTTTCTACAGTGGATGATATATTAAATAGTCACAAAATATGTATGATTATTTTGCTAATATAATATGAAGTAACATTTGTGAACTTTCCTGATAATTGTATTGCAAATTTATATTTTTCCATTATGTTATGTTACATTTCTCTAGAATACTTACTTCAGACACAAAGATCTGAATGAGAGAAACATCAAACAGATTAAAGGGTTAGTTCACCCAAAAATGAAAATTCTATCATCGTTTACTTACCCTCAAGTTGTTCCAAACCTCTATGCGTTTATTTGTTCTGCAGAACACAAAGGAAGATATTTGGAAGAAAACAGATCTCATTCCCCATTGACTACCATAGTATGTATTTTTTCCTACTATGGTAGTCAGTCAATGGGGAATGAGATCTGTTTTCTTCCAAATATCTTCCTTTGTGTTCTGCAGAACAAATAAACGCATAGAGGTTTGGAACAACTTGAGGGTAAGTAAACGATGATAGAATTTTCATTTTTGGGTGAACTAACCCTTTAAGATGTTAAACGACAGGATAAAATATTGGTTAACTTGTCCTTAGAGATATGTCAGTAAATATTTCATCCAAAATGTCATATTGTAGACTACCAAAATATATTAATGAATATAGTTTTTATATTTTTCATGATATATTTATTACATTTTCTGTTCACATATGACATCAGATTACACAATGAATAACAATCACATAAAACAACATTTTCACCCTGTTCTCCCATCACGCAAAGAAGATATTTGAATAAATGGATCTATTTAATGTCATATTTCGTTGATATTACTGCAAAGGACATAAGTACCTAATCTTCACTGTACATATCTTGAACTTTTCTTAACCCTTTATCAGCCCAATTCCAAAATCCTGATTGGTACCCAATTGGTACTATTGAAATTGATTTCTGGACATTGTGATGTTATTTTTGTACACATATATTGTACATATATTTGATTTAACATTGTATTAGCCCACCCCCGCCCAGAACAGGACAGAAAATCTGATGAGAAGCTGAAGTTCCCTTTCGCAGTCACTCCGAGTTACGTCGAGGTACACGTACAACGAAATCTGGGTTTCACTTAGAGGCCTATCACCTTCGAGTATTAAAATACGAGCCAATGGCAAAGAAATGCCATGGGTCTGTGGAATTTGCATAGCTCCGTCCCACCTCGTGGGTATATAAGGAAGGACGCTGGCAACATGCAGATTTTTTTTTGCTTCGGAGCTGAAGAGGTCCTCTTCACTCCTACAGCCTGAATTCTCTCTGAGTGTCATTGAGTATCTTTTGAGACGAGCAGCTCTCCAGTCTGTGTTGGTGCAAAGGTGATTTCCAGCGAGTTTCACATTCCTGCCTGCTGATCTGTGCAGTGGTCTGCATTCAGCATGTGTGTTTCTCCCTGGCCGCTTCAGCACAGGCTGCTGAGCGTCCTTTCACAAAAGAGCTTACACGGGCACATCTTATTCAAGATGTTTCGCCCGTGTATTTCTGGGTGCGGTCGTTCCGTCTCATTATCTGATGGACTTGATCGTTGTCTTGCTTGTTTGGGCTTAGAACACGCAAAGGCAGCTTTTATGGATGAGTCATGTTCTCACTGCGGGAACATGACCATCGCTGCGCTGAGATCAAGACTCCGTGACCTTATTAAAAGTAGAGTCCCCTCTGCCACACCCCGATCTGTCCCCTCCACAAGAAGCGACACTTTGGCTCGTGGCCAGGGTGATCTGAGAGTTACGGTGATCTATGGAACACTGCCCCGACCATGCGTCCTCGGGCCCTCCCCCCTCACCAGCGCAGCAACCTTGCGAGCACCTCGAGTGCAGCCTCGGAGCCGTCTTCGGAAGTGCCTTGTGTCTCATTCGGTGCTCCAGAAGATGAGGCAATGTCGATCGCTGCATCACAAGGCGAGCTGGCATTTTCTGTGGATGAGGGTTCGGATGTGCTGCCGCCCCCCGGGGTCGCGGCATTGTCCGAGTCCGACCCGGAACTGTTAGCGTGTTACTCTCCACCCTCTCCTGAATGCTCGTGGTTGGTTGATTGGTTCTTGGGGGCTGCACGCGCTGACTCTCGTCGGAGCACCCCGCCAGTTCCTTCCTTCCCAGAAGTGCATGAGGAGGTCATGAGCTCCTGGAAGTCCCTGTTGTCTTCCCGTGATCGCTCGGTGACCTCCTCCGCCTTCTCTGCCCTTGATGAGGCCACGGTGAAAGGGTACACTGGGGTTCCCCCTGTCGAACACTCTGTTGCGATGCAACTGTGTCCGCAGAGTGCTTCGATGTGGCGTGGTGATCAAAGCACCCCTCCAAAGCCTGTAAGTTTTCGTCTACCTTGGTGGCGAATTCCTACAGAGCTGCGGAGCAGGCCGCCCCTGAATTTATAAAGCAAATTACACACATTAAAGAAGTCTTCAACTGCAGGCTCGGTGGATATTGCATGAACAACAACAAGGTGGAATCACTCTTCCTAATTTGTCCTGCAAGATTTTCTGTACTCCTCCGTTTTCCCCAGACATAAGGGAGGCCCCATCATACGCCTGGCTCCATATTTTAGAAGTACTCAGCCTAGTCTTTTCAAGCTCTGCAATTACTTTGTTTGGTCAGGGTTTGGGTATCCCCTTTTTCAGTTGTTGTCATGGAAAGAAATCACTCTGTGACTTGATAATTGTCCTTGACAAAGCAAACGATAATGGAAATATTTTTCATTCAGGTTAGGTCACGTGTCCCATCTACTTTGATTGTGTACCATGAGTCTGCAACTTCTCAAAAAATTTATTCAGTCACCAGACTGCTCATGTTTGTAATAACATAATTTTGAATGTCGTGAGAAGTAGGGATGAGTCGCGATCTTCGAATAGTTGAACTGCGTTCGAAATTCGATCATAAAATTGCTTATTCGAATATTGTTATATTTTCGTGCAATTCCAATGTGACATAATTGATGGCGCGCCTACTGTCACAGATCGCGCAGCAGGGTATTTTCCTGTCGGAGACACAAGGTGTCACTAACATGAATGAAACCCCCTCCTGCGCGATCTAGGATACCAGTGTTTTATACATAGTGTAAACAAACAACAGAAGAAGAGCATTGTCGTGAACGTTAACTCTGCGCCCAACAGAGGTGGGTGGATCATCGCTCATGCCCATAAAAAGATACAGCGCGCTTGAATATACTACGCATTTAACAACATGTATTGCATTAAAATAAAGTAATAAGAAGAACGTTGCCCAATGTAGTGAAGTAAATGTAGCCTACTTTGTTACTACCATAGACGGTTACTACCATACCATTCACAAATGAATCACTCTTTTGAGTCGATTCTGTTCAAAGACTTCATCAAACAAGTTGGCAGATCTGTCTAAATCAGTTCGTGAATCAGTTTGAATGATCTGTTCAGTTTCCAGCACGCACTGAATCGTCTGAAGCACTTTCAATTCACACTCGACACGGAGTCGTAACAGGAAGATTTAAGAACATCAAGAGTGTTCTAAAGAATGCATCATATTTTGCCAGCGATGAAGATCTAGTTGAACATCTTCGTATGATGTCTGTGAATGAATGATTCCACAGGAATATTTTTAAATATTTTACAACCAAACAGATAATTACGCCACAATAGCACTACAAGTATGATGACATTATCCGTTTTTTGGACATATACATTAATTTGTAGGCTACATTAAATAAGCTATTATTGCCCACAGTTTATGAAATGAACACCCGCCATCCCACGGTAATGTATGTCTATTGCGCAGTGGCACTCGAATAGTTTTGATTGAAACTAATTTGTTTAAAAAGTAGGCTTTTGCAGTAACAAGGCAGGTTTGCATAAAATCATTATGACATTTTTTTTATCTAACGAGCATCTGGTTTGGCGATGCAAAAACGGACTGTTGTGCTTATTGTTTTTTTCTTCTATGTTAACTACCGGTATGTTAAAACAAAACGACAAAAACATGTTAATTGTTCAATTAATAAACAGTTTGTTTGATGACAAATCACTAAAGATGAAATTGGCCTCCCTTTCTGTCATTGTGAGTGTGCGTTTATTTCCCCATTTTTTTTTTTTTTGATTTTCTAACGATAATCGACTTTTGCTCCTCAATTTTCGAATGGCATTTTTGGCAGATATTCACATCCCTAGTGAGAAGTGTACGTTGCATTGTGTGGAATTGTCTGTACAACACTTTGCGTAGGGGACAGTATGTTCAAATTATGAAAGGAAAAGTCCACTCCCACCCTCTGTTAGACTATCAAATGCATCTGTGCTTCCCCTGAGCGGCAAATTCACCAAAACAAATTCAACCATGTCCACTATAGAAGAGAGATAGTAGCGATTCCTAGCTAACTGGTTACTGTTAACAAGGGTGGAAATATCCTGTCCTTCTCTAGTCCGTTTTTCTCTCTCTTTCCAGAGCGCTATACTTGTCATATCTTCTTTTGACGCAGCATGTTTGTTTAGGCCTTTTCCTGCCTCTACTGCGTGCTTCCAATCACTGAAGCCCCTTACAGTGAAAGCAAACCCCTATTGATCTGATTGATGAATGTTGAGTTCATTAGTGAAGACTGTTGATACTGGTTACTGAGAGCCTTTAAAAACCCCTGTTTGAGGATCAAAGAGAAAGAAACGTGTCAAAGAGAAAGAAACGTGTGTGAGATGAAAGGCCAATTTATACTTCTGCGTCGAGTGTACGCTGTAGGCTGCGCACGTAGACGACGCCGTCGTGAGCATTTATACTTCTGCATTTTGTCTGTGTTGCTCTGCAGTTACAGCGCCGAAACGCTAATTAGCGGCGGAGGGTTTTAATGTTCCACTGTGTTTAGATTCCTCGCGGCTGTTTTGAGTTTAGGCTACTACAAGCAATGGCGACTGAAAGAGAGCATACAGATGGCTGTATTTCCGCACCTCTTCAACCAATCGCTCGGTCACTTGGTCCATTTCCATGTTTCTTCACTGAACTTCTGAATTTAAAAATGGCGGACGGTGCATAAGAACACGGCGGAAATGCAGAGGAGGAAACGCGATGCTACCAAGCCGACCAATCACAGATCTTGCGGTCTGCGTTGTTGCGACGTGTAGTTACATTTTTGAGGAGGTGCGCGTCAGGGTACGGCGAAGAGTACGGCTACGTTGTACCTACTGCGTGCACCCGACGCAGAAGTATAAATTGGCCTGAAGGAGTGAGTTTGACTATTGCAAGAGTATGTGTGTTGAGAAGAGGGATTAAAAAAGACAAGACGAAGAGAAAGGAAAGACTTTTTTTGTCTTCACCGCTGGTGTTGAGGAGTAGACACGACAGACATTCACATCAGACATGAGATAAAGACATTAAAGTGCTCATATCGTGCTGTCATTCCCCTGAAGCACATTTCTAATGTTAGTAAAAATTATTAGACTCTCATTATCTCACTGAAATAATATCATCATCTTCTGCTGCTGTTTCAGAATAAACATGTCTTTATTTCCTCTGTTTAAATAACTTGATTGTGATTGGCTGGAATGCAGACATTAAAACATTGTTACACATTGTTTTTTTTTAAATTCATCTCTTTGTAAAAAAATCTTCTTTTGTTTCATTTCATTCTCCTGCCGTTTACTGTTGTTTTGTGTGTAACATGAACACATTTGCATGTAAACACATCCTCATCACTCATTTGTTTATTTCAACATTTAGATGTTCAGGATGGACAATATTTCCATCTCTGACGTGAAACAGAAGGAGAAACAGTGAGTGTTATTGTTCTATTCATATTTCATTCAGTCGTGTTCAGTTAGTTTTACTGCAACAACAGGAAAGTTACTCTATAACTGTGTTACCAATTCAGAGCTGAATCCTTCGATGTCCAATAAGGTGGAAGTGAATGTTGAAAAACAAGACGCTCTAAAATATGTGTATGTGTATATATATATATATAACCTCTGAATAAGCTAATTGAATCAGACCACTGTGGTTATATCTTTATCATTAACAGCAGCCAGAGTAACACTAACATTAAAAAATCACTCAAACTGTGCAACTAAAGCAAACACATTTCAACACAAACATATTTTTTTCAATAAACATCTAAACCTCAAGATCTAATTCTCAAAAAGATCTTCAGTGTACATCTGACAGAAATAAAAGTCAGTGTGGTTAGTAATAAGTGAACCTGGTAATGCTGTGTGTGGAGTTGTTTAATTCTCCTCTGCTGAGATCTTCAGAGATTTAATGTCTTTTATCTTTAGTTGATTTCATCTAAGGCTGAATTCAGTTGTAGTTCTTGTGTTTCTGTTCGTCTCTTTTTTTCTTCTCTTTTTTCTTTCAGTGATTATGCTTGTTACCAGGCTTAAGGCTGAGATGACACCATATTTAATAATGCTCAAGCTCTGATGACGACACAGCTGTTCACTGATTGGCCAGATTCACCGCATGACAACGATCATGTGTGTTTTGTGTTTATTCTCACACCTTCAGTTCCACTAAAACTCACAAATCTGTTTTTTATAACAGTAAAGTTATACTGTAAAGTTAAGATTTGGTGTAGTCGCGATGTTATATTGTGTCATGATTACCAAAATAAAACTGATACAAAAACGTAGACCCCACTTCATTGGTATTTAAATAGTGTAGGCTTATGTTGAACTTTATTCTTGTACAAACAGACGCTGTATTTAGCAGTGCATAGATTTTTCGCGCAACGTCGCAAAAAAATAGAAACTCTTCTCGCGGCTGGTTTGGACAAAAAACTCTGATTAACATGGAAAAGATGCCTTTTATCACTCGTCGTGTGTAGTTAAGACACGGTGTAAGGCTGTGTCTGAAGCCATTTGTAGTTCTTGTGTTTCGCCTTTATCTCTGTCCTTCAGTGATTCTGCTTGTTAATGGAGTAGTTCACTTTTAAAAAAACTTTTGTTGATAATTTACTCACCCCCATGTCCAAGATATCCATGTCATTCTTTCTTCAGTCAAATAGAAATTAATTTTTGATGAAAACATTCCAGGATTTTTCTCCATATAATGCACTTCAATGGGAACCAAACGGTTCAAGGTCCCAAACACAGTTTCAGTGCAAACTGTTCAAAGGGCTTTAAATGATTCCAGACGATGAATAAGGGTCTTATCAAGCGAAACGATTGCTCATTTAAAAAATAAATAACAAGGTTTAAGTTTTATAAGCTCAAATGGTCGCCTTGCTCTGTTCTGTGATGCACGTTCGTGACTCTCCTATTCGAACTCGTTCATCAAAATGAACGAATCTTTTCCCGAGTCAACTCGTTCATTTCGTTCGTTGAATGAACCAAATTACACGAAAAAAGATTTCTTCATTTTGATAAACTAGTTTGAACAGGAGAGTCACGAATCAGGAGCATCACAGAACAGAGCAAGGCGACCATTTGAGCTTACAAAACTTAAACTTTATATTTTTTTTTTTAAATAAGCGATCGTTTCGCTTAATAAGACCCTTATTCTTCGTCTGGAATCGTTTAAAGGACTGAATCTGTCTTTTGGACCTTGAACCATTTGGTTCCTATTGAAGTCCATTATATGGAGAAAAATCCAGGAATGTTTTCATCAAAAACCTTAATTTCTTTTCGACTGAAGAAAGAATGACCTGGATATCTTGGATGACATGGGGGTGAGTAAATTATCAGCAAAAGTTTTTTTTAAAAGTGAACTACTCCTTTAACAGCAGATATCCTCAATAATGCTCACTCATCACTCATTTAATCACTTAATTATCTCATCCCTGACACATAACACCCTATATTGCGCAGTGTTCATTTCATCTGGGCTAACCAGAATTATTATTATTTTTTGGCTGCTTTAACAGTGTGATCAGAAAACACTTGTATTGCAGTAGAGGACGTCAAAACTAGACAAGTCAAGAATATCATCAGATGTTTCATGTATTTAAAGGCACAATATGTAATTTTTCTGCTTTAAAAATAGCAAAAATAACTATCTATGTTATATATTTTTTTATATAAAAAACATTCTCCCGACAGTTTCCACCAACCTTCAAATCCGGAGAAATTTATAGTTTAATTCGAAGACACGTCACGTTTCTTTATTTCCGTTTCGTGGCCATCTATGACGTCATATAACCTTTGACTCCTCTAGTTTCTCTAACTTCCTGCAGAACCCGGCGAAACCCCTATGGCGAAACCGCCAAACACAAAGGGGAACACCGGACGCCCGCCAATAAAAGCAAAGAAGACGACGAAGAAGAAAAAGAGCTTCGTGACATGCTAGAACTACAGAGAGATGCCGATCTCGCTTGCATTCTAATGCACGTGTTCCAATGTACATCGTATTGCTGGTTCGCTCGCTCACAATGTATTATGGGTTTGTGGTGGTTAATTAAATTTCTATTTATTTCCTTATTGAACAGTTATGAAAAAGGAGGCCCATCTACATCAACTCCTTGCAAGAGACATGGAATGCCAATTCAAACTCTCGACCATAGCCCCATCCAATGAGTCATCATCACATAGGTAAGGTATACACAAGTTTTGTAATATTACTTCTCCAAATTAACTACGTACGATAAGTACACCAAATGAATAGCTGCATTGACAAAAGGCAGACCCAGCGAAACTCTAAGAGGCTTTTGTAAGAACCATGGACAAGCTTATAACTGAAATAAAGCTCACAGAAATTTGTACGGATGCTCACACTCAGATTTCTTCTCTTATGAGTAAGTTGGTATTAATTAAAGTGCAAATGTAAAATCCTTTTTTATGTTTAGTAGATGTGTATGATTTGTCTGTTGCATGTATTAACTTCTAAATTACTCATTTTTGTTTTGTTTACAAGATCCTAACTCTGGTAGATACAAGGACTCTGGAGTACTTCACTCTTGGGATACAGTATGTGGCATGGAGCGAAGAATCTGGCCAAGAAGATCAATACAGTGGGTTTTCATATTTTTTTAAGTTTCAGTTGTATGGACATGTAAACATATTTCTCTATCATATCTAAATATGTTTTTTTTTACATGGTAAGGCAGGACAGCTGTCAGGGCAAAATATACTACTGAAGTGGACAAAAGACATTGTTAACCAACTGGTACTTTTGTAAGACGGCAGAGACGGATGGGCATTTCCGGGTAAGTAATGCCTCTGAATTCGTATTATGAAATCTTGTAAGTAACTACATAAATGTTTACATTTAGTACAATATTGTTAACTGTCTTGAGGACGCCTTGAGAAACAAGTGTTTCATCATGTGGCTAGACTGACCATAAACAAACCCGAACTTGTTAAAGTCGGCATGAAACGGAAGTTGAGATTGTCATTTTTTTTCTTGTTGTGACGTATATTCGAGTGAAACGGCTTCTGAAATTTGAAAAAATGTAGGGCGGGGCTTGATTCCATCCTTCGGGAATTGATTGGATCGTTGGAGGACACTGACACTGACAGGTTCTCTGAGAGGCTGTCCTCCGATAGCCGCACCCTCATCGGCTCTGGCCGCACCCTTTCGCCATTGCATGTGACCGGAAGAAAAGAGAGGTCGTTTCGAGGGGGGAGGGAAGGGTAATGTATTTGATTAAAGATTATAAGGGTACATGAATTTTAAAAAAATAATGAAGTGCACAGATAAATCATTTATAATAAACACTACAATATTACATACAAAAAGAAGATTTGTCAAATTTGATTTCATGCCGACTTTAATGAAAATGGCTCAAGAATCGTAATCCACTGCACTTTGCACACACATGGGCAGTGTAACAAAAATAATTTTCTAATGCAAAAAAATGTATACGTACAGACTCCGAAGTCTATATTCAATCATTTGAAACACTGAGAGCGCACAAAGTACAACACCATAAAACATAAACTATTCATCCATGTTTTGTTTTGTTGTTCCGCTGTCTGATCTAATCTCCAGCTATTTCTTGTAGAAACTCTGGAGCAGTGTGCTGCACCATGTTACCAATGTGAAAAAATGGTACCTTGGCCAATGCTTGCATGATTGCCTGCCAGAAAATCAGGAGAAGGAATGGCTGGAGAGTAGGTCACAGGCTCACAAGGCACTAGAAAAGATTGTGCTCAACAAGCGATGGCTGAAAGATTTGCACAGATATCTGCCTTTCCGGTAAGTTCAGTTACCACATGCCTTTTTCAATGTGAACTTATGTCAGATGTCCATGTAGCAAAATAAAGGGCATAGCTAAACCTTTTGGGCTAACAATGAGCTTTGTATGTAAACACTGAAAACATTGTTTTTTGTAAATAAATCTAAATGTGATGTAAACTTCTAGACCAGGGGTCTCAAACTAGTTCCACGGAGGGCCTAGTGTATGCTGGTTGTTGGTACACATGTACCCGAGTCCCGCTGCAATTATGAAAGATCCGACCCAGATCAGATTAAAAAAACATAAACATTGGACCCAGAACCGTTCGGATCCCGGGTCGGACCTCGGGTTTCGAGTACGGGTGGATCCATGAAGACCCCTAGTCTGTGGTATAATTCTTCAGAAGTTATTTCCACAGATCTACCTGTCAGCTGGAGTCCTTTCTCAACCACATCCTGATGTATGCAAGTAAGCGTTTCAGTTTCTCGCCGTCGGTTTATGAGGCAAGGACTCTCTTGGCAGCGCTTGACTACAACCACCATAAAAACAGACCACCACAGCTTAACAAAGAAGGCCAAATGATGTATGATTAGCAATAATTTCTCAGTGCACTCTTCAGAAAAGCATATTGGTCTACAGATAATAAATTATGAATACACCTTTTTTACTTTGTAATGAATTAATAATTTTAGAATAACAGGTTTTTCCACGATAACATATTTTAAATATTAATGTATTCAACAAAAATAGAACTTGGATTTTAAATAAATGTTTTATAGCTTCCGTCGACAATACGAAAAGAAATCCGGGAGATGGACTGTCTACACCTTGAAAGCTGCAAAGGACTACAGCTACATCCCTGATCTGCAGGCAGCCATTTTGAGGAAACGACTGCATTCTGAGAGCGGTTTGCCAAGGCAGAGGATTCTACGTCCTGATAACCCTAGAACACTCGGCCTCCTTCCAAATGTTTATTTATTTATATAGTGCTTTAACCGTTAATTTTGTGAATTGGTAAGTTTCGTTAGGTTTTGAAGAAATATACAGCGGAGTATCAACGGCATAGCAGTGAAAGCTAATTCCATATTTCCTAATGATATCTCCTAATAGTAGCATATACAGAGTGAACAGCAGCGGTCCTAGTACTGAGCCTTGTGGTTCGCCATACTGAACTTTTGACCGATAATAAATCTCTTCATTTACTGCTACAAACTGAAAACGGTCAGATAAGAATGATTTAAACCATGCTAGTGCAAGTCAACTAATGCCAACATCTTGTTCTAGTTTCTAGTCTATTTAAAAGAATGTTTTGGTCGATAGTATCAAATGCAGCACTAAGCTCGAGTAACACTAATAGAGAGATACAACCACGATCAGATGATAAGAGCAAATCATTTGTGACTTTAATGAGAGCAGTCTCAGTACTATGATACGGTCTAAATCCGGACTGAAAATCCTCACAGATATCATTTCTTTCAAGAAAGGAACACAGTTGTGAGGATACTGCTTTTTTTAATATCTTTGACAGAAATCCATAGACACCATTATTGACTCCCACGTCAGTAGAGGCCTAGGTATGACCACCTGAAAGTTTAAACTGTAAATACAATTTCCGGAAACAAATTTGTCATTAGACTGTAAAAGAAGACTATAGTTCTGTATTTTTCAACCGATGGGAAATTAGACTGTATTCCTGTATATCTAAATGCAATGTTTATTTTTTTATAGGGACCGACACTACACAGCAAGAGACAACGGAATAGCAATGAATCCTTCTTCATGTGAACCCAAGCCCTCGACAACTGAGCAATCTGGAATTTAATTTTTGAGGAGACTTATGTACCAAAGCAATTTATGCATTTTTTCAACACATGACAGGTGTAAATAAATAGGATGCAAGTTTAATGTTTGGAAAACAAAATGTCTTATGTCTGCTGCTCTTGCTATTAGGAAGGTAAGGAACAGTAAGGGACAATATCACTTAGTATACATTTTAATATATAACGTTACTACTTTCACTTTTAAAAATTCCTCATAGTTGTCGAGATGGATGCTGAGGAGTTGAAGAAAAGAATAGCTAGTGGGGATTGTAAAGTTGTCGACAAAAGTCATCAAAAATCAAGTCCAATGTGTGGGAGAAATTTGGAGTTATCTGAAGAAAATATTGTGAAAGACTTGCTGCATGCATTTTCTTGTTGGATAGCCGCAAATGTGGAACTTCATCGCTGAGGAAGCACGCAGATAACTGTGGTAACAAACCAGTTCTATCAAACAGTATTTTTCAAATTTAACTGTTAAGTATGTGTGGTTTGCAGATCAGCCGCTCATGTGAGTGTTTGAACCCAAAATTGTCAGATGTAGGCGCCGGCTACGGCTTATCTCAAGTAGTGGAATAGTTTTGTGCAGCATTTAGTGCAAATATTTTTTATCAGGTAATACATATTTTTATCAGTGTGTTATACCCGAATAAATAATAATGAAAAAAAGTTCAAAAGTCGGACTGTAAGCGAATGAGACTTACAGGAGTTCATGATTGCTATTCTCACCCTTATTAAAATGGCTGTAATCTGTTACCACAATAGTAGGCTACTTGATCTGTTTAAAATGATTTCATTCGTATATATGTCTGATAAGATGTTAAATTAAGATTCAAAATTAAAATTCGTCTATACCCGTTATTCATTCTTTCTATTTTTGATCTGAGCGCACAATCAGAAAATCGGAAAACGAGTCATTATTCATTTTTTTTTTCATTTTAGTTCAGGAAATAATGGAAAAACGAGTCATTTTTTTATTTTTGTTTTTACTTTGAAAAAAAAAAAACATTGAACAAATGATACATGGCGCCTGTTTGTAAACTGTTATTGTAAAATAAAAATAGGCTGATAAAAAAAAAAAACGGAATTCCAAAATAATCCGGCGGGCCAGAAAATATTGCTGGCGGGTCAGTTTTGGCCCGCGGGCCGCCTGTTGCCGACCCCTGTTATAGGTCCTGGGATGGCGTGGCACGTGGGCACAAATACACTGATGTGGATTTTTGATTATTTTATTTTATCAACTTGAAATACAGCCATATTTTTGTAGATGTGTTCCTTAAAATATGCATATTTTACGTTTACATGTGATTGTTTTAAACCCGTGTTACCCGTGTGTATGTTGCTTGAGTGATTTGAGTGATAGGCTTTGCCCTATTTAATTTGTTATTTATATTTCATAATTTTTTTTTCTGTGACATTTTTTTCTCTGCTGACAGTAATAAATAATATTTATATTGGCACGAACACAATTTTTGTATAGCATTTATATTAATCTCTCTCTTTCCGTTAGAGACATTTGAATGAGAGATTCTGGAAATGAGATCTAAATTTTACGGACCCGTCAGGTCGGGATATAAAAAGCGGGTGAACACAGAGGGTATTTTAAGCGGTTTAAGTTGTATCCATAGGCTTCCGTGTAGCTGGCCCGCCATCTGGCTAAAAAAAAATATTGGCCCGCGGCCAAAGTTACTTGCCGACCCCTGATATACAGTGTTGGGAACGTTACTTTGAAAAAGTAATTAGTTATAGTTACTAGTTACTTCTCCCAAAAAGTAACTGAGTTACTAACTGAGTTACTCCACTATAAAAGTAACTAGTTACCAGTAAAAGTAACTATTGCGTTACTTTTTCGTTTCTCGTCCCCACCTTCTCAAAGCGTGTTTCATAAGCCAGATGAATAGAGTGTACGACAACAAAGACAAGTACCTGCACAGAGGTTTGCATTTATTGCAACTCAACATAAACGACAGCGGATGGACATACACTTCTCAAAATATTTTTTCAAAAAGAGAAATACACAATCTAACAGAGGCTTTAAACTGAACTGAAAATGTATATGGATTTCTTCAATAAAACTTAAAAGTGCATAAATGCAACCGTTCATTTTGAATTTGTGCAATCATTTATCCACCCAGCCAACCCAGTTGTCTCACCAACAGCAAAGACAGTTACCTGCACAAATTTTCACTTAATGCAACTCTAACTTAACAGAACTAGTACACAATGGATGGACATAAAGTGCTCCAATTTTGTTTCTTAAAGAAAGTAAATAGCTTACAGGAGTGCAAATTGAACTGGAAATGTTCATGGGTTTGTTAAATCCGACTCTAAACATTTATGCATTCCTCTCCCATCCACCCACCCAGCCCAATCATGTCAACATTTTAGCTCTGAAACCAGTGGTTGTATCGCAAGAGAAGCAGCTTCTCAAACTTGTGGTCAGAGAGTCTGTTCCTTTTTGGTGTGAAAACCAGCTTCCCCAGGCTAAATAGTCTCTCCACCGGAGCACTGGAAGGAGTGGCAGCATTATACTTCAGGGAAATTCTCTTTATAAGGGGAAATCCATGAAGTGAGTCAATCCCTTGGGCTCCTGATTTCAAATAATCTGCCACTTGACTTTCCGCAGTAGCAGAAGTGTCGTCCTCTTCATCAAAGGAGAAGAATGCATCCTCAACAGTTGAGCTGGTACATGTGGGTGTGGTGGTGCTTGTACCTTTATGCTGGTCTTCTTCACTTCTTACACTTGCACGACATACCGCCAGCAGCTCTGCTTTGGCCTTGTCCTTTCTTTCTTGGGTTCGCAGCCAACGTAACTTAAACCTGGGCAGAGTCACAGCAGCCAGGAGAGCGCTGTCACTGTCCAGCACCTCTGCAAATCTTGTTTTTATTGCCTGAAATGACATAAAGCAAAGAACACATTACTGACTGTCTCTATACAAATACAAACTCTCTCTCTCTCTCACTCACTCTCACTCTCTCTCTCTCTCACACACACGCACACACACACACTTTGAGTACAATATATAATACACTATAGACAATTATACACATCTCTCTCTCTCTAAAGGTGCATCCGGAGATGGAGATATGTTTTTATCAGAAACTGATTTAGAAAACAATAGTTTATTAATAAACAATATTGCCTCATTATTTTATATTATTTTATTATCAGACACATTTATTATAGCCTATAAATCACATAAATCCCCTTTCTGTAGGCTGTGGTTACGGCTCTTCTCGTTCAGCACTGCTGGGAAAATATCATTTCCAGGTTCTAATTTGGCCTCAGAAAACCAGTAAAATCATTTTTTTTTCCTTATTAATTTGTCAAATATTTTAAATGTTTAAAGGGGCAAAAAAATCAAACAAATATCTAACAATGCGTCTATATATAGCCTATACTTTTGCGCAGCATTTCGCGTAGGCCTACAGTTCAAATGAAGATTTTGGTGTTCAAATTTGCGTTTTAAAAAATAAAACAACCGTTCATTTTTCGTTTTGCAGTTAGGGATTAAATAAGGGGAAACGAATGAACACAAAAGTACACTGACCGTTTGGACATAATACGAGGCAGAGTTCTTTTTTTAAATTCATAAAAGAAACAAGGAATAGCCTACTGGACTCTAAACCTCAACGAAATGCTACAATCCAGACCTTGGAGCAGAAATGAGCGAGAAACACCCAGGAACTCTCTCTTTCCCTGCCATTAATGTTTGGATAACACACCACGTCTCCTTCCATAAATAATTATAATGTCTAGTGCGGTGGCTGTGATATATGTCCGTTGCCATTATTTTTGGAATGACTTATCGCGAAAGAAAAAAAAAAGATATTTTAGTCGCATTACATCGTTAATGGAAACGCCGTCATTTCACAATATTTTTTTATCGACATTCAGAAAAGAAACGCAAAAGTTTTGTGCAAATATGTATTGCCGCCACTTAACCGAGCAAAAGGTTTCACTCGGTTATGCAATTTTAAATGGTTAATAATCGGTTAACCGGTTAACCATGGACACCCCTAAATTATACACATCTATACAATTATACACATTATACACAACACAATTTTAAAAAATGAAAAACTACAGATATGTAGTTCTTACCTCCACAATTGCCTCTGGAAGGTCCACAAGTATTTGAAGCCCACTCTTCAGCTCAAGGGTTTTCATCATCAAGGTCTCCAGGGTAGGTAGCAGTGTGCCGAGGTAGCAGTTGTCCTCTCCCTGGAGGATATCTAGGGCGACTGTCAGTGGCTTCATTGCAATGCAATATTCCTTCAGGAGCTGATGCTCTTTTTCTGTGATTGCTTTCGAGCCAAACTTGGATGAGATGGTAATAAGGTCCACTATGGGAATCTTGCAAATCCTAGCTAGAGCATCATAGAAAGAATTCCATCTGGTACTGCAAGGCACTATCAGCTTCTTTGCAACCACATCCTCTACTGTCTCTGCGGCCACTGTGGAACGACTGGCCTTATTCCACAAGGCTGTGCATTTTGCAGTTGCACTTCTGTAAAGTGCCTTCTCTGGTCTGGAGAGAATCCACTTTTCAATGTCAGCACATGACACAAGGTTCAGTGTGTGTGATGCACACCTGTAGTGTGGTGGTAAATTAATCACATCATCATCCTCATCAACACGGGCTTGCAAGACATCATTTATGTCAACAAAAGTAACCTCGTCATCTTCCTCAGAGTCATCCTCCTCAACTGACTGATATTTCTTAAACGCCTTAACGAAATTCGAGCCATTGTCAGTGACAGTTGCCGTTATTTTGTGCGAAATGCCATAAGACGAGTGGATGTTGTCAAGTTCTGTGGCAATACTATCGTGGGTATGACGGCCCTTGAACCGTCGGCATGCCAGGGCAGCTTTTTTTCGTTGCATGTTTACTGGATGCATCCAGTGTGCAGTTACGCCTAGGTAGCTTTTGTTATGTGCTGTCCATATATCTGCAGTTGTAGCCAAGTATTCCAGTTGCTCGAATTCTTTTTTTAGCTCAGCATTCATGTTAGCATATTCGGTATCAATGTAATTCGAAAACGTCTTTCTACAGGGCGGACCGACGCCTCCTTTTCTTGGGATTTTGCCTATCAACGCCCTGAAAGAGTCTGACTCCACTGTTGATATAGGAAGCATGTTTTCCACAACGTATCTCCCTATCAAGACATAGAGCTCTGTCTGAGATACTTTCTGGGGAGCAGAGGCACTAAAGTTTTTGTTGCTTGCATGGGGAGGGTCCTTCCTTGTTAGCGGATCCTTTGTCAACACTAGCCCCCCTACTACCTGTGTATTCTTGGGCCACTAATTTGGTTGAAGCGTGAGCCGTCGACAGGTGCTTCATTAAGTTGGAGTTGCTAACACAAGACGTGGACAAATGTTTCGTTCTGGAACATAATGTGCACTCGACGTGCACATTTTTACCTTTAACCTCAGTGAGATTGAAGTAGTGCCGATATTTCCATCTGGAAAAGGCTGTTTTGCTCCTGGAGTCCTCCTCACTCTCCATCTCTCTGTGTGTCCTCCTGTAGCACTAAACACCCGCCACTGTGAATGCGGAAACACCCACCTACCCAATTTCTCTGATTGGCTGAAGAAAGACGTAATCTATACATCAGCCAATGAGTTATCTCTCACCCTCCCTTCTCTCATGACAACACGCGCACGAGTCCTATCATGAAGTTTAAAAAAAAAGTTCATTGTGCGACTAGAGTAACGTGCAGTAACGGGGTGTCGGCAATGATAACGGCGTTATAGTGACAGTCAAAGTAATTAGTTAGATTACTCGTTACTGAAAAAAGTAACGGCGTTGGTAACGCCGTTTATTTCAACGCCGTTATTCCCATCACTGCTGATATATAGTCTATCGTTTGTCGATGGAGCGGGTTCAGATACTACATGTTCTGACCACGTTTGTGCAGGACAAAGCTCTGAGGACATCAGAAGTTACAGGGACTGATGGCAGCTGTACAAAGTAGGCTACACACGCTACATGGTAATTGAAATTTTAATGGAGAGTAAAACAAAGGCAGAACACCGTACAATCTGAAAGGTAGCATTATTTGATAGAACACCGGCACAGTAACTTCATATTGACGCACGGCTAAACAAAGGCAGAGCGCCGTAACTCAAAATGAGCGTTCCAAAACAAAGCCAAAGAGCCGTAACTGATGTTATGGTGTTCTGCCTTAGTTTCTCATGGGCTTTTGGAAGTTACTGTTAAGACAACCCATCATTTTCTCGTAAAAATAAAAGAATTGACTCAAGATACTTATCCACATGATAAAGCAGGTCTTGAATGTGCCAAAAATATAAAAAAAACTCATTTTCGACCAAACACGAAGTTACGGTCTTTTGCCTTAGTACGGCAGTATTGCCTCTGTAGAATATAAGCAACAAGTAGCATTAAGTTTTAAAAATATTATTTTCAGATACTGTCAGTCATCTTAAATTGTTTTCTTTACCAATTCTGCCCTGCAAAGGCAAAAGACCTTAACTCGCTAGAGTGTGAAACTGAGAAAAATGACTAAAGTTTCTGTTTTGTCCAGACAAAAGTATTATAGGTAGGACTCCCAAAATTTGACAACTAGTTGCTATAATGAAGAAATGTTTGTATGCAAAAAATCTTGAGCTCAAAATTGACCTTTGACCCTTGTTTGGCAGTTACTGTACTCTGCCTTTGTATCATGTGCCAAAAATAAGGAGTCGTGCAAAGGCAAAAGGCAGTAACTGACATATACTCAATATTTGCTTGCTGTTCCCCATACTTACATCCATTATAAGAACACCTAACCAAGGTCTAGTCATCATAGTATTATAAGAACACCTAACCAAGGTCTAGTCATCATAGTATGTGTTTTAAATTATATAGAAGACCTTTGGTTGTTTCTATTTAGTGCTATAATTATCATGATATTGCGGCAACACTAACAGTTAAACAGTATGACAGATAAGTTACTTTGCAGTACAGTATGAATAAATACAATAAATATTTCCACAATAAAGATAATTTAATTATAATTGAATACAAAGGTATATTTATTTAAATGCAAGATATAGAGTAATAATTTAACCTAATTTATCAATTTCCAACAAGAATATTTCATATTCATTAGGCATCTTTGGCCTTTATTTTGAAAAACCAATAAACATGAAAAATCATGAAATTGATAGAAAGCTCAGTTTGTTTTCATACCAAGAGTTCAAAAAATAACACAATTAAATTTTATTTAAAAAAAATCAGAAATCTTTTTTATAAATAAAAAAAATATATAACAAAAATATTATGGATTCTCGATTTGTGATGCAGCTGCCAGCTGTAACGCACATATATGCTCGTTCTATGCGTTATTAGAGGTTGAATTCAAATCAAATACTGCCAAACAACTCATACTACTTCTGAATAGGATTTCTACTTAATAAATTGTATGCAAATTATGGAAATACTTGGTTCAGATCACTCAAAGCATATGAAAATGGAGGCGGCCTTATATGGTCAGTTAGGAAGCTTGGCTGTCCATCTAGTGACAAAGTTTGTTACTGTGCCCAAATAAAATCTTACTGAAAGGCTGAAAGCTCATTTTTTTGAGATATCAACCTAAGATTTGGAACACAATTTGTCCATAATTCCATTACAAAGCAAAAATTATCAAATACTGATATTTATTTTATAAAACTATTTGTTTTGATATAAAATAATGGGCTAGTGCAGGGCTATTCAATTGGCGGCCCGTGGGCCACATGCGGCCCGGAAGCTACATCCAAATGGCCCAGCCAGTGGTCGCGCCAAAAACGCACATCCCTACATAAATTCATACAGTACTACAGACCACGTCGCCTAGCAACATGCAAACAACGCAGAGCGTGCAGGTAGTAGCCTAGATTACCATCAATATGTCTTTCTCAACACTGAAACGAAAAATTGCCAATGAAAACCGCCAGTTTAACCCTGCTTGGACTGAAAAATACTTGTTTATTTTACCACCACATCCAAACGCCAAACCGATGTGTTTAATTTGTAATGAGTGTGTTGCATTACTTAAAGATTACAATGTGCGGAGGCACCACGTTGAGAAACACCAGACTTTCCGCATCAATTTTCCCGAGGGATCTCAAGAGAGGGCTGCAAAAGTGCAGAGTTTGATAGCATCTTACAACCGGAGCAGTACTACCATGGTGCGGTCTTTCACAGCCCAAGAGAGAGCTACCGCAGCATCCCTTCGTGTTTCCTGGATATTGGCAAAAAAGAAAAGGCCATTCACAGACTCTGAAACCATGAAGGACTGTATGCTTGTCGTCGTGGATGAGGTGATAAATGACGATAAAATTAAAACGAGCGTGGCATCTGCTATAAAAAACTTACCCCTGTCAGATACTTCCAACATTCGTAGAGTTGAAATTCTTGCTGCAGATGTGTACGAAACGCTGTTAGGAGACCTCAGGAAAGCTGATACTATGTCCATAGCAGTAGATGAGTCCACAGACAAAACTGATACTGCTCAGTTGTGTATATATGTCCGTTTTTTTGACAGCAAATGCTTCCGAGAGGAGCTGCTCTGTCTACTGCCGTTAGAAGGACACACAACGGGCGACATAGTCTTTGGCAAAATTTCCGCTTTTTTTAAAGACAATGATCTGGATATGAAGCATGTGTGCATGCTTGTGACAGATGGGGCTCCATCCATGACAGGGAAAGTGAATGGTTTGGCAGCACGTTGGTCCGCTGTTGCACCTCAGTTGATCTCCTTACACTGCATTGTGCATCAGGCGGTGTTGTGCGCAAAACTAAGCGGGGCGCTCAAAATGACAATGGACAGCGTGATGACTACAATTAATTTTATTCGCTCCACATTAAGCCTCCAACACCGCTTATTCCGCTTGCTGCTGTCAGAAATGTCTGCTGAGCACCACGACCTGCTTTTGCATAATGACGTGAGGTGGCTGTCCAAAGGCAAAGCACTGGAGCGTTTCTGTGGTCTCAGAGAGGAGATCATAACTTTCCTCCGAAGTAGCAAGCAAAAAAGGCAGAAACGCACTTGAGTCGCATACTGGACGACAACTTCATGGCCGATGCCTGCTTTCTGAGCGACATATTCAAACACCTGAATGATCTAAATTTGGCACTACAAGGCAGAGACAAAACTGTCATCGAAAGTTAAACTGGACCTTTTCGCAACTGATTTGAGCACTGGCCGAATGCTCCATTTTCCGACACTCCGCAAATGCATCTCATCCCCCGCACAAATCACGGATGTGATGACAGATTTTATTGCAAGGTTGAAAAATAACTTTGCTGATCGATTGGATGGACTTGTTCTGCCCACAGAGGTGGCCGTTTTTGTCAGAGACCCATTCACTGTTGCAATAGAAGGGGACTTACCCGCCAGAGCAAAAAAAGGGGTTCCTTCCATTGACGAGGGGAAATTCACACTCGAACTTGTTGACATGCAGTCATCTGTAACCATGGCACAGGAGCTTCGCACTAACGGGCCTGCGATGTTTTGGACTGATGTCAACGTACATCAGTTCCCTAACATTAAGAAAGTAGCGATCGTCATGCTCAGTATGTTTGGATCAACATACACATGTGAGTCAAGTTTTTCACACATGAACTCCATAAAAAACAACTCTCGTTGCTCCCTGACTGACCGTACTCTCCACCAATGCCTTCGGATTGCATTGACAACTTACGAGCCTAAAGTCACTGCTCTTGTTCAAACAAAAAAGGTCACTTCTCCCACTAAGTACCTGTAGCCTACATTAATATATTGTGGGATGTGTAGCAAAGGCATACCTAATCACAAATGTGGTGATTTTAAATACTGTATGTTCCCTCAGTGTGCAATATGTGCAGTAGTAAACCTTGTATTCATGTGTTAGTTATAGTTGTGAATACTGTGCACTTTTTATTTTATGCACCTGATGTTCCTGTCAAATGTGAGCAAGATGTTTATTTTGTTTCAAAAGGAAACGTAATGTTATTGCTAATGCTAATAGCCTGTGCACTATTTAGTTTGATGCACTTTGTGATCAGATAGGTCAGATATGTAGCTTAGGTAGGCCCAAGAAAAAGGTGCCTAGGTCATTTTTTTTCTTTTGTAAGTGGAAAAAGTAGGGGCTACCTCAGATTCTGTTCAGTTAGCTCTGTTTTGTTTTTATGCACATTTTGCTGTGCAAACTGACCAAAGTTAAAAGTATAACAATGAATAAACCTTACATGTTTTTCAATAAATCTCTTTGCATTGGTTTTAAAATTTGTTATTATGAGCTGCTTCGCCGCTGAAATAACTGGCCCAGCTAACCTTCTTGGTTTGAAAATCTGGCCCAACTGAATTTGTAATTGAATAGCCCTGGGCTAGTGTTCACTGAAACCTGACTTGAGAGTAGGCTTGGGAATCGGTTCCAGGTTCCGGTTTGGAACCGGTTCCGAACGTTCCGATCCATCGGAATCGTACACGTCCAAACGTTAATGATTCCACTAACGATTCCGAATGTTCCGTTCCATTCCATCCATTCCCGCGTCGCGGCATGACGTTACAGTATGCGACTGGACTTTTAAATCCCCCAAGACGTAAACGATCGAGAGTGTGGCTTCATTTTAAATGCAGACCGGGAGAAGCAAATCTGGGCGACATCTACAGCTCCAATGACGGCATCAAAACAATGAAAGCATGGCGAAGCGGCTCTCCACGGCTCTGCTTTCGTCGGCGAAAAAGTTAAGAAACTCGACGCTATAAGCCCTCAGTACCGAGCCAAGCAGTTCGCACGTGACTTATGCAGTGTTTCCACATAGACTAATTCGCGGCCACAAAATCAACTCCGGCCGCCATTTATATGGCGTTTCGTTCATTTTATAATGCTATTTAAAACACGCAGCGTATTCTTTCCGTTGTATTTCCTTTCCCGCTCTCCCTCCGTCTCTCTCTCTCTCTCTCTCTCTCTCTCTCTCTCTCTCACTCACACTCACACTCACACACACACACACACACACACACACACACACACACACACACACACACACACACACACACACACACACACACACACACACACACACACCGCGTCTGTCTATGAGGCGCCAGACTGGACAAAAGCGAAGCAAACTCGCGAGTGACACTGGGCGAGAGAGAGACAGAATGTGACTTTTATTTAAACTTATAAAAACTAATATAATTTATTTTACTGGACAGTTTAAAGCTCATAAACATATTTGGTTGTTACTTGAAGAGTGCAGTGTCAAATGGCATCATGCACTATTTGTCCTGAAAAGGCTAAATGTCTGTAATTTAAGGTCATTCCTATTTTTTGTATACATTTTAATCATTAACTTTAAAAGCACACTCTTTTTATTACTAAAATAACAGTAAAGGGTAAAAATAATGAATTCCCAAAAAATAAAAAAGGAAAAAAACGGAATTTGGGAAAAAATAAAACGAAATTTGGGAAAAAAATAAAACTGATTTCATAGGGCCCTAAATATTGCACACTTGTTTTTCATTCTCTAAAACCACTTTAAGTTAGACATTCAAAGCCAACAACTCTCAAAGCCACACTGTAAGTGTTCAGCAAATGGTACAGGAATCGATATGGGAATTGATAAGGAATCGCATCGATAAGCAGACTCGACAATGGCATCGATATCGATAATTTCTTAACGATGCCCATCCCTACTTGAGAGTATGTTTATATTTTATGAACAGTTAGGGTATGCATGTAGCCTATGTAATTATGTATGCCTGTTTTAAGGCATATTGTAAAAGTCTATCTAGTGTTGTATGGGAATAAATCTAAACGTTTATCTAGTGTTGTGTTGTTCTCTTTTTTAATTTATGAGTTGCACATGACCTCAACCACAATATCATTAATACGAGTGGAAAGTTTGGGATTTTCTTTAAGCCCTGAGTTGGGGGCATGTTAGTGAGAAACATGGCGGAATACCTTAGGTATTTACACTGTAAAAAAATAATCCTGTAAAAAAAACAGTAAACTACTGGCAAACAGCATATAGCTGTAGCTGACAAAACGGTATTTAGCTGTTAATTTTAAAAACGGTAACACACCATATTTTTACAGTATGATGCTGGCAACCACAGCTGCCAGTAGTTTACCATTTTTTTACAGGATTATTTTTTACAGTGCACTCACATCAACAATCAGCATATGAAACACAACAATGATGACATGCTTCATGCCAGCATTCAAAACTCACTTATAACTCCCAGCATGCATTGCACAAATAATGTATGCAGCTGAAACTTTTACTATTTAGATTTAAATATTTTTTTAATGTCACCATTTTTGAGGTTTATATGATGAGTGTTGATGTCTAAGTGTGTCACACAGATCTCTTTATCATTTTACTGTTAATGCATTACAATTGGTCTGACAGCAATTATGTTAAAAGCTTTAAATTAATGCACTCATACAACAAGTGTTATGCAATGCTATTGGTAACAATGGCGCCAGTGTCTCATCACACACCAGTCTTTTTATTATTATTGTCATAATTGATGAGGTTTATATGAGGAGTGTTGATGTCTAAGTGTGTCTCAATTTTTATGCAAACAATGTTGTAGCATTTTTAACAGATTTCACACAGAACTGTGATCTTTCACGACAGCAGAAGTTTATTATTTTTTTTTTTTCATATTCATTAATGCTTCATTTTCATAATTGTTTAAGTCAGTCATGAAACTACACAAAATTTGGAAGTGACACATAGTTGACTTTACATGTGGCAGACTATAAATTCATGTTGTCATGTACTGTATATGTATTTTTATTAGTTAACATTGTGTGTGTGTGTTTTTTTTATAAAGTAAGTTAATTACTTTATAAATGAGTTGGTGCACCTTTGAATTAGTTTCAACATCAAATACAGTTCACAAGATGTTTTATTCTCAACTTCCACTTTTTCCTTTAAGTATAAACTATATTTCTTTCCATTGAGACACATATTGATGCTCACAATCCCTTTTTAAACAAGTATCTTTTTATTATATGACTAATGCAAAACACAGAAGTGATTAGAAGTCACCAAACCACCAGAATACCAAGATATAAGATGATGTATATAAAAATATATATTTTATAATCTGATATTAAAAAGACTCATTCGATAATCTTCAGTAACAGAAAATATTCTAAATTGATATATGCACTGATATAAACAGTACAAGAAGTGTTTGCTAGTTAAAATAAAATAAAAAAGCCATGAAAGAACACACACTTATATCCTTCACTCTTCATATCTGCTGCAGATGAAGTTGAGTTTGTGGTGTTCAGGACGGCTGATCCAGAGCTGATCTCCTCCAGACTGAACTGCTCCAGATCTCACTGCAGACACACAGTCCTCGTCTCCTGTGCCGTTCCCTGGAGCCCAGTTCTGATAGCACACGGTCTCTCCGCTCACCCAGAACCAGAGGCCCACAGTGCAGGAGTGACGTAAACCCAACCACACCGCCTCAGTAGACGCACGTTTAACCACATTCATCACCTCATTCTGCATCTCGACTGAATGAACCGAGACCAGATCCGTATAATTCTGTCTGCAGTATCTCATAGCTTCAGTCCACGTCAGATTCTCAGTGATCAGAATC
Source organism: Chrosomus eos (assembly GCA_036326025.1). Classification (NCBI taxonomy): domain Eukaryota; kingdom Metazoa; phylum Chordata; class Actinopteri; order Cypriniformes; family Leuciscidae; genus Chrosomus; species Chrosomus eos. The sequence goes on along the minus strand of JAZAVI010000097.1, from coordinate 42,266 downwards.
AGTTTATCTGGACACAAAACAAACCACAAGCAAAAACTAGAGAGAGACTGATCAAAAACAACATGCAGAACAAACACTGTGGAGGAATTTGTCATGTCAGACATGTAGCGTGAACTTTAAGATATCTGGAGGTGATGATGGATTGTGTGTGTTTGTGAGGATCTGCTCACCTTCATGACACACAAAATGATATTGGTTGCTGCAAGAAGCGGCATGCCATTGTCCCTGAGCGTTTGGTCCGATCACTGTACAGTTTTTAAGTTTTCCTACAATATCAGGTTCACCAGTTTTCCAGTCTCTGAAAGAGGAGTTACTCTGATCTGACCACTGCCATGGGTCTCTGACTCTGACCAGACCGATCCAGACATCATTAGATATGTGATTATCATTGATGAACTTCTGAACCTGTTGACTCTCATTCTGGCTCCTCACACTGACCAGATCACTGTTATTCTGTCTGCAGAAACTCTGAGCGTCTCTCCAGTTCTTCGTCTGATTGACAAAGACGAGTCCTGTGTTCACTTTAAGAAAAACAAATAAAACAAATGGACACAGATTAATGATTCAGTTTGTGTATTATTCTTACGTCGGTTTATGGTTTTTAATGTGAATAAGAGCATCAGAAACACGTGTCCCGTGTTTCTACAGTGGATGATATATTAAATATTCACAATATGTATGATGATTTTGCTGATATAATATGAAGTAACATTTGTGAATTTTATTTAACATTTATATTTCTCCATTATGTTTTGTTACGTTTCTCTAAAATACTTAATTCAGACACAAAGATCTGAATGAGAGAAACATCAAACAGATGAAGATGTTAAACTGCAGGCTAAAATATTGGTTAACTGGTCCTTAGAAATATGTCAGTAAATATTTCATACAAAATGTTATATTGTAGACTACCAAAATATATTAATGGATATAGTTTTTATATTTATTATGATATATTATTAAATTTTCAGGTCACATATAACATCAGATTACACAATGAATAATAATCACATAAAACAACATTTTCACCCTATTCTCCTATCACCCAAAGAAGATTTTTGAATAAATGGGTCTTTGAAATGTCATATTTGGTTGATATTACTGCAGAGGACATAAGTACTTAATCTTCACTGTACATATCTTGAACTTTTCTTAACCCTTTATCAGCCCATATCCAAAATCCTGCTTCACATTTCCCTGGTTTAAAATGAACATTACCTCAAATAGGACTGAAATGTGACCAGGAGGGGTTTAAATCCAAATATTTAAAATAATCTAAACAAATATTGATCATGTTCAATACAATAGGGTTATCGGTTGTTTTTTTCTCAGGTATTTGTGGTCTGCTGAATACAGGTAAAGGTGCAATGGTAATCTTGGTGTAATAGAACATCCATTCAATCAGGAGAGCTTTCAGATAATAAAAAAAATAAAACATGAGTGTAACGTACGCAGCTGAGCTGCCCAGTAATACCATTAGATGTTTGGACATTTAAAGCCTCTTCTGTCAAATGGTAGCTATAATAAAGATAGCCTCAGTCTGAGATGTTTGTTTTCCCAAATAAATTTGGTAAACAATTTCTTAATTCTAGTAAACAAAGTTGAGGGAGTGGTAGGGGGATTTACTGGAACAAATATAGAAACTTAGGGAGTTTTTTCATTTTTAGAATATTTATCCTGTCAATCATTGAGATGTGTAAAGAAGTGCAACGTTCTACTGATGAGGTAGTAGCTTCCAGAATTGGATCATAATCTATCTGAGTAATCTTATTCACATCAGGGACCATTTTATACCCAGATATAAAATTATCCATCGAATTGAAGGTAGAAACAACCCATGGCCATTTTTCCTCCCTGGTTTGTTAAGTAAAATTATAGATGATTTTGAGTGATTAACTTTATATCCAGATGTTTTTCCAAAAGTTTCAAAGAGATCTAGGAGTGCGGGGACAGAACTGCTCAGGTTTTTTAGGAGCAAAATTACGTCATCTGTAAATAGTGCTATTTTATGTTCCAGGTGACTTTCTCGGACTCCATATGGCAAAAGGTTCTATTGCAAGGATAAATAATGAAGATGATACAGAACTTCCTTGCATGCAACTCCCAGAGATGTTAAAAGGTTTAAAGACCACATTATTGGTCAAAAGTTCTGCGGTGAGCCCAGTACAAAGCAATCTTACCCATTTACCAAATGTATACCCAAAGCCAAAGCCGGTGAGCACCTCAAATAGGAAGAGCCATTCGCCGCAGTCAAAGGCCTTTTCTGCATCCAGAGAGAGTAAAGCTGTGTCTTTCACCCCTTTCTGGTTATGTAAAATATTGAGCACTCGCCAGACATTATGAAAGACCTGTCTACCTTGATTAATCTATTTTGGTCCTGTCCCACTAACTGAGGAAGAAGGTCCTCCAATCTTCAATTTCCAAGGTCTTCTCCTCCTAGAGCCTCTGGTATCCACTTCTCCAGGAATGTACCCGTGTCCTGGCCCACCAAAACACCGTTTTTTTGGGAAGGCCCACCAGTCTCCCATTGTTTCGTCGGCTTTTGTATTCCACATCTTCCATTTTGTTTGAAAGAGTTTTAAAGGGCACCTATTATGGTTTTTTGAAAATTGCCCTTCATGTAGTGTGTAACATAGATCTAAGTGAACGAAAACATCCTGCAAAGTTTTAAACATGAAAGTTCACCGTATACAAAGTTATTGTCTCTCAAAAGTAAGAGTCGACTCTGAGTCGCTGATATGAATCGTTCGACGAACGATGCTTTTCCTTTGTCTAGTTGACGTCAACTTGACAAGTTATTTGAATAAGATACGCCCACTTATTAGTTCGGAGACGCCAGGGAAAACTAACATCATGTCGACGAGACGCTGTGTTTTGAAGTGCGACGCAAAAGCAAACTTTTTTCATCTGCCCAGTGAGGAGCATTTGAAGACTAAGTGGCTACAGTTCATATATACAACTATACCACAGAAGTATAGCCGAACTTTGTTCTGTGTTCATATATACAACTATACCACAGAAGTATAGCCCAACCTTGTTCTGTGTTCATATATACAACTATACCACAGAAGTATAGCCGAACCTTGTTCTGTGTTCATATATACAACTATACCACAGAAGTATAGCCGAACCTTGTTCTGTGTTCATATATACAACTATACCACAGAAGTATAGCCCGAACCTTGTTCTGTGTTCATATATACAACTATACCACAGAAGTATAGCCCGAACCTTGTTCTGTGTTCACATATACAACTATACCACACAAGTATAGCCCGGACATTGTTCTGTGTTCACATATACAACTATACCACAGAAGTATAGCCGAACCTTGTTCTGTGTTCATATATACAACTATACCACAGAAGTATAGCCCAAACCTTGTTCTGTGTTCTTATATACAACTATACCACAGAAGTATAGCCCAACCTTGTTCTGTGTTCTTATATACAACTATACCACAGAAGTATAGCCGAACCTTGTTCTGTGTTCATATATACAACTATACTACAGAAGTATAGCCCGGACATTGTTCTGTGTTCATATATACAACTATACCACAGAAGTATAGCCGAACCTTGTTCTGTGTTCATATATACAACTATACCACAGAAGTATAGCCGAACCTTGTTCTGTGTTCATATATACAACTATACCACAGAAGTATAGCCTAACCTTGTTCTGTGTTCACATATACAACTATACCACAGAAGTATAGCCTAACCTTGTTCTGTGTTCATATATACAACTATACCACAGAAGTATAGCCTAACCTTGTTCTGTGTTCATATATACAACTATACCACAGAAGTATAGCCGAACCTTGTTCTGTGTTCACATATACAACTATACCACAGAAGTATAGCCTAACCTTGTTCTGTGTTCATATATACAACTATACCACAGAAGTATAGCCTAACCTTGTTCTGTGTTCACATATACAACTATACCACAGAAGTATAGCCCAAACCTTGTTCTGTGTTCACATATACAACTATACCACAGAAGTATAGCCTAACCTTGTTCTGTGTTCACATATACAACTATACCACAGAAGTATAGCCGAACCTTGTTCTGTGTTCATATATACAACTATACCACAGAAGTATAGCCTAACCTTGTTCTGTGTTCACATATACAACTATACCACAGAAGTATAGCCGAACCTTGTTCTGTGTTCATATATACAACTATACCACAGAAGTATAGCCCAAACCTTGTTCTGTGTTCATATATACAACTATACCACAGAAGTATAGCCGAACCTTGTTCTGTGTTCATATATACAACTATACCACAGAAGTATAGCCCAAACCTTGTTCTGTGTTCATATATACAACTATACCACAGAAGTATAGCCTAACCTTGTTCTGTGTTCACATATACAACTATACCACAGAAGTATAGCCGAACCTTGTTCTGTGTTCATATATACAACTATACCACAGAAGTATAGCCCAAACCTTGTTCTGTGTTCATATATACAACTATACCACAGAAGTATAGCCTAACCTTGTTCTGTGTTCATATATACAACTATACCACAGAAGTATAGCCGAACCTTGTTCTGTGTTCATATATACAACTATACCACAGAAGTATAGCCCGGACATTGTTCTGTGTTCGCGTCATTTTGAAGATGATTGCTTCACAAACCTAAATGCTATAAAGTATGGATTTGCGAGCCGGCTGATACTCAGTACCGTAGAAGGTACCGAGTTTATTTGGATCAGCTTCCTTCTCCGAATCACAACTTGTAAGTATTATTAATATTAATTGTTGCTTTTATGTATCATGCTCAATAATTATTTTGTGTGTTGTGTACGCACAGCGCAGCTAGGTTCTTCAATGTCAATTGTATTGAAATATGTGAAGTGCAGGGCTCTCCAGTGTCACGCATTGAGCGTGACAGTCATTCATTTCTGTCTTTTGTCACGCTCTCCCGCTACACATTGTATTTCTCATGCTGAAAAACTATTTGTAATATATTTAACCCTCTGGGGTCGAAAACCGCGTGCCCGCGTTTTGCTGGATTTTTTCCTTATCAGTGCAAAAGAGAATCAAATTACTCTGTTAATTTTGATCTTAAATATAAGTGTTGTACATCATTAGATCCTGTTAAGTTTCTATTTTTTTTTTGGATACTCACAATAAAAAGAAAGTGTTGTGCTTTTCGTCAAACAAAGAAAAATAAACATGATGCGCGTTTTCCCTTCTCTCTGTCTTTGAGGTCCGTTCTGAAACGCGTCCGAAACATTCACTTTAACTCTGTCAATACTTGTCACAGAGATACGAGAGATGTCTCTTTATGAAGCTTAGATTCTCTTCTTTCAAATGAAGTAATTTTTTTTTTTTTTTTAAATATTTCCAGTTTATGTAATCCGTTTGAAACCAAGGAGAGTTACAGTTTTTTCGCTCTCCCTTCATTATATATAATTAGGTGAGCCCGCCACACCCCCAGCGCTTTTGACATGGTAAATAGGCAATATGCATCCCACACGCGGCACGCCCCCGATCACTGCATAACAACTTGAAGATTCTTCATCAGAGATTCACTGATAGTTCATCGCGTTTTAGGGATGGAAGCACGCTAACGTTACTCCTTCAGAGGATTATGGACAGCTGGGAAAATAATTAACCTTTTCCTCAGTGGAATTTGAAACTCAGACGAGCGGTTGCATTTTGAAGAACGGATTGACCCCGAGGATACAAGTTCGGAGTAAGTTTAGTGTTTTATAATTCCTTTTCTGATCATAGAGCTCAAATGCATTTTCAGACTATAGTAAATATTAACTCACAACGTTCGTGTAGGCCTATACGCTCGTGTAAACTTTTTAAATAACTGCTTAGTTTGTAATGATTTAGTGAAATATATTGATCTGCAAGCTTTGTTTGAGTTCTCCAGTGGTCTAGTGGTTAGATCAATTGCCAAGCGTGTTAGAGGTTACAGGTTCGAATCCACCACTAGCATATTTTTTTTCTCTCATCAAAACCGAATATGTTCATCAGTGGTTACAGTCTATATCAAACACACACGTATATAGGACACACGTTTGTGTGCATTTTATTTTGTGATTTCACCGGAATGAATAGTGTCCGCAATGGCAATAGATTGAAAAGCACGTTCTGTGCGCGCGCCGCCACAAGAGACTCACTGTATCCATGACACTGATAGCAGGACACGAGCGCTCAGCTTGAGTTCAAAAACAAAACATTTTAGCACTATATCTCTTATTTAAGAGCGGACTAAATGAATGATCTACTAGTTAACTAGAGATGTTTTATTTGTATTAGGTACAGCCGTTCATTGAGTGTATCAGTAAATGCGTGCGGTCGATGAGCCATAAACAGATACTCGCGGTTACGCAGTCTACCAATCAATAGATGTTTCTCTGTCCATCAACAGATACATTGTGCATCTATAATCATAATAGTCCATCAGTTTACTTTGGATAATGTGCTAACAGTTTTTTGCTTTTGTTTTGTTGTGTTTACATCGTCACCATCAGCCTTCAGAAATCATTCTGATATAATTTTTTTTTTAAATCAATGATGTAAACAGTTATGCTGCTTAATTTTTTTTAACCTGTGATAGTTTTTTTTAGGATTCTTTGAATGCACTTTTTTTTTATTTATATAAGCACTATATAAGCAATATTTTATATATTTTTTTTATATAAAAAAAAACAAGTTTGGTCTTTTTATGTTTTGTTTTTTTTGAAAGGAAGTGTTAAGTGATATGAATGACTTTAAGTCTTTATGTTCTTAGGAAAGATTTCTATTTTGAATAAATGCTGTTCTTTTTAACTTTTTATACATCGAATCATTCTTAGTTCAGGCTGCCTCACAGCACCTTGATGGGGCATTAGCACATTGGGGGAGTGTCTTTAGTCTCCCCAGGTGTAAATCACATTAATATTCATGGGCATTAACACTCCCACGCATACAGCAGTAATGACCCAAAAACTGATGTAAGAAATTCAAATCGTTATATTGATCTTTCTGAAAGAGTGGTCAGAATGATTTTCACTTCATTTTGAAGTAAAAGTTCTAGCCTACAAGAATAGTAACTCAAAAGTATTGTTTTCAACTATTCAGTATGTGTTAAATGGCCTTATTGCGGTGACATTTTTTTTCCCAAAACGTACTAACCACGCATATTATTTTTTTTCTATAAAATGCAAACATGTACATCCATTTTGCTCACATATTATTGTAGCAGAGTTTGTGCTGAATACAGCAAATTTATATGTTGGCAAATGGTATGTTTTAAGTAGCTGAAATAAGCACAAATGTCAGGGCATACCAAAACACCGAAAGAGCCCGAAAACAGCTCAGACCCCAGAGGGTTAATATGCCGCAGCGCCCAAAACTCTGGCCGCGCCGCTCTCACTCAGTGTTGCCAGGTCCGTATATGCCTGCACTGTTTCCGCGGGTTGTTTGTTTGTAGTGCACGGGTTGCCGCGATTGTTTTATCCACTGGAACATGATTGTTATTGGGGAAATACCCGGGAACGCTATTTGACTATTTTTAGCCGTGATTGGGCTGGTTTTGTTGTGCAGACCTGGCAACCCTGCTCTCACTGTGAAACCGGCAGGAATCAAGCGCGTCTCCTCTGATGTTGTTCTGGTGTTGTTAGCCAATCAGAAAAACGCACTATTGTATCTGGGTAAGATATAACGCAACAACCAATGACACCCCGTCGGCTAGGTGTCACTCCTTTGGGCTATGATTAGCGTCACGCAAAGGCGGGGTTTGGAAAAATGACTCGCTAAACGATTCATATGGGAGTCGGTGAGCAAATCAGGTAAAAATAAATGCATATTATAAGACAACAAAAGTGTTTTTTGTCATTTCATGCTTGTAAAACTGTTGTTGGGGACTCCCAGAACAATATTAGGAACATTTTAAATGCCATAATAGGTGCCCTTTAAGAGTGCTTTCTAATGTGCTCACTTTGGAAATCACCCCATTTACGTTGTCTTCAACATCAGAAATGGCCCAAAGTTACTACTTCTCCGCTTGCCATGCTTGGCTTTAAATACAATTCTGGTTGGTATTGTAGGATTAATTAAATGCTAGCAGCAAAGCTAAAAAGTAGCGAACTCTTAGCACCTGAAATATTAATGTTAGTGTTTGTCCTGTTTCTAGTTCAACCACCACTCAAAACCAAAATAAACAGAGTTCCACCAATCACCGACAGGGGCGGGTTTTGTGAGGTTTTGCGCTGGTGCACGGTTGGACGCGAAGTCGGAGCAAAACCCACCCCTGTCGGTGATTGGTGGAACTCTGTATATTTTTGTTTTGAGTGGTGGTTGTACTCATTTGTTTTTGTGTGCAGATCTCAGAGCCTAGGCTGCCTACAGAGACGTGTTTTTTTGACAGCCTGCTTATGGGGCGGGCAGCTAGCGGATCGTTAGGAAGGATTAGATGAATGTGATCATTTATGTTTGGGCCTGAAATCACTGATAAAACCCACTGAATTGGAATGTGCAACTTTGTTTGATGCGTTGGCGTAATTTCCACTGGAACAGGAAGCTAAGACGGGACATATTTAATGGCTCCTCCCCCTTTTCAAACAGCCAAAAACATTTAGTTTACCTCACAGACTGCAATGCATACTAGACAGCACCATGGAAGCGAATCTGAGAACAGATGATACGTTTGATTCAATAGTAGATAGGTGTAATTTGCAGGTGGAACGGGTGAGACATGTCCCACCACTTTCGAAACATGGATGTGCTTGCATGGATGTACCTAATGCAAATTTTTGTAAAAATCCCCAGTTAACTAGCAGAACATTTATTTAGTTTGTTTGTTAAATAAGAGCAGTTCTAGCGCTGAAATGTGAAAGTTTTTTTTTTTTTTTCCTCAAGCTGCTAAGTGCTCTTTGATCACTGTTCTCTTGAAGCTCACACACAGTCTTCACTCAGACGCACACTTCAAACTATCACTTAAAGCTGTTGGGGAGACTCTCTATTCGTTCTGGCAAAATCACACACAAACAAAAATTGCACACAAATGTAAAGTTCTACCACAAGACTATTAAAGAACACAGGCAAAATTTTGATGATCTAGGCCTTTATTCATATACAAATTCTTGGCACTAACAATATATATTAGTAGTAGTAGATCTCATTAAATTAAACCCATTGTACTATTGAAATTGATTTCTGGACATAGTGATGTTATTTTTGTACACATATATTGTACGCACAGCATGATTTTGCCAAGTAAGACATGGTCCTGGATCAACATATGTTGTTGATCCTGGATCAACATTCCCGTCCCAAAATGTAGTCCTTACCCAATTCCTACCCCTAAACCTAACCCTACCCATAACTTTTCCCTAAAATCAGAGGGTAATGAAAGGTGAATAACACTGATGTTTAAGTACCTCATTCTAGTTCTAAGCTTAAATGTGAAATAAACTGTAAACTTGTCCCTCATATCTGATTGGTTGATTGGAAAGTTGATCCAGGATCAACAAAGATGTTGATCCTGGATCATGTGGTACTTGGTGAAATCATGTTCACCTATATTGCACATATATCTGATTTAACATTGTATTACAGGAAAAGAGTTTTGTTCATAAATATCAAGATGCACTGTAAAACTTTGACTTGTAAATTAACGGTAAAATAATTTACTGTAATTTCCGGTATGTTACTGTAAGGGTTGGGGAGTAACGGAATACATGTAATGGCTTTATGTAATCAGGATTAAAAAAATTGGTAACTGTAATTCATTACATTTACGTAAGAAAACCAAAGTAATCAGAATACAATTACAATTTGTAAAAAATTGGAATACTATCAAGATTACCATGGTTTAATTTAAAACTAAATAATTTGGAATTTTGACAATGTATTATAACTTATTACATGGCTTGGTAGAATTCCATTGTAGAATGCGGTCTGTTATTTATTGATAACAGACGCTGCTTACTATAACACACCGTTGCCATGAAAAACAGAGAGTTGCCATGGACACAGTTCAGAGACGGAATGGACTATTTTCTTTAGCGGAAGCAATACAATCGTTTTTAAATCAATAAACTCCTTTTTAAATCAATATTTTGAGTCAGATTATTGATTTATTTGCTAGGTAGCCATGTAATAAGTGGGATAATGTATAGCGAGGTTGTGTTATAGCGTGGGATAATGTTATAGCGAATACAAACCCTTCAGGCTCCGCTTTGCGTCGGGCTCTTAGTCAGTCTGTCGGGGTGGTATTCGCCATAACAACCGCCTCGCTATACATTATCCCTTACATAATCATAACATATTAAGCGCTGCTTGATTATACTGTAGTTCCTGGTTCTGTTGCCAGTTATGACTCATGCAAATAACACCTGTCTACAATCATTCTCCTCAGATGCAGGTTGAGACACAGCTAAAATATTAATTTCGATGCATCCCGTGGGGAAAACGTTTTCTTGTCTGGAAATTTCAGTTATTTTGTTTTCAACCAGGAAGAGGGAACCCACATAGCAGCATTGTGTGAGCACAGATCCGGCCCACATCTGGCACATGTGGAGTGAGGATCTGGCCCACATGCAGCCTGGAATGATGGCACTTGGTTGGCTCACTCTTGTTTGCCAGATCTGGGCCACAATCAGGCCATAGCAATGCCACATGTCAGCCAAGAGTAAAGAAATAAACCAGAACTGGACCTTATCTGAGCCACAAAATCTGTGTATATTAAATATGGAGTCATCTCAGCCTTAATATAAGCCTGTTAACAAGAAGAATCACTGAAGGAAAGAAGAGAAGAGAAAAAGAGACGAGCAGAAACACAAGAACTACGACTGACTTCAGCCACAGCCTTAGATGAAATCAACTGAATATAAAATACATTAAATCTGTGAAGATCTCAGCAGAGGAGGATTAAACAAATTTACTAACAGCATTACCAGCTTCACTTATTACTAACCAGACTCAGGGCTGGACTGGGACGAAAAATCGGGCCGGGCATTTTGGCCCAGACCGGCCCACTAGATCATAAACACAAATCTTTTTCTTTTTTTCACAAATCTTTGTGTCACAGGTCGGGAGGGTCGACTGGGTCTACCCCCTCCCTTTAGAATAAACCACTGAGGAGCAGACCAGAGACCAGGCGGACAAGGAAAATAAAATGTAACAGGTTTTATTGATTAAAAGAATTTGTGTATCCTAATTAAAATTCCTCCTTCCTTCCCAGCATCCAGTGGCCGCCGGGACGTCGGCTGGACGACAGGTGGGGACTGGGTCCCCTCGACCCCCTCGGACTCTTCGGGTGCCGAGGCTCTCGGCAATGGAAGGAACGCGGACCTGACCAGCAGGTAAGTGCTCTAAGCACGACTTATCCTTCTCGGACTCTGAGCAGACTGTCCTCTTCTCGACCTCCCAAGTACAGAAGTTTACAGCGGTGAAGAGGAGCGTCGACTGGACAGCCGGTAGGGACTCCTGGTACGGTAGGTTTCTTTCCTCTGCAGGGGATGCAGAAAGCTTACGGCTGTGGAAGGAGCGTCGACTGGACAGCAGGTGGGTACTTCGAACACGGTTGGTTCCTTCCTATACAGGGGATGCAGGAAGCTCACGGCTGTGAAAAGGGCGTCGACCAGACAGCAGGTGGGTACTTCGAGTACGGTTGGTCCTTCCCTATACAGGGGGTGCAGGAAACTTAGGGCTGTGGAAGGGGCGTCGACTAGACAGCAGGTAAGTACTTCGAGTCCAGTTTGTTCTTTCCTATACAGGGAATGCAGAAAGCTCACGGCTGTGAAAGGGGCGTCGACTAGACAGCAGGTGGGTACTTCGAGTACGGTTGGTTCCTTCCTATACAAAGGATGCGGAAAGCTTACGGCTGTGAAAGGGGCGTCGACTAGACAGCAGGTGGGTACTTCGAGTACGGTTGGTTCCTTCCTATACAAAGGATGCGGAAAGCTTACGGCTGTGAAAGGGGCGTCGACTAGACAGCAGGTAGGTACTTCGAGTCCGGTTGGTTCTTTCCTATACAGGGAATGCAGGAGGCTCACGGCTGTGAAAGGGGCGTCGACTAGACAGCAGGTGGGTACTTCGAGTACGGTTGGTTCCTTCCTATACAGGGGATGCAGAGAGCTCACGGCTGTGAAAGGGGCGTCGACTAGACAGCAGGTAGGTACTTCGAGTCCGGTTGGTTCTTTCCTATACAAAGGATGCGGAAAGCTTACGGCTGTGAAAGGGGCGTCGACTAGACAGCAGGTAGGTACTTCGAGTCCGGTTGGTTCTTTCCTATACAGGGGAGGCAGGAAACTCACGGCTGTGAAAGGGGCGTCAACTAGACAGCAGGTGGGTACTTCGAGTCCAGTTGGTTCTTTCCTATACAGGGGATGCAGACAGCTCACGGCTGTGAAAGGGGCGTCGACTAGACAGCAGGTGGGTACTTCGAGTACGGTTGGTTCCTTCCTATACAGGGGATGCAGAGAGCTCACGGCTGTGAAAGGGGCGTCGACTAGACAGCAGGTGGGTACTTCGAGTACGGTTGGTTCCTTCCTATACAAAGGATGCGGAAAGCTTACGGCTGTGAAAGGGGCGTCGACTAGACAGCAGGTAGGTACTTCGAGTCCGGTTGGTTCTTTCCTATACAGGGGATGCAGGAAACTCACGGCTGTGAAAGGGGCGTCGACTAGACAGCAGGTGGGTACTTCGAGTCCAGTTGGTTCTTTCCTATACAGGGGATGCAGAAAGCTCACGGCTGTGAAAGGGGCGTCGATGGGGGACACTCGGAACAGCAGATCACTGGGCTTCCTCCGTTCTCCAGACAACATCAACGATGAATCAGAACACCGCAAGCTTTAAATTCCACCGTCGCTTTATCTCTTCTGCAGCGGCTCCAGACTGCAACACAGGGCAAGGCCGATGGGCACGTGACAGAATTTGGTATAGTAAGCATGCAGTAGCTTCACTTCAAACACACACGGTGAGCACAGCATCAACTCACGTCACTCTTAACCACTCTGTGAAATATAAGGCCACAGCCCACCTCCTTGTACTGAACAGCAGGGACAGTAAAACGGAGGAATATATAGCGATCTCACTCGTGCATCATAACAGCTGTCTTCACATTACGGGTCTAGACTCCGGTTCCCAGATCGCTTCTCTTCATATACAGTGTCTTGGTATATAAATCACGTATCATACGGCCAGTAAAAGGTTTGCACTTATCTCTACCCAGGCAGGGGACTTGATGTTTCCAAAGCAACTTCTCCTCTGCTTCTCTGTTCCAATCCACCAAATCCTTCGTAGCGGACTCCCTTCCGCGGATCTATCTCGCCAGTCAAGTTGTCCCACAGAAACTCTCAGCCTTCCTCGACGGAACAAGGTCAGGACACAGCACCCGAAAACCGAACACAGAACACTGCACTGAACTTCACTGCACTGAACTACCTCTTGGTCTCCCAAAGCTTGGTTTTTATCTGTTTCAAGCCGCTGTGTGTCCCAATCACCAAACAGCCCCTTGATGCGCCGCACCTGCTGTCACTCTGTCATCAGCGGCTGCTGTTGCCATGGTAGCGACGCATATCGGCTGACTGGGTGTTGCGTCGAGAGCGCTCCGGGCAGAAACATTCCTCCGTGGAATATATAGTTCCGCTGCTGGTTCGTCACCTTGTGACATACTCCCCCGCCAATCCGTTCTAGTCCCGAGAACGGGTTCCGCTCTCCCAGTCTCCATACCTCACCGGGGGTCGACCTCGGTTCTCCCTCTGGGACCGCCTCGGCGGAGACTCGGGTCTCACCGGTCCCGGTGCTGGGCCCAAGCCCCTGGGGACCACTCCCCATCCTACCAGTAACGGTCCTGGTGCTGCCACAACCGGGGGGGCTTCCTCTCTGGGATTTGGGTAGTTCGGGCAAGGGCGAATCAGATTCCGGTGGAGCACCCGTTCTGGGCCCGCTCTCCCCTCGGGTCGGATAGCATACACGGGTTGATCTGGACGTGGTTGTCGTAAGACCACATAGGGCCGAGGCTCCCACCGATCGCTCAGCTTACCCTTCCCTTGGCGACGATTATCCCTCACCAAGACTCTCTCTCCTGGGAGCAGTGGGGCTTCCCGAGCTGTTCGGTCATACAGTCTCTTGCTCTTTGCCCCCGCCTGGTTAATCCGGTCCGAGACCCGGCCATACGCCCAGTGGAGTCGCTGGTGGTGCCTCGCCACCCAGTCTGACAAGCTCCCTTCCTCCCCTTGGGTAGCAGCCCCCGTTACTAAGTCGGCTGGTAGCCGCACGTGTCTTCCAAACATCAGATATGTTGGAGCATATCCAGTGGTGCTATGCACGCTGTTGTTATACGCTTGGATCAGTGCCGGAAGCGTATCTGCCCAATGGCCCTGCTGATCCATCTCCAACGTTCCCAATAGGCCCAGCAATGTTTGGTTAAACCTCTCGCATCCTCCATTCCCTTGGGGATGGTACGGTGTCGTGTGGGTCTTCCTACCCCCGTACAGCTGGCACAACTCATGGACCACCCTGGACTCAAAGTTCGGCCCCTGGTCGGAGTGGAATATCTCAGGGCACCCAAAAGGCTGAATCACAGCCCTCCACAAGGCATTCGCGGTGGTGGTAGCAGTTTGGTCCAAGGTGGGAATGGCCCAGGCATATTTGGTGAATAGGTCTGTCACCACCAAGATGTTCTGAATCCGGTCCACCGGCCTTCCCAGCGTCAGATAGTCCATGGCGACCATGTGCATGGGAGCCTTTGCTTGAATCGGGACCAATGGGGCTCGGATCTCCTTCCTGGTCTTAAACAGGGTGCACCGGGGGCATCCCTGAAGGTAGGCCTTGGTAATCCTCTCCATCCCAGGCCAATAGAACTGGCGTCGCAATAGCGAGATCGTCTTCTCCAGGCCCTGATGGCCCAACTGGGTGTGATAGGCCTGTAGCAGGGACCGATGTTGCCCCTCCGGAACTACTATTTGCCAGATCTTCTCGCCCAGGTTAGGGTCCTGGATGGAGCGACAGAGCACCCCCTCCCTCAAAGCCAACCTTTCCCATTGTCCTAGCAACCCTCGGACGGCCTGAGTCTGAGCCCGGCGTTCTCTGGCCTCTGGCCATTTCCCAGTCTGGACCCACTCTCGTACCATCCTCAACCCTTCGTCCTCCGCTTGTCTCGACCTCCAACACTGTGGGTCCCAGCCCCAACCATTGGGGGCCTCTTCCTGCGATGATCCAGGCGCTTCCACGATCCCCACCATTGCTCCTTCCTCCTCCTCGGAGCTAGAGTTGGGCCCCTGAACTACTGGACCTGCCACCGGAAACCTCGACAGCACATCAGCATTCGTATGCTCCTTCCCTGGCCGATACTTCAGCTGGTAGTCGAAATTCGCCAGTTGTGCCACCCATCTCTGTTCGACAGCCCCCAGCCTTGCCGTCTGAAGATGTACCAGAGGGTTGTTGTCAGTTACCACCAGAACCTTGGTCCCCCACAGGTAGTCCTTGAACTTTTCGCTCATTGCCCACTTCATGGCCAACAACTCAAGTTTAAAAGAACTATAGTTAGCATCGTTCCTCTCTGTCGGGTGTAAGCTTCGGCTGGCGTATGCAATCACCCTCTCCTTCCCCTGCTGTTTTTGGGCTAGCACGGCACCCAGGCCGAGATGGCTGGCATCGGTGTACAAGATGAAAGGCTGGGAGAAGTCTGCATAGGCCAGAATCGGGGCCTGTAGTAGTTCCTGTTTAAGCCTCCGGAATGCAGCCTCACATGCCTGGTCCCACTGAACCGCGGGAGATCCCCGGCCCCTCGAACGTCCCGTGCCCCCGAGCAGCTGGTTAATGGGCTTGGCGATTTTGGAGAAGTCCTGAATGAACCGCCGGTAATATCCGACAAAACCCAGGAAGGATCTGACCTGTCGCACAGTCTTCGGCGCCTCCCACCCTTGCACAGCCGACACCTTCTCTGGGTCCACAGCGATCCCAGCTGCACTCACCACGTGGCCCAGAAACTTCACCTCTTTCCGGAAAAGCTGACACTTGTCAGGTTGCAGCTTTAGCCCGTATTTGTCCAGGGCGCGGAAAGCTTGCTCCAGATGTTGGAGGTGAGTCTCAAAGTCCGGCGAATAGACAATGACGTCATCGAGGTAGACCAGCGTGGTTTCCGTCAACTGACCTCCCAGGCACCGCTGCATAAGCCGTTGGAACGTGGCTGGGGCGTTGCAAAGGCCAAACGGCATCCGTTCCCACTCGTATAGCCCGAAAGGGGTCGTGAAGGCTGTCTTCTCCCTGTCCCGCTCGTCCACCTGTACCTGCCAGTACCCACTGGCCAAGTCGAGAGTAGAATACCATGCGGACTGTGTAAGACTGGTGAGTGAATCCTCTACTCGGGGCAGGGGGAAAGCATCCCGCTTAGTCACCTGGTTCAGCTTACGGTAATCCACACAGAATCTCCAGGAACCATTTTTCTTGCGCACCAGTACGATAGGGGCGGCCCAAGGGCTACTACTTTCCCGGATAATCCCCTTGTCCAACATTCCTCGCAGGAGGGTGCGGACCTCAGAATACAGGGTCGGTGGCACTGGTCGATAACGTTCTCTACTCGGGGCGGCGTCCCCGGTCGGAATCTGATGTTTTACAATGTCCGTCCGGCCATAGTCCTCGTCGTGAGTCGAGAACAAGTGCTGCCATTTGAGCAGGAAATCCTGGAGCCGCCCAGTCTGTTCCTCTCCCAGTCCTTCACCGCGTAGCGACCCTCCCTGGAGGTGATTAGGCAATTCCTCTCCCTCACTACCCACCGGCGGTCCAGTTCGGGTCAGGGCAACTTCCACTACGGAGGGGCTTACTCGGTTAAACTGCACTTCACCCGGCTCTCTCACTTGTTGCGGGCACACCCCTGTGACTCGGGCCAGACACTGATGTCGATGCAACAGGACGGGGAACGCATTCACGTTCCGTACTTTCACAGAAATCCTCCCCCGCCGTGCTGTGGCTAGCCCCCGAGCTACCTCAAGGTTTGGGCCGTCCGGATGGGGTTCCACCAATACCCACTCTCCCAGGCCATAGAGTTGCGAGGGGAGCCTGGCCCACACCACAGCCTCACTCTGAGCGGGAATGGATAACGCGTATCGGCACGCCGTCCTCCCAGTGCCCTCTCGATCTCCTCGCGTCTCGGCAAGGCGAACCCGCCGACAATCGGCCTTGATCCGGTCCCACTCGTGACTTTCCGAGGTCGAGGCCGTCTGCTTTAGTCCACCTTGGAACAGTTCCTCCCAACATTCTGCTATAACGTTCATGCCCAACAAGGCGCGATGGTTTCCCAGGCAGGCGTCACGAACGATCACCACCCCTTTCTGGGGGACAACGACTCCATGGATCTTCAAGTCAGTCACCAGGTATCCCACGTATGGGATGTCCAGACCGTTGGCTCCCCGTAGCGTCAACCAGGGGGCTTCTGAGGTGGGGCAATCCTGGCCCTTAAATAGCTCTCGTGACAGGCTCTCAGAGAACAGAGTGACTTGTGACCCAGTGTCTAACAGGCACTGTACTTCCAATCCGTTGACCTGGGCCACTACAATGGGGCAATGCCCCACCAAACATGCTCTGGACTTCGTAATCGATAGGGGGTCTACCATGGGAGTCCCAGCCACTTGACCCACAGTGGCCGGCAACTCTAAAAATCCTCCTGTGATCCCCGACGAGAGCGGCACTGGCGGAAGTAATGAGCCGGCTCTCCACAACCATGACAAATGGGGCGTCCCTGTTCGTCCCACCTGAACCGCGGCCCCATTGGCCTAGCTGGGCGTCGCTCTGGGAATCGGCTCCCCGCTGAATAGGTCCGCTCTCGGAGCAATGGACTGGAACGTTCACGCCGGAGCTCTTCTCTGAAGGAGTTGGATAGCTCGGCCATCTGTTCCTGGACGTCCTTTTTCAACTCCTCTCGTAACGCACGTCTCCATTCCGCTTCGACCGGGCGTGGGGGGTTGACGGGTGCACTCGCAGCCATGCACGTTGAGGGCTCTACCGTGTGATCCCGTTCCAAGGCCAAAGCCTCTTGTCTCAGTTCGTCAAAAGACAAGTCCGGGTTCCACGGACCTGTATTCGCAGGCTTTGGCGTACGGGGCCTTCCCGTAGCCCCAGGAGGAATTGGTCTCGCAGCAGGCTCTCTTCACCCCCTAGACCATGGTCTTGCCTTCCTCTTAGCCTAGCGAACTGCTCTCTCAGCTGTAGCGTGAATGCCCGGATGGTCTGTCGCGGCCCTTGTTTGCAGTTGAAGAACTGTGTTCGCAGAACGGCTACGGGAGTGGTATCGCCGTATTGCCCCGAAAGGAAGTCAAAGATAGCTTGAGCCGTGGTACGGTTCGCTTCTGGCGCTGCTCGCACTTCCCTCAGTGCTTCTCCTTCCAAGGAATTCAAGATGAACTGTACTCCCTGAGGGGCATCCAGACCTTGGAGCCCGACTAAATATTCGACCTGGGCCCTCCATGTCGACAGACTCATCTCCGATCCCGGACCTTGGTACTTTTGGGCCCAAGGGGCTCCCATGAATATGGGCATGGCTTGTCTTCGTGCTCCCGGTGCCTCTTCGTCTGCCATAACGGCTTCTGGTGGCTCAACTCAGTGGTAACCCTGCCGACTACGCCAATGATCTGTCACAGGTCGGGAGGGTCGACTGGGTCTACCCCCTCCCTTTAGAATAAACCACTGAGGAGCAGACCAGAGACCAGGCGGACAAGGAAAATAAAATGTAACAGGTTTTATTGATTAAAAGAATTTGTGTATCCTAATTAAAATTCCTCCTTCCTTCCCAGCATCCAGTGGCCGCCGGGACGTCGGCTGGACGACAGGTGGGGACTGGGTCCCTCGACCCCCTCGGACTCTTCGGGTGCCGAGGCTCTCGGCAATGGAAGGAACGCGGACCTGACCAGCAGGTAAGTGCTCTAAGCACGACTTATCCTTCTCGGACTCTGAGCAGACTGTCCTCTTCTCGACCTCCCAAGTACAGAAGTTTACAGCGGTGAAGAGGAGCGTCGACTGGACAGCCGGTAGGGACTCCTGGTACGGTAGGTTTCTTTCCTCTGCAGGGGATGCAGAAAGCTTACGGCTGTGGAAGGAGCGTCGACTGGACAGCAGGTGGGTACTTCGAACACGGTTGGTTCCTTCCTATACAGGGGATGCAGGAAGCTCACGGCTGTGAAAAGGGCGTCGACCAGACAGCAGGTGGGTACTTCGAGTACGGTTGGTCCTTCCCTATACAGGGGGTGCAGGAAACTTAGGGCTGTGGAAGGGGCGTCGACTAGACAGCAGGTAAGTACTTCGAGTCCAGTTTGTTCTTTCCTATACAGGGAATGCAGAAAGCTCACGGCTGTGAAAGGGGCGTCGACTAGACAGCAGGTGGGTACTTCGAGTACGGTTGGTTCTTTCCTATACAGGGAATGCAGGAGGCTCACGGCTGTGAAAGGGGCGTCGACTAGACAACAGGTGGGTACTTCGAGTACGGTTGGTTCCTTCCTATACAAAGGATGCGGAAAGCTTACGGCTGTGAAAGGGGCGTCGACTAGACAGCAGGTAGGTACTTCGAGTCCGGTTGGTTCTTTCCTATACAGGGAATGCAGGAGGCTCACGGCTGTGAAAGGGGCGTCGACTAGACAGCAGGTGGGTACTTCGAGTACGGTTGGTTCCTTCCTATACAGGGGATGCAGAGAGCTCACGGCTGTGAAAGGGGCGTCGACTAGACAGCAGGTAGGTACTTCGAGTCCGGTTGGTTCTTTCCTATACAAAGGATGCGGAAAGCTTACGGCTGTGAAAGGGGCGTCGACTAGACAGCAGGTAGGTACTTCGAGTCCGGTTGGTTCTTTCCTATACAGGGGAGGCAGGAAACTCACGGCTGTGAAAGGGGCGTCGACTAGACAGCAGGTGGGTACTTCGAGTCCAGTTGGTTCTTTCCTATACAGGGGATGCAGACAGCTCACGGCTGTGAAAGGGGCGTCGACTAGACAGCAGGTGGGTACTTCGAGTACGGTTGGTTCCTTCCTATACAGGGGATGCAGAGAGCTCACGGCTGTGAAAGGGGCGTCGACTAGACAGCAGGTGGGTACTTCGAGTACGGTTGGTTCCTTCCTATACAAAGGATGCGGAAAGCTTACGGCTGTGAAAGGGGCGTCGACTAGACAGCAGGTAGGTACTTCGAGTCCGGTTGGTTCTTTCCTATACAGGGGATGCAGGAAACTCACGGCTGTGAAAGGGGCGTCGACTAGACAGCAGGTGGGTACTTCGAGTCCAGTTGGTTCTTTCCTATACAGGGGATGCAGAAAGCTCACGGCTGTGAAAGGGGCGTCGATGGGGGACACTCGGAACAGCAGATCACTGGGCTTCCTCCGTTCTCCAGACAACATCAACGATGAATCAGAACACCGCAAGCTTTAAATTCCACCGTCGCTTTATCTCTTCTGCAGCGGCTCCAGACTGCAACACAGGGCAAGGCCGATGGGCACGTGACAGAATTTGGTATAGTAAGCATGCAGTAGCTTCACTTCAAACACACACGGTGAGCACAGCATCAACTCACGTCACTCTTAACCACTCTGTGAAATATAAGGCCACAGCCCACCTCCTTGTACTGAACAGCAGGGACAGTAAAACGGAGGAATATATAGCGATCTCACTCGTGCATCATAACAGCTGTCTTCACATTACGGGTCTAGACTCCGGTTCCCAGATCGCTTCTCTTCATATACAGTGTCTTGGTATATAAATCACGTATCATACGGCCAGTAAAAGGTTTGCACTTATCTCTACCCAGGCAGGGGACTTGATGTTTCCAAAGCAACTTCTCCTCTGCTTCTCTGTTCCAATCCACCAAATCCTTCGTAGCGGACTCCCTTCCGCGGATCTATCTCGCCAGTCAAGTTGTCCCACAGAAACTCTCAGCCTTCCTCGACGGAACAAGGTCAGGACACAGCACCCGAAAACCGAACACAGAACACTGCACTGAACTTCACTGCACTGAACTACCTCTTGGTCTCCCAAAGCTTGGTTTTTATCTGTTTCAAGCCGCTGTGTGTCCCAATCACCAAACAGCCCTTGATGCGCCGCACCTGCTGTCACTCTGTCATCAGCGGCTGCTGTTGCCATGGTAGCGACGCATATCGGCTGACTGGGTGTTGCGTCGAGAGCGCTCCGGGCAGAAACATTCCTCCGTGGAATATATAGTTCCGCTGCTGGTTCGTCACCTTGTGACATTTGCACGTCCTTGAATATGTTTATCATCTCATATCCCTTAAAACCACTAATGCCATAATGAGTGAGTAGGAATGAGTGAGATTTAACAGATGAAATAACTACTACTTGTAAAATACAATTGAAGTAGGCTACACTACACAGTGATTAATCCTAAAACAAGATACCGTATAAGTTGCATTGGCATAGCAATACAAGTGTTTCATACAGGATTTTTGGTAAATCTGTGGTGGGTGTACCCTGATCCGTCTAGGGGGGTTCGGGGGCATGCCCCCCCGAAAGAAAATTTTGTGCTTTTTAATGTTAAATTCAGCCATCTGGTGCACTTTTAGAGTAAAAAATTAAGAGCTTCAACCCATATTCAGTGTGCAAATTGAACAAAGAAAAACTCAAACCTCTTTTATGATATAGTGTCTGTCTACATTACACTACTGCATAATAATAGTTATAATATTAATCCCGTAATATACATGTATTGTAAAACAAATGCACTGAAAAATAAAAGAAACTTTCATAATTAGTTTCGTACTAATTTCTATACTTATAGAGAAACACGTGATCTTTTATTTTGACAGAAACTGCATCAAACTTTTATTTTGGCGGAAAACATGGTTTCCAAACGCGTCTCATTACAATTCTAGTAAAATGCGTAATCATCAACTATGCAGATGTGGAAATAATGTAATGGGTTCTACACTCATAGCCTTTAGGTGTTAAAATAGCCTAGTTCTTCTCACCACAGTCCTCTACACTCACTCATTTCTCTCCTGATCCTCCTCACTCCTCATCAGCCACTTGAAGGGCCTGATTCTTTTTTCACGCTATTTCCCTGCACTTTTCTTGCGTTTCTTCTCCATCGCTCTGACGATTTAAACAGATACTGCCGGCTTGCGCTCGTTTAGAGCCCAAAGAGGTGTTTCAAGATGTGATTGGACCAGCCCAGTGTCAATCAAGAAAATAACCAATGGGCCGCTGATCTACGCGTTTCATGGGCCGGTCTGAGAGAAAAACAAATCCTACTGACTTTTTTTGTCCAATGCACCGGTACAAAGATCCCAGCGCCGCCAATTAATCAAAACTAAACGAATGGGCCGCCGATGTACGAGTTTTATGGGCCGGTCAGATAATTTTTTTTTTTTTATTATTATTTTTTTTTAAAGTTTGAGATGTATCGGCCTAAATTCACACATTCATTCACTCCATCAAGTGGACTATATTAGTGAACTAATGTATGAAATAGTGAATAAGTGTTTATGGTGTGGTTTTGTGCACAGCCTCTGAGCGTCGACTTTGAGCACTGTTAATTCACAGTATATTCCTGTTGGCTTTTTTCTACATTTATGTTTTCTACCGTATGTTACTGTTTTAATGTAAAAGGTTATGTTACTGTCAGAATTTGGCCATTTTCTTTTACAGCAAGGTTTAATAGTGTAGCTGTACTAAGTCAAGGGTACTGTGAAGTAATGTGAAGTAAATGATCAAGTACTCTCAATTCTTTTTTTAGTTACTAGTTACTTGTGGACGTGAACTATACTAAGTAAGCTTCTGTCAGTACAACATACTATTCCTTTTTCACTTGTTTTTTTTTAAGGCAATAGGTTTGGAATTTTTTTTTATATATATAAGTCTAACTAATTAGATTTTACAGTATAGTATATCGTGTTTCTTTAATAAATTAATGTTTACTTTGATTGTATGGAGCTGCACTTACTGTTGTTAGATGAACTGCAGATGAAAGTCAGGCTGTTACCACATGGCCAATCTTCCCATTTTCCATTTCTCATCATACCACACTCATCTCTGCCATCAGGTTGTGTAGGTTCCCAGTTCAGATAGAGCGCAGGTTCTCCTGAAGACCACTGCCATTTATCAACATTCATCCTTTGCAGCCCAATCCAGATATACTGAACACCTCCATCATTCACACTCTTCTTCAGCTCGTTCATGTCGTTCAGCTTGTTCATGTCGGTCATGTTGTCAACGGTGGCCAGATCTGTGTAAATCTCTCTGCAGTGTCTCTGAGCTTCAGTCAAGTTCTTCTTCACGTTTATAAAGTGATACTGACGCTGAACACATTCAGATACGGAGCAGAGAGCTGTGAAAGAGAGCGTTTGATTTAATGCTTTTCATAACAGGGTCAAACCTGATGAAACTATAAACCATAAATAAAACAACAAACACACTCACCAATGAGAAGAAGAATGAAATATACAGTTTGGTCCATTTCTGAGGAAAAACATATTGAAGAATCAGATATCAAACATTCACAGATTTATTTTGGAGTAAAATATGACAATTTTAGTTCGTATTTTTACCAGCCGCATGAATTCACTAATCAATAAGACAATATTAACATCTGAAAGTGTAATTGTGTTTGAAGAATGAACATGTTCTTACTTTAGAGGTTGTGTGTTTCTGTCCTGAGTCTGATGTTTCTGTCTGCAGATTTAAACTACGTGATTATTATATCTGCTCTCATCCCTCATTCAGCTCATCACATCATTTGTTTATTGTTCTAAAACTAATTTGCATATTTTACTTCCTCCTTATTTGTGTTGGTCTACCTCTGTTTCTCTATATTTGCATATTGACGTATTTGTCAGGTTCAGTTTATCTACAATTTCTGTTGAAATAAAGGCTTAGCAAAAACATGGACTAATCAGGAAAATATATAAACATTCATGATTTATATTTTAACATTCACAAACTGCTTTAATGTTATTGCTGGACTGTATTTCACATGTTCAACAACATGTTAACATCCTGGTTCAATTTGACATGTATGTTTGTATTTCAGTCAGGACCACTTTTGTCAAATGTATATTTATTATAATAATAATGTGGTTAGTGTTGGCAATATGTTTCTGTTCTGGGCAAATGCAGTCATTCCTACGAGCAGCAAGTCAAATCCCTTTAGTGTAACTGAACAGACCTAAATCATGCATAAAATACATAGGCCTAGTTAAAATTCACCAAATTTAATATGAGTTGTTGTAAACAAGCCAAAATACATGAGAAATGATGTTGTACATGTAACTTACTGGTATTACTGAAGATAATCACAAGACAGAAGATTAGCTTTCCACAAATTACAGTTATTGACCATTATTGTGTGTGGTGAGTTTGTAAATATAATTTAAAAAGACAAAAAAAAAAAAAAAAAAACGTAAAAACAGTCGGACGAACAGTGGCACAGTGCTCATTCAGTAAAAGCATAGCTAAACAGATGTGTTTTGAGTCTGGATTTGAATGTGACTACTGTAGGAGCACATCTGATCTCTTCTGGAAGCTGGTTCCAGCTGCGGCTGGCATAGTAGCTAAAAGCAGACTCTCCTTGCTTAGAGTGAACCCTTGGTATTTCTAACTGATGTGATCCTAATGATCTGAGTGATCTGTTGGGTTTATATTCAGTGAGCATATCTGCAATATATTCAGGTCCTAGCCCATTGAATGATTTATATACCAGTAATAATACTTTAAAATCAATCCTAAATGTAACTGGGAGCCAGTGTAAAGACCTGAGGACTGGTGTGATATGTTCATGTTTTCTGGTTCTGCTCAGAGTCCTGGCAGCAGCGTTCTGTATGAGCTGCAACTGTATTATGGTCTTTTTAGGAAGGCCAGTGAGGAGTCCATTACAATAATCCACCCTGCTGGTGATGAAAGCATGCACAAGTTTCTCTAAGTCTTGACTGGAAACAAAGCATCTAATTCTTGCAATATTTTTCAGATGATAGTATGCTGATTTAGTTATTGCTTTGACATGACTACTGAAACTAAGGTCTGACTCTAGAGACACACCAAGATTCCTGACTTGATTTTTAGTTGTTAGACCTCTAGAGTGAAGGTATGCATTCACCTTGAGAACTTCATCTTTGTTTCCAAACGCAATGACTTCAGTTTTGTCTTTGTTTAACTGAAGAAAGTTTTGGCACATCCAGGACTTTAAGTTGAAGTTTAATAAATCTATGCAAGTCTTTTTTGTGACACTGGGTTGCACAGTTTTCATTTAGAACACTTTTTTTCATACACGCACACATACAAATGCATTCATTCATAGGCACGCACACATACACACGCATACACCACATGTAAAGATACGTGAAAGAGTAACGGCCATCTGCTTCCCAAGTTTCATTAAAAACCATCCCAATCCCCTCTTCTGCTGTCTACCACTTCTTTCACGATGTGTTTGTTAGTTTATTTTATTTTTTTATTCAATCCAAAACCCACTTCGTATCTCTCTGTTAAAATCCTTCCTTCCCGCTCTGCCAGTCATTTGCTGACGGAAAGCATGAAATTACCGTAATAATATTGCTGAAAAGCGCATGTTGTCTACTGTCAAGGGCAATTTGAATGGTTTTGATAGTGCAAACGGTTGAATAGTTACGGTATAATGAATACAGCTTGCTGGTCTGTGTCGGCGACGACACAGCCGGTCCTGGCTCTTCCATGCTTTATAATGGCAGTGAATGGGACCCCAAAATGTGAAGCCCAAAAAGTGGATCCGTCCATTATAAAAGTAATAAAGTAATACACAACCCCTCCGGGGGTTAATAAAGTCCTTCTTAAGTGATACGTTTGTGTAAGAAAAATATATTTATAACTATAGAGATTTAACTATATAGACTAAAATAACTAGCTTCCGACAAACGACCTACGCAACAGCGTACACTTTGACGGCTCTGACGGTTCAAACAAACAGGGCTGGGAAACAAACTCAACTCTCAGACATTTCTCTTTAAAAATGATAATTTCAGACATCTAATTTGTGAACAGTGTTTTGTTTTACTCTATCCTCTGCACTTCTGCAGTCATCGATGCGTTGGGTGATACTCTTTTGCCGTAAAACGATGCCTACGATGGATGGATGCACTTTTTTGGGCTTCAAATTTTTGGCTCCATTTCCCTGTAATTATAAAGCTGAGAAAAAACAGGCCATTTTTTAACATAACTCCGATTGTATTCGTCTGAAAGAACCTAGGATTGCTTGAGGGTGAGTAAATCCTGATACTGCTCCATAGGGCTTTGATTATGAGGCGTGTCTTAACCGAACCAGGAAAAAAAAAAAACTCTGCACTCAATTGGATACTTACAACCAATCAGAGCAACGCAGTATAATTGTCAACAGAACTCAACTGCACGCACTCTGGAAAAAGTATAAAAAAAATATTGAGTGTTAACGATCTTTGGCCGGTGTTACAAAAATTATTTAAGGATTCGCGGAGTACTTGCAAACACGAAAAGCATTTTTGAAAGAAATACGTTTGATGACATGATGATTACGTAACTGTGGATAATCTGTCCATCATCGTATAAAGCCCGCCCTGGCAATTTGATTGGCCCGACGATTTCTGAACCGATTCTGGATCGAGTCCAGACCAAAAAATGTTGTGGGCGGGGTTCGGGCTGGCATCCACCTTTATAACAAGTGTGAACAACAAAATATGTGTGTGATTTTTACAAATAAGCTAAAAAAAACTGCATAGTTACCCTTTAAGAGAAGATTTAAAAAAAACCTCGACCGGCTCAAAAGTGAAGCGTCCCACCGAGAATTCTCCCGATTCTCCCGGTTACCCACTCCGGGCCTGCCTGGTGTTGAGGAGGAGACACGACAGACATTCACAACAGAGACGAGATAAAAACATTAAAGTGCTCATATCGTGCTTTCATTCCCCTGAAGCTCATTTCTAATGTTAGTAAAGATTATTAGACTCTCATTATCTCACTGAAATAATATCATCATCTTCTGCTGCTGTTTCAGAATAAACATGTCTTTATTTACTCTAAATACTTGATTGTGATTGGCTGGAATGCAGACATTAAAACATTGTTACATTTTTTTTAGAATTAATCTCTTTGTGAAAATGTTATACTCCTGTTGTTTACTGTTTGTTTCTTTGTTTCTTTGTTTATGAAACATGAATATGTTTGCATGTAAACACATCCTCATCACTCATTTGTTTATGTCCACATTTAGACTTTCAGGATGAACAATATTTACATCTCTGACGTGAAACAGGAGAAACAGAGTGTTATTGTTCTAGTCATATTTTATTACGTTTCATTCAGTCTTATTCATCTGTTAAACAGGAAAGTTACACTATGTAGAGACCCTGAAAAATGTTTGGGTTTCTAAATGTATAACTATTTTTTTTATGATATAATATAATTTCATTTATTTTGTATTTGGGTCTGGAATGATACACACACATACATTTTATTGTGTTTTTGGAGAGCGGCAGTCTGACGATGAGAACTGTGGACTTTGACCCTTGGGGGGAAAAAAATGGAAACAGTTTTGTTTTCAGGGAGGAGTGAGTGAAGTTCGGCGTTCTGAGAGGGCTGACAGCAGTCAAAGCTCAGGAACAATTTTAAGTTTTGTGTGAACTGGGAAAGTGTCACGCATGAGTTTTCAGCCGATTGGAAAGAGGAAAAAGATCGCGGGAGAGTTCGGAGAGAGACTGCGCACTTCAGTTCGTTTGAGTGAAAGAGATGGAGAGAACACGAGGATCACATGTGAGATAATCTGTGTTTTTCTGCGATCACGTTGATTATATATATATATATATTTTAGATTAGTTCTAGATTGTGAGATCCGGAAGAATATACCCGTGTTTATTTTTTCCAGTTGAGTGTTGCAGTTTAACTAATTCAACTTTAACTAATTCGTTTGACATCCGGAAGAATACCCGTGTTTTTTTTGGTTGATTTCTTTGAGTAAAAGTGTCGCAGTGGTGTATGTAGTTGGGAGTTCGTGTTAAGTGCGTGTTTATTGTTTTAAAAACCGAGAGATCGTCGAAATTGGGAGATCTACTTTCGCGGATGCATCTGGCCACCAAGAGGAGGGAGGAGTTCGAGATCCACTCAACGTCGCTGTGGGTTGCGTCTCGGATGCTGTGTATCATCTCGTTGGGAAGTGAGAATATTCTGCAACGGGAATGCTTGTTTTTCCTGATTCGTGAGTAAGCCTACTACACTGTGTTTTTGCATCAAAGAGCTCCAACTAGCGCGCCATCGGTGTACTGAAAATCCAGCTGGGTCAAAATTAATATTTTATTTACATTTGTTTTTTTTGGGTTATATGTGATTGCTGGGGTGGTTTGATTTTGTGCATTGAATTATTTGGTAATTCAAATAGTGAAAATACAAAAGAGCACTGAGAAGAATAAATACATGTTTATTGATCTGCATCATTTTGTGTGATTTCCTGTGGAAAGAATTGAATAACGTTTAATTTGTTTTTTTCATTGAGAGATTTGTATTTTAGAATCTAAAGGGAAACACAGTAGTGTTTTAATATCATTTCCAAATAGCAAACATAAATCTGACACTATCAGGTGAATATCTGAGATCTGGGTAATATTGACAGTGTAACTGAAGGGAATGTGCCTCCACCGGGGTAGTGGATAAATTTAAGATCCCTTAGAAAGATTTTTACTTTGTGAGCCACAAGATTCTACCCGGCAGGAGGGCTACATTTTGTGGGGGCTCGTCCGGGATCAGTCAGATTATTCAGATTGTGTTTCAGCACAGTAGAACTTGTGTGTTCTGTGAAAAAAATTGTGAATTTTATTTTGGAAGTGATTTATTTGTATATTGTTTCTTTGAGAGTTCGGTGAAGAGAACTTTAAATGCTTAACAGTCATAACCTGTTTTTTTTGAACACATACTGTTGAGGATACAGGTGAACAAAATGGAGGTTAGTGAGATTATTGAATGGTGCAGAGAGAAAGGTGTTGAGTTGGACAGAGTTATCATTCTGAGCAACGTACCTGCAGATTGTGAAGACAGAGTAGTTTATGAAGTGCTGGATGCTGCTCTGGGAATGAGGAAATGCAAAGTGATTGGTCGCCTCTTTGATAAGACTAAGCGACAGCAGTTTCTTCTGATTGAGACAGTTAGCAAGGTTTCTGAGATGTCTATACCTGCAGAGCTCGGAGGACCTGAAGTAGGTACCTGGTACACACAGGTTGTGCATGTTGCAGCTGAAGCACCTAAGCGCAGTAAGGAAGATGAGTTTCAGACTAAGTTGATGTCTTTTCTTCAAGCAGAGGGAAAGTCGCTATCTGACATTCCAAGTCTGGCTTCCTCTACACCTGTGCTTGACACTAAACTGGTTGATGCCATAAATTCCCTTGTTCAAACCTGTCATGTGGCTTCATCTGAGGAGAGAGCTGGATATAGGAAGCTGCGTCAATTCTCTGGCTTCATTCCCACTCCCCATGGAGAGGATGAGTATGAGTTATGGGTGGAGCAGACTACTCACATTCTGGAAGAGTGGCAGTGTTCCGATAATGTCAAGAAGCAGAGACTAGTAGAGTGTCTCAGAGGTCCTGCAGCGGACATTGTAAGGTTTGAGAAGACTGGAAATCCATCTGCTACTTTCAGTGACTACCTCAGTGCGTTAGAGTCAGCGTTTGGCACCACTGAGGATGCTGCAGATTTGATGCTAAAATTTAGGAGCACTTACCAGAGTGAGGGAGAGAAGCTCTCAGCCTACATAATGAGATTGGATAGGATGCTGCACAGTATGCTGAGGAAAAGAGGCATTGAGTTCCCTGCAATGAATCGTCTTCGAATGCAGCAAACAGTTAGAGGTGCTCTTTCAAGTGACCTAGTGGCAATGCGCTTGAGGATGACACATAAGCTGTGTGCTCCTCCTCCTTTCAATGAGCTCATGAAAGAGGTGCGAGAAGAAGAGAGTATGTTGAGACAAAGGAGCTCAGTGCATGCAAATGTTGCTGTGTCTGGGGTGCCCCCTGCAAAGAATGAGTCATCTGGTAACACCAATCTGGCCAATTCAGAAGTAGAAATGCTGAAGAGGGAGATTAGGGGGCTAAAGAACGAGGTGTCTCGCTTGTCCGCTGTGGCGAAAGAACCAGTGACTTACGATCGTTCTGTTACACACAGTTTAGCTGCGATTGCAGAAAGCAAAACACCAACCCGACCAGTGAACAAGGCTAACATCTTCTGTTACAGATGTGGAGAAGATGGGCATCTGAAACGTGATTGTACCAAGGAAGAGAATCTCAGGAGAGTAAACCAGCGGCTCATCAAAATGAGACAGCCGTCGGGAAATGCCTCCGGGGCTCAGTAGAGGAACGGCCTGAAGCTCCGGGGAAGACACGTTCCACAAAGTGCAACAGAGCAAGAGCTGAGCAAGTAGATCTTCCGAACGGGTTAGTGGGACCTAGCTCTGTCCTTCCCATCCAGGTGGAAGGTATCTACACTAAGGCTTTGCTGGATAGTGGATCGCAGGTCACGCTGTTGTACAGATCCTTCTATGAGAAACACTTAAAGCATCTGCCATTAACACCGATTGAAAATTTGGAGATATGGGGATTAAGCTCGCAGAGATACCCTTATGATGGCTGCTTGTCTTTAAGGCTGGAGTTTCCAGGATCTGTGGCAGGAGTGGCGGAATCCATAGATGCACTTGTGTTGGTCTGTCCCGATCCTGTCATGAAAGGTGATGTCAACATTCTGGTGGGAACAAACACGGCTGTGGTAAAGAAGCTTGTAGACGTTTGTACGACGAAGATGGGTAATGATTTCCTTCATACCCTGACTGTTCATCCTGAGATCAAAACTGCCTATGAACGGGTCATTGCTGTTAACAAGTGTGATGTTGATGACTGTAGAGGGACAGTCTGGTTTCATCGCCTTAAGCCGTTGAAGTTGACTCCGGGAGAGAGTGTGAGGGTTTCTGGAATCCTGAAATACCCAGTTACATCATCTGCTAAAACCCTGTTAGTGGATCAGCCTGAGGAGTCCCGTTTTCCTGAGGAACTGCTAGTGAGAGCTGAGGTGCAGTCTGCTACTGCTGTCCAGTCAAAAAGAATTGGAGTCACTATTAGGAATGTCTCTTCTTGCCCAGTGACGATTAAGAGAGGAATGCCGATCGCCCATGTGTTTCCGGTTGACGTTGTGCCTACCGTCTCTAAACCTAGAGAGAGTAATGGCCAAACCAAACTGACCAAGGATTCATTTAATTTTGGCGATACATCGGTTTCTGCAGAATGGAAACAACGGCTGGCCGAAAAGATGTTGGAGAGAAAGGATGTTTTCTACTGCGATGAATTTGATGTGGGATGTTCAAAGAGTACTCAACATCCCATCAGACTGACAGAGGATAAGCCTTTTCGTGAGAGGTCACGGCGGCTTGCACCAGCTGACATTGAGGATGTTAGGCAGCACTTGGAGAAGCTAAAAGAGGCTGGAATTATTGCAGACTCCAGAAGTCCCTACGCTTCACCGATCGTCGTAGTCCGAAAAAAGAATGGACAGATAAGGATGTGTGTGGACTACAGAACGTTGAATCGTCGCACAATCCCTGACCAATACACTGTTCCACGCATTGAAGATGCTCTGGCCTGCTTAAATGGAAGCCAGTGGTTCAGTGTATTGGACCTTAGGAGTGGATATTATCAGATCCCTCTGAGTGAAGACGACCAAGAAAAGACAGCTTTCATTTGCCCATTGGGGTTTTACCAATTCCAGCGGATGCCATAAGGGATTTGTGGAGCTCCCTCAACTTTCCAACGAGTGATGGAAAAGACAGTGGGAGACATGAACCTGTTGGAAGTGCTGGTCTACTTGGACGACCTCATTATCTTTGGACGGACTTTGGAGGAGCATGAGGAAAGGTTGCTCAAGGTGTTGGACCGCTTGCAGAGCGAAGGGTTGAAGTTGTCCCTGGACAAGTGCACCTTTTGTCAGACTTCTGTCAGCTATGTTGGTCACATCGTATCTCAAGACGGTGTCTCAACTGACCCCTCCAAAATTGAAGCTGTCAAGTCATGGCCCAGACCCCAGAACGTGACAGAGCTACGTTCCTTCTTAGGTTTCTGTGGGTACTACAGGAGATTTGTCAAAGACTATTCAAGAGTGTCTTACCCACTAAACCAGTTGCTGCAGGGGTGTCTACCTGCTAAGACCTTGAAGAAGATAAAAGCTGGGGACAACACCGACAGAGTTGTGTACAAAGCCTCGGATCCCTTTGGTAGTAGATGGACTGATGCTTGTGAAGCTGCTTTCAATGAGTTGAAGGTGAGACTTACCCAGGCTCCTGTGTTGGTCTTTGCTAATGCTCACCTTCCGTACGTCTTACATGTTGATGCCTGCTGTGAAGGGTTAGGCGGGGTGCTGTATCAGGACCAAGGACAGGGATTGAGGCCTGTAGCGTTTGTCAGCAGAAGCTTGACGCCTTCGGAAAAGAACTACCCAGTCCATAAACTTGAGTTCTTGGCATTGAAGTGGGCTGTTGTTGACAAGCTACATGATTATCTGTACGGAGCAAAGTTTGAAGTGCAGACGGACAACAATCCGCTAACTTACGTTCTGACCACAGCCAAACTGGATGCTACGGGACATAGGTGGCTAGCGGCCCTTTCTGCTTATGACTTCAGTCTCAAGTACAGGCCTGGGAGACAAAATGTTGATGCCGATGCTTTGTCTCGTCGTCCTCATAGGAGGGTGAAGGAGCAGGAGTGGGCTAATATATCATCCTCTGGAGTGAGATCCTTGTGTAAGCTTCCAGTGCAAGACAAGTCCAACTGTTTCACAACTGCCAGCAGGATTGTCACGTCATTGGGAGGATCTCCTAAATCAGTCCCCAGAGCTTACTGCAACTTAGCCACTCTGGATACTTCTATGATTCCAAAAATGAGTTCTGCAGATCTGTCACGTGCCCAGCAAGAGGATCCTTGTCTTGGAGAGATATGGAGAGCTCTTAAAGGAGGAGATCTGTCCGAGGTCAAGAAGGAATCTCACAAGGATCTTCCCTTGATCATGAGAGAGTGGGAAAGATTAGAAATTGAAAAGGGAGTGATGATTCGATGCACTCAAGCTCCAGACAAACCCCGTCGTAAGCAATTGTGCTTGCCCAGAAAGTTTCATGAAGTAGTTCACCTGGGATTTGACAAGACTTATGGCTTGGTAAGAGAGAGATTTTACTGGCCACGAATGAAAATGGAGGTGGAGAAGTACTGCCAAACATGTGCCAGATGTGTCCAGAGGAAGACTCTGCCAAAGAGAGTTGCTCCATTGTCACACTTATCCAGTGATGGACCCATGGATCTTGTGTGTATGGATTTTCTATCCATAGAGCCAGACTCCAAGAACATCTGTAATGTCCTTGTCATCACGGACCACTACACAAGGTATGCGCAGGCGTTTCCGACTAAGGACCAGAAGTCGTCCACAGTTGCGAAGGTCCTGTGGGAGAAATACTTCATTCACTATGGATTGCCGAGACGGATGCACTCGGACCAGGGACGGGATTTCGAGAGCAGGCTCATCCAGGAGTTGTTTGACCTCTTAGGGGTGGAGAAATCCCGGACAACACCGTACCATCCCCAGGGTGATCCGCAACCCGAACGGTTCAACCGGACACTGCTGGACATGTTAGGAACCCTGGATCCGAAGCAGAAACCGCAGTGGAGTCGTCACATTGGACATCTTGTGCATGTGTACAATAGCAGCCTGAATGAAGCCACAGGATACTCGCCTTACTTCCTTATGTTCGGAAGGGAAGCCAGATTGCCCATAGATCTGAGTTTTGGTGTGTCTAGTGATGGTACTACCAATAAGTCTTACCAGCGTTTTGTCAAGACCATGCAGCAAGAGCTGAAGTCTGCATACGAGCTGGCGGAGGACAAAGCTGGAAAGAAGAATGCAGGAAATAAGAGAAGATATGATCAGAAACTGCATTACTCTCACCTTGTTCCTGGAGATAGAGTGCTGATCAGGAATCTTGGATTGCAAGGGAAGCACAAGTTGGCGGACAGATGGAGTGCTGAGCCCTACCTTGTCCAGAGCCAGATGCCTCACTTACCTGTGTTTCGTCTGAAGCCAGAGAGTGGAACTGGACCAGTCAAGATTCTGCATAGGAATCACATACTTCCTGTTGGACAAGGATTAAGAAAGCAACAAGTTCCTAACAGTGTCCCGGAACCCAGAAAGAGAGTTCTGAGGAAAAGGGAAAAAGCTGGACAGACACAGAGTCCAGAACGGGAAGGTGAGAATGCACCTGTAAGACAGGAAACAGACGCCAGAGTTGATCAGAATTCTGATGTGAGTTCAGAGAGTGAGGATGAAATGTATGGAGTGTGGTATCCCGTACCTGAAAATCATCCTTTGACTCCTATGAGAATAGAGACTTGTCGGAATGATGCAGGGGTTTCTGATAATGCTGTTTCAGGGACTGTTGAACATAATGTTTCTGAGAAATTTGAGCATTCTGGAGGCAGAGTTGAGATTCCTCAAAGAGTTGAGACAGATGTGTCAGTAGAGTCTGTTTCAAGACTGCTTCCAGAAAGTGATTCTGACAAAATGTACAGTGTGAGCCAATTGTCAGACATCAGTGATCATGTTGCAAATGAAGTGCAAGACTTTTCAAATGTGATTGAGAGTGATGTAAACCAAGGTATCTCTACTGAGGTAATTGAAAAGGGGAGAAGGTCTCAAAGAGAGAGAACTGTGCCTAAGAGGTTTACCTATGATACTCTTGGGAAGCCAAAATTTGAGCCTGCCATTGCTCAAATTAAAAGTGTAAGTCCTGTTAGATACTGTTCTACTGTCTTTTTGTGGATGAAGGTGCCTGCAAGAAGGTTAAGTACCTGTTCAGTTGATTTAACTGCTAGACACTAATTTGAGTGATTTGTTTCAGTATAGACATGGGTCTATTGTGATATTATTTTGCTCATTCTTATAAAAAGTGTATGCGTGTCTAAATATGTGAACAGAGCCAAGATATTGAAGTGTTAAATTGGGTGATACTCTGTTTTCCCCTCGTTATGAGGACATAACGATTCTTGGTGGGGGGAGAATGTAGAGACCCTGAAAAATGTTTGGGTTTCTAAATGTATAACTATTTTTTTTATGATATAATATAATTTCATTTATTTTGTATTTGGGTCTGGAATGATACACACACATACATTTTATTGTGTTTTTGGAGAGCGGCAGTCTAATGATGAGAACTGTGGACTTTGACCCTTGGGGGAAAAAAAATGGAAACAGTTTTGTTTTCCGGGAGGAGTGAGTGAAGTTCGGCGTTCTGAGAGGGCTGACAGCAGTCAAAGCTCAGGAACAATTTTAAGTTTTGTGTGAACTGGGAAAGTGTCACGCATGAGTTTTCAGCCGATTGGAAAGAGGAAAAAGATTGCGGGAGAGTTCGGAGAGAGACTGCGCACTTCAGTTCGTTTGAGTGAAAGAGATGGAGAGAACACGAGGATCACATGTGAGATAATCTGTGTTTTTCTGCGATCACGTTGATTATATATATGTGACCCTGGACCACAAAACCAGTCTTATGGGTCATTTTCCTTAAATTGAGATTTATACATCACATGAACGCTGAATAAATAAGCTTTCCATTGATATATGGTTTGTTAGGATATGTCAATATTTGGCCGAGATACAACCTTTTGAAAATCTGCAATCTGATGGGGCAAAAAATCTAAATATTGAGAAAATCGCCTTTTAAAGTTGTCCAAATGAAGTCCAGCTACGCATATTACCAGGGGCGGATCTACAGGGGGGCAAGGGGGGGCAGGTGCCCCCCCACTCTAGAGCCTTGCCCCCCCAGCTGCCCCCTAACTTTGGTGATCCAAAAACTGTACTTGTAAAAACAACCCGCAAGCTTCTCAAAACAGTGAACTAAACGATACATTTACCAAAAGTGAACAATTAAATTTTTATTAAAGCCCGTCCCCCTGCCCCTCAAATACTTAGTACGTCCCTGATTCAAACGTGCAGAGCGGCGTTCGCTCAGTCACGCGCGCGCGCACACACACACACACACACACACAGCGAGTCTGCTGCGGTGCGGTGGCCCTGCAACCCGACTGGAGAGACTGAGCTGCCCCAGAGCCTGAAGGTGAAGTGAGTTTCCCCATGTGTAGTTAAACAAATGTTTAACTTAAAGTTACATTTGTAATGAATGTATTGTATGCTAAAGACGATTCAGCATCAGCAAAACAGCGAGTCTATTACGTTAGCCAAAATCAGCGGTCAAATCGCTTCCTCGTGATTTGTAAGAGCACTCTTCCATTTGATTGGCCTAATTTTGATTTTAGTAAAGACAAGAACAGCTTAATAAAAAATATAAATTGTTTGTATCCATAATAACATTTACTGATGGTCGCTGTTACGCCGACGTTACGTTACAACACACAATACAGTGCCAGTTAGGAGATCGATCATTTGATTAGCTAAGCAAATCCAATTCCTCTCAGATATCACAGCAATGAAACCAGGTTAAAACTGGGGAAATAACTAATAAAATCAGGATTATTATATTAAGTAGTCTAAATATAACTGCGTGTGTGGATGTGATAAATATTTCTGATTTTATATTTGTTATAGGCTACTAATAACAAATTATTAGCTGGGTCATTCCTGGTATGCGGTGACTTTTCCTGTCCCAATTGTTTATTTACACATATTTCTCTAAAATGAGTCACATATTTATAGTAAATGGCTTAAATTGTAGATTTCAGTATTATTTACCATTTAAACAGAGATAATAGACATTAAAATAATATTTTGTATTTTACACAATTTAATTGATGTATGCATTCAATTATATCATGTCCTCAGTGCACAGTAATCAACTTCTGCAAGAAATATAAACCATGAAATGACAAAAACCTCAAAATATTTTTTATGTTATAGACTAGGCTAAATTGCCTCTAATCATACATATAAATCACGTGAAAATATAGGTCTTTTCTTAAAATTTTCTTCAATTACTGCGTCCCTGAAGTCATTCCACCCTGTTATTATGTACTTTTTTGCCTTCTAAATCCGACTGCAATTTCATTGAGACCATTTTCAAGAAGTGACTTCATTTCTTTATCTGCTGGAATTCAACTGTACAAACTGAAGTAAGCTTCAACTCTCACTCGTAACTTTTTTTTTAGTTTTTGAAATGTTATCCTGCTTGTCCCACCCTTAAAGTTCCACCCTGTTAGGCTATGTTATGGATAATGTTTGTCCTATCAAAACATTTAAAAACAAATCTGACATAGTTATAAAAGTTATGTTCATAGAAGGTTAGCTAGCTAAATGTTGATCACTCAAAGAGCTATGGCTGACTTAGCTCAGAATTTTCCACCCTGTTAGGTCTATAAACCTAACAGGGTGGAATGTGAAACATATTCTATTCATCAAAAGTTGTTTTGCTTGTTTCAAGAAGAAAAAAAAATCTAAGATGGCATAAGGGACATATACTATGCAAGAAAAGCTCATTTTGAAGAATTTTGAAGCCAAAATGTCACCACATACCAGGAATGACCCAGCTACTTGGCCCTACAGTGTAGCCTAATGTAATACAAGGATAAAATTCACATATTGACTTTTGCTGGCAAGAGTAGTTGAAAAAAGTAGCTGGAGCATAACCATTAGGGCTAAAAGTCCCTGGACACAATTATTGTACTTTTTTTTTTAATATTTTCATTTTGCTTTTTATACTTTTACTTTTTAAAAGATGCAAAGTTTTGTTTTGTTTGAACACTGCACTGGGCTTTTTCCTGTTGTGAATTAAAAACCTTTGTAGTGTGTAAGGGCACGATTAAACTAACTACTGTGTTTTTGTGTTTGTTATATTAAAGCAATTCACATAGGGATTCCCACCGTCTACCCCTGCCACCCTGCTAAGACCTCTTGCCACCCCTTTGCCCCCCCATGCAAAATTTTCTAGATCCGCCACTGCATATTACTAATGAAGGGAAATAAATAAAATTTACACCATTGATTTACCACAACTAAACCTTTATTCACACAAAAAATCTCATTAAAATAGCATTATTTGTAATGCGATCTGGTCAAACCCATCGGCTGTCGCGCTGCACGGTTTCAGTATAAGGTCTAAAAATAGATCGAATGTCAGTTTTTTGTCAAAATTGGGTTTTCATAAAATTATTATTCTATAACATCTTGTCTATCCTCTTTGAATATATCTTGGGAAAATTTACAAGTTTAGTGCAGAAAAATTGCGATTTAAGGCCCTTTCACACCGGACGCGTAACGAAAAAGCGAAACGGAAAAAGCGAATGGTTCGCGTGCGAATAGTTCGTGTCAAAACCATTCACATCAGCCGCGACGCGAGTTTGCGACGTTCAGAGCTTCAACATTCCAAAACTTTCGCGCCGACGCTGAGAAAACATGGACACTTCATCATCATCATCATCATCATCATCATCCAGTGAAGACAAGCTTTTCATTTTCTTTAAAAGACAGAAAAGAAAGGTTTTGTGTGCACCCAATCTTAAAGAACAGAGAGTCTGGGGAGTAGACCTATG
Source organism: Chrosomus eos (assembly GCA_036326025.1). Classification (NCBI taxonomy): domain Eukaryota; kingdom Metazoa; phylum Chordata; class Actinopteri; order Cypriniformes; family Leuciscidae; genus Chrosomus; species Chrosomus eos. Next base: position 3,774 of record JAZAVI010000097.1, on the reverse strand, counting down.
CTAATCTTGTAAAGAAGCTAAAACTTTACCACAAAGAACCAGCCAAAGTAAGGATTATGCATTAAACATTTGAATTGTTTAATAATAAACTAGTGTTTTTCTGTCCGTTTTCGGTATGAGACGTGCTGCAGTTCACGCGCAGTCGCCTCGATTAGCCTATATTGTCTATATTCTTCTTATTTATTAATCTAGACAATTTGTTGACGAAACATTGATTAAAATTAAGATACAATTTATACAAAACGAAATTCACTTTAAAGAAAGGCTTTCTACAAAACACAACTTAATAAGTGGCCAAAATTATGTCTGACCCATTCCAAATGTTTTCGATAATATTGGGCATCTTATGATCCTCGTTACTCATCTCATGCGGTTCCCTTTTCATATAGCTAATCAACATAGATGAAATAAAAAAATAACATTATATTATTTAAACATATATATGAAACGTAGCCTATGTTTAAGTTTTTTAACTTATATTTTGCGTCACCCCGCTCCGTTTTACTCCCATGCTCTGGTGTGTGGCATGCAAAAATAATATGAAACACACAATCATGAATGTTGAAAATGATTAAAAATCAATTATTTCCCTCCTAGTCAAAAATATTATAAATCATCAGCACGCACTTCAACTCACCGGAGAGACACCAACAATCCCAGCTATTTTATCCAATGCCTCGTTCTTTTGTAACTGGTCCCTATAAGCAAACAACGTCATGTCATGCGTGCGTTGAGATGCGGAATAGGCAATATAAAAATGCTGTCATTATAAAAGGTTTCTATAGTTTCAATGTATTGCTTGTTTTTAGTTTACATTTCATGTAACTTGTGACACTTCTCTTCTCTCGCACATAATGCTGCTACGTCAGAGCAGCCAAAGCGTCAACAAGCACCTTTGTTTCCTTGTATGTGATTGGCTGAAGCCGTTTCTGTCGCAGCAAAAGTACAAAAAAATCGACATCGAAGCGAAAAAAATAAAAGTCGTTTTTTCGCCGCAGCACATTCGCGTTCGGTGTGGAAGCACTCATTACACAAACAGCTGATCAAAAAATAAAACCATCGCGCGAATTATTCGTGCGTCAAAATCGCGTCCAGTGTGAAAGGACCTTTATAGTGGCAAGCTGAAAAGACTGTCTTACTTTCTCTTTAAGAACAAGCACAGAGAGAGAGAAAAAATCGACATTTTAATCAATGAAAGAAATAAAAACAGATTTGGGAAACAGATTATCAAAACCTGTAATAGGCTATGTCAAATTTCACCATGTGGTGGCTTTTCCCAGATCGCATCACATTTCACCAGGAACATATAAAATTGAAGAGATCCACACAACACACATTGATCGAATTCGTCGTCTTCCAGGGCATATTATTTGCCAAGCTGGTCTCTGGACATTCTGTATCATCTTCCCAATCATTTGCGAAAAAATAATTTACTATGTTCGTTACATTATTGCTGTCATTAAAGTTTAAATTGAGCAAACGCGCTATCTCAGAATCCATGGCTTGCACCGTAACCATTGCGGATTGTGTACACTGTGCACGCGAAGAAGTCCCCAGCCAATGAGAGGCGCTGTAGCAGGCCGTTGCTAGGAAGAAAACGTTTTTTTTTTTACACGAGAAAGTTTTGTTTTAACGCTCTCTATTGGCTTACTGCTCTAATGACGTTGTGGAGAGTTATGAAACCGAAAGCTGGAAATCTAAGCTTGACAACGATACCAAACTTAGCAGCGAGCGAGTTTTTTTAGGCGTGTTTTCTGACTTTTTTTGCGCGATTTTGCTGCATCCACTCACAAAAATATTTTTTATATATATTTACGGTAGGAAATTTACAAAATATCTTAATGGAACATGATCTTTACTGAATATACTAATGATTTTGGCATAAAAGAAAAATCGATCATTTTGACCCATACAATGTATTGTTGGCTGTTGCTAAAAATATACCCGTGCGACTTACGACTGGTTTTGTGGTCCAGGGTCACATATATATATTTTAGATTAGTTCTAGATTGTGAGATCCGGAAGAATATACCCGTGTTTATTTTTTCCAGTTGAGTGTTGCAGTTTAACTAATTCAACTTTAACTAATTCGTTTGACATCCGGAAGAATACCCGTGTTTTTTTTGGTTGATTTCTTTGAGTAAAAGTGTCGCAGTGGTGTATGTAGTTGGGAGTTCGTGTTAAGTGCGTGTTTATTGTTTTAAAAACCGAGAGATCGTCGAAATTGGGAGATCTACTTTCGCGGATGCATCTGGCCACCAAGAGGAGGGAGGAGTTCGAGATCCACTCAACGTCGCTGTGGGTTGCGTCTCGGATGCTGTGTATCATCTCGTTGGGAAGTGAGAATATTCTGCAACGGGAATGCTTGTTTTTCCTGATTCGTGAGTAAGCCTACTACACTGTGTTTTTGCATCAAAGAGCTCCAACTAGCGCGCCATCGGTGTACTGAAAATCCCAGCTGGGTCAAAATTAATATTTTATTTACATTTGTTTTTTTTGGGTTATATGTGATTGCTGGGGTGGTTTGATTTTGTGCATTGAATTATTTGGTAATTCAAATAGTGAAAATACAAAAGAGCACTGAGAAGAATAAATACATGTTTATTGATCTGCATCATTTTGTGTGATTTCCTGTGGAAAGAATTGAATAACGTTTAATTTGTTTTTTTCATTGAGAGATTTGTATTTTAGAATCTAAAGGGAAACACAGTAGTGTTTTAATATCATTTCCAAATAGCAAACATAAATCTGACACTATCAGGTGAATATCTGAGATCTGGGTAATATTGACAGTGTAACTGAAGGGAATGTGCCTCCACCGGGGTAGTGGATAAATTTAAGATCCCTTAGAAAGATTTTTACTTTGTGAGCCACAAGATTCTACCCGGCAGGAGGGCTACACTATAATTGTGTCCTGATCACTCGTGTAGCTACGGGTGGGCCTGGATGGGCCTGGGCCCACCCACCTGTCAGTCAGGCCCATCCAGTCAGTCACTGTCAACCCTCCCGTTTTTTTCTGGGTTTCTCACGTATTTTATCTCTTTTCCCGCTGTCTTCCCGTTTTAGTATTTTCCCGTAAAATATCCCGTATTTTTACGCTCTGATTGTGTGAGACGTACAAGCTCGGGGAGATTAGGCTTGAAGTCGTTCATCCTCGGATGCGGTGACGCGCGCGCTGTTACAAAAAAAGCTGTGAACAGAGCATATAGCTTGTGGAACAGAGCCAAACTAAATGGGGTCTTGCGCACCCAACTCGTCATTTTTGCCACGCGCACAGTCAGACAGTCACACAGTCTCTCTCTCTCTCTCTCTCTCTCTCTCTCTCTCTCTCTCTCTCTCTCTCTCTCTCTCTCTCTCTTAGCTAAGTATGTTAAACTAAAATGAAACAGAGCAACTTACTAAAGTTTGTGTCAAAAAGACCACAGCCGCTGCAGGAGGAAGATAATGCAGATGTTCAGGAGCCTCATCCATCAGTCTCGAGTAGTAAGGAGCTGAACAGCTCTGCTAGTGATTATGTTAATTCTGTCATGGTTCTGTCACTTCTGCTTTGATTACTAGTTCTATGTGGTGACAGAGCTATGACATTTCATGTCTGTCTAGTGCAGGGGTGGGGAACGTTGGTCCTGGAGAGCCACAGCCCTGCAGAGTTTAGTTCCAACCCTAATCAAACACACCTGAACCAGCTAATCAATGTCTTTAGGATCATTAAGGCTACAATCAGGTGAGTTTTTTCAGGGTTGGAGCTAAACTCTGCAGGGCTGTGGCTCTCCAGGA